>CM061041.1:42080145-42680145 GCA_030762985.1 Adelphocoris suturalis
GATCACCCGATTCTCCTGATTTTTGTTTTGTTTTGTAGGTTATATTCTCATATTTCATTTCTTACATCCGTTATGTTTTATTCTCGTTACTCTTTCATTTATGAACTTGCAAGCAAACAGCATATTTTTTCTTGCTTCTGTACCGAATTTCAAATAGTTTGATTAAATACATCGGGGAAAAAATGCGAGAGTTTTTTATTCGTGGTTCCTCTTCAAAATAAAAATAAAAATGAGTGAATAGGATCAGTAGTTCCAGAGAAAAAGGAACACTTGTAGTGAAAAAGTGAATTGTTCGGGAAAAGCGATTTGAAGTTGAGAGGTCAACACAACGCCCCTAGTTACGGTAAATTATCGATTTCCATGCTCATTGTGACTTTTAGTTGGTTAGGTATTCAAAATGGAGGGAACCAATAACAAATTTCGGTATTAGTTATCGATTTCTTTATTTATTGACAAAACATATCGATTTTGATATATCTGTCAGTGAACCCTCTGTGTGATGATCCAACTTATGGCACCGGGTGAGCAGAATTGAATTTTTGTCCCTTTTCAGATGGTTTTTTTTTTAAATTAATTTTTTTTTTAATATTCTTATTTAGTTAGATTTTAATATATGAGTTTCTGCTTTTTTTTTTTTTTTTTTTTTTTTTTTTTTTTTTTTTTTTTTTTTTTTTTTTGAATATGTGACTTTCCGGGTCTTAAGGGGTTTAATGGAGTTTTTAAAAAGTTGTATTCGTATTTAAGTTCATAGAGGACTTACAGAGTCATACCTTCATGGTAGCCGAATCTCTGATATCGCTTCTAAGCAGCAATGGTGGTAGAAAGGGATATCTAACACAGAAATAATAAACCATTTTGTGATATTTTGCAGAGTTTTTTCGTCGTTTTCTGTATATTATTGGTGATTTCTCTGGGAAGACAGCATCTTTCGGCAATTTTGACGGCACCATCGGGCTCAACGGGTCCAGAAACGTAACTTTGTCGCTGACATAGAATTTCTCTCGATCAAATTTTATTGTGGCGGCGGATAGAAGATCGAGGGATCGGCCAGAAAAACGCCCATTAAAGGGGCTACTACTCCCCTCCCGTCCTACGCACCATGGTTCACGTGGGACTAGAAAATTTTAAAATCGCTTATTCCCCCTTTCAGAGAAATCCAAGAAGATCCCCCTACTCCTAGGCATGCATAGACGTGCTATTTGGCCATGCATAGCATGGACAAACAAAAAACAGATGGAGTTTCATTCTTATAAAATAGTATAGATAACGCACTTTCAAATGTGAAGGTTCAAAGCAATAAAATTACAGGACGTTTTTCAACTTTCGTAGTAGTTTTCGGGTCTTAGACTGCTTTAATTCTATCCCTACAATATTCTGAACCATGTCCAACACCAATCAACTTGCATATCAAGTTTCATCACGATCGGTACACGCGTTTGGAAGTTACGAGTATCTCTCGGACGGTGGATGGACGGACTTTTTTTAATTTGATATATTGTTTGGATTCTACGTGTCTTGAAAGGTAAACATCAAATTGCAAGGGGGTTCAAAACATTGTTAGCAAAAAATTAACCCGTCTGCTCCTGATAGTTGGGTTTCCACTAGATGGAATTCATATAGCTTGGATCAGCCTACTGCGAAAGAAGAGCAGTTCAATATGAATCAAATATGGAATGTTCCAGTTGAGCAGTAGCATATTGTTGAGGCATATTCTTCATCCTTCAATGACAGAAATTCGGACTTGTAACAATCAAAGAAGAAAGTATTACTTTATAGTTCCTGAAAAAGTAAAAGTAGTAAAAGTAGTTAGGTATCAAATCGTTTTCTGTAACATTAGATGCTTCGGTATTGAGCATTATTACAGCATATGCATACATATTCTACAGTATATATATATATAGTTACCTCTTTGCATCTTTGCAACTTACACACATAGCAACTTAGTCTCTGAAATGCAATGAACACAAATGGTTCTACTTTTGTAGCCTGAAAAATAATCATGAAATAAACTCCACGGAACTATGTGTTAATTAGCTAAGTTTGATCACTACTTATACGTCTGACGCTGATAATCAAAGTACCTACGTTTAAATATTTATCAATAGATACCCTCTAAAGAAGACTTTTAGGCAGGATCACCCATGAAGGAGGATAAAAAAGTGGCGCGATTGTTGAGCTGCTTGTAAGGATTTGGTGATGAGTGGGATTCTTTCAAGTGCGTAACGCAGCCGTTACATATTGCGAGGGAGCTCATCTGCTGGGCGGTCTTTGCTAAAGAGAAACCCTTACTATGAGTTTTGAAGTAGATGACAGAGCAAAGAGTGCCGAGATTCGCCTCAGACAGCATTCCGCATCCACAAGTAAGGTTTTACAGCAAGGAGATAGGAAAAAGTTTTCCAATCAAAAAGTAGGTAGGGATGCGGTGTTCGCGAAATATCGAAATAAAACGCGAAATGGAAGAAGTAAGTTGCCAAACAGACTGAGAGCCCAGATTTTTGATAAGTATCCTTTCGACATTTGTACATAGCCCCTTTTCTAAGGAAACGAACTTTTGAATTAGATACTGGATGGTCAGTGGTGATGTGATTCACGAATAAGAACTCCTAAAATTACTTCAGTCTTCACTTATTGCTACCAACGTTTAATTGTTTCCAACTCTATCAATAGAAATAGTTTAAAACATTAAGACATTCGAACGTAAAATGCATGTGAAGAAACATAACATTTATTTGTATTTATACTTTTTGTACATTATTGTATTTAACTTACTGTAACTCGATAAAAATCAACGACATTAAGCAACAATGTGAAGTCATCAAATTATTACACAATGATTTGACATTTCTGTATTAGACAATCACATTACACATTCAAGAAAAGTTGTATTATATCATCAAACTCTGCATCTATTGAAAAGCTAAAATTGCAAAATATGTCGGAATTCACGGACATCATCTCGTTTTAAAGTTCGATCATACACTTTTCTCATAATTTCACTATTAGCACAAGTTCCCCAGAATGAGCTAGAAAACCAAATTCTTCATGTAAGCGTAATACCACACCTAATGTAATACCACAATATCGCAACCAATGTCATTTAACCTTACAGATTTTTGAAAGCTTAGGCAAATATTTTTTTCCCCTTAGGTACTTGGAATAGATTTTGATCGCTGATATGTCGATTCAAACCAGAAAAAATCTCCAATTACACTATATCCCCGGTCACCACATTCCACTTCATTTCGGTTTACTGTTTTCAATATAAACTTTTGTGATGAAAAAAAAGAGAAAAAACTCAAAATTTGTGGGTTTTTGTTTCAAGATGCGTTGAATCCATTAATCGAATAAAAGCGCAGCAAATTAGTACAAAAGGGTTTATTATTCCTGGATTAGATCAGTAACAAACAATAACTCTTATTGTTTGTTACTGATGATGGCCTAACCGTTGAAATCGATTTAACAGTGTAACTCTTTATTTTTCGTGGAAATAGACAACGTTTTTCACGAACTTCCGTTTTTTTTTTTTTTTTTTTTTTTTTTCATAGCAGGTGATCCGAATATTGCGAGAACGGTTTGATTTGTGAAGCGGTGGTTGAATAATTTTAATTGGTAATTTCTATACTTTACACTATAGGAAGCTGTAATTTCGTATGTAGCCTCTTTAGGACATTTACTTGACCATGCCCAGGGTCCGGATCAGATGAGTGGCTCTTAAAGCTAATTTCTATGCTTTACACTCTAGGAAGCTGTAATTTCGTATGTAGCCTCTTTAGGACATTTACTTGACCATGCTCAGGGTCCGGATCAGATGAGTGGCTCTTAAAGCTAATTTCTATGCTTTACACTCTAGGAAGCCGTAATTTCGTATGTAGCCTCTTTAGGACATTTACTTGACGATGCCCGGGGTCCGGATCAGCTGAGTGGCTCTTAGAGCTTGCATACGAGTCTGCAACTAAAGACATAAAATACACTTATACACTAAATAAGCAGCAACTTTGCCGAAGCGAAAATTTAAAATTTTTGTATTTTTTTATTAAGGGATTGACTACTTGATGTTATGTATTTTTGAGATGCGAGCTTGCGAGCATCCAGACCGACAAACTATACAGTTCGTTCTGACCTACATGTCCACTAATCTGCATTTTTACTAAGGGATTGACTACTGCTCTCAACGAAACAGGTTGAACGGAATTGAAGAACTCACAGTTCTTCTTGTAGGGAACGGTTCCAAGTAGTTGCCGGGGTGGGGGACAAACTTGATCTTTCGAGAAGGTCTCGTTGGAGAGAAGCCACTACAATTAGTTGTTGTTAACAGTCGACTGTTGTCAAGAGGATGAAAATGTTTCCTATGGAGTGGAGTAAATGATGCTATCGCTTTACGTAAAGAATATTGTAACTGGCTTATTAAAATTTTTTTATATTTTAGAACTCCTTGCAACCTGGTCCACTATCATTACGTCACAAGCTGTCAATATCCCAATATAAGAACGACGTGATATTGGACGGAGGGTGGGCGGGACATCCATAGCAGAGTGGTTAGCATACTGATTAGGATACCAACTCATACTCCAGAGGTCTCGAGTTCAACCCCAGGTTCTGCAAGATTTTTTTAACTCATGAGATGGAGTTCCTGAAACAGGAACCCATCTCAGGAGGTCGACCTTAAAATTCGACCTTAAAATTCGACCTCTGAAATTCGACCTCTGAAATTCGACCTCTGAAATTCCACATCTGAAATTCGACCTCTGAAATTTGATCTTTAAAAATTTGTGCCTTAAACCTTTGGACCTTACAATTTTGAACTTTACAAAATCTAACCTTAAAAGTTTGACCCAGATAAACATTTGACCCCAATAAACATTTGACCCCAATAAACATTTGACCCCAATAAAAATCTGACCCCAATAACCCCCATTAATATGAAGCCCCACTATCCTTCGAAATGTACCTACTCCACCTCCCACATAGACTAGACCTCCTTAATCACCTCGACCTCCAAAATGGGTCTTTGAAAAAAATTGCCAAAACCTTAAAAATTGACCTCAAAAAGGGCGTATCTTTGAATGTAAACTAAAAGGTTTGGGGGAGGGGAAGGGGAGATATTATGAGTTCATAGAACAGCAGTTTTTGAGGAGAATAAAGTACTCAATTTGTTTACTAACTAACTAATGATCGTGAATGTAGACCCATCTATTGTAATTGGACCTATGGAGCTAATTTCTTTGTTATTCGACCTATGAACCTACAATTTGGAATGGAGAACCCTTAGGGACGTCTAGAAAAGAACCATGAAGTCTAGAGCCCCCAAGATACCCTGAGTGGGATCCAGAGAAAATTTCTTAACTTTTCAACCTATGAAGCTAAAATTGGAAATGGAGAACCCTTGGAAAGTCTAGAAACAAATCATGAAGTATAGAGCCCCTACTCCCCCTCCAGATCAGCTGAGTGAGATCTGGATTTAAATTCTTTGTTATTCAACTTATGAACCTGAGATTTGGAATGGATCCCTCTTGGAACATCTAGAAATTATCGTTTATGTCCAAAGCCTTCCTAAATCAGCTGACTGAGCTCCGGAGCTAATTTATTTACTATTCAACATATATGTCGCTTAAATTTGAAATGGAGGTCCTTTGGGACATCTAGAAACGAATTATAAGGTTTGGTGCCCCTAAGAGCAGCTAAGTGAGCTCCGGACTCTATTAATTTGCTATTCTACATATGAATAGCACATTTTTACGTCGAAAAAAGTATCCTATGCTCACCATCTTCGGCCTTTAGGCCGAAAAAAAGGTTTTTTTTCTTCTTTTGGTTGTTACAATTTTCCTAGGTAACGACAGGACGTGAGCGAACATAACTACAACGTACACAAAGTAGATCATTCACAATTCAGCCACACCAGGGAAGGTGATGATAGGTGTTGCGCAAAAAGTTGGGAATGTCCTAGTGTTACCGAATTATCGGCGAGCTTTTCTCGCAGCCCCGAAGAAGGATCCCACGAAGGGGAGTGTGGTATTTCTGATTCATAGTCTGCTGATTGTTGGAATGCTGGTTTTCTTTATGCTAGGTTTATAGTACTAATATGCTAGGTATATTAAACTATGGATCATAAAATGCGTAATATAGATTCGAAAACGCATAATGTTGATTGGAGGCCGTAAAATCATTGGTTCCAAACGAATTCCAACTTCCTAGGGTGAATAGGAGAGAATTCAGCTCACTCAGCTGACAGAAAAGAGACCATCATTTTATTCGTCTATTGATATCTCAAAGAGTCTCCCTATCAAATTTTACCTAATTTCAATAATTACTAGTACCTGCTACTTAATAGTACCTATCCATTTATTGCCTTCTTTTCTACAAGCTTAATCATCCTACCTCCATTCCCAAGCCACCAATCTACCAAATACCTACAATCATAACCACTATTACCACTTCAACCAGGTTACAAATAATACTGGCTATTGATTTCACTAGCAATGACTGTTTATCGGTATCCCGCTACTTTCAATCCTCTCTCCCATAACTTGACGTTCTTGATCACCTTCATATTCCCCAGCACAAGCTTAAATCACACCCCCCCCCCCCAAATATGGTAAAGTCCCCCCATGCTAAAAACAAATAGTCAACAACAAGATAACACCTACATACTTATTAACGTCAGCAATTCACCAACTTGAGATGTTCTTGGTTACTCCTAATGAATTATGTTGTCTTGTGAACTGAAACAGTCGACTTGATTACTGTTTATTACTCGGTTAGTGGTTGAGGAACGAAGATAGTCTTGGAGATAATTTGGTTTGAAATTAATAGGCAGCCCTCTTCCCGCGTGTCTTCTGCTCCTCCTACTCGGGATTTCGCATAAATAGCAAAATTAATGGAGGTTTGCGGCTAAACACCTTATTACGCCTTGTCAGGAGCTGGGACGCGTCGTAGATCATTTTCAAGTTTGAGGTCGGTTGCTTCTGGTTTACCTCCAGCCAACCCTCGTCTCGGAGGGATGTCTCAACCTGTAGTCAATGAAAATGGAGATTCGATACCTACGGCTGTCTCCATGGTGTTTTAAAATCCTACTCCTAACCTACTCAATAAATTTCTGGATTTTCTCAAGGCCTGGATTTTCTCAAGGCAAAATTTCAGTAAACGAACGGAATACTGAAGAGTTAGCAGTGAAGTTTCTTCATACAGTGGTTGAGACTGCCTGATCACATATTTGACTAATTAATCTGACGTTTCAAAAAAAAAAAAAAAAAAAACATCAAATAAATAAATCGAAATAAATAAATTAAAAGAATAATAAATTTCCAGCCAGACGCTAGTATCCCATTGTAGTGCTTGTAATAAACGATTGCAAACCTGATACTGGGTACACAACATGTCCTGCTGTGCGCACCCCTACCGAGCTAAATCCGAACTAACCTCAGCTGGCTAAAGTTAGCTTTATTTTGTTGTCCCTTATTGTTTTATGATTATTTAAAATATTTGTGATTATTTTTGTTATCAATAATTTATCAATCAGCTGGGCATGTTGTGTACCCAGTGTCAGGTCCATTGCAACGACATATTTATAAATTTATGTGTATATAGCACAGAACACAGAAAAGATGAGAAATGGCGTCCACCTCAACCACCCGCTGATCGAGACCCGAGATCGCTTTATAGTGTCCACGGCGCCCGTCCTCTTGTATACGAGTATTACTCGTAGTAATCGCTAAGCCCGTTCATTTTACATCATATTTCTCCGCATTTTATGTCATTAATTTCCAAAACCGATTAATTAAGGTGAATTCTGGATAATAAGGATTAATAATGACTATTGTGCAACGGTTCCAATTGTTTAATGTCCTGTTGATACTAAAATATCGGCAATGCAAGTATAAAAACTTGGAAAAAGTAAACAGATTTTCTTCCGACTAAAAATCTGCAATCAACTAGTGTTGATAATTTTCAGCAGTTTTGGTGCTTTTTAGCTTTTTTTCATTCCTAAAATGTGCTATCCTCCGAACTTTTTGGGAGTCCCTTTAAAGCAAAAGGTTTCGTCAACAGAGGAATGGAATCTTATCCAATTTTCTTGATTCTTTTGTGTTCGATTATTTCGCAATTTCGCTCAAAGTATTTGGTCTCTCCCAAACTATTACCAATAAATTCAATTTTCATATCGATTATGGGAGGGGGGATGCGGATAAATAATGACCCTCTCGACCTATTCCCAAGAATTTTTCCTTGTTAGTTTACACATTGTAAAAGCCGTTCATATTCCATGATGATTGTAGAAACAAGACAAAGGGACGTCCCTGTGATGCATGAATTAGTTACCAATATGTTTTTATCTCGATTAGACAATCAGATATTGTCTGGAATGTAAATATACGTACAAAAAATTAGGTATCATTTGAGAACTCTCCACAACGGATTTTGATGTCAAGAATTTCCGGATCTTTAATATTTCAACAACGCTTTTTGTTTAATCAATGATATCCCAGAGTTAATTTATTCGCGGAAAGTTTTTTTTATAACAAAGCTTAATTAGGTAGGTACTTGACTGTGTGCTTAAATTGAATATGCACCATCCTCTCATAAAAAATAAGCATATCAAATGAAAATTTGTTGAGCACAAAAACCAAAAACCCTAAACGAAACACCTTACGTCATTAGATAACGCAAAAATGTCTAACAATAATCCAAGTTATATTTTGTACTATGAACAATTTTGTCGACATGAATTAGATCTATAAAAATGTCACGCATAACATAGTACGTAAATTGAAATATATATATATATATATATATATATATATATATATATATATATATATATATATATATATATATATAAATTTAAAATTGTATAGTGTATAAAATAAAAGAAGGCTTGAGTATGAGTTAATTTGTAAAGCAAAGCATTGTTGAATTTTTGTGCACTCAAACGCTTAAAGTCCAGAAGGAATTTACTTACATAATGAAAGAAATCTAAGTCTAGCTAAGGCTTCATCTATTGCGATAATCCAATTGTTTGTATCTTCAAAATGTATTTCTATACGTAACTTGCTAGCTGAATTTTCGAAACAACCTATACTTATATAATACAGATTTATCATGAATTTAAATAGGCTATTGCTCTTAAATCACGGGTGAGGTAAACAATCGTCGGAGAAGTGGGTTAAAATCAAGTACCTTGGAAACCCAAATCCTCTTTTCCTCATCCAAAAGCAAAACAGTAAGGCATTTTTTTAATAAAATTATTACCAAACTCACACTTACAGGTAGTCCACTACACTCTAAATTAACGCCGATAGCTACTTTAAACAAAGGTAACAACGAAAGAAATACTACAAGAAAGCCGTGAACGATGGGTGATTAATTTCAAGATATGCGGATTGGGAGCTGGGTGTCGTAGAGTGGTTGTAGTTGGCATCACTTGCTTCAAAGCGGATGCCGCTTCTACTCTTTTCTGTGTTCTGTGGTATGTAGTCATTTATGCATAGAATTTTCTGATTTTCATCATGTTAATGTTTCTATAGAAAAATGCTACAATTATTGCACAGGATTTTGTGATTTACGTTGTGTCTATGTTTCTTGAGGAAAATTTATAATGGATTGCGAAAAGGTCTAAAATTTCAGTAACTTTTCTGATGTGAATGACTAGCGATGTGGGTAGTGAGTGACCATTTGCATTTCGAATTCTACACTGAATGGATAGTTTACCATCTGAATTTGATAAATAACGATTTGCTTGTCAATCCAGGCGCAGCCAAAAGGTTTCAATCGGTCAAGAAGAGCTACCAGCACTGACAAAAGTTTTGTTGTTCTAAGAAATAAAATCTTTCTAAGGACTAAAGATCATTTTCCCTATTCCTTCGTGGTTTTATGCCGCAAGCTCACAACTTTTATCACGAGCGTAAAAATTAAATCTCGTTCGATCAAATTCTCTTTGGAAACATTTATTATCAATCCGCTGAACTCCCAAGGTAGCCTATTATTTTCTCACCTGATATCAGTCACGGTGTTTCAGTTGTTCATTAGGTGCCACTTCGCTGTATCTATCTTTCAAGTTCTACGTCATCATGTACAAGAACTTCGACTATGGAGGTATACTGACTAATTGATTGTTCAATACAGTTATGCGTTGCTCGTATGAGCGATTTTAAAGTCGTACAAAACGAGTCCGAAGTGATGTTGAGGAGCATTGAAGTTGGAGGGACGGAACCCATTCGATTCGAGCGAAGACGAGCGTGACTAGTCACTAAGCTGTTCTGTACCCATCAGTCCTCTACCTCCTTTACCTCTCAAACTGTCTGCATCCTCCCCCTCGGTCAATCGATTGACTCTGCAGTGAATAGAAAACGCGGCACCCAAAGGTCTCGAAGATGTGGAGCACAATTGAATTTAAATGTCAATTGAAACCGCCTTGTGTGTTTTGTAGAATTCCAACTGGTGGTATACTACCTCTTTCTTGTTTTAATTTTATAACTGAAAGATAGAGTAAAAGCTTTCCAAGAAAGGTACTATTATTATAAGTGCTAAGTTCGGTTGGTTGAAAATAGCTATGAATGTGTCTCATGGTAACAGACACGTCTACGTCTTCGCCATCATAACCTGTTCATCTTATGCACCTTTTAAGCTTGTAATCTAATCATCTAATCTTGTTATGTATATGACGGCAGGATGCAGGAGAATAGAGAACTCTTTGATAGACGGATATGTAATGATTCATTGGGCGGCTCTCCTGGCCTTATATACCCACCGGACCAGAGTACAGATAAATTTAGGTTTATATATATATATATATATATATATTCATATGCACATATATATATTCATACATTCATATGCATATATATATATATATGTGTGTGTGTGTGTGTGCATATGAATGTATGTTTCAGAATCTTCCCCAAACCTACTCCTTAAAGCAACGGGTAAATGAGCAACACGATAATCCGTTCGTCCACAATAGAATAATGGTCGAAATAGCACTCGAAAAATTTTACTATAAAACGTTTCACGCGTTGACATCTATCCCTTTTTCTTAATTTATTTATATCATATTTAACATGAACATCCCATTTTAATATATAGTCTATACCTCGTTCATGTCCGCGAAAGCTTACGTATTAACGGCTGCTTAAGCCTACGTACATGGTTTCCCCCATTGCACCAATGGGATCCACGATAACTGAAATGTGGTTTTATGGATTGGCTCATTACAGGGAAGGAAGGCTCTTCAATGAATGAGGGACTCGGGGGGGACAGCAACTCATTTTGACGTACCGTTGCGAGGGGGCGTTGCATTATCTCCGAAAAGCCCTCGAGGGGACGGACGTTAAACATTTCACAGCAGACAGACATTTGCGCTTTGTGGGAGAAACAATCAGATTCATCTTTGAAAACCTAAATCTCCGGGGTTACGAGAGCCTGAGGGATTCGATAAACAAGGTGGCGGTGTCCATAAACCGCGTGGAAATATTGATGGGCTAGTTTCCAATATGCGCTCCAACTGAACTCACCATTCCAAACTGTGCAAAATATTACCTGATTCCTATTTCAGTTGGAATGGTTATGGAATGATACAGGCAGGGAAAACTCATTTTCAACGCCCTAACACGTCTAAATAAAAAAGAGTGGGATGTGCACATAGAAATAATAGGTAAGGGAACGCAACGAAATCGTTATAAATAATGTATTATTTTCATAAAATAAGAAAAGTTTATAAGGGGTTTTAGCAAATATCTCAAAAAAAAAAAGCTATTGCTGTGGCTCCAAGAATTTTAAAATCCAAATTTTTGAAAATCTTCTTCATTTAAATCTGTTTTGATGCATTATGAAACGAATCCTAGAGTCTAAAGCTTTTTTATATGTATATATTGTCATTCCAGACGATAACTCTCCTTAGGATTGAGATAAAAATACCACTTACAAGCCAAAAAAACAAGCTTTCCAAATGAAAGGATGAGTGTGTTAGCCAGAACTTTTCGAACACATTAAAATTCTCAAAGTTCAAAAACTGCGCTAAAAAATCACAAAATATGGCTAAAAGCGGCTAAAAATCGTTGAATTTATATTTTTAATAGAATCTCAGTCATAATAAGTTTATTAGCAATGAACTTCCACATTAAAAAAATGTATGCTCAATATATAGGTACATATTAGCTTTAAAAAAATCTGTATACATAGCAAAAAGAGCATAATTTTCCACTTTTTCCTTTTATTATCGCAAACTCTTATTTTGAACTAGTTGTTTCCCCTAAAATTGGTATCTAACAATTTCTTTGCTCGTTGTGCTCAAATTTAAAATAATAATCATAATAAGTCAATAATTTATGACAATTTGCGATCGTTCTGCATGAATGAACCATTTTAATACCTATTATAGAGCTAACTTGCCCGCATCCAGATGTCATGAAAATTGGTCAAAAAGTACCGAGGTTAACTGATGCACATTGCCACGCCCCAGGAAGAAAGCCCTCCTGCGAAGTTTGGCAGATGTCCCAAAAACCTAGTAGAAATGCGGAAAATTAAAAATTCCATACTTTTTATTGTGCTTAACAGGAAAAAAAAGTTAAAAATAATTCCTTCACTTTTACTCCTTCGCTATGTAAAACTAAATATTCATACTAATTTGAACAAATGCATTTCGGGATTCGTAATAGTCCGCATTATTGACTTGCACCATGTTTTTTGAGGCGCTGAAAAAAAAAATATATGTTTAAATAATTTGGGGAACAGAATATGAGGAAACTGTTGAAAAAATGCCGTGCTATCTAGTTTTTCCTAGATATACTTGTAGGACAAATTTCCGAGCAGATGCGAACTCGTTGATTTATGTATCATTATTTGGTAGAATAAACCTACAGTGAAATCATGTCAGCTCTGGAGACTGCATAATATGTCTACTTAGATGCTTCCGTGTTGCATGTAGCAACTGCAGCAATTTATATAATTATATTAGTACTAAATTATAACAGTTTAAAACTGAACAATTTCTTTCTAAATATTTCTTTCCCATACATTTCTACGGCAACGGAGAGTTGAACTCTCTGTCTCTTCCACTTTGCTGGACTCAAGAAGAATGAAACTTTCGCATAATGGTAATAGAGTGGCAAAAACGGGATTATGGGGGTGTAGGTGGCAAGCCTGTTTAAGCCCTATGCTGTTTTTACCGTGACAATTAAGCCAAGCGCGGAGTTCGCACAATGAAAGAAAAAGATTTTAATCCGAAGATTTTAATCCAAGAGCATTACAGGGGGAAAAGGACGTTTTACGACTATCATTTCAGAAGACCATTGCGTTGGCTGAAAGTACTCTGAGTTTTAGATGGAATCAACTGAGTGGAAGTAATATGTGTGTTTGTGTTGGAGTTGGAATTAAAAGGTGAGCGTCATTCACGTAGAATAGAAATCTACATCTGTGAGCATACAACACAGTATTAACGCTGCAAATTATAACTCATACGATTTATTATGCCGGTATTGAGCAATATAAACCATGGAACACCTAATAAAATAATATTCTGTGATCTAAACATTGGCCTCTGATCTGCTGTAATAAATAAATTACTAACCTAACTTTTTCTACCTACTAATAAAATAAAGCTTATACCTACTTTCACATATTATAGGACTCTACACAGTGTGGAACCAGATAATTGACGAAATTTACAAATTGTCTGCATAAAAAAATGTGGTAAAATGCCGCCAACCGTATATTTCTATCTGAATCCGTACTCGAGATATGATTTTTTCTGATTGTTTCTTGGTCGATTACTAAGATTCATTATTTAAAATAATAAACCTAAAATGTCCCGCAATCTTGTGCCTACCATGTATGGCAAGTAATTATTTCCAAAAACGTTTTTTGGATTTGGCCATTGCCAGTGTCATTTCTGAAATTCACGCAAAACATAATTTATTTTTAGGACGTCCCTCAGAAGCTAGGTCATACAGGCATGATTGGCAACCCAAGCATGAGAAAAAAATAACCACATCCAAATCCGTTTCAGACCATTCTAAGACCGAATCCGTGAAAAAAACCATAGGTGGTTGTCTGCGAGTGTATTTTTAACACAGAATGTGTTTTAGCCAACGTTAGCGAACGTTTTGTGTAACGAAAATGTGTTGCAACAAAACACTGATGATTTCCGCTTACAACCGAGTCGTTGTTAGAGAAATGGTAATTCGTCATTTTTTATCCCTCAAGATTCGTTAACCATTCGTTCGAAAGCTCTCGATTTGTCCAACCATTTTATGTTAACTACTGCGAAGTGAGTGGCCAACAAGCTGAGTTATGAGCATGGTTGTATGAATAATTGTTTACACATAGGTGATTATTCTCAATAATTGATATTGTGAACATGATTGCAACCGGTTGTTAATTTTTCTCAAATGAAAGCTTATGACGCGGATAAGATAGTCATTCATATATGCAGATTTAAGGGGTTCATGTGGAACGCATGACCTTAAACACATTCTGTGTTTCAATAATTTCATTCGAAGTATATAAATAGAGGTAACCCGGGGGTCCAAGGGGCTTGTACCCTGGCGAGGCGCGGAATGCCGTGTTTTTTTTTTGTTTTTTTTTTAAATTTCCCCGGATGAACGTAACTCTGGGCTGGGGCTGTTTATTTGCATGCTCCAAATAAATTATTTATAGAAAAATAATAATAATAAAAAAACGCTGCAAATTATTTCACAAAGGTTTATTATTTTTTCAATTGAGTATGATCGTAGTTTTAGTTGGCTTGCGTACGTCATAAGGCCCGTCCAGACTCCTCGGCGAGTCCTATTTCGAGTTATATACGCATGTTAACATTTCTGGATTTGAGCTCCTATCTATTCAAATAGTTATTGCCTTAATAATATCATTATCTAAGTACGTACGAAAAGTCGAGAGGATATGTTATTAAATATGCGTGAGAAAAGCATTGGTATTAACACACAAATATGACCTAGAAAAAAACATATATTCATGCCTCGAAGGAACGCCATACCCACCTCATGGTGCCGCGGTGTATTATATGGGTATAACACGTAAAAGTAATAAATATCCCTTCTCCTACACCACTCTGCTAAGCCCCTGGTCACCCCAGACACCACAAGGTGCCGCGGCGCGTCCTCTCACTCCACCCCCCGCTCGCCACCCCCTCACCCTCCCTCACCACCAACCGTAACCCCCTGCCAAGCGTGCCAGGCATGCGTGCGTGCGTAAGTCTTCACTCAAAGCCTCGAAAAAGACACTTTTTCGCCCGTTTTTGGCCCATAGCATCTTTGCGAGTAAAGCGATCGGGATGGTTAAACGTTAGGACCAATTAGACTCCAAATGGAGTCTATGTGCGAAAGAACGGGTTTTTTAAGTCAATTCTTAGGCCTTTTATGGCCCGGGCGGCGGACGGCGAACGGCGAACGGACATTTCAAATTTGGATTCTACGCTCCTTGAAACGTAAAGTGACAAAGTTTGAGGGGGTGTTATAAAAATTTTTTGCTATACGATCACATAGACTTACTATTGGAAATAATAAACCAAAATAATAATAACCAACCGAAAATCATCAAACAGTATTTTGATAATAACAAATAAGAATAACAAAGAAATAAATACAATCAATAACGATAACATAAACCAAAACTCTAGAAACAACAAAACCAATATTATAAAATTGAGATGAAACCGAAATTGAAGAATAAACAAACAAATAAATAATAATTAAAATGAGAATGAATAAATGAAGGGAAAAAACTGTTATGATATAAATATTTTGAGGGGGAGGGGGGAGTTAAATTTTGTCATAGTCCATTTCATTGTTGAACATAATCAGGTCATCAAGCCATCCTTCAGCCACAGTGTGTGTGTGTGTATGTGTGCGTGTGTCCAATCGCTGCTTAAGCCACAATTCTCAACCGATTTTCAGATTCTTTCTTTGTTCGATCCCAATTTTAGTCTAGTTGTGCAGCAAACCTAGGAAATTTCGGATTTACTGTCGTGGTGGGGGAGTGGAGGGGATAATTACCGATTCTTTCAGGCACTGCCCAAGCTGACCGATTTTCATGATTCTTATTTTGCCCCATTAAAAATTTGATATAGTTTTGGAACGTATTTCAAGATTTTTAAATTTCGTCATGGAAGGGGGTGAATGGAGGGAGTCAAGTGATAAATCTTGGTGTTTTAATAATTCTCGTCCGATTTTCGTGATTTTTTTTCTTCCAATTATGAATTCCGTCTAGTTTTGAAAGCTATATCAGGAGTTTCAAGTTTATAATGGAAGGAGGTAAATGGAGGGGGGTAATAGTAATAAATCATGATGTATTAACAATTATCGTCGGATTTTCGTAATCACTTTTTGTTCAATAATGAATTTGGTCTAGTTTTGGAAAATACCTATGCCAGGAGTTCAATATCATGCTGAAAGTATTATGATGGAAATTTACTGTCGCTGGAGGGGGCGAATGGAGGGGAAGGGTAATTTCGAGAATTCATGATTTTGGTTTTATCTCTTGTTTTACCTCTCACCATATTTATATACAATCCATCCATAGGGACATTCAGGGCATGCACTACTTACCAATATGCTTTCTTAATTTATTTAAATACGAGCATAACGAAGAGCTACAATGTGTAAACATATATACATTAACTTGTTATGCATTTGTAAATCATATTCTTAAAAAATTAATCTTATTTGAAATAGAAGTACAATTGTATCCGTGATAGTAATAATTATAGAATATAAATATATATTTTATTGAGTATGACATATTCTATAATATAAAGTGTATGTCAGAATCTCTTATAGGTAGGTACATAGGCCTATTTAAAGTGAAGTATTGACTTGTTTCCGCAGGGAACCCCTCGCTACGCCTATATTGACTCGAGTTCTGCTGATAATCTAATGGTTCTCAATAATTGGTCGGGAACTCTGTAAATATATATGTATTATTTACATTCAAGGGAATGCAATCCACTCATTTGAGATCCGTAATTTATGGCTTTTCCTTTTGCAAACAACATTAATATAGAGACCAGTTTTTTAATCCTTCTCTTGCCAATTGGAAGCACGATTTCAAGGCATCTGACGGGAAAATCCCTCGATGCAACTGGGATTCCTCTTTCCCTTTTTTTATCTTCATAGAAGTTGCTTTAATTACTCGGGGTCACCACGCTCGTACTGAGTTTAATGATCACAGATGAAAAATAAAAATATGAATGTAACAGAAGTTTCTGATGTAGTCAACTGCAACAGTTGAGGGCAGACACACCCGCAAGGGGGAAAAAAAAAACATCAAAAAGAGTTTGATTTGGAGCATACGTTTTGGAAACCTTATAAAAACCTTTCACGAACTCAATCATCACTAAATCACAAAGTTGAAGAACGTTGTATTTACACGAAAAATAAAGAGTTACAATTGACACGGGTTTAAGGCGTGTAGGCTGGGCTCTATCGCCTAAATCCGCACATTAAATATACCGAGGAGTGCGACAGACCCTTTTACCCTTAATCGTGCATTTATTTGCAGCTCTCAGCGAATTCGCTCTTCCCGATTAAACGAGTTAGGAATCTCCCGAATCGCCTTATTAAGAACGCTAGAATAAAGCCACTCAACCCAACGCTTACTGAATGGTAGACGCGCTCTCTCGGAAATGACGTGAGCTGTCACGCTATGTCAAATCGATTTCAACGGTTATGTCATTATCAGTAACAAACAATAACTTGTAAATGATTGTCGTGCCGACTTGTAAACTTGTAAGTTCATTTGATGAGCCTTAGGAGTAGAGCCAAGCTCTAGAGTTGGGGGTGAAACCCCAGAGAGGAGAGGGCAGCCTACCTGGAGGGAGGAGTATTAAAGATATAATTGCCGTGCACTGCATGAAATTATGCGGGAACCGGCGATTCCTTCCCGTCAAAGTGAAAGTTGGACCTTGCGACCCAAGGGAGATGGCGATTCCTACCGGTGTGAGGCCGGCCAGTGAGCCGAGGTTCGGCGATTCCTTCCCCTCCAATCACAAAGTGATAAGGCCCGTCAGGAGGAGTCGCAAAACAACAAGTTGCAAGTTTAGTTTAGTTATAATGGATGATCCGTGTTAAGTGGGATGTCCGAATATGATGTCAATGTTCGACAATTGAATGGCTTCAAACAACTAGCCTATAGGTAGGTAACTTGGTTTCTTGATTGTTCACGTGTTGTTGATCTCTATCTATCTCTATCTATACTATTTATAAGAATGAAACTCCGTTTGTCTGTCTGTTTGTCTGTTTGTCGTGTCTATGCACGGCCAAACGGCTGAGTGGGGGGAGTGTACGAGTGGGGGGAACTTCTTGAGATTTTCCGAAAGGGGGAGCGAGCGAATTTAAAATTTTCTAATCCCAGCCAAACCATGGGCCGTATGGCGGGAGGGGGGTCGAAGTAAGAATTAATGTGCGCTTTTTGGACTTCCCCGCTTCCCCTACCATGCTAAACGGCCGTTGAAAATTCCGGAAAAATACCGGTTTCGTAGATTTTCCTACGAGGAAGACGACGGCGCGATCGGATCGCGAAAAAAGTATCGGGAAATGCGTCAAAAAAATGCGAGAGTACGGACCCGTTTTCTCGAAAAGTCCGACGAAAAACTACGTTTTTTCCCATTAAAATATACCCCGTAAAGGTACGTTTTTCGGAACGGTTTTTGCGGGCGAAATACAGCTTTGATCCCGCCGAATCTGAATCCGAAATCGGATATCGAAAAAAGTGACGGGAAGTAGGTCAAATTGCGAGCAGAAGCGAGGGAAGCGTTTAATGTGAGAAATTAATTTTGCCGTGTTCGCGAGAAGGCTCTACGAAGACGTCAAGGGGTTCGTCAGGTATTTCACAATGTTACCTGCAGGCCTATTTCAAAAGAATAAATACGGGTTTTTTCCGGGGGTCCGGGGGGCTTGCTCCCCGGCTGGACGTGGAGGGATTCGATGACTCAGGTGGGTTTTCCCCATTCGTCCTTCTACGCTCATAAAATAATGGCCTACCTTTAGAAAACTTACAACATTCAACATCTGACGGGTTGCGAGCAGGTACACAGGTATACAGCTATACCGTGCGAGCAAAGCGACCACACTAAACTTTTCGTGGTTCCACGTAGTTTTATAAGATTTAATTTGTTTGTAAGAATTTCCAACAGAAAAAAACGTCTGCCAAGTTGGGTGGGCAGTATAACTTCCTCAAGCGAGCGGAGCGAGCAACATCCCCTACAGAAGTTAAAACTACCCTTAGAGATCTACCGTTTGCGAGCAACATCCCCTACACGTTTCAATTGTAATACATCGCATGTATACAGCCACACTTTGCGAGCGAAGTGAGCAACATCCATAAATAAACTTTTTGTGGTTCCACGTAGTTTTATAAGATTTAATTTGTTTGTAAGAATTTCCAATAGAAAAAAACGTCTGCCAAGTTGGGTGGGCAGTATAACTTCCTCAAGCGAGCGAAGCGAGCAGCATCCCTTACAGAAGTTAAACCTACCCTTAGGGATCTATCGTTTGCGAGCGGAGCGAGCAACATCCCCTACATGTTTCAATTGTAATACATCGCATCTGCGCAGCCACACCTTGCGAGCGAAGCGAGTAATATTTCTTACATGCCACACTTTGCGAGTGAAGCGACCAACATTCCCTACATGTCACACTTTGCGAGCGAAGCGAGCAATTGAATGGGGGGTCCGGGGGGCTTGCCCCCCGGCTGGACGTGGAGGCGAGCGTAGCGAGCCGGAGCGGCTAGTACTATTTATAAGAATGAAACTCCGTCTGTCTGTTTGTCTGTCGTGTCTATGCACGGTCAAACGGCTGAGTGGGCCGGATCTGCGAGTGGGGGGATCTTCTTGGGATTTTCCGATAGGGTGTATAAGCGAATTTAAAATTTTCTAATCCCACCCGAACCATGGGCCGTAGGGCGGGAGGGGGGTCGAAGTTCCGGTTAATGTGCGCTTTTTGGACTTCCCCGCTTCCCCTACCCCTCTAAACGGCCGTTGACAATTCCGGAAAAATACGGGTTTCGTAGGTTTTCCTACGAGGAAGACGACGGCGCGATCGGATCGCGAAAAAAGTATCGGGAAATGCGTAAAAAAAATGCGAGAGTACGGACCCGTTTTCTCGAAAAGTCCGCCGAAAAACTTGGTTTTTTCCGATTGAAATATACCCCATAAAGGTACGTTTTTCGGAACGGTTTTCGCGGGCGAAATACAGCTTTGGGTCCGCCGAATCTGAATCCGAAATCGGATATCGAAAAAAGTGACCTTAAGTCGGTCAAATCGCGAGCGGAAGCGAGGAGAAGCGTTTAACATCAGAAATTAATTTTGCCGTGTTCGCGAGAAGGCTCTACGAAGACGTCAAGGGGTTCGTCAGGTATTTCACAATGTTACCTGCAGGCCTATTTCAAAAGAATAAATACGGGTTTTTTCCTACCTATATACAGGTATACCTTGCGAGCGAAGCGAGCAACAACCCCCTGAATAATCTTTTTGTGGTTTCACGTAGTTTTATAAGATTTAATTTGTTTGTAAGAATTTCCAACAGAAAAAAACGTCTGCCAAGTTGGGTGGGCAGTATAACTTCCTCAAGCGAGCGGAGCGAGCAACATCCCCTACAGAAGTTAAAACTACCCTTAGAGATCTACCGTTTGCGAGCAACATCCCCTACACGTTTCAATTGTAATACATCGCATGTATACAGCCACACTTTGCGAGCGAAGCGAGCAACATCCCCAAATAAACTTTTTGTGGTTCCACGTAGTTTTATAAGATTTAATTTGTTTGTAAAATTTCCAATAGAAAAAAACGTCTGCCAAGTTGGGTGGGCAGTATAACTTCCTCAAGCGAGCGAAGCGAGCAGCATCCCTTACAGAAGTTAAACCTACCCTTAGGGATCTATCGTTTGCGAGCGGAGCGAGCAACATCCCCTACATGTTTCAATTGTAATACATCGCATCTGCGCAGCCACACCTTGCGAGCGAAGCGAGTAATATTTCTTATATGCCACACTTTGCGAGCGAAGCGACCAACATTCCCTACATGTCACACTTTGCGAGCGAAGCGAGCAATTGAATGGGGGGTCCGGGGGGCTTGCCCCCCGGCTGGACGTGGAGGCGAGCGTAGCGAGCCGGAGCAGCTAGTTATTTATAAGAATGAAACTCCGTCTGTCTGTTTGTCTGTCGTGTCTATGCACGGCCAAACGGCTGAGTGGCCCGGATCTACGAGTGGGGGGGATCTTCTTGGGATTTTCCGATAGGGTGTATAAGCGAATTTAAAATTTTCTAATCCCAACCGAACCATGGGCCGTAGGGCGGGAGGGGGGTCGAAGTAATAATTAATGTGCGCTTTTTGGACTTCCCCGCTTCCCCAACCCCTCCAAACGGCCGTTGAAAATTCCGGAAAAATACCGGTTTCGTAGGTTTTCCTACGAGGAAGACGACGGCGCGATCGGATCGCGAAAAAAGTATCGGGAAATGCGTCAAAAAAATGCGAGAGTACGGACCCGTTTTCTCGAAAAGTCACACTTCGCGAGCGAAGCGAGCAATTTAATGGGGGGGCCCGGGGGGCTTGCCCCCCGGCTGGACGTGGAGGCGAGCGTAGCGAGCCGGAGTGGCTAGTTTAATAATATTTTTATATCTATTTATTTTAAAAATCGCATTTATGTAGTTGTTTTGTCAATGTTTCTGAAGAAATCTTGTGTTCTGTCTCTCAGGACCAAACTAAGAAACTTCCAACCCTTCCGAAGTCCATTGATGAGTTGTTGTGTTAAATTTGGGGGGATTTTTGAGCAAAGACATTGAGACGTGAACTTTACGACGGATTTTTTATTCTGTGATTATGTGATTTTAATACTTTGATTTGGGTTTTAAGTAATTAATTGTGCAATTAAGGGTTTAATGCTATAAAGAGTTAATTTTTGCCTCAAAACTAACCAACTCCTGGGCGGGAAGCAATTGAGTAACGGGAAGGAATCGCCGATATCACGGCGGAAGGAATTGAGTAACCGGAAGGAATCGCCAACGCTTTAAGGGGAAGGAATCGCCATGCTTTTTGGAGGTCGGGAAGGAATCGCCGGTCCCCGGTCTCGGACAATAAGAGACGAATGGAATGACGAGTGTCATACTGATTAGCTGATTTAGCAAAACTCTCTCCTGTTCACCCTAGGGAGTCGACAATTAATAGGGACCCTCTGTGGGATATCTAGAGAAATTACGTTTCCGACCTGATTAGCTGAATGAGCTGAATTCTCTCCTGTTCACCCAAGAAAGTTGAAATTGAATGGGGAATCTTTCGGGAACATCAAGAGGCAAATGAAATGAAGGGCTTAGGCTGATCAGCTGAGTGAGCTAAGTTCTGTTCTGCCCACCCTAGAAAGTTTACATTTAACAGCTGAGTGAGCTAACTTCCGTTCTGTCCACCCTAGAAAGTTGACATTTAATAGGAAGCCTCTCTGATATATCTAGAGACGAATTAAATAATGGACTCCGTAGAAATTGTAGCATTTACGGTGCCATAAGACATTACTTATGTCATAATATGTCAGCATGTAGTGTTCATAAGTTATTGTGGGTTCGTTTCTCGAAAATGAGGATTTAAAACTGCTGCAGTTTTACAAAAATACTTCTGTACCTGAATTTTAATTTATTTTGATACTCGACTGTTATGCGTATTTAGGTGTTATGTTCGCCTGGCATGGCAGACATTTATCAGTAAAATTCACTGAAATATTGATACAGAGAAATCCAGCATTCTCGAGTGCACATTCCAATCTCAATGATGATGTAAATACCATTGTAAATCATGTATTCGCTATTGAGGTGGTCGTCGCTCTGTCGTCATTCCCTTGAGGTTTTCTTCTGTGAATGGAATGCGACCACGAAGAACGTCAATTCGTCACAATCACCCGCCAGAGTTGGTCATGAGCCGTAAGCAAGGACGCGAATGGCGCAGCTTCTGTTTGATCTTTTCGCTTCCTCATTGTCCTGAGAATAATGGAGTGATCACGCGAGACGCCCAGTGCGGGGATGATTACCGGTTAGTATAGCTTGGTAGCATTGGTTCAAGTAGCTGTGGCATGTGATGTCAAATCTTTAGCCGATCACGATTATAAATTGATGAAAAAAATTTACCGCGTAGTGGACCCTACAGAGATAAATACCTTCTACAGATGAACGTTTTCGACATTTCCATCTAGTTACGGCCATAATCGTAATCACGATAACATTTGAAATGGACGTTGAAGTTTTAATACCGCTTACCTCATTTTTCTCAACTTTACTCGAAAGGACTAAAACTGATTCCCATTTATTATGACAACATAGCATAACTCAAACTTAAGCATTAAAATCGGGATATCTTTGTATGTAAGTTGTTACTCAGGCTCAATTAGCGAGGTATACCAAGAACAACATCAATATTACAAGTAATTTAAGTGAAATAAGAAAAGGCCTTTCAGAATGCTCGTCAATAAAAAAAACCATAGCACGTGATGAGATACTAATTATATGTGGTGTTTACGGCAGATTTGAGATGTGTGAAGTTGACAAAAACCTCGATCGTTGCGCTGTCGAGCATTGAATCAATGAAACATTAATTGAAACAGGTCGGGCGCAAAAATACGAATTCATCGGTATCCATAATTCATATTCACATTTTTTGAGATAATGTGATAATAGAATTTCAACGACGAAATACGACAAAAGGCTAGTCTTTTGCTTGGAAACACAGATTTATCAGTGATGCACGTTTACTGGATTTTAATTACCGAATCTGGGAGATCTGAAAGTTTTACCATTATATTCTGCATGAATTACTGCATACAGAGTCGAAGGGCCATTTTTCATTTCCGTTCTCCGGAAAATCCATGTTTTTTAACCTG
This sequence comes from Adelphocoris suturalis, assembly GCA_030762985.1. Taxonomy (NCBI): domain Eukaryota; kingdom Metazoa; phylum Arthropoda; class Insecta; order Hemiptera; family Miridae; genus Adelphocoris; species Adelphocoris suturalis. Next base: position 42,104,007 of record CM061041.1, read on the forward strand.
TTTACGCGATTTGCATTCAAAATAAAGATAATTGATATGAATATGGTTATTCCGTTTGGAAGCTAAAGTCGTAAGGCAACTTTTAGGTCGACAATTGGGGAGAAACGTGTAGCTATTTACATTCTATAATGTAAAAATTCATTAATCAGGCTTTAAAACCTTTTCAATGTGCATCAGGGCGACAGGAAATTTTTAATGGTAGTATCAATTTTGATTTTACCTTGAGGTAGTTGTAGTCATTGTAGTGAGACAGTGTCGGCATAGTTTAAAAAATCAGGAAGTATAAAGTGGTTGGGCAAATAAGCGGCTGAACAAAAAAAAAAAAAAAAAAAAACCCCAGTAGTCACTTGTCAGAAATTAATGTTGAGTTTATTGCTGAAGCAAGATAGGTCCTATCTTGGAATACCCTGCATACTTTGCACACGAGAAATTCTTGATGAGTGCAATCATGCGGACCGTTCCAGAGTGAAAACTGATGGATAACGAGTAATATAGCAGTTTCGAAGTTGTAAGCTACTCTTGTCTTAGGAACTTCCATGAAACAAAGGGAAGGGAAGCCTATTCTGTGGTAAAATGTACTATGCGTGGATCATTATTATAAACTTAGGTACCTACGTATTTCTACAAGGTGTAAACAACCATATTAACCATCCATAATAAGAATTGATCAAACTGACCGATTTATTTCTTTCAATAGTTTGAAAACGTGTTCTTTCCTTGAGAAAAAAACAAAAAACAATCACGCTGCATCCAGAAGAGAAGCTAATAGACATAATCAACTATATCTGTAATGAGCCAAGATATCATCATCACAGCCAAAATATCATGAACTATCTCTGTAATGAGTCACAGCAATGCTGCCAAAATGAAAACATGAAACGTTAAATCACGTTGCCTCGGAATGTATTTGTATAGTGCTCTGGAGAATGTATTGAGAAATAGAAAGTATTTCAGTAAAAGTTATTGTGTAGGTGATATATTAGTATCTAATATTAACATTTCAGCACGATTCATAGTTTTGATGGCTGATGCAGATGGTTGTATATTAAGTGATCACCGTTTAGTTCTTCACTAAGAACAAAACTTCCGTCTTTGAGACACAGACGAGTCGTGGTGTGGAAAGATCAAGATTGAAAACGCCAAATCTATGCGTTTGGATTTCTATGGAAATTGTATTATCCGTACGAAAAAGGTTTTTCTTGTCATAAACAATTTTAGGCACGTCCCGCTCCGATATATTGAGAACCTCGTTCATACAAACGAGGAGCAGTGATAGATGGTTACTTCCGACAAAAACCAATCTGTGCAGCCCTCGCTAGGCGGACGGTTGCGAACCTATCCCTTAACTTTCCTTGTCACGCTCCTGAAGTGAGAAATACAATCGCGGGAAAAGATGAATGGAGTGTATGAATGTCTGCAATCTCTAACTGCAGTGGGTGATGTGAGGGCTTAAACTCTTCTATTTGAAACTATTACACAATGGACCTTATATTTCCCTTTCGCGCAGATCATTAGTTATTAGATTATTGTCAAAAAGGTAGGCATTTACCGAAAAAAATTACCTAATGAAATGAAATAATCTGAGTTTCACTACTCTGTCTCCTTGTAACAAAAGTTACAGACTTATTATGACGTTTGCTTATTCAGCTGAAGGTCTTCTCAGCAAGGGTGAACGGGTGGTCGTACAGCAATCCGCGATGTCTCATTCGATTCTTTGCGGTGGATTCTATCTACAACGAATGTACAAAAAACGAGTGTTACTATCTCACCGATTCATGGGCTCAAAGAGAATATTGAAAAGAATTTGAGTTATGCCCAATTGAAGCGCTGGAAAGCCCCTCCTCCTTCCACGTCCCCTCTATAAATTTTTTTCCTTAATTTTTGAGATATCAAAGTGATACTTGGAGAGCATTTTTGGGGTGGCTATACTGAGTTTTACGCCAATAAAAATCAGAAAAAAGATCAAACATTTATGGGAAACTCAAGGGGGAGGGGTACTGGGTAGGTAGGTACCCAAGTACTTGGAAAAATTATTTTCTCGATTCTTAGCCGAATGACATCTCATTCTAAAGATTTTCAGCACTGAACAAGATGGTTTAGTCATAAATGCAATATCTTGTTCCGTTCTCGGACTGAAGCTGATTTACCATGAAGATGCGCGGTTTTATGTACAGAAATGCCTGTCTTTTATCGGAATGATATATCGCATTTCTGGCTTCACCATCTAGTTTAGTGCTACAAAATCTTAAAAATTATATGTCACTCACTTCGCAAAAAAAGAAATTTTTTTTCGATTACCTACCAAAACTTTTTGGATTTTTTCCTTATTTTTATTTGCTTAAAACTTTGTATTAGACACCCCGAAAACGCCCTCCAAGTTTCTCTTCGACATCTAAAAAATGTAAGGAAAATTAAGGGGAGGGTTACTTCTGTATTCAATTTCCTGGGCTCAAATTGGGTATACCTCACAATTAAAAAAATATATATGTATATACAGACACACACACACACAAAATATAAACGTATATATATATATATATATATATATATATATATATATATATATATATATATACATTTTTTTTTAGTCCTTTGAGATTATTGGTTGGGGCCTCGAAAGCTATCTTGTGAGCATAGTTTTGTAAGATATAAAACCCAAACTCCATATGAAAATTGTGGGTTTCTTCATTAGTATTAGAGCTTGGAAGAGTATACACGACTGTACGCTACAGTGAAAAGTATAAAATCAGAATTAGAAAACATAAAATCGATAACGAAACGTATTCTTTACTTTTGGCGAATCTTATTCCACGCTCAGCACCTGAGGCCCTATAAATTCTTGCACCTTCCGTTTGTAAATCCGAAGGAACAAATTACAATATTATAAATGATTTTGAAACTTGCCACCTGTTGTTGAAACGAATTACATTCGCCGCAATGGGTTTCCTACCAGATACTTTAAGAGCGAATGCGGACGTGGGGCGTGAGGCTTCAGGAAGAGTTTTAGGAACAGTCTTGCGATGTATTCAAATGAGCCACATAAATTAAGAGCGTCAACATTCTCTTAGAAAGCAATCAAAACATTCCTCGAGCATCTCCATAGCTGAAGTTGAGAAAAGACGGCTTATCAAGATTACTAGGTCGAATTCATACTAATTTGAATCCATTGTTAGTAGTTTGCTATATGCTGTTAGCATTATAGGGAATAACTCATGATAATTTGAAATCATTGTCAGTAGCATCTAATGTTCTCAACAATAGATCGAAGGATCAATGCTAATATTGAACCATTTTTAGTAGTTTCTGATAGTCCTCAGAATTTCAGAAAAAAATTCATAATCATTTGACACCATTGTGAGTAGCATCTAATCAGTTGTCAATATTACAAGGTCGAATTCATACTAAATAGGAACCATTGTCAGTTGATCATGATATGCGGAATTACACGAATCTTGGAAATTCTCTCGAATCGCGAATGCTTGAAGGTTCACTTTCCGAATCGAGTTACTTTAACACTAGCATTTCTGCTATTGATGAAATCTCGTGACGCCACCGAAACGTAGTTCACGGAAGTGACTCACCAACTGAACCTGTGTTTCTATAGTCTTCTTCAATGAATCAATCCAATTCAATCGATTCAATCAATAAATTACATTAAACTCCTCAATCCAAATGCATTTTATCACTTTTCGAAGATCAGACGTATGCAGTACTTATAACCAATGAATGCGGTCCGTCAGAGATCATCAACATAACAATTCTAAAAACTTAGAGTAGAGTTACATAATTCCATCAACAGCTCCCCGTTTTCTTTCATTCGAAAAAAGGTCGAATCCCCTGGGAACTATGAGCGCCTTGGCTCATTTGAATATTTATAAATTGGAGACCGAATGAACGCGAGAAGAAGAGAAGCCCTTCAAATTCATTAATATCTTTTTTGCAAGGTAGCAAGTCCTTTGTTTTAAATGTTCTCTCTACTTTACATCTCTTTTTTAATATTTAGAAGGGTTCTTGTAGGGAAAGATAGGGGTTGTAGGTAATGGAAAAAAGGATAGGTCAATATGGATCTCGTACACTGTTCGTATAATTAAAACCAAAGTAGACGGGTTTTCATCTAGGATTCAACTGATGTTGACAGAAAAGAACTGGCCAAGAAGTTAGAAATTACTTGCTATGTCAACACTGGCATTTTTATTTCAATGATTCGGGAAAATACAAAAACCAATCAAAGTAGTAGTGCTTGATATGAGAAAGGAGTATTCTTGTTTATTTGATACAATGGCATGTGAATAGTCCAGGGGCTATTGAGTAGGTCGGTGTCATTTTTGTTTATCACTTTGAATACCTACCTAATAAACCTTTGTAACCAAGAAAAAAAATTTGAACGCCTCCCAAAACTTATTAGTTACGTTTCAAGAAGCGTCAAATCCAAAATACAAATTTCAAATAAATAAATAAACAAATAAAATCCGTCCGCAGCTTGGTTTTTCCCCACAAAATACTGGACCAAAGTTTATGCAATTTGGTTTTAAAACCACATGTGATGTCTAGTTGGTCCTAGAACCTTACTGTCAATTTCGATCAACTCTAAAGGGTAGCATGAAAGGCTAAAGGCTGTAATGCTGAAAAATCGAGATCCCTTTTTTTTTTTTTTTTTTTTTTTTTTTTTTTTTTTTTTTTTGTGCTAATTACGGAATTTATTAGAATCAAACGTGTTGTAACCGTGTGCCACCGCTGCTGGTTAGCATCCCGCTCCACCATCCTAGCAGGGTAGCCAACCTCGCAAGGAGTCGCACCCAAACATGCGCCAGTTTCTGGAGCTGCCGGGTGGGGCAGCCCTTAAATTCTCCCCTGACTGACAGTCCTATATTGTAGCTTCCAGCAACAGACTCACCACCTTCTTTAATCTTCGGTACTGCGGTACCGTGTTAATTTGTTGTGTTGGTACTAGTGTACCGTGATATTGTGGAGAATCAACATGGGGTTCCGTCGTATTATCTGTGTGTTAGTGAAGTCTGCCTAGTTGTGAACAGTCTATGGACACTGTAAATTCAAGTTTCTATCTCATAAAATCCTAGTCCTACAGGAAAAATTACATAAGTTTTACTAAGTCCTACGGGAAGAATTGAGTCCGTTTTCATAATTATTAGATTGTTTATTTCTGTACCATAGTGAAACGGTATCTATTCCTAGTTTATTTTTCTAATAGTTGTTCAGTGCATTAGCGATTGATCTTTCTTTGTCCTTGTTACTGCCTGGAGATCTATCTACAGGCCCAGTGAACTTAAATTGTTGTTTATTCAAATCGAACTTTATTTCTTGGATTCATTTCTACGTTTATCGTTGTGGCTGATAACGTCCGGTTAAGAGACATTTATAGTATATCATGTTGTATTGCTCAATAATTAAATCTAGCTCAGTTACACCACTGCTCATCTGGCTGGAACACAGTTATAGATACTTACCAAACTTATTGATATCGATCTCCCTGTATTTTTACGTAGTACTTTGAATGTCCTATAAGAATTTGTAACATTACCATGCGTTACGCTGCCAATTCATAAAGCTACATATCACAGTTATGTTAGGGAACTGATTCCTTTCATGCTTCACACTCAATGTTAATATTTCTTGAATAAATACTTTTCTATGTTACTAGTCATACAATATCGGAGTTGAGTAAGAAATGTATTTACCCTTCTCCTGGGTGTTACTGTATTAGTACATTCAAAATCCCTTTTGCTCAGACTTAAACTTTTTTATTTATTTTTTTATTTTTTTTATTTAAACCCCGAACTCAATAGATAGGCGAAGGGGGTTATACGTAAATTAGTTACAGTGTCCACCCGGATCGCTGTATTTCCATGTGTTTGCTCTCCTCAAGGACTAACCTTCGGCAGGAAAAAAGAACTTTAACCTGAGAATATTGTGAGTACTACCTATTATGCGTCAAGCATTTTTCTCTAACTTGTCGTGTTCCACTACACATATTTCGTTTAATAAATAGTCTTTGTGAAGTCTTGATACAGGCAACTTGTAATTTTTCCTCAACATCGTTTTTTCTTATAATATCACCAATTGTTTATATTAATTATTATTATTAATATAATATTATACTATAATAATAATATAATATATTATTATAATATCATTAATAATAATAGCATCCAAAACATCTTGGGGTTTATTTTTATAGGTTATGGGCCCAGCACGCTTCTAATGCGTGTGCTGTATCAGGCTATAGGTGCTATTTGTTGTTTAAAGATGATTATAATAGGTACAGGTTCCTATATTTATCAAAGAGCAGTCACAGGTGAAAGACAAGTTAATAAAAGTATTAACAGACATAAAAACCAGAGGTCACGTTGTTAAAGAATTGCTCAGTGACAATGGCGGAGGGTTTGATTGCATTTAGAGCAAGATATTCTTGAGAAAGAAGGTACCTATTACGCAGCGACTGACGATGCCTAACAACTGACGAACGGGAGCACCACACAGTTATGGATATGGCACGCACCTTTATGCATACCTACGAAGGAATATATCCACAAGCATTATGGGCAGAAATGGTGAACGCCGCCACGTATATTTTGAACATTAGCTAAAATTCTTCGGTGGAAGGAAAGTCTCCATTTGAGTTGTTGACCGGAAAAAAGCCACATGCGCGTTATTGGTAGTAACCAATAGCATACCCAAGCAAAGCCACAAGAAGATGGACAAAAAATCCATCAAAGGTGTCCTTGTTGGCTAAGACAACTGGGACAGATACCGAATTTGGTTTAGTAAGGGCAATAAACAAAGATAACGGGATATAATATTTGATGAACGGAGTTTACAAAGTTCTGATGACTGCATCAGGTTAAGGAGTGTAAAACCCATCTCAACACGGACGGTAAATGCACCTTCTCTGACAACAGAATATCCGAATATCGATACCCCGACTTCCTCTAGAAACGATGGAATCAATCAAGAGATTATGATTCTGATTCTGCAAGTAATGGCAAGTATGATGATCGAGATGAAAGTGCCAATAATAAAGGCTTGACGCTCAGATATCGTTCGACTCAAAAATTTCCGGACTGTTTCAATGACTTTGTGATGAGTGAACATGTGCGAAAATTAACGCAATCAAAGATCCAGCGATATACAAACAGGTGATATCGCCTGAGATCTCGTCTGAAGATCAACTTGCCGACATGTTGACAAAACGAATCCATCTACCGAAACTGGTGGCGCATATGGAAAAGATGGGAATGATTGATTGTGGAAAAGATGCTCGAACGAGGGAAAGTATTGCGGATTCTGCTTATTATGCGTCAACCATTTTTCCTTAATTTGTTCCTCTATACATATTTGTCATATGTTTCGTTTAATAAATAGTCTGTGTGAAGTGTTGATACAGGCAACTTGTAATTTTTCCTTAACATAGTTTTTTCTTATAAAACCACCAATCTTTACATCTCGGGGTTTACTTTTATAAAGTAAGAATGAAAACTGGTGAGAACAAAGTAAAAATCGCCTTTTATTAAATATGACTATCGTATCAGATGATATAATTTCAATGGCATTCTCTCATCAAGAAATCCAATTTATTTTAAATTTTGTCACGTATATATGGACTAGTGAAGCGTAGGTGTTTTATTTTATCCCAATTATTTTCAGTTGGCGGGTGCTTACGCCTGCGTTGATCTACTTAGATTCTTCTGTACAATTATATATACATACGAGTACATTTCTGCTCTTCTTAGTTATAGAACGGCTTGTATCGGGTGTTTCATTTTGTCGTTAATTTCCTTCCAGTAGATGCCTTTTATTTAGGTTGCACTATGCAGTTACATTTAGATGAAGTATCATAAATTATACTCGTACGTTTTATCTGTGGAGAAGGGCTACCTAATACAGAAATAATAAATCTTAGCAGCGTTTTTGTAGTTAGAGCTGTTACATTATTGCTGTGGTTAGAGTTGTTGGACTGTTGGAGTTGGTTGTGGTCAGCCTTCTGTGCAGAGTAGGGCCCGGAATAGAAATTAGATTACCCCTTTCAGGGGCCAAATCTTTAGGGCCGTGTAGAGTCAAACACTTGGAAACTCCACATCCTTGAATTCTTTTTGCTTGTCACTGGGTGGATTTGGCATAGTGGGGTTATCGTACGGGCAACTGTTCCATTCGAATTGCAAATGTCTTTCTAGTCTTGCACACTCCTTTAGACATCATGCGAACTCCAGCCAACAAACGACTTAATACCACTACTTATCTTGGTACTGCAACTCTCGATGCAACTGCTGATTTCTTCTTGACGTCTTCCATCTAGCACGTAGGTGATGTTACCGTCTAATGACTAGACGAGCCCACACTCAGCCCTACTCAGCCTTCCATATGGATCTTGTTATTGATGAACCATATGGTGAAGTAGATTAATTCTCCTACCGATGCACAGTCTGTACTTTTTACTTTTGTATACTAAAAACTTTTACTTAAAACATACTTTTCTATATTTCACTTGGCTTTCTACTTATACTGTGCTGTAATTGTGGTAATTTCCTCACAATATCTAACTACTGCAATCAAACCATATATTTATATGCCTCTAATGGGAAAGGCAGTTAGAAAAATTTATTTTGCCAGGCTCAGATTATCTGAGATGGGGAATGCTTCCCACTTTAATCTCGAAGATTCTTTGATAAGAGTTTTTATAAAACATACAAAAAGATTCAACAACTTCAACTTTGATAACTCTCTGAAGAGCTATTAGGAATTGATGCAATCCTAGATGTATTTTCTGGGACTCCCACAGGAGCCTGGAACAAACAGAGTGCAAATGAGAGAATCGTTAGTATGCTTGTCTGTTTATGCATCTGTATGTACTGGGCAAAAAACCATTCAAACTCTCGGGAAAAAAATGGAAGCGCTCATTCAAGCTCAGCAGAAACGGGGTCAGATACCCTTCACGCATCGTCTATTCATTGCAATAATGGACACTACAACGGACTATAGTATGGACACTTTAAGTATGGTTGAACTTTTTTTATAGTTTAAAAATGAATACCTACATTATAAAAAAATAAATAAGTCTGTCAAGTTGGCTGGGGCACATAGTATCCCTCGTGCAGATCATTGCGATTTTAAATATAATCTTTAAAGTAAATGATATTTTTCAAAATCTTTCCCAGAAGAGAGAGAGAGAGAGAGAGAGAGAGAGAGAGAGAGAGAGAGAGAGAGAGAGAGAGAGAGAGAGAGAGAGAGAGAGAGAGAGAGAGAGAGAGAGAGAGAGAGAGAGACGAAACCAAAGTTAATCAGAAGCGTAAAATGAGAAAGGAAATTTTGATTTTGGAGACAAAAAATTATTAATCTCACGAAAATAAAACAAATGCTTCCCCTACCTATAGGTCGACGCGGAAGCATTATTCCCGTTAATGATTTATATATATATATATAAATGTATATAAATATAAATATATATATATATATATATATATATATATATATATATATATGGTTTGCAGCTTTGGACTAGTTGTTTGTTTTTTAATATAATGTACTTTGCTCCACTGGGTAGTACTGGAGAAAAGGGAGGTTGGCTTCAAAGGGTTATATGAGAAAGTTACGTTCATAGAGTTCGCTTGGATATTTCGGCAAGGATTCACGAGATCGTTTAACGTTCACAATCTTCTACATGATTCCGGGAGGCTTGTGTAATACCCGCCAGTAAAGTGTAACAGGGTAGAAAAATATCAGGAGACTACGGCATAAAGGAGGTAAAATGTTGGAAGGGGGATCAGTTGTTACAGTCAATCTTCACTAGTTGTTCGGAAAGTGCAATCTGCATACAAATGAAGCCAGAAGACGATTATCGTTAGCGCCAGCATCCGCCTTCTTCATCCGTTATACTTATGCGAAGCGGGGAAACTACAGTAGCGGCGTCGGGAGAGCGGCGCACTGTTTCGACTAATGTGTCCGGTGGAAAAAAGTCAATATAAAAGATTTAAAAAAAAAAAAAAAAAAAAAAAAAAAAAAAAAAAACCAGCATCCAGGGGGGGTGGTAGGTAAATGTCTCAAATCGATGATATTTACTTGAAATAACATTCTCCAGGATACTCTATGCCTTCACTTGAAAGCCCCAAATACGAGTAGAAAACAACTGTGCGGTACCACTAAGGACATAATTCCCCCGAAAATTAATGTTTAATTTTTCCTCTTCTTCTGATCATCTTGGTTTGGATTGAAATGATTCTCCCGAAGGTTTTAACAATAATATCCTCATTTTTAGAATATTCATTTTTAATTTCTACCTTTTCTTATCAGAAAATGGATATTGAAAACCAGTGGAATAAAGTGGTTAATGTAAAAAAATATGAGTACCGGTTCGTCAAGTCTCGAAACTAGAAGCAATCTATAGAGAATTTAATGTAGAATTAGCATTTTTAACCCGTTCATTCCACAAACATCTGGAAATATTGATTTCCTTCCATTTTCGGTAGCAATTTGCATGATTTGAAACAGAGTTTTTATTCAAAAATGGCCGAGAAACATAAAACCCGAGTGAAATACGGTCATTTATACCTTCCTAGTTTCTAAATATAACATGAAATTGAATATTCCGTGAGTGTTAATAAAATTAATTCAAAATCACCATCCAATAAACCAAAATCACACTATTATTATTATTATCATTAGCTAACATCATCAATGAAACGATTAGGCTTAAAAATTAATTTTTTCTTCTGTATTTATCTCATTTCTATTTGCCGCTATTAGTTAGGGTAATAGAACCGCAATATTCATCAGTGTCGATTTTCGTGATTTCGGCATTTTTTCCACCAAAACCCCCAGGATCGAAACACTAGAGAGTTTTTGTATTTCTCGTATTGGTATTTTTCGTAAACACGAAAACAAGCTGTTAGAGCGAGCACAATGAATGCTAACCATTTTGCATCGATTTCTCGTAGCGTTTTCGTAAGCCCGAGAGGAAGAGAACTCTTACAGAGACGTTAACGTGACTCTTGTAGTGAATCACTGCTCAAAACTCAATTGTCACAATAGACAATTTCCAAAATATAACATAAATTAAGAAACAACGACCTCTTACCTCTACATCATATGAAAACGATTCTGCCATGAAGAACACGAATCTTTAAAACGTGTAAAATGAACCTTGAAACGAAATCTTGAAACAGAAATGAACCTTGAAAATGTTGAAGCTGAAATCTTTGATAAAACTTCAAAATCAAGAACAAAATGCCGCTAATGACCTTTCTGGTTGAGGTGCGGGGAAAAACCACGAAAGAAAGACAAATACAAAGGTTAAACCAACAACAAAAGACGGCACGGGGAAAATTCAGGCGATTTTGTCGGGTGTGTATGTATATCCATGCCAACTGCATGATAGTTGCTAAGTTATTCTAGAGTGTTATCCTAGAGGAAGGTCAAGTTTTGTCTCGTAATTACGATTCCGAAAAAGCTGAGCACAAGTAAAGCTGACTCTTCCCGTTCCGAAAAGCGTTTCCACGTTACGAAAACTTCTTCTCGTTTCGGAAAGGCCATTTTCGTATACGAGAAAATGAACACGAGAAGTACAAAAACTCTTTACTATTCCGCATGGCGCCGTGGAAACATTTCATTCGCTTGAGTTCTTGAGTTAACCGACGAAACTACCTTACGAGTCAAGTTAACACAAGTTCCTAAGATACCAAACCCTAACAAGCTACTACTAACTTCAAACTCCATGGTTTCGTTCTTTTGATTTGTTATTAAAACGCAGACAATTATTTCATAAAGTCTTATCATTTCTGAATTAGATAGGCCTTTTACGCAAATCATTGGTAGTATATAATTATAAAAGCTGCAAATTATTACACAATGGTTTATTATTTCTGTGTTAGATATCCCTTCTACGCATTGGTCAAATATCCTAACTGTAGCTCCATAAAACTCTCTCTCGTCACTGACTTGTGGCTGATATCGCTCTCGTCGAGTCAGATCTTAGAAAACCAATCCACCGTATGTCCATTCCCATTCCGTCAGCCTCATACCCGCCCACATTGTCATCATCCTCGTTCCACTGAGCGTGATAAGCATCGCAACGGCGAACGCTCATTTCCCACCGGATGAGCTGAAACACGGCAAGGACGGTTGCCGCCGTCCGAGATGAGGAAGCTGACCCATTTGGTTCCTTTTAGGTTTGGGAGTGAATCTCAGGTACTCGGTAACGTGTGATGATTGTAGATTGTAAGCCCCACCCATGTCAGCCGTGACACTGTCGCTGCAATGACGGAACGTCTACTTCTTAGATATTACTTTTCGGGTGAGCATCAGAACATGGTTGAACCCTTTTGACAAAATCTCGTGATAGTTCTTGGTCCTTATTTGGGAAATTTTAGAAAGGAGAGCCCTTGTTTGTACCGTGGAGGAAGTTGGATAAGAATCACCACCTGTCTGTCAACAGGTCCCTGTGTTAAGGGAAAATCAGTAAAAGCCTTTGTGGTCACCGACGAGATGTTGAAAATGTGGGTATGTCCCACCACGCGCTCTTTTATATTTGACCTTGATTGTTTCAAATGTACCAATTGATCATAATGCACGAGATAGACTTCTGCCTTCAAAATAAGGAATTAATTTTCATTAGATATCACAGTTAGGTTATCAGTCCACAGGTCGAGTAGGAAATAAAAGGGTCCAGGGAAAAACCAACTAAGTCACTTTTAACAAAAAATGAGAAAACCCATTTTTAAGCAAAGACAGTTGGTTTTTCCCCTGACGACCGAAAATTCCAAGCCTTGTAGCGCCCGACTACGATGATTTTTCCCCTGTCTCTATTTACATGTAGCTTCATTTTCTGCGATCATAGATGTCAAAATCTCATTTTTCTTTAAAAGTGACTTTGGTGATTTTTTCTCTGGACCCTTATTATGGGCATTACAGGGACGCCCCTATGAATGGATTCTATATAGTTTTCTTAAGTATTGAAAAAAGAGGGGAAACAAAAGTAATATCATGGTTTCTCAGAATTTCTCCACTCCCTCCACCGACAGTAAATTTGAAACTTCGAAGGTTGTATAACTGGACTAAAGTCAGGATCGAGCAAATAATAAAAACCGCTGTCAGCCCCCCCTATCCACCCCCTTCCATCATGCATGAAATTTGAAACTCCTGACATATTTTTCAAAACAAGACTAAAAAAGCTCACCGTTGTCATCACAAGAGGACATGTGTTGTCGTTGCTACCAAATTTTCGTCTGAAAAAGTACATACCTGGCTTGCTATGCACGCCATTTCAAATGACAAAAATACGATCCCACCAAATTTCATAATAGCAGGTACCTACGTACCTTTCGATCATTCACACTTCTTCCATTCATGAATGCAAACTAATTGATTATCCTCTCATCCAGCATCTTGAGGGAGAAGGAAGAGAATGCGAAGAGTTGTGGCAATGCATTGAAATAAAGAGGGTTTTTAGCTAGATATAAGGGCACAACCTCCGAATGATGGCGGGGTATAGATAATACAGCCGACGAAAAATTGGTCCGTAGCTGTTGCAGATAACTTCACAAAAACTTGGCACTTTGTTGATAAAAAAAAATATCCTTGAACTGAAAGGATGTTTGATCACGATCGCGTCGTTATCGTTTCGATTAGTGAGGAACCTCTTCAGGCGTCTCAATCCAACGCAAATAAGATAGTGTCTACAAAATAGAACGTGGAATCGATGAGTAATGTGTAGGTAGGTGCCTGAGCTCGACAACACGACCGATCCAATAAACCTCTCGATTCAATAGACTCGGGTTTGAATCCATATCTAGGCGGTTCTTTGTGTATGTATCCACATTTTCTTCGTGAGCAAATACCATGAAGGATTTCAAGATAAGTTCGCTGAATACGCTTTGAAGGGGCATTAGTGCCTGAAATGAACGAACCGATTGAAAGTAATATGTTTTGACGCTGGAGGTGGGACTAAAATTATATTAAATGAAAAATGCGACGTATGTTGCTAAAGCGTTGATATGTAAGTGTTTGCTTGAATCATATATAGTCACCAACCACTTATTTACATAAAGGTTCTGCATGTGTGTAAACAGATGTCTGATTTTCCTGAAAACGATACTTTTCCTTTCAACGTATTACTTTGCGAGATGAGAATTAATGGAGAGAACTGCTCCCTAACATTTCTATGTTGATCGATAATAATATTTCATATATTTGCCAGGTCCCCACCAGGCCGTTCGAGGCTTTTATTCCAGTCGACTGGTTTTCGACCATCGGCTCCAAAATTCATATTGGCCTGGTATGTGCCTGAAATCGGGGCATCATCCTTTGAAATATAATAGGTTTCCACTTCCTTCAATAGAATGAGACTATCCAGTGCATTTTATGACCAACCTATCACAATCCAATAGGGTTTTAATAAATAAGGAGGTATTGTCAACATGACTGTGAATCGCTAACCGACTTTTGGGTGCAGGATCAGGCTGCAATTTTATCGATCTATAACCAAATAACCATGTAAGATTCTCGCCTGACCTCGCATCTCATTTCTTTGTTAATCACAACCTGGAGTCTTGTTAGTCACTCCATGTTGTTTTTCAAACCCACAGTTGTTGTTTTAGTTACCAAGAACTTTACTTTCATCTCCCGTTTTTGCTCATTTATAATCCGTTTGTACGTTAGAATCGACTTAGTTTTCGATTCTCAATAAATTTTGAGCATCGTTTCTTTTGTATTATTTCGGTTTGTGGATAGTAATCCTAAGTCTTACAAATCGAAAACTCGGTTCTAACCATGACAGGCGTACGCGCGAAATTCCTGATAATTGCCGCGGCCAGTGATGACAAAAAAACTTCAGTTTATCACGTCAAACAGTTTCAGATCCTCAGTGAAAGAGAAATCTACGTATTTTCGCCAGACAAGCTATCAATTGGGAATCATCAAGAACTAACGAAAAATACAATAATCAAGAATGCACTAAAGTCAATCAAATCGAGGGGCCAGTGTCGAAACATCACAATAACGCTTTCAGATGACCTACGAGAAATCTATCTAGACTCAGAAGGAAATCCCTGTTTCGAGGGTGAGTACTTAGAGGAACTTCTTGATCCCACAAAAATTGATTTGAACCAACCACATCACATCGGACAACCATCGAGTGAACAACCAGATGAATGGAAATCGTTGAAATCGGTCACAAATGATATTGTTCTGGGTAAATTCAATGGGAAAAACTTCAATGCTTCAACTTGGCTCGCAACGCTAGAGACTGAATGTGCCCGTCTAGAAATTCCAGAGGGACGTTATTGCGAAGTCATCAGGCTGTTCATCGAGGGACCTGTTACCGACTGGTACACAGGAAACAGAGTACTCCTTGGAACCACGATCTGGGGGACCTGGAAACAATCATTCCTCGACAATTTCTCCAACAAAGGCTGGTCAAACGTAAGTTACGCTTATAATTTTAAATTCATTAAAGGGTCCATCTCAGAATACGCGTTGAGGAAACTTAGTTTACTCGTTGACATTGATCCTACATTAAGTGAAAACACCCGAGTCTGTTTTATAGTGGTGGGACTGCCTTGGTATGTCCAGAATAGGTTGGATAGAAACGAAATAACAACTGTTAACGAATTGATGATAAAATTGAACCAACTGGATAGATCTTTTCAACCGACATCAAATAGCAACTCTGCAACCAACAGTAATAAATACTCATCGTTCAATAAAACTGGATCCATAGAACGTAAGCCGTGTTCTTATTGCGAGAAAATAGGTAAACCAGGCCGAATGCATCCCGAATCAATCTGCCGCACAAAAAAATTCTCGAATAACATCTCTAATAATAATAACGAGAAACATATAAAAATAGCCAACAACACGGAACTAGAAGATTTGATGAATAACGAAATAGAATCAAAAAACTGAATTTGCCTCCTCTCATCACTCTAAAAGTCAAAGTAGAAGATACTTTAGCCACGGGTCTCTACGATCCAGGCGCAAACATCACAATGGTACCCCTACACTTTTTTAGTAGACTGTATACCAAGATGTACACCTCAACACCCTTGACTTTTAGAACGATGAGTGGAGAAGATAAAATAAAAGGTATAGCATACGTAAAAATTAAAATATTCAACATTGAGAGAAAAACAAGAGTTTTTGTGATAGATAACAATAATTTTAAATACGATATACTAATTGGTCTTGATACTATTAAAAACTTCAAGTTATGACAAGATCATGAATTACAAATCACTCAAGCTAAAACTGAACTTCAATTAGAATGTCCAAACCATAGTAGTGGAGCAATTAGCATAAACTGGAACGAGCATATTCCTTTTGATAAATTTGAAATAAAAATAGCACATTTAGATGCTAATAGACAAAAACAAATCTACGATTTGATTGAAAAGTACGGCTCAGTGTTCGCAAAACACCAATTTGACATAGGAACTGTTAGCAAACATGAAGCGCACATAAAATTGATGGAAGAGAAATATGTGGCAAAGAAACCTTATAGATGTTCTTACGACGACCAAAAAGAAATAGAGAAACAGATAGGTGAGCTTCTAAATCATGGCCTGATAGAAGAATCATCTTCACCTTTTTCTGCGCCGGTAACATTGGCTTTTAAAAAGACGGGCGAGAATAGTAAAAAAGAGAAAACTAGGTTATGCATCGACTTCAGAGAACTGAACAAACTTCTGGTCCCAGAGAGCCAACCATTTCCGCTCATCGATGATATTATAGTTAGAACTCGGGATGCTAAATGGTTCTCTGCCTTAGACATTAACAGTGCCTTTTGGTCAATACCTATTCGTACTAAAGATCGTTTCAGAACTGGGTTTGCAACCCAACATGGACATTGGCAGTGGGTCGCTTTACCTTTTGGTCTAAAAACATCACCAGCCATCTTTCAACGGATTCTCTCCGGTATTATACGGCGCAATGGTCTTGACAGCTTCTGTTGCAATTATATTGACGACATACTTATATTTTCTAAATCTTTCAATGAACATATAGTACATCTCGAGGCATTAATGAAAGCAATTTATAAGGAAGGTTTCAAATTGAAGTTTATAAAATGCAATTTTGCTAATAATTCCGTTCAATACCTGGGTCATATAATCGAATACAACTCTGTCCGACCTCTTAATGATAATTTAATAGCAATTAAAAATTTTCCAACTCCAAAAAATCGGAAGAATGTGCGTCAGTTTCTGGGGAAAATAAATTTTTACCACAAATACATTCAAAACGCAGCAAAAACACTTGACGTCTTTCATAATCTCCTTCGCAAAGGCGTTGAATTTTCATGGACTCAAGAATGCCAAAGCGTTTTTGAAGAAATCAAAGCTTATCTAACCTCTTCCCCCGTACTAGCAATTTTTGACAGGAACTTGCCAATTGTTATTTATACTGACGCGAGCAAGGAGGGAATTGGCGCTATCCTTAAGCAGCCTCAAAGCGCTGGCATTGAAAAACCAGTCGCCTATTTTTCAAAATGAATGGATGAAATTCGTTTAGGGCCTTTCCCCATTGTCAATAAACTCTCCAACTCGGTGTATCAAGTGAACGTCGGATATAACAACAGAGAAGACAAGCGCTTATACCACATTAGCAAGATCATCAAAGTTAACGATCAAGACTCTAACATGCTCAGCAGCTATCCGTCTGGGACACTTTCAACTACAGTGACTTGACTGGGTGCAGTGGCACCTGTTGTGTTTTGGTGTTTATTGTGTTTCAATGATTTACTGGTGTAAATCTCTTGGGGTGGGGGGGATGTAAGATTCTCGCCTGACCTCGCATCTCATTTCCTTGTTAATCACAACCTGGAGTCTTGTTAGTCACTCCATGTTGTTTTTCAAACCCACAGTTGTTGTTTTAGTTACCAAGAACTTTACTTTCATCTCCCGTTTTTGCTCATTTATAATCCGTTTGTACGTTAGGATCGACTTAGTTTTCGATTCTCAATAAATTTTGAGCATCGTTTCTTTTGTATTATTTCGGTTTGTGGATAGTAATCCTAAGTCTTACAACCATATTTGGTTTCTTCGTTCAAGCCGTCTATACGAAGTGGTAGGTGATTTTTCATGTTATTAAGATGAATCCTGACTTCACCTCAATAAATCACTATTTACTTATGGGTATCGTATTTCCATTTTCTCCCTCAATTCCTGATTCAGCATTAAATTGTCTTTATGAGCAAATGATTTTACATAACTTTTCGTAGAAACGGTTGTATTATTACAGCCGTCGGCACAGCGGCACTTGGAGGTGGGGATGAATTTTCTTTGCGTTTAAGTAGGCGTAAAACACGTCTACAAAAGTCATTCATTTTCAGATTTATATAAATATATATATATATATATATATATATATATATATATATATATATATATATATATATATACATTCATTAATAATGGTTCTACTGAACTATATATAATTATTTGTGAGAAAGAAATTTAGACACATAAATAGAATGAAAGAATTTTCTAATATTTCGAGAAAGTCTTGATCACAGAAAAAAGAAGAATATATATATATATATATATATATATATATATATATATTTATTTATTGTCACAATTTTGTGCTCACTACTCCTCCGAAAACGCTCGTCTGATTAGGACCAAATTTTGATATGTTGTCGGAACTTGTGCCTCGCAGACTTTGGGGAGGATCAATCATAATGATGGCAAAATTGTGCTCAAATCTCTCCTATTCACCATAGGACGTCGACATTTAATAGGGAGCCTCTCTGGACAACAAGAGATGAATGACCTTACAGGCTCTATCCTGGCTAATGATTGGCTTAAAATTATTCTTACTATTATTATAAAATTATTATATACGTCTGATTACAACAAAATTTGACTGGGAGCCTCTCTAGGACATCAAGGAACGAATAAAATTACGGGATCCACCCTCAGCTCCAGATGACAAACTTAAAATATTAATTAATAAAATGACAAACTTAAATAGTAATCAATAAAATTAAGAAGTAAAGTAGAATCATACATCAAACTATGATCTCACGAAACTAATTCGTTGACCAAAATTCATTCTTTTGTTCTCGAAATACCTCGGTGTTATATGCACATCCATTTTTTCACTAATGGCCACGTTTTTATTTGGACGTTTTCCATTTATTGCATACCATATTTTAACCAACCTACCGAGTAATAATTGGATGCAAAAAATATCGCTCTCGTTCCATTGTTCCACGGAACAGTTGAAGAAGTTCTTTGTTGTTGAAAAGGTTTGAGAAGCTGTGTAAGAAGTTCATTCAACCAAAACGATATTGGGATGAGTACCCACTTGTGGGCACTGTAATTCTTTTCTGCCCGAACAGTACTTATTCGGTCCTGCAGTGAATGAATATCGAATATTGACTCTTGGCCTCTTTTACTTGTGTTGAGTGGTCTCTCTATCTTGCTGATGCAGACCAATTTTTCGAGTCCTACTTATCTGATAGCTAAACGTATCAAAATACCTTCCTCTTTCCGAAATTTTTGGATCATATATGAATAATACCATTTGAACCAGTTATATTGTTGATTTATAATGGAGAAAAATAATTAAAATTGCTGTAAAATAAGTGTGCATGTATATTATACGTAAGTTGGAGTCGTGACCAATATTATTACTAATAATAGGTACTATTTATTATTTGAAATAATGAACCTTCGTAATCGACCTAGAAATTTTAGCATGGAACACGCTTTTTTGTGGCCTATTTCTAAAAAAACGAGACTGTTTTTTGTGATCAAAATGTGTCAAGAAAGCTGAACCTTGAAATAATTCCTGAAAATAAAAGCACTTGGTGGGGAGCCTCTCTCGAAAATCAGGAGACGAATGAAATGACGGGCTCCAAGCTGGTCAGGCTGAATTAACTAAATTTTCTCCTTTTCACACTACGAATGTGAAATTTGGTAGAGAGCATCTGTGAGACACCAAGACACGAATACAATGATGGGATCTTTCCTGATCAACTATGTTAGCTAAATTCTTTCCTTTTCATTCTAGTAAGTTGAAATTAATAAACGAATGAAATTATCGACTCCATTCTGATCAGCTGAGTAAGCTCGTTTATCTCCTTTCCACCCAAGAGTGTTGAAATTTGGTAGGAAGCCTCTACTACCGTTACCAGAGGTTCTTTAATGCATGTTTAATCGTTATAGGCTTTTGTTGGAAGGCGCGATTGTTTTACAGAGTCCAAAATTACTAATAAAAAATCCGTCTACCCACCGTCTACTGTACCCCTTAATCGACTCAAGGCGCTGAAACTTAAACGAAGCCACTCTGGAACAGCTAGAGTAGAACGTATGAAGGTTACGAAGTTAAAACGCGATGTACCATCCAGATCAGCCCTGGAAAGATGTTTCATTGTTGATTTCAAATCGATGTATAATCCAAGACCAAATCCACTTTCTAATCTAATAATATGAGTTAAATGAGAGTAGGTTGAACTCAAAAAGTGTGATCTTCAGGGTGAAAAAGGTACAATCGAAATTTTTTAAATGGAAGTAGATTTCATTCTAAGACTAAGAAGTTTGGCACCAACTGAACTTTCCTGCTATAAGTTTGAAAAAAAAGAAAGAAAAGATTTTAGAAAGTTTTGTACACCGGTGACGTCACGATAGGCAGGGATACCTTTCAGACTGTCGGAGTGCTTTGACGTCCCCGATGAATGAAAATTTGACAAATCAGAAAGAAAACTACTTATCGTAGGAAAGTACTAATTATAGAAAAAGAGCGTCTCATCGTAGGAGAGTGCGGGTTGTTTCGAACTTGTCTGGATGGAAGCTATTTCCTTTCGAAAATAGTAACTTTCATTCAAATATTATTAAAACATGAAAAATGAATAGGTTGAGGTGCAGACATAATTGAAAATGTTTATCTCACATAGTAATATCACAAATAGAACTTTGAATAACGTGTGCAACACCCCTTTGTAGACGCATAAAATACTTCAAAGCCCCGAAAAGTTGGCCCACAGGCTTCTCAACGAACTCGTATGAAGAGTTTCCGGAAACCCACCAAAAACCGGAAGTCCGGGAGCAAATGAGGTGTCTACTGTGGGGCTTTTCATTCGCAACTTATAAATTTACCTCCCACCGCTCGCCTTAAGGGTTCCGGCTTCCCCGTCAAAAGACCCCTGAAAACGGTCGTATTTCTCTCCCAAGCCGTTCGGCTGGCAATGGAAAAAGGAACGACGAAGGTGAGTGGGTAGCGATGGGTTAGGAGGGAGAGGGGTTAGCCGGCAAATATATCACATTTTCCCGATATTTATTGGCTTCCATTAGAATGTATTAAACTGAAAATGAGAATATTCCGAGAGAGGTGGGTATCTGTATTTGGAATGAACTCATCATGGGCTAGACCGTAATTTTTTAGAAAAGATCGAACGCTATTTCCACGAAACAATTTCTATTCGTTTCACATTCCCGTTGGGACAATGGAAAGCCACTAAAACGACAAGAAAATAAAGTAACTGTATGTGCCTAGGAATCTAAAAATGTCTAGTTCAGACCCAATATGATCACTATTGGCCTAAATAATTGGTGAAGAAGGATCCAACCTCCTGGAACGACATCCAAATTTCAATTTCACAGTTGATTTGTAAACTCAATAAAAATTTCGAGTTCAATTTAATGAATGTCGGTCGATTTTGGTCCCAAGAGTACCTAGGTAGAAAAAACATTCTGATCACTGTCGTAAACAGAAAAAATGTGATGAAAAATGTCGTCTTGCTTTAGATAGATTACAGTTGTATTTCGAATAAAGTACAATGAATTGTTTGGATTGGGCCCAACATGGTTCTTTATGATTTGGATCATACTCAGGTGATTTATGGGGGTTGGGGTAGTTTATAAAAAATGTCCCTATAACTATGAAAGTTGTGGTTGGAATCATTACTTACTAGCCGCTCCGGCTCGCTACGCTCGCCTCCACGTCCAGCCGGGGGGCAAGCCCCCCGGACCCCCCATTAAGTTGCTCGCTTCGCTCGCAACGTGTGGCATGTAGGGAATATTGCTCGCTTCGCTCGCAAAGTCTGGCATGTAGGATATGTTGCTCGCTTCGCTCGCAAAGTCTGGCATGTAGAAAATGTTGCTCGCTTCGCTCGCAAAGTATGGCATTTAGGGGATGTTGCTCGGTTCGCTCGCAAACGGTAGATCTCTAAGGGTAGGTTTAACTTCTGTAGGGGATGCTGCTCGCTTCGCTCGCAAACGGTAGATCTCTAAGGGTAGGCTTAACTTCTGTAGGGGATGCTGCTCGCTTCGCTCGCTTGAGGAAGTTATACTGCCCACCCAACTTGGCAGACGTTTTTTTCAGTTGGGAATTATTACAAACGAACTAAATCTTATAAAACTACGTGGAACCACGAAAAGTTTATTCGGGGATGTTGCTCGCTTCGCTCGCAAGGTATACCTGTATATGTGTAGGACAAAGTCCGTATTTATTATTTGAAATGGCTCTCGCTTCGCTCGCAAGGTAGGTACCTATGTAGGCATACCTGCTCGCCTCGCAATGTTGTCATCGAACCCTTCACGTCAATTCTTGAGCCTTCTCTCGTCCACGGCAGAATCATTTTAATCGCTTTGCTCGCTTCTGCTCGCAATTTGACCGAGTTCTCGTCACTTTTTTCGATATCCGATTTCGGATTCAGATTCGGCGGACCCAAAGCTGTATTTCGCCCGCGAAAACCGTTCCGAAAAACGTACCTTTATGGGGTATATTTTAATCGGAAAAAACCAAGTTTTTCGGCGGACTTTTCGAGAAAACGGGTCCGTACTCTCGCATTTTTTTGACGCATTTCCCGATACTTTTTTCGCGATCCGATCGCGCCGTCGTCTTCCTCGTTCAAAAACCTACGAAACCGGTATTTTTCCGGAATTGTCGACGGCCGTTTAGAGGGGTAGAGGATGCGGGGAAGTCCAAAAAGCGCACATTAATTCTTACTTCGACCCCCCTCCCGCCCTACGGCCCATGGTTCGGCTGGGATTAGAAAATTTTAAATTCGCTTATACACCCTATCGGAAAATCCCAAGAAGATCCCCCCACTCGTAGATCCGGCCCACTCAGCCGTTTGGCCGTGCATAGACACGACAAACGGACGGAGTTTCATTCTTATTAATAGTATAGATATAGATGGATTTCGCTGTTCCCAGATTGAATGCTATTTCTTTGTGAATGGTTCGCATACCCAGATTGTAATAATTTGCTTTGATTCTAATCATTTTCCAAGAACAATCTCTACAATTTGAATAAATTCACGTGAGAAAATGCACTTAGGTTAGTTAGGCTCTGTTGGATTAAATATGTCTAACCAGATCCATGAACCCGACCTACCTCATTGTTGTAATCTGCAAAGCTGTAGAACGTTGGAGACGGAGAAGGATTTAAAACTTGTTGGAGGTAACAATGTGGGAAAAAATAAATTCTACCTCGTCCATATTATTCTACATTATTCCAATCGTTTTGGTGTTAATGAACAATACGCTTAGGTTTTACCTCTTTTTTGCGCTCTTTACCGTGTCATAACGTATGCTTTTTGGTTTCAGGTAAGATGAACTGGTTACGGTTGTGCACGATGATCAAGTAAATGTATGTATTAATCGCAAATCACCTATATAAGTATATCATAAATCTGATTATAATTCACTTTGCACTGTATTTATGTTCACCTTTAGTATTATCCAAACTATTTTCAGCTCCCAAGTACATTCATATAGGTAGCTGTTGCACCCATTGATGAGACCTAGTCCCTCAATTTTAACAAATAAGGTTTGGTCAAGAGAGGGCAAGACCTCGTTAAAAATGATTGAGCCAACTTAGTTTCCTTCGGACAAATAGAAGTCACAATTGAACCTCTTCTTGCAGAAATCACTTTGGAGGAACCGGGGCCGTATAGCAGATACTTCTTATAGCACATACTAAGATCAGCGAAAATGAACGTCAGCCGTTTGTTGATAATCCCACCGTGAAGTCCAAATCACAATGTGATTTTGAAATTTGACCAATTAGAAGTGCTCAAAAAGTCCTCATTCTTCATTCTTTCAAAAAGCCTCATCCTTTCTTTTGGAAAGTTTAATTTTTTTTGGCGAAATAACGACATATTTATCTCAATCCTAAGGAGAATTATTGTCTTGTTTGACATATATATGTATGAAAAAATGTCAAACTCTAGGTTTTGTTTCAGATTAACTCAAAACGGATTCCATTGAAGGAATTTGTCGAAAGTTTTGATTATAAATTTTTCGAAGCCATTGCAATAGCTTCATTTTCTATAAAAATTCGCTAATTGAGGTTCGGGCTAATTTTGGGCGAGTCAACCACCTAGATTATTGCTCTTTTAAATAACCTACAGCCTGCCAAACCTCATTTATGTCAGGGTTAAATGCTTTCCAAGTTTTGTATCGAGAAATTTTTGGGTCGGAAGCTGATTCCCACTGAATTACAGCATAACTCATATTTTGTGTAATATTACATAATGAAGTTCGTAAAAATGGTTTTTTATGCTGTAAGTCATAGAAAAAAGGGTCTGAGCTGAATGTTGGTCGATATAACTCGTGGTAAATATTTAAAACCTTCAGTCAAATGATCTTTGCAAGACTTCCATCGGCCCAATATTAATGTCGTTTTGCTGGTTAATAACACGTTATTATTGGTCATAATAATAGAATCACTCCTTACATCTTCCTTTCTTGGAAAACCACAATTTACCAATTCTTTCGGTTTGGCGTTTTGGTAATCCGATCTGAAGACATTTTCGGATGACTTGCCGTAGGAGTACCACTTGATTGCAGTGGTATCCAGCAGTTAGTTCGTCGGTAATGATAGAAGCGTCGATTAATTTCTTCTATTCTCTCCCTCTTTCGTAGCGACAGAATAAATCTGGGTATCACCAGATAAGTGAAGAAGACTATTTTCAAATACTTGCTGTTAAATAATCTTCATCCAAAATGTAATTAGTAGTGTATTGTGTAGACATTCCTTGATCACCAAAGGTATCACTACATCTCTTACGACAGAAGACGAAAGGTTCGGCAAATTAAAATCACTTCCTTAATCTTTCCACGCTTTTGTCAACTGAATCCCATCGCCCACTGTATTCCGTCCATTATTATCTGCTGCCCATTCTTGACGTGAAATCCTTTTGTCAATCGGAACCATCAGCGTTTCTCCCCTTACATTTTTCTTTTTTTGAATTGACGAGAAAGGACAGAGGCTATAGGTATCCATCTTCACTGAAGGGACAAAAGTAAGTAGGTAATTCGCGACCCCAGAAAAAAATTCTACTCAGCCCTTTGAAGGCGTCAAGTTTCTATTTACGATCCAGCCGACTCTTAGCTCTTTTCGTTTGATTCGCCGCCGCGTGTTTTATTTATTTTTTATACCGTTACTGGGTTGATTTACGAGTTGGCTGTTCTTTTTATGCATTCGTTTTCAAAACGTTTCCATCTTTGATCTAAAGTGACAACTTTCCCTTCATACTCTTTTAGTGTGTGGAACCTTTATATTTTTTATCAACTTAATTTATTCTCTGTACTTTGTCGGCTTATAGGTATTTACCCTACGGATTATCTTATAGTTCTTCATACGTTATTCTTATATCTTTATACGCAATTTGTTTCCATTCAAATTTTGGTTGTGTTGGAAATTTGGTAAGAAACTATGATAATTCTCTCAGAGGACAAGAGGAAAGGGAAGGTAGGCAAATCCCAACCAAATCCATCAGGTTATCTGTATCAATTCATTAAGTACTAGCTGTGCCGCTTGGTCGTCCAAGATATGAATGTGGATCACAGTGTACCATCTCATAAATTTCCAGTCAGTTGTGTTAGTACTGGTGTGCCAGTTACATTTGTCACACTCAGAGAGGTTCGCTTCCAAAATTTGACATCTGCAATTAGATTAGGAACAAAATTAGCTGTAGAGCTTATTCAGTTAGAGAGTTTTTGCTCTCATTTTGTTCCCCGCGTGGTCGCGCCCGTGAACGATAACCTAGGGATAACACCAGGTGGATGCTAACCTGAAGGCTAAACTATACAGTCACCGAGACCTATCATAATCTGACACATTCATTCCACTCCCAATAAAACAAATAGTAGGTATAAACTAAGGCTATCATTTGCGTATACAGTGTCGGAAGTCGTGGGGGCAGCGACGTGTGGAGCTTCGAGTTTACGGTCCGCCTTCATTTGTTTTCGGAACGGGAGACAATTCGTGTTAGTTCGTTAGGTTATTGGTTGTCATCGCATCAGCTGACTACGCCTTACGGCCACGTACAGTCAGCTTCCGTAAAAATCAAAAACTCTCTATTTACAGATGTTCGCCAAATCGTAATTATATACATTTGCACACCCAGAGAATACTGTTTCAAAGTACAGCATTTTGGGCCGGACAGAAAATGTTCAGCAAAACTTGGGGGCTCAAACCGAAAATGATATCGTGGCTGTATACAGCAACAATCAGGCTCCTAGTCACGTATGCAGCATTTGTATGGTGGCCCAAAACTAAGCAAGCTACTGTCCAGAAAACCCTAAACAAGGTTCAGAGAAAAGCTTGTTTGGGTATTACAGGCGCAATGCCCACTTGCCCAACTACAGCTATGGAGGTGCTTTTGAACCTCCCTCCACTACATATACGAGTACATGTACAGAGAGTTGCCCTCTTAGGAGCAGCAAGGCTGCTGCAACTAGTATACATAAGACGGGGATTCAGAGTCAGCTTTCACAAAATCCTAAAGAATAGTGATTGTGAGATGGCTCTGACAGTCACCGATCTAATGATAGAAAAACAGAACTTTGAGATTCCCTTTAAGGTGATCATCAACAGTAGAGACTGCTGGAAGAAGGGGGTGCCCAAGTTTCCTCTGGGCTTCATAGAATGTTACACGGATGGATCGGTTATGCATGGTGGATCGAGTGTGGGCATCATGAGTCCCACAATCTCTCTGGCAAAGTCCCTTGGGACAAGTTCTACGATCTTCCGGGCGGAGGTCTATGCTATACAACTGTGAAGTGATGAGATGCTGAACAAGAATCTAAGCGGTGTCAAAGTATATATTTTATCTGATAGCCAGGCTGCCCTAAAGGCCGTTGTTTCCTTCACTGCAAGTTCGAAGCTGGTCTGGGATTGTCTGGTTACCCTCAAGAAGCTGGCCCAGATCAATCAGGTCACTCTCCTCTGGATTCCTGGCCATGAGGGTAATGAAGCTGCTGATCTTCTAGCCAAAAGAGGAGCAGGGACCTTGCCTGTAGGACCCGAGCCAATTCTTGGAGCCACTAAAAGTTGTCAACAAAATGTGGCAAAAGATGGGGAGATGAAAAAGCGAGTAGCTTGTAAGCCTAAGACAGGCAGTTTTTATCGATTTTTTAGCATATTTTAATGAAATTTAAGTACATTTTTCAGCCTAATTTTCCACATAAATTTTTCAATGTTCTATTTTATAATTAATAAACTTTATTTGAGCAATAGTCTGCAAAAAAAAAATAATAATAATAAAAAATAAAATAAAAAAAAATAAATAAATTTAACGATTTTTAGTAGTTTTTTGCTATTTTTAGTGATTTTTTCATCACTTTTTTCAAATTTGACCAATTTAATGTGCTCAAAAAATGTTGGCCAGCGAACTCGTCCTTTCCTTTGACTTAAGTACGGAATTTTTATCTGATTCCCAAGGAGCGTTATCGTCTGGAAGGACACACACACACACACACACACGCATATATATATATATATATATATATATATATATATATATATATATATATATATATATATATATATATATATATATATATATTAAACTCTAGGATTCGTTTCAGAATGTCTCATATCGAATTTCAATGAAGAAAATTTTCAAAAATTTTTATTTTAAAATTTTCCGAGCCATTGCAATAGTTTCATTTTCTACGAAAATTCGCTAAAACTGATGAGACCTCAAAGAACAATCGCAGAAACTAACGTAGGCTTGGGATAGATCAGACAGTATAATCAATCATTAGGTTCTTTGTGGACAGGGTAGTGTAAATAGAAGAACAAAGAAGAACAAAGAACCCACCGAATGAAGAAGCGAATAGGACAGAATGGTTGTAGCGACTTTTGTTTGTAAAACGGCTACTGACATCGAACATAGTCCATCATATATGATGACCAGAATGTGCTAGATCCAATATCTAAGGTCCGAGACAGGAGCCCTCTTTGTGATCAGAAGGCTTTTAAAGGGCATTGTTATTCAACATCCCCGAAATTGATATAATGCTGAAACGAACCTAGGATTGTAAAATGTTCACGGAATATCAACCTAAAGTAGCGTTTGACGTAATGCTCACATAGGATTCTTTCTTGTTTATCAAATTGGCTGCAAAGAGTTCAGTTCTTGAAATATTCAGCATTCCATCAAACTATTCTATCACCCGGCGATGACGCGTTCTTTAACCATTCCATTCACTATGACTAGACAGTCTGTCGCGGCTTCCAGGAAACACAACTTGCAAGTTTTACGAAGAAGTCCGGTACAAAAACCTAAAAGAGGGACTGGACTCGCATAAAGAATAAAACAACTTCGAGAGGTTTTACTCCGCAGGTATAACTGACAGGTTCCGTCACAACATCCGTGAGCTCATCACGACCCACGCGAAGGTTTGAGACGGAGGATGATGATTGTCGTGATATTTTTAGACGAACGTGTCATTTGAGACAGGTACCGAGCGGAAACAAAACCAAAATGAAGAGATTTTGTAAAAAAGTCAGTATACGTCGAGAAAGCACTCGAATCTGAAGGGCTTTATTTTCGTGTTAGTATTGTTGAGGTCTCGGAAGCAAGGTAAAACTTTAGTACTTTACTGTATTCGTTCATTTTCAAAATATTAGGTAGTTTATTTATTTTTTATTTTTTCGATAGAAAAAAGTAATCAAGTTGGTCAAATTTTACTTCTCTTCAAGTTAAAATTAACAGTGGCAATCAAAATTTTGATTATGGAGGTCTGTCACTTCTTTATAGATCGAAGAAAGATTGGAGGACTTCTTTGATCAGGAGACGCGGGATTTAATACTTTTATAAGTTATGAATACTATAACAGGTACCCACAAAACTTCATCTGCCGGGTACCTATAGTATCCCGTTCGCTCAACTTTGGAAATACGGTTTTGCATATTCAGCCCCAATTTGTACTTAAATCTTTTCTTGTTGATATCTCGTCAACATTACGTTTACGTTTCATGAAAATACTGTCGATACACACTTTCATAGGTCTCGGTCAAAACCACTAACTTATACTTTTACTAATCGAAAACTGTAGTACACAAACAAGTAGAATTTCATGTGGACAATGAAGTCGATCCACTTGGCGATGGTGTTAGCTTATTTTGTGATGAATCAGTTCATGCACTATTAATTCTACCTATTGGGAACACGGAGTTTTCAACTTGAAAGAAAAAAAGGTGCTGTAAATCATCACAAAATGGTGAATTATTTCTGCATTAGATAGCCCGTCTACTCAAATCATTGGTCTATAATTTTCAAACCCGTAAGCAGTAGGAATATTCATCAGAACTTGGTACTTTGCGCCTCCCAAAAGGGATCAAATCTTTACAGCTCCTGGAAGCCAAAATTTTACGCTTTGTAGTAAATGTCAACAAATTTGAAATAAATGTCCCAATGAAGCTTCACTAAGATTCCTGCACCATAAGTCGATTAAGAAACAAATTAGACTCAATGGTCCCTCAGCCGATCTGTACGTCTAAGCGTACTGAAATTCTATTCTAGACATCCGAAAGGAACTCTCATTTAGATTTCAGCTTCAGGTTGATTAAGAAAGAAATTAGCTTCACGGGCTCTTTATGTTAACGCATCTTGTGAACGATTTGCGTAATGCAATTTCGTGGTGGTCGGACGAAAGGCAGATTTTGTCATCAATATGTCTACGTAGATATAGGCACCTGCATAAGAAAACATGATGCATTTAATTAATACAAACAAAAAAATGAAAACCTTAAGGGCAGTAATAAAACAATCACCAAAATCTCCCTAGTAAAGCCGTAGGGACACTAGTTATATCGAAATCGATCTCGCGAAGTCAGCATTCCATAAATCAGCTAATAATTTATAAAGCTAGTTTTATGTTTTCCGATTTTACGAACACTTACATTTACTAGCGGACATTGGTTCTGTTCTGTGAACGGTGGTGACAACCCAATTCATTACCGGCCTTATCGTTATCATTATGTTATGTTTTAATAAATTACATTATGTTCTTGTGCATTTATTTATTTTGGAATGCTACTTGTTTATGAACTTGGTTTGCTAATTCAGTCTTGAGTCAGAATAGCCGTTGAGGATATTTCAGAACAGAACCAGCTAATGCGGTTTAGCACTTGGATTTTCTGTACAGCGATTTCTCATTTCTCAGAAAGAAACCATCTACATATAATTTTATTTTTGATAGTTTTATTGCAGTGATTTCATGTTTTGTAATAGGTCAATACACTAAGTAACATGTTTTTGGTTATTCTCTTTTCTGGCAAGCACGAGAGCGGCCGTGGGGATCCCGGGAGTCCATCTCAAGCTAACTCGGGTCGGCAGCCCGCCGGTTTAATTAAAATCGAGTTTTGATTAACAGGGATAGAAATTACACAAGGCAAGCTGTATAAATTATGGGAAGGAATTGGGAAAGAAAAGTTCACTGGTCTCAAGGGGGAAGCATTGGGGTTCAGCGGAGTTTTGCTAGAAGAGGCTTTGAGAATTCTCGTATCGGGTATTAAGTGATACAGTCGGGTAAGCTTGTCTATTTAGAACTTTTAGTAATTTACGAAATGGTTTTTGTTCCAAGTAAATTCAAATAAGTTAGTAACTTTTTGTATTTTTGAACAATGTCTTTCTGCATTCATAGTGTCCCCTTATGTAGGCACTAGGTACATTCTTTCACCTTACAGATGGTTAGCCTATATATAAATATGAACATAAAGCAAATAATCAGTTAGTAATAATCGTGTGGGGGCGGGTTGCACTCCTGAATGGATACGTTTTAATGAAGAAATACCCCCTGAAGAAAAAGCCCTAATTTTTAATGAAGAAAACGGAAGTTAATGGACAACGTTGTTTATTCCCACGATAGAATAGGAGTTACGATTTAAATCGATTACGTCGGTTATTTCATCATCACTTACTGTAACTCTTTGTTTTCCGTGGAAATAGACAATGTTATTTATTAATTTCCGTTTTCTTCATTGAATGGGTTTCCAGAACTTTATGGAGAGTGATTTACTTTAATTTTAGTTTAATTCCCTCATTTTTAAGTAAAAAAAAGAAAAGAGATACCTACCAAACTTTTTAGCGAATTTTCGTCAAAAATGAAGCTATTGCAATGGCTCAAAAAAATTTATAATCGAAATCCTAACTTATTCTTCATTGAAATCCGTTTTAAGACATTCTAAAACGAATCCTAGAGTTCAAAAATTAAATTTTCACACACACACACACACACACACACACACACACACACACACACATATATATATATATATATATATATATATATATATATATATACATATATATATATATATATATATATATATATATACTTAGGTACTTTTGATAAAATCGCGCTTCTTCATGGTTCATCAGCTATAACCCGAGGATGGAATATGATATTGCGATTCTGATTTCACCATCCTGTTCAGTTCTAAAAAAATTTCAAAATAAGGTGTCACTCGACAAAAAGGTAACAAATTTTTCGAGGTACCTATTTACCCAATTCTTCCCCCTTTGAATATTCCAAAAACTATCGGATTTTTAATATAATTTTTATTCACTTAAAACTTAGTATCAGGCTCCACAAAAACTTTCCAAGTTACACTTCTGTAGATCAAATACAAAGGTTCATTTCTGAAAATAACAAACCAAAATTGTGGAAAAAAACGGGGGGGGGGGGGGGGGGGAGAGAGAGAGAGTTAGTTTTGGGCATCCTATATTGAGATTATTCTATTTGGCTTACTCCAAAGGTTACGATTTATTTTCTGACTATCCGACAATATAGTAAAATCTCTGGAAATCTCAACTTTCACAATGAAAAGTGTTGGTAGGTCTATGGATCGGATGTAAATGTTGTAAATGATAGCGTCGATTTGCAAATGTTTTTGAACTTAGTTCAAAAGACATTGTGTTGTCCCCATGTTGAGATAATCTAAAACTAATCAAAGAAATAAACACAAGATAAACGTGACAGAACTGCAATCTTTGAGTGTAAATGATATTCATGATATTATCTATACTCAAAAACTACAACTAAGTAGATGTTAGTGAGCACAACAATGGCACGGAAGAAGAGTCTACTTCCATGACTACAGCTAAATAGCGGTAATTATAGAGGAACGGGTTGACCATCTGAACGCTAGGAGCGCTAGTGGCGGGGCTTAGGCAGCTCGGGGTCCAGCCTCCTCTGTCATTTTTGAGATCCTTCAATAAAATCATGAAGAATTTAAAAAAAAAAAAAAAAAATCAACTCGTGGGGCACTCTGTATTCCTAATCTTATAATGAACCCTTATTACAATCATAAGGAACTTTATTAACAAAGATGAAACCATCTGCAGTAGAACATGTAAGTCATGTTCAGGATTATTTCCACACGTTTAAGTTGACCAGTCGGGAGCTCTTCTAGCTAGCTGGATTGTTGGAGTACCTACCGTAATCAGGACCAATAATTTATTTTGAACCGACCAACCTATTCTTTTTTGAATATTTTTTTTTCAAACAAGAAGTTACTTATGTAGTATGTTGTTCGACAGTCGTAAAATGTATCCCCTGACACGAGACATACGTGAAAACGTAGTACCTATTATCTAATAAAAAATATTAATTTCTCCCAGACAGGTATTTTAATCCTGACAATGGGTCATAAATATGTCTGACGAATGAGAGGGTATCGTCATGAACCTACATAATACCATTTAACATATTAAAATGATAGGTAGTAGGAAGAAACAACATTAAACATTCATTATAGTAGGCACCTTATTTAGTGCTATTTTTTCATCCGTAGAAGTCGCATGGTATAGATGCAAATACAATGCCTTTTTATCCAGTCTTCTTTGCGTTAATCATTGCTTACAACGCCGGAGCAGGACATGCTAAAACGTACATCACTCTGAAGCTGTGCGGGTTTGGCGTTCGCCCGTATTAAACGGCATCACAGTAATAAATTCGTTCAGACGGCGCAATAAATTTACCTCCTACGTGTACTAAGTATGTTTCTTCTCAAGCCAAAAAAACTAAGAGAGTGAGAGAGAAAGGTTAATTTTAGAAAGAAGAGTAAGACAGAGAGAATGACAAGAAAGAGGGAGATAGTGTAAGAGAGAGAGTGAGAGAGAGAGAAAGAGACAGAGAGAGAGAGAGAGAGAGAGAGAGAGAGAGAGAGAGAGAGAGAGAGAGAGAGAGAGAGAGAGAGAGAGAGAGAGAGAGAGAGAGAGAATGAGTGAGTGACTGAACGGCTAATCGAAGGCTGAGTAGACACGGAGGGTGGGGGAAAAGGCGTAATAAATACCCTCATTACTTCACTTGATCCATTAGAGCCCCCTCCGACTACAAGCGGCTGTTTTACAAATTAAATCCCCCTCAGAATTTTCCTGATGAATGTAGGCCGAGTTGACTGAAGAGTGTTCTTTTTGAAATTGACGTTCATTAGATTTAATTGGTTTAATTATATTGTGCTCATCTCCGATTTTCTATTCTTTCATAACAAAAGTCCTCGATGTAGTGACGGAAATCACTGGTACTATCCCATCTCCCAATGCGGTTTACAAACCTATGCACTAGAACTCTGTATGAACTTATGATGCCTTATAGGCTAGTTAAACCTACATATTACATTTTTTCAATCTTGATTTATTCATTAGGCAGAAGAGAAAAATCTACTGCCATAGCCTCCCACTCACCCTCCCTCGCACTATTTTCTCAGCCCACCCAACACATGGCTACTTTTTTTACTTCGTTTTAGGTTAAATAAACTCAAAAAAGTTCATTTTTCAGGTTTTGCACATACATATTATAATCTTTATACATAGCTATTGATGAAATATGGCAGGTAAATCGATTTGATAAATGAATTAATCTCGAACAGTCGTGTGTCACTGCCTTCACATACCAACTTGTATAATACTATAAACCAAGAGTCCTGAATGTGGGCGAAAACGTTTGACTGAATCGCACAATGAAGAACTGAAGACTTGAGGTACGCCGTTTTTATGCCTTCCATTCACTACCCCCAAACTACTACAATATTTGAAATGAATCATATTCCTACTTTCTCATCCTGGGGTGATCGAAATGAAGCGAATGTTGAATCCAAGAGAGTCAATATGATGAATGAAGCTGTTTCTTTGATTTAACGAATCCTAATGTTTTTGGAAGGATTTCCGATTATTTTTAATCTTAATACTGTGTCAACAGTTTTTCAACTTGAGTTAATATTCAATCTTAGGTTTTTATCCTACTTGGTAAAAGTAAAAAAAAAATTATTATTCCAATATTATTATTCGATTATTATTTTTTAGCTTCTCAGGAAATCTTTTAGCTTCTCTTTTTAGCTTCTCGAGGGTTCGTGGACCACACTTTTGGAATCACTGCCATTGATTAAGGAGATTTGCATTATTGAACGTACAAGCATAGTAACACCGTCTGCCGTGTTGTTCGCTCATTCAAATACTACACATCGTTTGGGAAATGCGTTGAAAGATGTAGGATATCAGGTCTTGCACGTAGGTAAAGGTTCAAGAATTAGTTGACAACAAAAACTCAACTGACAACAGTAAATGATATAAAACTTAGTAGATCGAAATATTTGTGGCCATAATAGATTTGGATTTGACTGAACCTAAATTCAGGGTATAAAACACGTAATTCAGTGAGAAAACGTTGTTTATCACCTCGAAAAATAAAGAGTTACGTGTTAAATCGTTATTGTTTGTTACTGATGATGGCCTAACAGTCAAAATCTATTTAACATTGTAACTCTTTATTTAATGGAAATAGACAACGTTTTTTCAATAAATTCCGTTTTGAAATGGATTTCCACAACTTCGTCGCGAGTGATTAGTTCGATTAAGAGTGTAGATAATTTCTCAAATTCGGATCGGAGGGGACGTATTTTACCCGGTGAGGGGGTTATGTTGCCCTTAGATAGAAGTCTGGAAAAACAATGCAAAATAAACTTCAGATTTCTCTACCTTAAATTCCAAAGTTTTAAATTTTTACTAAAAAAGATGAGTTGATGGGAAGAGTGGGGGATTAAATATTTTTCCAATTGACACAATCTGAAATGCAGTCCATTATTGATAGAGTGGCAATGGGGAATTTCACCTGAGCTGTTTAATTGCATTAGCTGACAGATCTTGACGTCAGCTTTCCATAAAGGCGCACTATTAAGGGAATCGGAACACTTGCAGTGGCCCTGGTAAAGATAACTAACTGAAATTACAAAAGAACTATAAATCACCTATGTTGAGGCTGGAGAGCTATAAATTGGTGTTAGATACAATGAGTCGGGAAGGCAGATTCAAAAACACTGCAAATGGTTACGCACAGATTGCCCTTTTACGTGGATCATTAGTCTATAATTATTTTCTCCGTATACGGTATATGATCAAAACGCGCATCGATTGTTTGGGAATAATAATTGTTTTCGATCCTAAGGAGAGATCAATCATAGTAAATATCTAATATTATCTACCCTTGAAAATTGCTTACTCTCATATTCTATACGACACAGATCATCAATGAAGATCAATGATAATCAGTCCGTATTGTTTGCCAATAAACTCCGTACAAATGTATCAACACATCATGAGTACTGTCCACTGAGCATACGGTTCATTCAACCGACTCAATCAATATCGAGCCCCCCGACATTTTGAGCATGAAGGAAAAAAATCCTACACCTGTCGAAGAGAGAAAAAGAGGTGGTTTTCTCCATTCAACCTCAAGGAGTAATAAATCTTTCCTCCTTGTGGTTCATTTGTCAAAGACAATGCCTTCAGGATTACTCGCTGGGAAATATAGATGTCCGAGCTTGAGAGAGACATCCGTTATACAATGCTCTGAGGTACACCAGAATATTGCGGATATAAAGAACGGTAGGGAATATAGTTGTAGGCTGAGTCTATACCTCTTCCTATAGCTATTAATCTGTTTTGTATACGTTCATGAAATCAACCATTCCGAAATATAGGAAACTCTCATTTCCTGAGAACACTATTCATGATGATTCATATGAAATAAAAGGCGAATTATTGAATATGTTGGGATGCAGCCACAAATGGTGAAGATTGAGAAGATGAACCCATACATTTGAAAATCCTTAGTTATGCAACTCGACACAAAATTGTTCAAATATTGATATAGAAGAAGATTGAACATTGTTTTATTACAAACTTGGCAGGATAGGATCCAATCCTCGTCATTTCCAAAACCAATACATAGTGCAATGTACATAGTTCTGTTTTATGGATGAATTGAAAGATCTATTTCCACAATTTTAGCATTCTTTGATCAGGTAGATTTGATTTTATGGGATGTTTTGAAATGTACGTACTCAGCTGTGTTCAGTGTTGTTCTTTGACCCCTCCCCCTCCTACTGTGGTTTGATTTTTGTTTACCAATGCCAAATCAAATTGTTTACCATGGTCTAGAATCTTCCTGTCGTTAGATCTCATAACTATTAACATTTGAGAACATTGCACTTGCTACATATTGTTCAAAAATCCGTTCAAGTTGACAGCAGGTCTAACTGGACTTCAGGAATTGTGCGAGTTGACTCCTAGATAGTCTATACGAATTTCACCACTTCCGTTTCAATGGACGTTTCCACTCATGAGCAAACGCAATAAGATCCTTGTACTCTGTTGGAAGATTATAATATTTCTCTGTTGGAAAATTTGCAGTTCCCAGATCTGCAAGATTTTCAAACGAAATATAACTTTATCATCAAAAATATACCTAGTTATGAATTCCGTGGCAATCAAGTATCTGAAAAATAGTGAGAGTAAAGCATACATTGTAAGGACGTTCCTAGGTCAGGTTTGTGGTACCTAGTAAATCTAAATTATCCTCATTTTGTAGATACACTTCGTATTAGTCGAGATTAATTAGTTACTTTAACTAATAGTACAGAAAATCAGATGAAAATAGTGAAAAAAAACGATCTGTCAGTATTACCCCCTTCAAAACGTGAGCCCCCGATCAAAATGAAATTTGGAAACCCTTTACTATGTTATTAAATTAGAGTAGGTAACTGATTTATTGAACAAAAAACATCTTGCGCCCAAAAGCTAGAATGTAATGAGCGTTGAATACTTTTTTACTCCATTGCAAATTTTAGCTTCACAGGTGGCATTGCAAAGATATTAGCTCCTGAGATCGCAAGGCAACGTTAACACTATAGCCATTTTGTATAGGTACGTTGCTGTTACGCGTCATTTTTTCGTGGCGTTCTTGTGTGACGTTGTGAGATGACAAAATCCGGAAGAAGGTCTCCGTAAAAACGAAATCTGC
Source organism: Adelphocoris suturalis (assembly GCA_030762985.1). NCBI lineage: Eukaryota > Metazoa > Arthropoda > Insecta > Hemiptera > Miridae > Adelphocoris > Adelphocoris suturalis. The sequence goes on from CM061041.1 coordinate 42,141,557, forward strand.
GTTTAAAAAAATAAAGAAAGTAGAAGAAACGCCTACTTAAGCATGTGCAAACGCGTATCTGCACTGCTTACAGATACATCGGTACTTGGAAAGCTGATTAGGAATGAGCCCCATCATTTCAATTGTCTCTTAATGTCCCAGGAAGTCTCCCTATAAAATCTTCCTAGGACAAAAGGCGAGAATTTAGCTTACTCAGCTGATTATGAATGAGCCAATCATTTCGATTGTCTCTAAATGTCCTAAAGAGTCTTCTTATTAAATTTCTACTTCCTGAGATGAACAAGAGAGAATTTAGCTCACTTAGATTATTACGAATGAGCCATTAATTTCGATCGTCTCTCGGTGTCCCAGGAAATTCTCCCTATCAAATATAATCTCGTAGGATGAACAGGAAAAAATTCAGCTCATTTCCTGATTAGGAAGAAGCCACTCATTTCAATCAGCTCTTAGTGTCTCAGAGATTCTTTCTATCAAATTTCAACTTCCTAGGGGTAACGGGAGGGAAAATAACTGCCTTTCTTCCAATCGTTCTTGGTAGGTACCTTTATAGATATTTTATTTCTGAATAAACGTATTTTCTTTATATAACGTTAATAGTGTGATTTCTAATTTTTTTGTGATCTTTACATTTTTTTTTTTATTGATGCGTCATTAAAGTATATTTTTAAAAGCTTAGCATTGTGTAAGGAAAATAGTGAGTTGTTTCACACCGCAACCGAAGAGTTCTGCTTCAATGTTGGTGTAAAGTTATCAAATTTTTAACACAGAATGTGTTTTAGCCATGGACTAACTAGCCGAAAATGGAACGCGGGATGGTAACGAAATGTGTGACGGATGATTTTCACGTACAACCGAGTCGTTGCTAGGGATATGGTACTTCGTCGTTTTTCATCCCACAAAATTCGTTGACCATTCGTTCGAAAGCTCTCGATTTATCCAACAATATTATGTTAACTACTGCGAAGTGCGTGTCCAACAAACTGAGTTATGAGCATGGTTATATAAATAATTGTTTACACACAGGTGATCATTCTCAATAATTGATATTGTGAACATGATTGCAACCGCTTGTTAATTTTCGATGATTTCATTGAGCTTGTGTTTCGATGATTTGATTCATAGCAGGTGATCTGAGTATTACGAAAACGGTTTGATTTGTGAAGCGGAGGTTAAATAATTTGAATAGGTAATTTCTATACTTTACACTCTAGGAAGCTGTAATTTCGTTTGTAGCCTCTTTAGGACATTTACTTGACGATGCTCAGGGTCCGGATCAGATGTGTGGCTCTTGAAGCTAATTTATATGCTTTACACTCTAGGAAGCTGTAATTTCGTATGTAGCCTCTTTAGGACATTTACTTGACGATGCTCAGGGTCCGGATCAGATGAGTGGCTCTTAAAGCTAATTTCTATGCTTTACACTCTAGGAAGCTGTAATTTCGTATGTAGCCTCTTTAGGACATTTACTTGACGATGTCCAGGGTCCGGATCAGATGAGTGGCTTTTAAAGCTAATTTCTATACCTTACAATCTAGGAAGCTGTAATTTCGTATGTAGCCTCTTTAGGACATTTACTTGATAAATCGCTCTTGATTTATCACGAATTTATTTCGTATTTTTTTTCGTAGTTTCATACTATAACTATATAAATTGATGTTATAAATGAATAGTAAACAATGACGCTTGTTTGGTTGTCACTTGGTTGCGCGACAACGCAAACACATTCTGTGTTTCAATAATTTCGTCCGAAGTATGTAAATACAGGTAACCGGGGGTCCAGGGGGCTTGCCCCCTGGCGAGGCGCGGAGCGCCGAGTTTTATTGGTACCTATCGCGTTAAAAAAAATGTCGGTGTGATAAAATTTTCCATGACCTCTACGGTAAGACATATTGTAAGAATCGTGAAGTGAGAGTGGACCTTATTGAGTGCAAACCGAATGGACTCGTGGTTGGCCGGCAACGTTCTTTCGCCTTCGGTTCTCCTAGCAACTGAAATATTTACAGTCAGTGCACATTTATCCACTCGTGTCTGTATCGGGAAAGGTAGGCCTGTAGTTTCGGGGGTGGTCAATGCGTTTTTGGATTAGTTGAACATTGGGAAAAGATGACTAGGGACGTTTAGAGGTGGTTAGAGATTGGTTGGGGGGGTTTGGGCCTGCAATCCCTAACCATCCCTAGACGTCCCTAATCATCTTTTTCCAATGTCTACACAAATCCAGAAAGACTTGGATTACGAAAAATGTGATAACGGAGAATCGGGAGCGGTCTTCGGTTTTCTCTCAATAAGACTTTTCAAAAAAGATCATTCTGTCCTTAAATTGTTTTAAATATTTTACAATTTCGAATTTGATATTTTGAATATAATTTTCGTCTCCCTAATGAAGCCCCAGTTCCAGGGGTTAAACGGTGGAAATAAATTTAAAAAGCACAATTTAAGGACAGAAAGGCCTTTTTCGTAAAGTCTTGTTATAACGTGAACTGTCCAAATAAAGAAACGTTGCTCTCAATAATGGTTTGTTGAATTGAAGCATAGATAGGGCTAACATAAAGCATAACTTGACTGTAGTGGCATGCGAATAAACTTCTAAAATATATATCTAATATTTCTGACTAATAAAAACCTAAGAGTCTGTTACTCTTAGTAGGATGATGGGTTTCAGCCCGGTACTGAAACCGTTGGTGATCGTCATGTTGACCGCGGTAGTGATTAACGCGTTGGATTTGATGTGGCGAACTGGGCCAGGCCAAACTCGGGCTGTGCACCTGTCTCTTAGCTTTATTTGATACAATATACACACATTTTGGGAAGCTCAAGGCGGGTCACGCAATGAGTAAACTTGGAATCGAGAATATATATACAGTAGGATATATACATATACTAAGCCTTGCCTATATGACCTAGCTTCAGAGGGATGGCCTAAGAACCTATTATATAATATACTCAAAATTCAAGTCTCTCAACCCCAACAGGCTGAACACATTGAAAAACATTCGCTTCGTTGGATGAAGGAAGGTTTGGCATACGTTCCTACCCACTCGACTTCACGGAGATACGGCGTTCACTGACTATTCTTCCAATGAACAATGGACGTGTACTGTCGGAGTTCGGTGAACAACACCCAGAGCAGTTATCATGAACGTACTCTCATTCGCGTATAAGTGAGGGCACCGGCCGGTTAGAGAAGAGGTATTTCCTAGCCATCAAAAATGTCTTTCTTTTCCCAACTAGCAACTGAGTTTTCAAGTTTTTGATATCGCTTCCGCGTCAGCCATAACTGCAGAAACTGTGTGGTCAATAGCGAAGAGAAATAAAAAACAACTATCAGCTACTTAACCCTTAAATGACTTTAAAAAAAGGTATAAAAACCTTCCTGGTACAATAAAATGTAAGGAATGTATAGAATATAGTTTAACCCATCTAAAATAGTTCAACTAATATAGTTTAACCCATCTAAAATAGTTCAACTAATATAGTTTAACCCATCTAATATACATCGTTTGTGAGGAGATTCTAAACTTCTTGTTAATTAGCTATATGGATAATGTATCTGTATACCAACAAGTACAGAAAATATTAATCGTTCTTGTGAAATGTGGTAGGCTCTTTGCTGATCAGCTGAGTGAGTGAAATACTCTCTTTTTCGCCCAAAGAAGTGGAAATTTTATAGATACCTAGGCCCTGTGAGACACTAAGAACCGATTATAATGATGGGCTCTTTCCTGATCAGCTGAATGAGCTAAATTCTCTCCTGTTCACCCTAGGAACTTGAAATTTGATAGAGTGACTCTCTGGGGCATTGAGAGACAATTTAAATTATGGGCTCTTTCCTGATTAGTTGAGTGAGCTAAATTCTCCCCTGTTCACCCTAGGAAATTGAAATTTGATTGGTCTTTTTGGTATATTGAGAGACGATTGAAAAAATTGGATTTTTTCTGATCAACTGTCAGGTTAATTCGTTAATTCTCCCCTTTCACCCTGTGAAATTCAAATTTGTCAGGAATCCACTCTGACAACAAGAGTCAAATGAAATGGAAGACTGTATCTTGAAGAGCAGATCAAAATATTCATCAAAGATCCGAACCCTATTCAACGTAATAAATGTTATATGCGTTATAAACTTGTTTTTGAGCAGTAGGTTTTGTACAGAAAGACCTGGGGCCTGGCCCGTCAGGCCGAGTTTTGAGGCTAGATTTTCTTTCCCATAAGATATGACTCCTGGCAGCGTTCTTTTGATGGGCAAAAATATCGAACCTCTGAACTGAAATTTACTTTTATTCCTGGAAGTTGGTATAACTCTTCACTAACTACCTATACACAGAGTGCCAGGTAGACAGACACTCATACATTTTACTTTCCTGATTCATTAGGATGTGTGAGTTTGATTTTTGCGAGACCCTTGTATTGCGGAAGGAGAGAACATGTCTGCCAAGTGGGGTGGGTAGTAAAGCTTCTTCACAATTCTATTGTACTGGGACGTATGATTTTATTTTTTTATTTTATCTTATTTTATTTATTTATTTTTTTATTTATTTATTTATTTATTTTTTATTTTATTTTTTTTTTGACGGGTACGAGCCCCTAGTCACGGAGCCACTATTGGTCTATTGTGACAAAATATAAAATTACGTATAAAATTAGTTGGGGAACATGGTACGAGTCGATGTGATTGAATGCAAAATAAACCGGTAGTTAATATAGATGGGAATGTGTACATGTGAAAAATAGGCTATAACTCATGTTTGCGCATGCACATACCGAAACATCAATCCAACGGCCTTTTGCTATCTTAAGCATGGAACATATAAGGTGATGGAGTTGGTAGGATATTGCCTAGAGTTAATCCACACAAACCATTGAAATCAGATCAAAACCGGTCGGTTAGTCTTGGAGTGTCAACCAATACAGTTTTGAGCATGCGTAATAGTTATTGCTAAACCAATCGCGTTAAAATACATAGGGACGTGTACTCACAACCCCCTGAGTCCAAAAGAAATCGAACTGATAGATTATGAAAAATCGACATGAAGAAATTTATGTTTCGCATGCACACAGTCTACTACTATTACAACTTCAATGAAATTTATCGGACAGCTTAGCTTCATTTTGTTCATTTAGGAGCTAACCCTCACAATCCTTGAAAATTTCATAAAAATCAGTCCATTAATTTCGGAGTTTTGTCTGTGTCAATAAATTTTGGTTTTACGCATGCGCAGTAGGTAGTACTCAACGAATTGCGATATAATTCGTAGGGCATCTTCCTGAAACAAATACCTAACTACCCCCAGACAGAAAAAAATAGGATGATATAAGAAAATTACGTTTACGCATGCGCACAAGCTATTATTGGTTTGACGGCTATGAAAGTTATAGGAAACTGTCTAGGAGGTAAAGCGCACAATTCCTGAAAATTTCATAAAGATCGGGCCAAAAATTTCATCAAAATCCCTAGGCCATTTTGAAGAAAAGGCAAAAAAAGTGCTAAAAACGACGTTTTTTCACCTGTTCTTATTTTTTTAACCACCTAATAATTACCATTTTAAGCTGATTTTTCCATACTAGCTAGCTCTTGGGTATAAAAACCAAACCCCGAAATTGGAATTTTTTTATGTTGTACCATAAGGTCGCAATCGTGTACACAAGTTACGTACACATATACATACATTTTGAAGAAACGTATAGATATGGGTTCAGGTTGAACAAAGTTTAAATCCTAATAAATGTCAAAAATCGGGAATGGGGTCAGAACCAATAAAGCGCCTCTATCGCCGAGCTTTCGAAAAATATATTTCCTTCATCAGGGCCTAAAACCAATGAAGAAGAAGAATCTCAGCATGACATTACAGCATATTAAAATAAAACTAGTCAACAACCAACAAGCATAACACTGAAATCACAGAATAGGTAGGTAGGTAGGTAATCATAATTTATCAGGAGAATACAACACTTATTGGACAACAACAACTCACTCAAGGGCTCCTAGTGCTGATGAGAAGCTCCACCCCTCATCCTCACAGTCATAACAGAAGAAGAAGAAGAAGAAGAAGAATAATCCAGGCTAAAAGAAAACAACAATGCCCAGTTGCAATAAAATACTCAACAAAGAAACCAACTAGGTACTGATAAAAATGCTTTATATATATATATATATATATATATATATATATATATATATGTGTGTATATATATACACATTCCCCCCCAAGCCTAATATCACAGTAGGTAACAAACCAAACACTTACCTATTACAGGTAATGTGAAACAAAACTATAAGCACCAGCTATTCAATACAAATATTTAACACTCAATAAATCTATGTATAAAACAACAATTATTTTAATTCAACAAACATTAGGCATAGGCTTAAACTAATAGATATATAAATATAGGTAGGAGCACACTATTTAACAAATTATATTATCACAGAAACTAGGAACTTCATATCTTCTTCCTCTTCTTCCTCACCATTACAACCCAGTAATATAAGAATGTCAGACACTGGTGATGTTCTGGTGTGCACTTCTTTCGTTGACTTTTCTCACATTCTTGAGTTCTTTGCCTCCTGCAAGATGCTGGCATAGATGGAACTCAGGCCATTGACATCTGTACGATAATTACATGCCTCCGGGTTCATTTGGACATAGCACATTTCTTTGAAGAGTCGTCGACCAAGCACCTTTTTACGATCAATCACAGTTAAACTCTCAAAGTCGAACCCATGGCTAAACTCTATTGCGTGGTCAGATAAAGCTGTGCCCTTATGATGCGTCACTGTGCCCCGGCAGTCCTGTTTATGCTGGCTGATCCGATCCCGAACATATTGTTTATTCTGCCCAATATATGGGACACCACATTCACACCTCACATGGTAGACCACATTAGATTGGAGGGCAAGAGGATCAACTGCTTTCAAGCGACTATGGAACTGAAAAACCTTATTTGCATATGCAAATACCACCTTTGCATCTGGCAACTCCCTGACAATCAAGGCCTTCAGTTTTGCAGATATCCCTTCCACATAGGTGAGTCTTGTGAAACATGTCTGAGGGGCATCCGGATCTAGAAAGTTTAAATCCTAGCATGAGTTTCAGAAATCGATTTTCAGGGTGATTGCAAGACTTTCCCTTCATCCTTCGGGTTGAGTAAGGAAAGTAAAAATAAGTACAGTTTTGGGCGTGACAAGAATTTACCACTCACAGATACTCGTAAGTAGAAAGGCAAAAAGACACGGAACCAAAATTGATTAGCGAGCCCTGAAACGCAGAAAACAAGTAGTAATTTTGATTTTGGAAGACAAAATATTTTTGAATTCCTGCACGAATACAAAGCTTTCCGACCTCAGGTAGTGAGGAAGTAAAAATAATCAGACTGATTTCGCTCTCTCGGAAGGTTGGGAAAGTAAAACAGAGAGTATCCTATACGAGCGTACGTATCAATTCTCCCAATATCCGGTTCCGAGTGATATACTGAGCCAGGAAAAAATATTCCACCTCAGAACTAACTCGGCCGAAAACTGGCGGAATCCCACCAGAAAAAAACCTTTGACACGAAGGGATATTTATCAACAAACGAGGGATCCTCCCACGTACTATTGTGGTCTGTAGCAGGTGGTACTTGTCAAAACAAGATGATGTATTCTGAAGGCCTCCGTTTGAAACTAAGAATACTTCATTTTCAGTTCAAGATTGTTTCCCGAAACATTCCGTGCCTCGCAATAGTGAAGTCGTTAACCACTCTGGTTAGAAATTAACAATGGCTTTTCACATAGAGCCTTTCAGAGACAGGTAGAACGAAATTACAACGTGAAAAACCACCCTGAACCGCTGAGTGAGCTCATAGGCTAATTACCCTCCTAAACGCACTACGTTACTGAAATTTTAAACGGAGCGTCTCTATGGAACTCGTAGAATATAATTACAATCATTACGTCTTGATGAATAAATAGCAGAACTTGCTGATCTGAAAGTGAGCTCGGAGGCAAATTTCTATCGTAATCGCCCTAAAATGTTGATAATTTTAACATCTCTCCCTCTCCTCCCCCCCCTCTCTCTCTCTCTCTCTCTCACTCACTCACTCACTCACTCTCCCTCCCACTTCCCTCAATTCAGTGACCCACAGATTATGTAGTTATACTTGAGTGAACATAGTATAAATGTAGTGATGAATACGTATGTATATATGATAAATAGTATACATGTGTAGTAATAAAAACGATTACATTTTCTGATGTAAATTCAATGGGATTGCTTTTCAAATAACCGAGTTTATAGTAATTTTGGTAACATATTGATGGATTTGTGAAGTTTAGGATGGTAATTTTTAGTTTAATAGCATATTTTGCAAAGCGCTGCAAATTATTACACGAAGATTTATCATTTCTGTATTGGAGAGTCCTTCTGCGCAGAGGAACTGTCTGTGATTATTAAACGAAGTCTATTATACTTTAGATATCTAAATACATCTGCATAGGTGTAAACGCCTACCGAAGAGAAATTAATCAAACTAAGTAACACATCTAGACTTTCCTAGTACTTAACACGAGTTGACCCACCAACTTAAAATCAATTATATAATACTCGTATATACCACCTACCTAAGCTTCAGAAGTCCACCTACAGGTGACAAAAGTTATAAAAAAAAACCCGATTGCATGTAGTGAAAACTCCATTGGCATTATACCGATCAGCTGATACGAGCACACTCTGATACATATTCGCCTCACTTCATAAGTTCCAAGTACCAGCTATCGGCTCAAAAGACCGTTTAGTATGGTAAATAATTAACGGATAGGAAGATCACACGTGACGTAGTACTGCAAGGGAGTTGAGGGTCGTTCCGTCATCGTACAAATAAATTCTAACAGCCGTTTCAGTGGTCAGATACCCATCATACAGCATTCATTTGGAAAGCTCTCAGATTTTTCTAATAAGCAAATACGAAGTAACTATGAAAATTTCCCATGGTTTACTGACTGCATAGCTTATACCAATTCAAATTCATATATAGAATGAATATATGACAACGGAATGGCCCTGGGGAATAACCTTACTTATCTCAATGAGAAGGAATAGTAACTATGAATTATGGAATCCCAAGTTCCAACTTTGTCACAGCCTGTCAGTTATTGAGAGCACTGCAGGATAATGAGCTCTCGCCTGGGGGCTCGTTCATCTATTTCACGCTTCTGTCGAATCCGATCTACAGTTGTAAATATAATAGTTGACCCTCCAATTTATTAAAATGTATCTCACCTACCTAACAAGGAAGAAGTTTAATCAAGTGATCTGAAACATTTTGAAGCGGGGTTTTTGAATGATTGGCAACTCATAGTCATGAAAATGCTGTTCATTCGTATAAACATGTATTTCCCAAACGCCCTGTATAGGTAAAGATCTTCTTTCCATTAGATCAGTAGAGGTGATTAGTGGTTCAAAAGTGGTAACTTTCACTTCAAAATACTGAAGATACATAAATTTACTGATATACATAAATTTCGACTGAGTAAATTTTTAGTGTATTCACAAAAGCACAATCCGCATAACTTATATTCATTTATCTTCTTTTTTATCCCTCGACCAGAAGGGTCAATAGTGGTATTGAACAAGGTGTCTCCACCTGCAGTTTTTAGATGATTCATCGGTAAGGCCTTCAACAAAATCGAATGTTCCATCCCAAAACCCAACATCAGAAACCGGGGCTGTGGAAGCTTCCCCGCCGAATCAGGGAGTAGTGTTTCTGTGACTCAAGCTCACCAATTACCTTCTTCACAGATGCCGCCACCCCAAAAACGGATGAGAAATTCTAAAGACCAGAGTGATGATGTCCAACAGCTAATAAAGTATTTTAATTCGAAAAATACCTCAAAACGTCAACCTGACGAAATCGACCATCTTTTCATGAGCTACGCTGCAACATTTAAACGTTTTTCGTCGAGGAGACAGACCAAACTGAAGATGGAGTTAGCTAATCTATTTGGTAAGGCTGAACTGGAGGAAATGGATGAAAGTTACTCAAATTCTTCGTGTTCTACACGTCGGTGTTCACTGGACTCAGATAATAGAAGTTACTCTGATTACAACAGCAATGATTCTAATGCGATGATTTGTGCATACTCCCAATATCAGAGCACTTCTGCAGCTGCAGAACAACCTGAATATACGGAAGTACTTCAACCACAGGAAGCTGACCCTCCTGCAACACTTATGCTTTGTGAATTATTTCATCAATAATTGAAATACATTTGAACTAATTGTAAGCAACAATAAAAAATAAATAAAATAAAAAAATTGAAAATTGAATTGACCTAAGTGTTTCCTTTTGATAACCTAAAAAAAATTGCACCTCTAAAATTATCCTATCCTCATAAATTATAATGAGAAAGGGAGAGAGAAAGAGATATGTGTTTTATGTAGCTAAGAGAGCAACCACAATCAGCAAATCACTGATCTGGTCAGTGTATGTTTGTGTAATTAAAATATCATTTATGTGTATGAACTGCATGTTTTGTGTGCGTGTGTGGGTGTGCATTTAATTATAATTTATCGTTATCCATATATTCTTGTAGTTCAAACTTGAAAAATGTAATACTATTTATATTCTTAATTATGAGGTGTTTTCAACATTCTGTGCCATACATATTTTTATACAGATAATGGTATAGATCATTACAGTAGTACATTACAGAGTATAAATAATGTTCAAATAATCTTTATATATAATTCCGAACGGTCTTTGAAATTGTGAAGAACTTCGCGGTCCGATTTCAGTGTTAGACGGCTCATTCGAATCAGCACGGCCCCAAGTTTGTTGCAAAAGTGTCGCCGTTCGTCTTTATACCCTCCTTGATCGTGTTCTAGGCGGTCCTTATCAACGAGAGCTGTTTATTAGGCTGTGGCGGTAACAACGGTTGCCATCAATTCATGGTCAGTAAGAAACGTAGTGTAGTTACTAACATCTAGGAGAGTCATTTCTGAGACTTTATAAATATATAATTCTGAACGGTCTTTACATATAATTCCGGAACAGCACGGCCCCAAGTTAGTTGCAAAAGTGTCGGTAAATAAGAAACGTAGTGATGGGGTCTTTTCTGATCAGCTGAGCGAGCTAAATTCTTTCCTGTTCACTGTAGGAAGTTGAAATTTGACAGGGAGACTCTCTGGGACATTAAGAGACGAGTGAAGTGATGGGGTCTTTTCTGATCAGCTGAGTGGCGAGGACCACCTCAACTGGTGGTATTTATTTTATTACATTACTTACATTTTGATCGTTATTTCCTCTTTTTTAATCATTTATTAACATCGCCTTAGCTTTGCACCAGGTCACATAACGCCGCAAATAGGACTTATATCGTTACTATAATGTGCTGGGTTCCTGTTAGGTACTACTGTTATACGGACTAGATTAGGGCTTTCCAAGCCCTAACAGGCCTCTAGTAATACATAATTTCGTTCACAAAATGATTTCTATTTATTTTCAATAACTTACCTTAAACAAATTGCCAGTCTTTCTCTTGCGGGAATAGGCCTTCTCCAGTTTGTTGTGAATTTCTTTATAGTCGGTTCCAGTAGATTATATAACGCTTCGAAACACTCATGGGACATTCGAAAGTAAATGAAAAATCTATCTTCAAAACTCTCTAATTCTCGACACAATCTGTGATATTCGCCTAATTGTTCTCGTTGTAAATTTATTTCGTGGACCCACTTCCGCTTTTTGGTCTTTTTCATGAGAACAAATAGGGCTAACATTTCCTCTTCATCAGAAGAACACCACATATTTCTATATGTTTCTCTTCTGCCGACAACAAGCGAGTGACCTTTTTACTTGCCCGCACGCCCTACCATGCCGTAATGTGTGTGACATCTCCAGATCGCAGCCCGCCTTGGGTTTCGCGACGTCCTGCCCGTAACCGCAGCCCGCATCCTGTGTGCCAGAGCCTTAAGGAGACACTGCAAATGGCACGGTTCTAAGGGGAGCCATATTCCCTCTGTCAATAACGGAGTGCTATCATGGACTTCACTAGCAGGTCAGAGGCGGGTAAAACAACAGTTACAACATTCCTCAGAGATCAGCACTGCCGCACTCTGCCACAATGGCTACAGTAATGACCAATGTTAAACACCTTACTCCTCCAAAAGGTAGATACGAAAATGATAATTTCACTGTTACTTCTAGCAAAAATAAGCCTTTGGAGCCAATACCAATCCCAAGATAAATTTAACTATTGAAATGTTTGCTGAACAAGTTTCGTTTCATTTATGTCCGTCGTGTGTCCGCAAACTCCGGAACAAGCTTAATTTCCACAGTTATCATCCAATTTTGATGCAATTTTCAGAGAATGTGCGAGTTTAGCTGTAGACGGTATTCTTTCAGTTTAATGACACTGAAATAAATTCTTCACTCTGCTCATGCACAAAAGTATATTACGGAGCATAATGCATAATTTTCCCGTTTCCTAATTGACCCATTCAAGGTTTATGCTGCATCTTAATTTACTACTTATGGATAGTACTAAACAGTTAGAATCTTCATGGATTATTTAAAATATTCCACTGATCTATACATTTATGTTACGGATATGAGAAAACTATAGTATAGCACCACACCCAACTTGGCAGACATTTTTTCACTTCGCTTCAGTTCATGTACCGCCATGAACACACCCACTCGCTGCGCTGCGTCGAAATTGTGGAATTCAACAGCTTAGAACATCTTACGGCCCTGGGCATTAATATCCTACCAACTAACCTTCGAGTTGAGGACTCAGATAGTTGGTAAGCTGTTACAAGCTAGTGGATCGGAGTCAAATCCTCATGAATTGCCACAGTTCTGCGAGAATGCTTGACTTGAGAGGGGATTATAATTTTCAGGAGGGAAAACTATTCGTCGAAAACAGTCCTTATGTTTATAAGACACCATTCCTGAAAGCTAATCATAATTGCAGATCTACCCCCAAATTTCTAAATAAAGACCTCATAGTCTATTCACGTCTTTATAGATAGAGCAGGTGTTCTGTATGCGGTTTTCCGAAAGCTGAGATCTTCAATATTGGTAATTTTCTCAATGTAATTAATGACAGTGTTTTTGAACGTAGGCAACTAATATCTAGTGTCTAATTGTTAATATATTGCCCAAATCATTTGCATTTTCCTTCTTCAGAACAATGCAATGAATGAATCATAAATGCAGGCGTAACTGGGAGCCGTAAACGCTTCTTTTACATGGCTCTTACTCCATGAATTGGAATGAGGGGGGGCTTGAACAAGAGCAAAAAGCCCAAGTCTACTCTAGCTATCCCACCGCTTATTAGAAAAGTCTCAGTAAAGTAAAAGTTCTCAATATTAGAAACATGTCTCGATCGTGCAGTATGTTCTCCTTAGCAAAATGATTTGTTCAGTACATATATACGTATTTCTTCAACGTTTTTAGCAAATTATCGTGGTCAGTGAAGCTATTGCGATGAGTCAAAAACATTTGAAATTGAAATTGTCCACACTTCCTTCGTCTCGAAAAGATTCCTGAAGTTTGCACTTATATAATTTAAGCATCAATATATCAAATTGAGGGATACTCAATTCAATTATAGGAGCCCGGTGCAGTCAGGAGGACCAATGACTTACGTCTTTGCCTGATAAGGCTCATATGTCCAATAAATATATATGTACGCATACAAGGGGTCTCAAAAGCACCCCCCTCCCCCCTGACTTTTTTCCACAACTTTTGGGATATCAAAGCGAAACGTGGAGAACGTTTTTGGGGTGCCTGATACTAAGCCTTAAGCAAATAAAAATCAGGAAAAATATCCAAACATTTTTGGATTACCCAAAGGGGGGAAGTATAGAGAAGATAAAAGTTTTGCATTTTTGCCGAGTGAAACCTCATTTTATAGATTTTGCTTCCTCACTATCGAAGGTTGGGAAGCTATGTGTTCGTGATTGAAGTCGAAAAAATTTTTGACCTCCAAAATCAAAATTTCCACTTGCTTTTTGCGTTTCAGAGCTTGTTAATCAATTTTGGTTCCGTGTCTGTCAGTTTGTCTGTCTATCTGTGGTAAATCCTTGTCACGCTCTAAACTATACCAAGTTTCATTTAGATTCCGATGGAATTTTCAGGGATTGTGTAGGTTATCTCTTAGATGGTACCCTAAAATTTTCAATGCCATCGAATCAACAGTAGCCTGTGCGCATGCGCAAACTTGAATTCCTTATAACGTCAATTTCTCATCATCTGTTGGTCCGATTTCGTTCAAACTCGGTAGGTGGTGTAGTAGTGTGTAGTAGTGGTGTACTAAAAAATGCCTTATAAATTATATCGCGATTGCTTGTGTAATAATCACTGCGCATGCGCGAAACTAATATCGATTGACACAGGCAAAACTCCAAGTCTAATGGATTGATTTTGATGAAATTTTCAGGGATTGTGCGGGATGGCCTATAAACGGTCCTCTATAACTTTCATCGCCGTCATATAAATAGTAGTCTATGTGCATGCGCAAACGTTAATTTATTATAACGTCGATTTCTTATAATCTATTTCCCTGATTTCGTTTAAACTCGGGGAGTAGATGCGTATATGTACCAGGATAATTCCCTATGAATTAAATCGCCATTGGTGGAGTAATAACTAAAGCCTAAGCGCAAAACTAAAATTGATTGACACGGACAAACCTCCGAGACTGATGGACCGATTTTTAAGAAATTATCGAGGATTGTGCGGATTAGCTCCAAGACGTTCCCCCATGAATTTCATTGCCATTGGATTAATGGTAGTCTGTGCGCATGCGAAAACATTATTTTTCCTATAACGTCGACTCGTACTTTGTTCTTCAACTAATTCTATACGTCCTTGTTACAATACCTGAGGTAGCTATACTGCCCCCCCAACTTGGTATAATTTTTGATTGCTGAACACGATGGAGATTGCTGAGCAATATCTAATCCTGTTCTCGGATTAGAGGTGATGAACCAAGAATGCGATTTTTTCTTAGAGTATCGAGGACATCCTGATGAATACATGACATCTGTGTGTTTGTGTGTGTGCGCGCGCACGTGCGTGTGCGAGTGTGTGTGTCATTCCTTTTAGCACAATAAATATGTAAGCTATTTTTAAATACTATATTTCAATAATAAATAGGTAGGTACCTAGTAAATATTTTCAATGAATGTGCACTATACATCTATATGTGTGCAACTACATATAACTATATATAATTAATTATATATATACATATATATATATATATATATATATATATATATATATATATATATATATATATATAGTTAGATATATAATATTAACTACATATAACTGTATCATAAAAACTGACAACTAAACGGCTATAACTATTAAATCTATATTTTCAGCAGAATATTATTCAAAAGACTTTTATCAACTCTGAATTAGAACATTAAAAATTGTATGCCCGAAATCATGCTGAAAATGTACTTACATTATACGAATCTATGCTCAACAAATCGATAAAACTGGAAAAAAATTCTTGACATCTAAATTTTTCTTTAAAATGCCGATTTTTATTGTCAAAAAAAATTTTTTTTTTCATAAAATGTACACCTAGTTAACCTTTTTGCACTCAAAGTGCTATGACAAGAAGGTGATCGAAATGGAGTAGTTACCCCTTGATATGGTAGAAGCGATTAGCCTACTTCACTCAGAGACTATCCTGAAAGCTGAAAAGCCCAGGAACTATCCCAAGATGTGGCAGTTGCAAGAATCGAGGAGGACCCATGTCCATCACAGTGCTCATATTTCAAAACAATTAAACATAAATACACTACGATAATTTAAGATGAATCGCTCGTAGTATCTTGCTGCACAACTAGTTTAGTGACTATCAAGATTTTACTTTTTTAAGCCTAAAAAATGCTACCTTTCAAAAATTTTAAAATCTGGATTTCTTTTATTTGAATTCTAAGAAGGTCTTACAGCCTGCAATTACAAAGTGTAAAAATTCAAGAATCTTTTCTGAATATCACAAACCAGATTTATTGTAAAATTTAATTTTCTGACAGTATAATATTTTCCAGAAAAATGAAATGATTTGATTGCCATCAAATTCGGAATGAATGTATCCATGGAAATTATTTTACAAAATACTTGACGTAGTTCCTTTAACTCCTCGTGAAGCACAGGGTATCAATAAACAACCTCCTTTCGACTCTGTTCCGCGCCAACCTTTTTACCTCTTCCCACGTCTTTCCGGCGTTGTTTATCTCTTTCTGGACTGACCTCTTCCACGCGTGCTTGGGTCGTCCTGGCTTCCGTTCTTCCTGTGAGTTCCAGTCCAGTGCGTCTTTTTCTATGGCGCGCTTTTCCGAAGATTATGCCCGATCTTTCGCCCGTCTATACGCACGACTTAAATTGTGATAGGTTCTTGGCCAGTTCCTGCCAGTTCCTGCTGTGTATAGGAAGGTGGTCTGGATGCTCGCAAGCTCGCATCTCAAAATTACATAACACCAAGTTGTCAATCCCTTAGTAAAAATACAGATTAGATGGACACGTAAGTCAGAATGATGTGTATACTTTGGCGGGTCTGGATGCTCGCATCTAAAAAATACATAACATGATCTAAGTAACTAAGTAAGAAGTAATGCCTAGAAACATCGGGCGGGTGTTGAAGACAAATTGACTGGTGGGGGGGGGGGGGGGGGTATAACGGAATAGTACCAAGTATACATATAGGAATGTAACCTGCTAGGACTTCTGCTTTATTCCATGAATGAAGTTGCGACCTCTTGGAACTGCACACTTACGAAAATTCTTATTTCGGATTCAATTTCCAGTTCCCTAATGCAAAGCACTGTGAAAAAAAAGTAAGCTCTTAAAATTCACAATTAAATGGTATAAATGACAAAATAATGTAAGAAAATGTTTTTTTTTTTTTTTTTTTATTCAATTGACACCTAAATGATTACGATGAAACTCCTTTGAACTACTCTTTAGTTCAATTTATTTATATATTTTGTTGGTTTACATTATAATATATTATACGAACTACTTTCTCTTCATTATACTCCTTGAGGTTATATAATCACTAAAATTTCTTGATATATTAAAATAGTAGACAAAGAAAATACACGAATTCATTTCACTCAACTTTTTGTTACCAATTAGCATTGAATGAAGAATTAAACGATTCTGATCTGGAATCTAGAATGATATACCTACGTAAAAGTTCATACCATACAGCTTGTAAAATTTTGATTGAAAATTAGTCACAGCACTCATAGAATTGGATGCAGTTTGAATATGTAACGCGAGGACTCGCTCTTGGCGCAAAGAGTTCCACAACGCATTTGAGAAAAAACATCATGATACATACTACATGTTATTGTTATCTATTTACGCATCTCCACCTGACTTACTATATTTGTGATCACCAGAATTGATTTGACGGTATCTACTGTGAATGTACTTTTCTGAGTAGTAAGCCTCAAAGAAAGAAAGAATCTAACGCTGTCATCTTCGGAGCCTTTTTTCCTCTTCCAGGTTAAAATGAAAAAAAAAAAAAAAAAAATCTCGTCTTGCCTTTAGCCTGCAAGTGATATCCCGGTTCCAAAGACTTATAATTAAAAGTGAAGGAAAATAAACTGAGCCCCGCATCGTTGGAAGTCCTTTGGTTTTATCTATAACCGCACGCAAACATTCTGGTACCCCAGGACTTATCTGTGTAATACATTTTTACAAAATGAAGGAAAAAATAAACCTACTGATTTTTTTATCTTTTGTAGTGCCTATTGAGAATAAGAAAAGTGGAAATTCCGCGAGCAAAAGGGAGCGATTATACGATAACCTAACGAAAGGGAAAACTGCTGTGATTACGCTATTGTATTCAATAACTATGAATCAAAATGAAGGCGGTATGCACAGATAAATTATTAATGCAGCTTTGTTTTTTTTCGAAAAGAGAAATGCGAATGGTTTTATGTTTTACGTTATATCCATCAAATTTCACCCACGTATTCTGAAACCAATTTCCGATCGAAATTTCCTCCTGGAGATTTTTTTAACGCTTTGTTTTCGAGTTATTCAATTTTTAAGAATTTTTTGTGATTTCAACCTTAACTCGCTAAAACGGCCATAACTCCCTTAATTACCTGAGAACATCCAAATTTGATTATACATGATCCATAAAAGTTTATTATGATGGCTTCAATAGCTAAACAATTATTCTAAAAAGTGAATTTTGTCAAATCTTAAGAATAACCACTTTTTTCATACTCTGTAGGTCCTATGAAATTCTACAGGTCAAATCTGCCTGTAGTCTTAAAATTTGCGCTAGAATCTCAGCATTACAAGAATGGAGTCAAATTGAGGGAGAAAACCATGTTTAAGGTTGAAAAACATTGTTTTTTCAATGAAATCGAGGGTTTTCTTGAGAAATGACCTTCTATAAAAATACGAGTTTGGCGTTGGTTTCTACGTATTATTTCATTCTGAATCGAATGGTAACTCTTGCATATCTCCCCAACCCCGTCATAACCGAATTTTACACTTTAGCTTACTAGTTTCACGCCTAAAATCACACAAAATTTGTCATACCAAATGAAAGCAAATTTTTTCTTTAAAGTGTTAAATTCGGTTATAACGAGGATGGGAGATATTCAAGAGTTACCATTCGATTCAACGTAAAAAAAAATACGTAGAAACCGATCCCAAACTCCTATTTTCATAGAAGGTAAATATTCAAAAAACCCTCGATTTCATTGAAGAAAAATAGAAAAAAAAAGTTTTTCAACATTAAAACGTAGTTTCTCCCCTAATTAGGTAAGTAAATGTAAAATTGGCTACACCGTTGGAAAGCTGGGATTCTGGCGCAAATTTTTAGGATTACAGGCTGAATTGGAAATGTAGAATTGCATCTAGAATAATACATTTTAATGATCTGCAGATTCCAGTAACGGATACGAAGAACGCGCACAACATGACAGACGTTTTAAATTCGTTTTTGGAATTCTAAGCATCTTGAAATGTTGACCAACAAATGTAGAGAGGATGGTTAAACACAATTTTTCTTTCTTGGTCTATTACAATTAGTTCGATTATCGAGAAAAAAACTGTGCAAGGTATATTAAAAAACTTTAAAAAATTTCAGTCGTGCAGCATGATAAGGGAATTTCCGTAAATTATCGTTTAGTATTACGTTAAAGTGTTTTGAGATTTGAGATTTCTGAGTGCAAGGAAATTTTCAACTATTATTTCATGACAAAAACGTATTCTAAATGATAATCTATTATTCAAAAATAGTTTTTGAATTTTGAGCTTTTTTGCAGTTTTTATCGATTTTTTAGCAAAATTTTAACGAATATTAAGTACATTTTTCTGCATATCTTTGTACATACATTTTTGAATGTTCTATTTTATAGTTAATCAACTTAATTTGAGCAATATTCTGCTAAAAAATATTTTTAGTGATTCTTTGAGCACATTTTTTGACTGACCATTTTTTTAAGCTCAAAAAGTGCAAGCCAACGAACTCACCTTTCGTTCGAAAAGCTTGATTGATTTTTTGGAGCAAGAACGAAATTTCCACCTCAATCCCAAGGAGAGTTACCGCCTGGTATGATATATATATATACATATATATATATATATCAAACAGTGTTAAACTCTAGGATTTGATTCGGAATGCTTTAAAACGGATTTCAATGAAGAAAATTTTCAAAAAAATTTATTTACGAATTTTCTGAGCCATTGCAATAGCTCCATTTTTTACGAAAATTCGCTAAAACAAAAAACAAGACTGATGATTGAAGCAACTTCAGCTTGCAGGAGTTTACTGAACTACTGCTAATTCAGCAGTTCCCCCGTTAAAGTAACTGTCTATTTGCGTGAGATGCCTGATATATCTACATACAATTGAAATTTTATTTTCGTAGTCAATTACAAACGTTTATTGTAAAACAATAAACCGAAATTGATGGATTCACAAAATCGTTCACTCTCCTTGGAGAGTAAAATCACGAAATTCAATTAATTGCAAAACGAGCATTACAAGTAAATGATAGCAAATGTTCATCCACTACTTTAGAGAATACTTGTATAAATATTGGTAGCTATTCGTAATATGATTATCCTTTTCTTTAGTGACAAATGTTGCGCTGACGAGCATTGCGGCTAGTTGTTATTGCTTGGGTCCTTCCCTCAAGGTGGCCCGGTGTATTTAGATCAACAGAACAGCTACTGTTCGTGCGTACACTAACACGGAATATTCCCACCTCCGCCTGACCAAATTTGTTGATTCACCTCAACATTGACTTAGCCTAAAAAGGCCGCGGTCGGACCCTCATCACAGCATGGAGTAAACATGTTCGTTTTTCTCGGGAAATTCTACCAGTAGGTTTTATGGAGTACAAGCCTCCAATGCTCAAGTTCCTCAAATGTTAGTAAAAGATAAATTTCATACGATTAACTACAGTTCTAGTCATAATGTTAATAATCATGTATTTTAGCATAGTTATCGTTTGAGTGCTTCGAATATTATTTACAATTGATGCTGTCGGCTTTCGATAGGGAGATTCCTTTGCCATCGATCAGTATTCACTTGCGAGAATGGACTAATTGCAAACACGCACTGATTGCTTTTAACTTCCAGTTGGAGTTGATTAGAAACAGAAGATATCAATAGTTTGATCTCTATCTCCATCAGGGAAATTAACCTTTTTGTCAGTTGTCCTGAGCAGTGAAGCACAAAGCTAGAAAGGGTAGTAGTAGACACTCAATTATCCGTAGGCATAGTCTTCAGCTCAAATAGGTGTTCCCAGCGGGTTAAAAAATGCAAACCCTCCCCCGCGCGAGTGAACGACGCAGCCTAGCGTTCTTATCGAGAAGACAATAATTTGGTTTTAAAATAACAAATTTTTAAAACGAGACTTAATGTGAGAATAAAAATACGTTGGTACGTAGTAAAAACGCAGCGAATTATTAAGTACACAAAGGTTTATTACTTCTGTAATTTATAGCTCTTCCAGACAGAACACCTGTCTATAATTATTAAGCGAATCATTATGTAGGTAGGTAGGTAGCTAATTATCCAAATATATCTGCGCAGGAGTGAGACGCAATATAGAGAAAATGAGAGTACGGCTACGAATCGCCCTTCGAGCCCTTCAAAAGGGCTGAAATTAGGTGGGTGGCTAGAGCATGCCCTTCTTTATCAATGAAATTTATATTTGGTGGTGGTCCGACTATTTGGGAAGATGGGTGATAGGTTTGAAGTTACGGGAACGGGGATAAAATTTGAAGGTGGGCTAGATAAGGAAAGTTGAGTGGAAAAAATGGTATAGGAGGATGAGATAACAGATCGTTACCCTAATTTTGGGAGAACGGTGCCAAAGGTAAGGAGAGGAACGGGGAGGAAGTCGCAATTTAGCCCTTTAATTTAGAGATGAAAATGGCGCCACAACCTGGTAGGTCGAATAAATTATTGTTCATAGACGCTTCTTAACCTTTCGGTGATCGCATCTTTGAAGCTCACACGAGCGGGCGCGTAGCAGCCCTGAGTGCTCCAGAAAATCGGCTTTCCGACTCATGAAGTGGTCCTGTTTCCAAACTAAAGATAAAACCATCAAGAACGGCTCTTAATTATATTGCGAACCTAATTATATATTTGGATCTTGAAAATAATACAGCCTCCTAATATAACTTAAGTAAAGGTAAAATAGAAATAGTTCCTCAGTTAACTGGAAACATAATATAACAAATAACAATTTCTAAAACAATATTCAAGAAATGAATTTACCGTTGTAAACTTAATATTATAAACTTTTCTTTTGATAGGAATAACTTACAACATTTCTATACTGCAAGTTTCACAAGACCATAGTTGAACGTAACACGTTTGACCTTGGCTGGTGAGTGGTTCAACTGCACAGAAAAATAATGGTACCTGGTGCATGTACAGTGTTGCCTGTATTGCCAACTGCTGGTACTAAACCTTCCAAGCCGATTTAAACCGTTTCCCTACTTCATGAAAGAACATTGACTCATGGATATGTTTGGGTTTGTTAGGTAGTGAATAGGCTGTCATATTTGTTAACATTCTTTTTGTATTCAACCCCATATTTTGTTACAATTTTGCCATGTTCAGTTCCTCACTAAACTAAACTTGACAATGCTACTGGTAGAAGCATTACAGGTAAAAAATAGGTAATTATGTGAAAATAGTTAACACAAAGCTATTTTGAACATCAAATGGGAGCAGTTATTAAAATGAAAACCCCCCTAATCTATACTCGGCGCTTCGCGCCTCGCCGGATCTTTTCTCTTTTCTACTGCGTAGAAAACGAGGATAATTTGCTATGCAACTCTTAGCCTGAAAAAATGTGTATATAAAAAATGTTCAAGCCTGGCTGGGATTCGAACCCACGATGCGAAAAAAATTGATATAAAAAAATTGGGATATACAAAAATTTTTAAGCCTGGCTGGGATTCGAACCCACGAACTCGCGCTTCCCGTCACGGACGATAGCAACGGTTGTACGTGAAAATCATGTCAAAAAAAGTTTGGGACATTTAAAAAAAATTATTGGAGGTCGGCTTAAGAATTGCATAGCAACTAATAAACTTGATGTGTATAGATATTAATTTGTTTATATTAATATGGCTACAGACACGAGCTTGAGTGATAGGACGGTAGATACGTACCTTGTGGTTAGTATTACAAGAGTGGATCCAATAGCAAGGTACCTGGAGTAAATTAATCTTTCTTCCTTGACTTTTGACATTTTATGTCTTTACTATGGCACATAACTCAAAAAGTGTGACGTTATACGGTGTGACAAAGGAAGCGTTATGAAGAATTTCTAATGATTCTCACGTACAACCGATTCGTTGCTACGGAACTTTAACTTCGCCAGTTATCATCGTACTAAAATCGTTCACCACTCGTTGGATTGCTCTCGATTTACCTAACCATATTGCGTTAACCACTGCGGAGTGCGTGGCCAACGAGCTGCGGTATGAGCGTGATTGTTTAAATAATTGTTTACACACCGGTGATCATTCTCAATAATTTATATTGTGAACACGATTGCAAGCTTTATATAGGTAAAGACATAATTTTAATACCAAACAACCGATGAACGAATTATCTCTTGGAGATGTACGAGTCTTGGAGATGAAGCTCGGACTGTGTTTATGTTTAACAAAATTTTTATGAAGTGCACTCGTGAGTGTGTATATAAGAAGCTGTGTATAAGGCACCACTTTTTCTATTCATTTTCACGCACAACCAATGCGTTGAAAGGGAAGTGTAACTCCCTTAGTTCTCATAGGAGGAAAATCATTCGCCACTTTTTGGAATGCTCTCATTTTATCACATCATATTGCTAAGTAACCATAGTGAACTAATAATGCGTAAAATTAATCATTATTAAATTATCTGGCTGTAGAACTAGGTATATTTTTGCTAAAAAGACCAACTTTATCTGCGCAAACTATGGGTAGATCCAATGACAGCCCATTCGTCAGCACGGTCCATTGAACGGCCAATACTTTTCCAATAAGTAAATATATAAGCAGTTGTTTGTCGTAATATGAACATTTGGAATTATCCAGCTGCTTTCAATTCTAGATTCGAAGAAATCACTACCTTTCCAAGCCAATTGGTGCAGCATTACACTTTGTTAAATTAAACAACAGTCCATTCTAGAGGCCAATAGTTACCAATAAATTGGAAGCTGAGATTAGTTTCTGTCGAGAAATGGCCAATTTCCGCTGAGTGGACTTCCGGGAAATGACCAATTAGAACTGTAGCTACTACACTACTAGCTCACTGCGCTTCTTCCAAGCCACCAATGGCTAAGCTAGTAACATGAGGGTATTTTAATTTCGAGCATATCACTTGGGAATAAATATTGGCAATTACAGTCCTTCCCTAGGGCCAATAGTTTTAAATAAATTTAGCATTTCCAAGTAAAATGAAACCTTTTCCAAACCAAATGAATCCTTTTCCAGACCAAATGATTCCTTTTCCAAGTCAAATGAAACCTTTTTCAGTGTATTTACGTAAAGTGAACAAATTTTGAAATATTATAAATAACACGATCGATCTTTGGGAATCAATGAGACTTTGGGGAAATTTTCAAGGAATAAGCCACAAAGAAGACATCGGACGTATTGTTGACTCCCGTTAATTATATCATAGCAAGTATGTGTAACCACTTCACATTCTACAGTTAGAAATTCCTCAAATTAACATGTTCCCTATTCTACTAAAGAGAGAACTACTTCGATTATCCAATGTCTAAAATTTATCGAATTTTCATATTTTCAACTGCATTCTACAACGCATGGGATTTGCACGGTTCCACCTCATTTGGTTCATTTTCTCAAAAATGTTTCATTTGTGTGGAAAAGGTTTCATTTGACTTGAAAAAAGATTCATTTGGTTTGGGAAAGGACTCATTTGACTTGGAAAAGATTCATTTGATTTGGAAAAGGATTCATTTTGTTTGGAAAAGGTTTCGTTTGAATTGGAAATGCTATAAATAAGAATATGAGTTTTATTTCTGACGGAAACTACCATTTTGAACCCCCTGTTCTCGATTCACGGGTCCTTGATCCCTAGCTTAAAACTCTCCTAAGCTATATTTGGCTGAGTCAGCAACAGTGTTGGGCAGTAGCACAGAGCAATAGAATAAGGAGGCAGTAGTCACTATTTTTTGTAGGTATCTACAACTACAGCTACTAACTACGTGGAGTAGGGCGGCAAAAAGGAATCCGGTGGAAATTTTCCGACCGTGTCTCGCCTTTGGTGACAAATTCCGAAACTTTTGTACTTAGTAGTTGAGTAATAGTAAGTACACCTACAGCTGTACCTAGTTATAGCTACCATGTAGTTACAGCTTGTGGTGAAAACCACCCCCTCTTGTCAACAGCCCTTTTCAGGGCTACCAAAAAGAGGTAGACACAACACAAAAATATTTACAAGACGTCGAGTTATAACTCCGTCAAACAAAATATTTCACTAGAGAGAAAATACGAATTTCTCTCTCAAAAGTGAAATATTAACTAATAACATACAAGGCGACCTCCCTAGACACTTACTGGGCGAGAGAGATGCGACAAGTATCTCGAACCAAGTCGCCTTGAACGAGAAAACTCAAACAGAAAATCAAACGTCCTCTAAAACTAACAAGGACAATTCAAACAAGCCTACTCGCCAATCAGAAACACTGATTACACGAGAGACAATAGGCGAACCAACCAAGAGGCGGCAAGCAACCACCTCTGGTCCAGCAGCCACCCCGGGGACCCCGTCTGAACAACTGACGCAGAGAAAGCACCCGAGGTCCCCGGCTAAACTCAAGGTCGTCGGCTCCGCGACGGACGCTCGTAAGCACCCCGGAGGACCAGCTCAGCTATCATACTCGCAGATACTGAGAAAACAATGTGCGAGCCAATGAGATTACACAGTCGAATTAATGAAATTAAGCGGACCAATCAGGAGGCGGCAGGAGGCGGCCACCTCCCTATAAAGACCCCGCTCGGAGCCCTCCGAAATTCATTCTACTCTCCGCTCTCGACGACGACACCTCGAAGTACGAAGATTTCTACACGCTCTACGCGGACGAACCTTCTGCATCCCGAGTTCATCTCAAGAACGGCTTCCTACTGCTTTCTACAAGGCCTACCTTCTCTCCACACAGATCTCGCATTGGCATCTACGAGTCCAGTGATTATTCATCCTGCTCATTGCCCAACGTAGTTCATCTGTCAGGACGCCACCCGGTACATCTATCGATATTCTCTTTAGATCGTACGCCCGAGGGACGTTCCTAGCCGTGTCACCCGGGTTTCGTAGCACTAGGCTCGTCACCGACCGCTGGGGCACGCCGGTAAATTACTCTGCTCATCCGCTCTAATTTACCGTCCAAGGAAGTCTTTTTCAAGACTACAAGGTAGGACCCTGACATACGAGCAAAGGAAAGAAGCTCTGTCAAGCGAGTCCACCTTCCTAAACCCTCTATTTCTATACATAGAGGCATCGAAACGAGCTAATAACTCGGCTATTTCGATGGAACGTCGGCCGTCTTATTTCCTCATGCAAGGGGAGGAAGACGACGGCGAAGCCGGGCCTCTTAGCCCCCGTAGCGCTACCTACATGCTACCCGGCCAACCCGCCGGCCCCAGCGACGGCGCAAGGCTCGATCCTCACGACGAGATCGCCTTCTCACCTAACGTATTCGCGAAGGAAACGTTAGATCAAGCCTCGCCTATACAAAAGATCGAGGATACCTTTCAGACCCGCTCTGAAGTCAATCATTATGATTCGACCAAGCTGTCCGAATACCCACGATATTCGACACAAGCCTACCCGGCCGATCCGAGTGTCAAATACACTCCAAATGTACAAAAAACGAAGGATACTTTTCAGTACCTCAAACAAGCTCAACATATTCCTCCTACAGATATAAATCTTAGGCCGGAATATTACAAAACGGCTCAGTACCAAACTGATCGAACCCAGCACCCACTATGCGAGCCCAGTGCTCCACGCGGCTGCGACACGAACTATCTCTCAGTTCATCCCGCCAAGCAAGCTGACCTTGACGGATTCGCTCACATTCCTTACAGGAATAACACGGGGACTAACCCGCATAATCAGAATATAAATGTCCCACTTGGTCTACCGACACCAAGTAAAATATATTTAAATCCACTACAAATGGTGACCCCGCCTTTGAACAGGCTTAACACGGAGCATTTCGTTCCCTCTTATGAAGCTAGTGGATTTCAGGGAACCACTGCAAGCGTGCGACCCCCGCCGGGCCTCTACGCCCCACATCTCATGCAACAACCCTCTACACAAAGTGGCTTTCGAGCACTTTTAGAGGAGATGGGAGATTATCAAAAACCAATCTTCCAAAAGAAGAATATCGATCGTGCACTCGCCGAGTTCGATCAATACTGCGTGCGAAAACACCTGAGAACGCAGAACGAATGCTTCTCAGCTATATACAAGTGGGTACCAGAAGAAATGAGGGAAGCTATCGACTCAGCTTACCTCACGGCACCCCACGCACCCTACGAAGAGGCCAAACAGCGCCTACAGCGAGAATATGGGTTGTCCTTACAGGACAGGCTCCTCGCACTCGAGGACCCCGCATCTCTCGCCAAAAAACCCAGCACCAAGTACCACGAAATGTACTCTAAAGCTGTTGGGTACTTTTCAGAGGCTCTGATCACTCAAAAGTGGATCGAGACTCTACCCATCGAAGCACGAGGTATGGTCGCAGCTCAGCCTACCACGACCGCCCGGCTCGACCTAGCTGATACGCTACACGCGTACAAAACAGAGAATACCTCTCTAAACATACGAGGAGTAGAATCTACTCCGAAACCCATGAAAACTGGTTTCAAAAAGGCCCTCTCACAACAAGCTGAGTTCAAACCCCAACCAGTAGAGAGTAGGCCTCACAAACCGACGGCCTATGTCTGTCGAAACCACGCACGTTTCGGTAACGAAACTCGCAAATGTGCAGACCCAGAACACTGCACTTGGAAGGCAAACACTGCTTCCAAAACTAGCAAAAAGGCAGCGACTATAAGCCAGCCTAAAACCTGGGTTTCAAACGAAAATACTCAGAGATCGGTACAAGAAAGTACCGTTCCAACCTCCGACGTAGAGAGTTCGGAAAACGAATAACTGCCAGTGTATCTGAGCCTATACACCGGCAGTCTACTGAGTATAAAAGGCTTTTTTTCAAGTGCAAACTAAATGGCACTGAATTTCTCATCGACACGGGAGCAGAAGTGAACATTCTGCCCCACAATGTCACAAAAAAATTGGGCTTAAAAATTCGTAAGTCCAACGTTAAGCTCACAGCAGCTAACGGAGCCCCTATAGACACACTAGGGCGAGCTGACACGACAATTAACATCGGCCTCGGAGACATGACCACCGATTTTATGATCACGAAAGTTGATCTAGCGATCCTAGGTATACCATTCCTCGAGTCTTGGGATATCGGAATACGGGTCAAACACAAGTACATTTATAAAGATAAAATAAAGAGCTATGCCGATCAAAAAATAGCTGCAGTCATGAACAAAAAATTCACTGACGAACAAATAGCAGCTACTATCCCTCATCGTGACAATAACCCTCAACCAGAGGACGTGCAAATCACGGAGGACGAAAACATTCGCTCTATCATTGACAAATACAATGATAAAATGAGCAAACTTCAAGGAAAGTGGAAAAACAACGGGGTTTACCACCGTATAACCACGGAAGGAACACCAGTACACTTCCGAGCAAGACCCATGGCGGGCGAAAAACGGGCTCAAGTCAAAAGTACTTTTGACAAAATGCTTTCAGAAGGCATAATTGCACCATCAGATTCCGAATGGGCATCCCCGTTACACTGTGTGCCAAAAAAAGACGGGTCATGGAGAATCACCGGCGACTACCGTTTCCTAAACGCGAAAACGAAGAAAGACGCCTACCCTCCTCCTCACATTCGCTCTTTCCAAGCGAATTTACATGATACACGAATCTATTCGACAATAGATTTAAAATCGGCATATTATCATATTCCGATGCACCCAGATGACGCTCATAAAACTGCAATTATTACACCTTTCGGTCTTTATGAGTTTAAGAAAATGAGCATGGGTTTGGCCGGAGCGGCTCAAACATGGCAAAGATACATGGACAGCATCATGCGAAAATTTGATTTCGCATTTGTATACCTAGATGACATCCTGGTGGCTTCTAAAAATTATAAAGAACACATGAACCACCTCAAACAAATATTTGACAAGCTAGGGGAACACGGACTTCGAGTAGGTTTCGATAAATGCATTTTTTCAAAACCTACCGTCGATTTCCTAGGTTTCACTATCTCGAAAGAAGGGATAATTCCTAAACGAGATAAAATAGAAGCCATAGAACAATTTCCTAGGCCAATAGACGTACGAAGTCTACGCAGATTCCTAGGTATGTGTGGTTTCTACCGAGCATGCTCAAGTAAATTCGCTCACACGGCACAACCTCTGTATGACTCCATTCAGTCAAACAAAAAAAATGACTAAACACCTATCGAATGGACATCAGAGAGAGAAAAAGCTTTCAACAGCTTAAAACAAGCAATGATTAAAGCTACATTACATAATATCGCTCATCCACACCCTACAGCAGAGTGGAGATTAGTCTGCGACGCATCCGACACACACATCGGAGCAGCACTAGAGCAGGAAATTACAGACAAACACGGCTCGAAATCTTACCAACCATTGGGATTTTTCAGTAAAGAAATTCCGGAACAATGGAAGAATAAAGCATCATTCGACAAAGAGATGTTCGCCGTTTACCAAGCTTGCATTCATTGGCACAATGACTTGGACGGCCGATCTTTTCATATTTGTTCAGATCACAAGCCTCTGCTAGGCACGATGCTTAAGAAAAATGCACATTTTTCTAAAATGAGATTAAGATGGCTAACATACATCTCTCAAATGACGAGTGACATTCGTCATATACCCGGAGAGAACAACGTCGTCGCCGACGCACTCTCCAGACCCTTCGATCCAGTTGAAATTCAAACAAAATCGATTTCAACCCAAACTGACGAGGGTCCACCCATAGCCGAAATTTCGCAAATTACGGCTGCAATAGAGTGCAATCTTCTACTGCACATTTCAAATGCACAAATTCGTTCTCCTCCTAACGCAGAGGACAAATTGAAACTCACACAAGTCGAATTTCCGCAAGGAGAAATTTGGTGTAACCTAGACCTAGGACACCCAAGACCTTATATTCCAAACGAAATAAGGCAAGAAATAATCAGCCAAATTCACAATTTGGGACACCCAGGTATACACTCTACAGTGTATAAAGTTAAACAAAGATATTTTTGGCACGGACTCCGTGCAGATGTCTCCAACTGGGTCCGAGCGTGCGAGACTTGCCAACGAGCAAAAATCACTCGCTCCGTGAAGCTCCCTTACTCCGAATTTGAAACGGCTAACAAATTCTCACATGTACACGTTGACATTACCGGACCTTTACCTTTAGCTAAAGGAGGGAAACGTTACATTCTAATGATGGTCGATAGAGCAACGGGTTGGCTAGAGGCAGTCCCTCTTAACAACATCGAAACAGCCACGATCACAAACGCCTTTATCAATATTTGGGTAGCTTCAAAAGGCGTACCTAAATACATCACAAGTGATCAAGGCACACAATTCGAATCAGATCTATTTAATTCCATTATGGAACGTCTCGGAGTAAAACATACCCACACGTTACCATACAAACCGTCAACAAACGGAATGGTAGAACGCAGAAATAGATCTCTGAAAGAGGCTCTCAAAGCACAAAACGAAAATTGGCTCGACGCCCTACCAAAAGTACTACTCGCCATGCGTACGGCAGTAGACCCAGCAACGGAAACTACACCGTTCCAAAAAGTTTACGGAATTGACGTACCACTCCCAGGAGACATTTTCGTAACTTCTACAAACCTTTCGGAGCCTCTCTTCTTCCGGCCTACGCATATTAAACATAATAATACGAAATATGCCGTAAACATGCCCAAAAATTTGGATACATGTACACATGTCTATATCAGAGTGCCCACACAGCTCACCTCTCTGCAATGTCCTTACACGGGACCATTCAAAGTGGTTAAAAGAGATAAGTTTTCGGTTACAGT
This sequence comes from Adelphocoris suturalis, assembly GCA_030762985.1. NCBI lineage: Eukaryota > Metazoa > Arthropoda > Insecta > Hemiptera > Miridae > Adelphocoris > Adelphocoris suturalis. Next base: position 42,172,237 of record CM061041.1, read on the forward strand.
GCAAATTGGCGAACATACAAAAAAAGTTCCCAAACAGCAAATAAAACCAGCTTACACTCTAAAAACAGACGAAGCTGTGTCACTAAACAAAAATCAGGCAGAAAATAAGGAGGAGACTCCCCGAAAATCTGCCAGAAGGCACGTCCCCTCTACCAAATTCGACGAGAGATGGGTGACGGCGCTCGAAACACCCCAGCCGGCGTCGTCGTTAATAACACGACGTCTTAGGGGGGCGCCTGTGGTGAAAACCACCCCCTCTTGTCAACAGCCCTTTTCAGGGCTACCAAAAAGAGGTAGACACAACACAAAAATATTTACAAGACGTCGAGTTATAACTCCGTCAAACAAAATATTTCACCAGAGAGAAAATACGAATTTCTCTCTCAAAAGTGAAATATTAACTAATAACATACAAGGCGACCTCCCTAGACACTTACTGGGCGAGAGAGATGCGACAAGTATCTCGAACCAAGTCGCCTTGAACGAGAAAACTCAAACAGAAAATCAAACGTCCTCTAAAACTAACAAGGACAATTCAAACAAGCCTACTCGCCAATCAGAAACACTGATTACACGAGAGACAATAGGCGAACCAACCAAGAGGCGGCAAGCAACCACCTCTGGTCCAGCAGCCACCCCGGGGACCCCGTCTGAACAACTGACGCAGAGAAAGCACCCGAGGTCCCCGGCTAAACTCAAGGTCGTCGGCTCCGCGACGGACGCTCGTAAGCACCCCGGAGGACCAGCTCAGCTATCATACTCGCAGATACTGAGAAAACAATGTGCGAGCCAATGAGATTACACAGTCGAATTAATGAAATTAAGCGGACCAATCAGGAGGCGGCAGGAGGCGGCCACCTCCCTATAAAGACCCCGCTCGGAGCCCTCCGAAATTCATTCTACTCTCCGCTCTCGACGACGACACCTCGAAGTACGAAGATTTCTACACGCTCTACGCTGACGAACCTTCTGCATCCCGAGTTCATCTCAAGAACGGCTTCCTACTGCTTTCTACAAGGCCTACCTTCTCTCCACACAGATCTCGCATTGGCATCTACGAGTCCAGTGATTATTCATCCTGCTCATTGCCCAACGTAGTTCATCTGTCAGGACGCCACCCGGTACATCTATCGATATTCTCTTTAGATCGTACGCCCGAGGGACGTTCCTAGCCGTGTCACCCGGGTTTCGTAGCACTAGGCTCGTCACCGACCGCTGGGGCACGCCGGTAAATTACTCTGCTCATCCGCTCTAATTTACCGTCCAAGGAAGTCTTTTTCAAGACTACAAGGTAGGACCCTGACATACGAGCAAAGGAAAGAAGCTCTGTCAAGCGAGTCCACCTTCCTAAACCCTCTATTTCTATACATAGAGGCATCGAAACGAGCTAATAACTCGGCTATTTCGATGGAACGTCGGCCGTCTTATTTCCTCATGCAAGGGGAGGAAGACGACGGCGAAGCCGGGCCTCTTAGCCCCCGTAGCGCTACCTACATGCTACCCGGCCAACCCGCCGGCCCCAGCGACGGCGCAAGGCTCGATCCTCACGACGAGATCGCCTTCTCACCTAACGTATTCGCGAAGGAAACGTTAGATCAAGCCTCGCCTATACAAAAGATCGAGGATACCTTTCAGACCTGCTCTGAAGTCAATCATTATGATTCGACCAAGCTGTCCGAATACCCACGATATTCGACACAAGCCTACCCGGCCGATCCGAGTGTCAAATACACTCCAAATGTACAAAAAACGAAGGATACTTTTCAGTACCTCAAACAAGCTCAACATATTCCTCCTACAGATATAAATCTTAGGCCGGAATATTACAAAACGGCTCAGTACCAAACTGATCGAACCCAGCACCCACTATGCGAGCCCAGTGCTCCACGCGGCTGCGACACGAACTATCTCTCAGTTCATCCCGCCAAGCAAGCTGACCTTGACGGATTCGCTCACATTCCTTACAGGAATAACACGGGGACTAACCCGCATAATCAGAATATAAATGTCCCACTTGGTCTACCGACACCAAGTAAAATATATTTAAATCCACTACACAGCTACTTTTGTCTCATCTACATAGTTCTTGGAACTATGTAGTAGTTGGAAAAAAGTAGCTTCTCTATTTCAGCTATATACTAACTACAAGATTTAGTAAGCTGTAGTTTTAATTACGTTTTACTAAAGTGGCTTTCGTTAGTAATTAGTAGTTAGTAGCTGATTTTGCTCAACTCATATTGGTAGGGAAAAATAATAGCGGTTTATGAATCACAATTTCAGAAACTTAGGTCACAGCTTCCAATCCATTCCATTTGTAGCTGGGTACGATGAGGTTACTTTTATTTTGTGTATATATTATCACCTAGCAACTCCAGTCCAACCATTGACCAATTGTTCCCAATAAATGAGAATATGAGCCAATAGTTCCCAACCAGCAAGAATATGAGCTTATTGTTGGCCTATGAATCAACATTTTGAACTGCAAAGCTGCTTCCAATAATTCACGAGCCCAGGAATGCTCTTGCTCACAACTCTCCCAAGCCTACATTGGTTTAGTTAGATGAGGTTCCCATTATTTCGTGCATAATATCACAGATTCAGCTAGCCGTCTATTTTCCTGGCATCGCTTATCAATGACCAATAGTTTTCAGCAAGTAAGAAGTTGAGCTTAGTTTCAACCTCGAGATTACCATTTTGAACCACAGCGTGGCTTATTCACGGGCCAATATTCACGATTCCAGGAACAACTATCCCAAGCCAACTTTGGCTGAGTAACGCCCGTTATCTAGAAACAGAGGTACCTAATACTAGTGGCAGTGGCCCCGGGAGGTATAGCCGAGGCAAAGGGTATCTACGAAGCGTAACTTAGACACTAGGAAGGGCTAGGACAGCTGCGAGGTAGGCTGGACCCCGAGCTACCTAAGCCCCGCCACTAGTGCTACTAGCGACCGATTCGCAAATGGTTTTGAACATAGTTCACAAGACATTGCATTGCCCCCATGTTGGGATAATCTAAAACTCGCCCAAATCAAAGAAATAAACACTAGATAAACTTGTCAGAACTACAACCTTTGAGTGTAAATAGGTAATATTCATAATAATATTATCTACACTCAAAATCTTATAATCTTCTTCCAAAATCTTATCTATTCTATTCTTCCATTCTATTGTTGTGCTCTACAACTTTCTCTACTTAGCTGTAGATTTTGATACAAACTAAATCACTCGCGACGAAGTTGTGGAAACCCATTTAAAAACGGAAGTTAGTGAAAAACGTTGTCTATTTCCACGAAAAATAAAGAGTTACACTGTTAAATCGATTTCGACGGTTAGGCCATCATCAGTAACAAACAATAACTAAGTTATTGTTTGTTACTGATGATGGCCTAACCGTCGAAATCGATTTAACAGTGTAACTCTTTATTTTTCGTGGAAATAGACAACGTTTTTCACTAACTTCCGTTTTTTTTTTTTTGTAGTTTTTGAAGTGTAAACTTCTATAGGCGCACCGCGTCGAAAAATTTAGCGGGGTCTGAATACGATTTTACCGTCACGTTTTTTTCCGTCACGCTGTTTTTTGACATTTTATAGAGCGTTTTTGTACTTCTCATATTCATTTTCTCCTTTACGAAAATGGCCTTTCCGAAACGAGAATAGGTTTTCGTAACGTGGAAACGCTTTTCGGAACGGGAAGAGTCAGCTTTACTCGTGCTCAGCTTTTTGGAATCGTAATTACGAGACGAAAACTTGACCTTCCTCTAGGATAACACTCTAGAATAACTTAGCAACTATCATGCAGTTGGCATGGATACACATAGGTACTACACACCCGACAAAATCGCCTGAATTTTCCCCGTGCCGTCTTTTGTTGTTGGTTTAACCTTTGCATTTGTCTTTCTTTCGTGCTTTTTCCCCGCACCTCAACCAGAAAGGTCATTAGCGGCATTTTGTTCTTGCTTTCGAAGTTTTATCGAAGATCTCAGCTTTAACATTTTCAAAGTTCATTTCAGTTTCAAGATTTCGTTTCAAGGTTCATTTTACACCTTTTAAAGATCCGTGTTCTTCACGGCAGAATCGTTTTCATAGGATGTAGAGGTAAGTGGTCTTTGTTTCTTAATTCATGTTATATTTTGGAGATTGTCTACTGTGACAATTGAGTTTTGAGCAGTGATTCACTACAAGAGTCATTTTAACGTCTCTGTAAGAGTTCTCTTCTTCTCGGGCTTACAAAAACGCTACGAGAAATCGATGCGAAAAGGTTAGCATTCATCATGCTCGCTCTAACAGCTTGTTTTCGTGTTTACGAGAAATACCAATACGAGAAATACAAAAACTCTCTTTTGTCTTTGCTTTGGCACATAAACAAAAAAATCGTTACGTAAACTGTTGACGAAAATTGTCCCAGTTGTTTTCTGATAATTTCCGCTTACAACCGAGTCATTGCTAGGTAAATGGTACTTCGTCGTTTCTCATCTCACCAAATTTGTTGACCATTCATTCGAAAGCTCTGGATTTATGCAAACATATTATGTTAACTACTGCGAAGTGCGTGGCGCGTGGCCAACAAGCTGAGTTATGAGCATGGTTATATGAATAATTGTTTACACACAGGTGATCATTCTCAATAATTGATATTGTGATCATGATTGCAACCGCTTGTTAATTTCTGATGATTTCATTGAGTTGGTGTTTCGATGATTTGATTTATAGCAGGTGATCCGAATATTGCGAGAACGGTTTGATTTGTGAAGCGGTGGTTAAATCATTTTAACAGGTAGTTTCTATACTTTACACTATAGGAAGCTGTAATTTCGTATGTAGCCTCTTTAGGACATTTACTTGACGATGCCCAGGGTCCGGATCAGATGAGTGGCTCTTAGAGCTTGCATACGAGTCTGCAACACATACGAGTCTGCAACTAAAGACATAAAATGTCCCAATGTGTTGCAGACTCGTATGCAAGCGTTTCTGATGATTATCGAATACAACCTTATCGTTTAGCAAGGAACATACTTCTTTTGTGATGATCTCAAAAATGACAAAATTGCATTTTATTTTGCTATTTTGTCAAATCATAGAGTGTGAAAATTGTCCGTAGGATAAACAGTAAAGCATAATTACTATGAACTTAACCTTATTGCCTAGAGCAAATATCGTAGTAATCTGGCTAAAGTTGAAAAATTGAAGAAAATCCTAATTCACCTATTTTTTCTAGTGCTTGTGTATCGAGGTCTTACCCGGAAAAACTTTCCTAGGATCTAAGATTTCCAAAGCTTTTGTCCATTTTTCATTTTTACTTTGCTAATTAGGGGAGAAAAATATGTTTTAATAAAAAAAACGTGTTTTTTAAGCGAATGTTTGTAGAAAATGAAGCTATTGCAATGCTCCAAAAATTTGTGAAAAGTTTCTTCATTGAAATCCGTTTTGTGGCATTCTAAAATGATTCATGAATTTTAACACTTAATATATATATATATATATATATATATATATATATATATATATATATATATATATATATATATATATATATATGATAGGATTAGAAAACAAATTATAAAACTCATAGAGCTGGACGTTCTACTTGACCATTTTCCAAAAGTCTCTCTCTCTCTCTTCTCTCCCTCTCTCTCTCTCCCTCTATATATATATTGTTACACAAAAACACTATTTGTATGTCGTTGCCATCAAGCCCGATGGGTCTGCCATAATCCTGGATAAGTCGGGGTAAATCTGGGCCTCCTCTCCAATTCTTTTATTTATTTTTTCATTTTGAACTTGGTGTGCCCCTCCGCCTTTGAGAGGAGATTTGTAAAATAAATATATATATATATATATATATATATATATATATATATATATATATATATATATATATATATTGTGTGCGTGTGTGTGTGTGTTATTCCAGACAATAAGTCCCTTAGGATTGAGATAAAAAATCGGTTCTTGCTCTAATCAAGCTTTACAAATAAAAGGATGGGTTCGTTGGCTGCACTTTTTGAGCATATTAAATTGCTCGAATATAAAAAAAATGCGCTAAAAAATTAAATAAAAATGGCTAAAAACGGTTAAAATCAGTAAATTTACGTTTCTTAGCAGAATTTCAGGCAAAAGAAGTTCATCTACAATAAACCAGACTATTGGGCAGTTTATGCTAAAAAATGTACCTACCTGCTTAAATTTCATTGATAATTGGAAAACTGATGAACACTTCATACCAAAAAGGAAAAATCCAAAGTCTATTTTGAATAACAAAATATACTTAACTTAGAATGAGTTTTTTTTTGCTATAAAGTTGGAAGTAAACAATTTTTTGTTTATTGGACGTATTGAAACTCCACCTCACGTCACTGTGTTTTGACTCAATTCCTGTAGTAAATTCGTCCTCTTTAATTATGCCCGGATCAGTCGTTCGGGGGCTCACATCGCTATATACTCGTAGTACCTAGAACATTAACATAATGTTCACGGACCTTCTTCACCTTCCGACACACCACATATGTTGTGCGTTTCCTATTTCACTACTTCTTCACTTCCACGGAAATATCGGAATTCAATAGTACCAACAAGCGTAGGTATTCTAAAATCATATCTAATTTCAACATAGTACAGAAATAAACAGGAGAAGCAAGTAAGCAACACTCTTCTGTTATCATCAACCTTCTGCCACTTGGTTTTGTATTTTTCAATCTTGCACTCTGGCATAACAGATCCAAATGACTTATCTTTGAATTAATATTGTTTAAATTGATGTGATGAATAAGCAGTTTTCCTATCAAAGGTCTTCAAATATATACCGCTCATTGATGCTATTTCGGAAGCGATCGTACCACCTCCAACGATAATTAAAAACGCCAAAACGGCACATTATCAAAATATAATATTGCATAAACCTAGACACAAACCGAGGAGAAATTAATGAAATTGAGCAACACACAGACACCAACTGAGAAAAAGCTAATGAAATTGAGCAAAACAAATACACTGTATGAGTCTCTCTGTACGTAACAACAGCTGATATTTAATTACCTAAAATACTATACAGAATCTAAGTATATCGACATAGATCTAGGCACCCACCGACTAAAAATTATTGAAATACTCGAATAATAAATCACCTGCCCCTACGCTTCACCTTCTGTAGGTGACAAACGTCATAATAAACTTGATTTCGTGAAGTGAGAATTCTACTTGGTAAAATATAAGGAGATTGTTACTTTGTTCACACCAGTTGTTCTGATCCGCTCTAAAGTTGATACCCTTAGGGAGGGAAAATGGATGAAAGTATAGCGATCCGGGTGGTTTTATTAGATTTTTTTGGAAAATTTCTATAACTGACGTCCAAAAAAGAATCACTCCTATTTTGAAAGTTTTCAAGATATCAACTTTTTAATATTTTGTCTTATGTATCTTGGAGCTATTTTCATGTGACTATTTAGCGCTCGGTGGAAGAGGGCTTTATCGGAGCATCGTTAGAAAATTGAAACGTGAAACCAGAAAGTTTCCGAAATCCGATTTCATAGCGACCGAAGGGTGTTGGTAAATTATCCAAGGGTGCGGAGAGAAACAATGAGGGCACACCTACAGGCTATGGTTGGGCGAATTATGATGAGAGATGTCCCGCTATCAATACCGACCCCCTCCTCCATAACATGGCTTCCTACACATTGCCCCTTTTCGCTATTACCCCCCTCTCGGCTCACCCGTAACCCTGTCAGTCTAACGGACCGCTAGTGACCCGATAACTGATCAATTAGTCCAAAACACTCGGCCAACCCTGTTCGGGGAGCTGTGATTCAAAACAGATTCGCCCCGATTGTAATTCATACGCCTGTTTCAGTACGAGCCAGCGTTCACCCACGCTTGAAATTCCTAATGTCACTGTATCTGTTTTAACTGACAATTGTGCGTGAGATGAGATATGAGAGATGCAAATTTATGGGTATTAGTTGCAACAAAAAAAATTTTTTTTTGTGAGGATAACTACAAAAAAAAAATTCAGCTTTTAAGCTCATTTGCTTTTTTGTAATTATAGATTTTGTATTTATTATTTTGCTCTTATAACTAAGGGATTATAGATTCATATCTATAGTTGTATTCTTTATTTCTGTCCGGCACGCCTTATTCTTTTCTTTGAAGAGGCAAGCCTAGTGTGGCCGGTTCTCTTTTGATTCGGGGACCTTCATCTGATGCCAGGGGATCTTCATCTTCTAGAGCCTCAGCCCCAGCGAAATCGCTTGCATGGTTGTCACTTGAAACATCGTTCGTACGAATTTCGTACATAACATCTGAACGAGATTTTTCCCATTTCTTCGAAACTAGCCTAGTTTTCTCGCTCGCTTCGCTCGCTCAGTATGGCTATATAGATCCGATGGTCTTTACTGTTAAGTGGGACATGTAGAATGATTGGAAACGGTGGATCACTAAGGGTGATTTGAAATGTGTAGGGGATGTTGGTCGCTTCGCTCACTCGCTGTGGGGTGTATAGATGCGGTGGGATATTTAGACCATCTCAAGTTCTTTGGAAAAACCCCGTTGAAATCCGACGTGTGTAGAGGGTGTTGCTCGCTTCGTTCGCTAGGGGTGGGTTTTCTCGCTCACTCCGTGTAGAATGTATAGATGTGACTGGATATAGTCCCCATACCATCGAGGCCTACAGCACATGGTTCGGGTGGGGTTGGAAAATTTGAAAATTGCTTACAATCCCTTTCTATAGAAAACCCCAAGGGAATGGTAAAAATATGAATAATAGGTAATATTGAAATAAATAAATCTCATAAAAGGGGCAACACGAAAATAACAAATTGCTGTGTTTTCTATGAGGGACCACGAAAAGTTTATTAGGTTTAATAAAGATAGGCCATTTATCGGCGTAGAAAGGCTACCCAATAATTCTATACGTCCAAATTACAATATGTGAGGAAGCTACTCGTCACCATCAGCGATATTTTTCACGAGGGATCACGAAAGATTATGTGGAACCACGAAGAGTTTAGTTTTGAGAACATATTAGTATTATTGCTACTATTAGGTAGGTACCTTATATAAAAATAAATCGTATCTTAAATGAAATGTAAGAATCAAAATGCTGCTGAACATGATTAATATAAGTCACCTTCCCGTTCAAAATACCTCTACCCCATTTAGTGAGTTTTGGGAACTACTATTGGTCTCAGTTTGCAGACTCAGTTTTTGAATGAATAGTTTTGTTCATTGATAATTTTGTTAGAAATATGGTTTGTCCTAGAAGAGCCTTTCAAATGGAGAGGTTCCTTCTTTTAAGAGGTTTCGAATACAAAGTTCAGAGTAACTACGGTTCGACGGAATAAGAAAGAGCAGTAGCTCGAAAACCAAGGTTTTCGTCTACGTTTTCGTTCATTACAATCGGAAAAAAGAATTTCATGTCTCGAAACTCGCATGGGACAAAATTGAAACTTCGAAGAACATTTTAAGACCAACCCGAGCAAAAACCGTCGAAATTTATTGGGTCTAAGGCGGAAAAAACCTTAGCAGAGAACACATTTTTTTCCTCATTTCCCGCATACTTTTCCTGATTTTTCCGGAGAGGCAGTCTTTTTCGACAATTTCGGTAAATTAGGTGAAAAGAATGTACAAGTGGACAACATCACAATCGGGAAAATAAACAAGAAACTAAACTCGACAATATCCCCTGACATTTAGGGTAATGAGAAACAAAATCTATCTTAGTACCTAAATTGTTACACTCTAAAATAATGTTTTTGTGCTATTTCAAGTTTTCAAGAGAGTGGATAAAGGCGGGAACTTGTGGGATCTTGACTTTAAGACTGAATTTGCAAAATAGGTCAAAAACTATTAGTGCAAATATTATAAACCCCATAAGGGTGATCGAATTACTGGTTTTTGAATAAAAACTCAACTTTCCCATAAAAATGTTTCCTAAAAACCCCAACATTGCCTGAAGCGATTAACGTATCTTTTGGGGAGTATAATGGGTGTTGGGTAATGTTTGTGTTTCTGAAAGCCATCTGTATATATGTATATGTATATGTATGTATGTATATATATATATATATATATATATATATATATATATATAGAGAGAGAGAGAGAGAGAGAGAGAGAGAGAGAGAGAGAGAGAGCAAAACGTAAAAACGCTGTAATTGATTTCAAAAAGGTTTATTATAATACGTAGCCCTTGTATGTAAATCATTGGTCTATTGTTATTAAATCTGGTCTGTGGTACATTATCAATACTCTACGCACTGCGCCTCGCTAAGGGGTTCGCCCCTTCACAGCGTCAGGGCTCCCAATCTCACGATTTTTGGGGAATGTTAATAAACTAAACCGTTAATGACAAAGTCATCTTCCCACTATGTAGATGGGTTGCATGAACTGTGTATTAATTTAAAATCATGTTTTTTCTTGCACATAAAATCCACTATTCCAATAAATTAATGTAGTTCAGCAGGCCGATTAGAAAATAAATCAGCCTCAGAAGAACCTTGGCTGATAAGTGGTCTCCCGTACCTCGTGATATGGTTTTCGAGGTATTCCAAAACAGCTCTATTTCGACTTTTAGCTCCGTAGGTTGATTAGGAAAGAAATTAGCCTCAAAGGCCACTCATCAGCTAAACATCGTGCCTTGCAATTGTATTCTACGTGTTCCAGAAGTGCTCCATTTCAATTTTCATCACGGTAGATCGATTAGGTCAGAAGATAGCCTCAGAGGTCCTCTGCCGGTCACTGCGCCTCCTTAACTAGAATGTAATTGATTTCTAGGTGCCACGAAGGAGCTCCATCTTAAATTTGAGCACCGGGTTTCGATTAGGAAAAAAATAGCCTAAGAAACCCCTCAACTGATCTGAGCCCATCCATAGTGATTTTTCCTCAATATTTACTATCTAATATTAGTATTTAATATAGAAAAGCGTAACATTCTTTCTGTCGGACGAAAATTTTGGAATGACCCCGAGAGCTAAGACATATGCATGCCAAAATATCACTAATGGGGTGGGATACCCCCTTTCCTCAAAACTGATTCCGCGTTTATGTTCTAATCAGATCGAAAACACCATTTGTTAAAGAGTTAACATCAGATAGAGCTCGGTCGTTGTTTGGTCTAGTTTCGTTTCTCTTCATTTGGGGTTTTCACGCTTATTCGAGCTATTTAAAACTAACGAAACTCAAACGCAGTTAAGTGGCTTCCATAGAAACTATCGGATTAACTTTTGACATTTCAATTGAAGTCGAAACTGTATAAGCTGTTGACTTCAAACACACCATTGGAGCGAGCAACACTTATCTGATCTTGCCAATGTCGATAAATAATGCCTATGCAGGGAGTGATAAATTTCATTCAGAAAATTTCTTTTTTGACTAAAATTCTACAGAAAATATAAATTTAACGGTTTTTAACCGTTTTTAGTCATTTTTAGAGCACATCTAATTGATGAATACTGGCCGACAAACTCACCCTTGTATTTGAAAAGCTTGATTTTTTTGGCTCAAGAACGAATTTTCATCACAACCCTATGGAGGGTTATCGTCTGGAACGATATATATATATATATATATATATATATATATATATATATATATATATATATATATATATATATGTCTCACCTTAGGTGGAGAACCGCTGGACAAGTCGAATCTTCCCCACACATGTTACCTAAATAGTACCTACCTACTTATATGTTTTCATGGTATAAATTACGGTTATGCCCAGTTTCATATGATACCTTCGTTGATATTTTGTTAATTCCTTGAAATGCATTGTTGGATATTCTATCAACATCTAATTGACTAGGGTGAAGGGGCAATACCACTGCACCCAGTCCACTGTCAAGGTAGAGGAGTGTGACAGCTTACATAAAACCTTAATCATTCACCCATAGATAATTGACAAAAGAACTTAAGAACAATTTATTATTGTCTAGACGTTGTAACGGTTTTGTCGTATTAAGTGCAATTATGAAGTAGAATCAAGTTGGATAATTGATTAAAGTGCTTGAAAGAGATGACGGTCGAGATTTTACTCCCCTCCTAACCTCAGGGGTTCCGTAGTTCATAATTACGTGCTATGCTCATAAATCCAAGTTATTGTGTTGTGGAAAGCGGCATGGTGTACAAAGCATTTCTCTGACTCATTTTTTTAATAAACTCCCGGCTGTTGAACATTCTTCATTCAGAGCCAGGTAAAAACTCAAATGAAGCCGAACAATATGGAAACCCTGTTTTTAATGAACCATTCAGTATAGAATGTATGTTTAAAGGGATTTCCAACACTCATGTAGAACAGCAAAATCTTGTGAATAAAAAGTATTCGTAAAATCTCTCTTCCTTGCTTATTAGCATGGGTGCATGAAAACATAACTTTATTGGTAATAAAAACACAGTTTACAAAATAACAGAAGGCGTCATGAAACAATGACCCATCAGATGGGTTCGTCGCCCACAGAAAAAAAAATCACAAAGAAAGACGATCCAAAATAACACCTAACATAAAAAACCCACCACCATAATCTCCAAAAACCACCATCATAACTCACCAAAAACCATAAAATACCACAATAATAAAATTCGGAGAGCAATCAGGACCAAAGAGCCAAAAAGAATACAAAATTATTTCACTGGTTCACTAGATTATTTCACCTATGAAACATTTCTTAGGATTGCTTGTATCGAATTTTGTATAGCACATTGCATAAACACTAGCTGCCGAAATTATAACTTTATGATCATGTTATAAATTGTAAGAAATGTGATGAAGAGTAACATAAATACAATATAAATCCATGCTGAAATTATTTAAAATGTTTCCTTAATTGTAAATATTTTTACACAAATTTCTCGCATAAAACCTCTTACAATTTAGTCGTTTCAACCATAATCTACTACTGTTGTATATCCCAAGTGATGGTGATAAGTAACGAATGAAGAAGGGCAACATTGAATCTATCCTTGGGGTTGACTGAAAATCATACCTACATTCCAGAACAATTTTCGAGCAAAATTTTGAAAATTATGGTTTAGTAGCTCCAGTGGAAAGTTTTGGACGCCGCGGCTGCACAGTGGGCAAAATGACCGATCTAGGTTTTCACAATTATTTTGTAAGCCTATCTTTTGGAAATAACGCATACCTATCACAAGTATACTCCATTTTCCTCATCTAAAATTACTCATCCACGGGTGTTTCATAAAAAACAACCAAAAAACCGTTTTACTAAGTAGAGCTTTTTAAGGTCTCTCTTAAGAATCTTCATTATTATTTTTTTTGCAGAACAGTTGTAGAGTTTTTCGTCGATTGGATACCTCTAACGTTGGAAAATGTGAAAAAATAAGAAACTTAAGCTGTTTCAAAGTTTTCAACCTGGAAGTTATGAAAAATGTAAAAAAATAAAACCACAGAAAAAATAAATAGGAAAAGTTAAATGAGCATTTTATTCTGTTGCAGAAAAGTAAAATATTAAATATAAAAGGTTATTTTCGCTAGTAGTAACAGTAAAATTATCATTTAAGTACCTTTCAGAAGAGTCCGTCGTCACTAGCAAGTAGAGTATCGGGGTTAAACAGTACTGAAGTCAGTCAGTCGGTCTGTTATTTTATACAGAAAGGATCAATGAAGGGGAAAAGGGAGGAGAGGTGGTGGTGAGGGGTGGGGCTATATCAACTATGATTATCTGTATATTATCTATTATTATCCAAGTGATAATTAAACTATTTTTTTATGTTAGGATCTATATTTTATCTATTTTTTATATAGTGATACGGTTATCTATACTATTTATAAGAATGAAACTCCGTCTGTCTGTCTGTCTGTCTGTCTGTAGTGTCTATGCACGGCCAAACGGCTGAGTGGGGGGAGTATACGAGTAGGGGGATCTTCTTGGGATTTTCCGATAGGGGGAACGAGCGAATTTAAAATTGTCTAATCCCAGCCAAACCATGGGCCGTAGGGCGGGAGGGGGGTCGAAGTAAGAATTAATGTGCGCTTTTTGGACTTCCCCGCTTCCTCTACCTCTCTAAACGGCCGTCGAAAATTCCGGAAAAATACCGGTTTCGTAGGTTTTTGAACGAGGAAGACGACGGCGCAATCGGATCGCGAAAAAAGTATCGGGAAATGCGTCAAAAAAATGCGGGAGTACGGACCCGTTTTCTCGAAAGTCCGACGAAAAACTACGTTTTTTCCCATTAAAATATACCCCATAAATGTACGTTTTTCGGAACGTTTTTCGCGGGCGAAATACAGCTTTGGGTCCGCCGAATCTGAATCCGAAATCGGATATCGAAAAAAGTGACGAGAAGTCGGTCGAAATGCGAGGGGAAACGAGGGGAAGCGATTAATAGCAGAACTTGATCGAGCCCGTCGCCGTTTCACAACGTTGCTTAGCAGGAGGGACTCGATGACTCAGAGGGTTTCCCATTCGCCCTTCTACGCTCATAAAATAATGGCCTACCTTTAGAAAAATAGAACTGGAAAATAAATACTTGCAAACATTCAACATCTGACTGTACTGTTAGTACTGAAGTGTTCTGATAACTATACTTTTCGTGGTTCCACATAATGTGCCGCGTTTGATATCGAATATCGAAAAAAAGTGACGGGAAGTAGGTCAAATTGCGAGGGGAAGCGAGGGAAGCGTTTAATATGAGAAATTATTTGTGCCCCGGACGCGAGAAGGCTCTACGAAGACGTCAAGGGGTTCGATGAGGCGGGGCTTGCACCTGACGGGAACGGGTTGCGAGCAGGTAGACATAGGTACCTCATAAAATAATGACCTACCTTTAGAAAAATAGAACTGGAAAATAAATACTTACAAACATTCAACATCTGACTGTACTGTTAGTACTGAAGTGTTCTTATAACTATACTTTTCGTGGTTCCACATAATGTGCCGCGTTTGATAGTCATTTCCAACAGAAAAAAACGTCTGCCAAGTTGGGTGGGCAGTATAACTTCCTCAAGCGAGCGAAGCGAGCATCATCCCCTACAGAAGTTAAACCTATCCTTAGAGATCTACCGTTTGCGAGCGAAGCGAGCAACATCCCCTACATGTTTCAATTGAAATACATCGCATGTATACAGCCACACTTTGCGAGCGAAGCGAGCAACATTCCCTACATACCACACTTTGCGAGCGAAGCGAGCAATTTAATGGGGGGTCCGGGGGGCTTGCCCCCCGGCTGGACGTGGAGGCGAGCGTAGCGAGCCGGAGCGGCTAGTAATCAATATATCCAAATCAAATCAATATATTCTGATGAAAATTAACCAAATATTGTAGGCTCTATAATAAATTATGGGTTCCTAGGTCGTTTGGCTACATGATCTTCAATGTGTTCGTATAGTATATAGATAACCATAGTTGATATTATAGACATAAGATAGGATAGTAGTTAAATTTAGGATAATGGTAATAACTCAACAGCAGACAGATTTACCTATTTCTAACACCTTAACTTTCTCCTCCTCCCCACCCCTCAACGACAAGATCTTTCACTTCAGCCCTTCCCCTCCGCCCCTCGCATCACCATCCCCTCTCTTCCCTTTCCCCTCTACATCAAGTGATAGACCAACTGTCTGATTTCAGTAATGTTTCGACGGCTTTATGATGATGTCTTTACATCGACTCCTCTGAAAGGCATGTAAATTATAAACGTAAAATAGTACATTATGTTGCCAACAAAATAAGTTGTTGAATTATTTTTCTTGCATAGTATGAGTGAATGGGGTGTAAAAGTATCATAAATTAAGTATCACGTTTATTTCCATTTTTCAAAATGCGCATAAGATCGCAAGCAATTTTCAAAAGCAATCGCAATAGTAAATTAAAGTGCTATTTGAAACTAGCCAATCTAAGGAATCTACATAAGCTTCGATAAGTTTGCTCAAAGTTAGCCATCACAATTTCCTTCTCTAGTGAATATAATAGGTATGTGTACAACTACAAAAAATCTTGAAACATGTTATTTACCTGTATAGGAGGGCTCATCTTCACGTCACCTTCAGAATCACTTTGGGAAATAATGCTATATAATAAACGTGGATCTTCATTGGGTTGTCTGTGACATTTGTTCAAACATGAAGTTTTATTATTCATTTATCATCAAAGAACCCCTTTGGGCAATAAATGTGCTCAGATATTGTCTTCACAACTAATAAATGACAACCTCGGATGCGAAAAAATTCGATTTTTTATCTTGACTTTTGAACACCCAGTTCGGTTATCTTGACCAATGTGCATCGTACGGCAAACGGCTGAGGGATGGAATTTTCCGATTTTGGAATCCACGTACTTTGAGACGGAAATGGGCAATTTTTAGGGGAGAGAACGTAGCAATTTCTTTCTTGGTCGATCAAAAAGATTTATTATTGAAAATAATGAACCATTACAGACTTGTACCTGTGTTGGTTCTGGAAGTATCTTCAGGATGAGCGCAATAGAAGTAAGGAGCCAGCTGTTTTCTGCTTTTATTCGTATAGCAAATCTCGAAACTTCCCTTAGGTGATTTGATTACCTCAAACGAACGTCCAGCTGTGCGCCCTCCGTCACTTGTAATTCCTAAGATTGCCATTTCCTCTCGCCGCCCTCTTTTTAATTATCTGCAAGAGACCCATTCCCCCTCTAAGTACCTGGATACACCTAATCTAAATTGCTCTTTAAAAAATGAAAAAGTGGATGGGAAGGTTTTTTTTTGTAACAGAATTAGATGCCCGTTAGGTCAAAGAGAAGTAAACGTTTCTCCTGTAATCTCAGTACCTCCGGAGATGAATCATTTCATAACTTGTAATTTCTTCTCCTTTCGTTCAAAACTGATTCATTCATTTTAATGGCAGACGATAAGAGGCTATTCACTTATTGCTATCAAAAATCTCTAATGCAACGAATACAGTAGTAGGTGCCGCTTAATACGATGAGTTTGGGACTTGATAAATTTACTGGATTTTAATGTGAAGCCAAAGATCAACAAAGCTCAAATTAAATTGAACCAGATCATGTCACGAGATGGATGGATGACCACAGCTTGTCTTTAGCAACCGCTCAAACAGAAATAGTTTTCTTCGTAAGAAAGCGGATCCCTGATACCTTTCCGATACTTATTTGTAACAGCAGAGGCCGTTATTAAAATACCTAGGGGTCACAACATTGGTCTCAAGAATCACATGGGGGCGAATTAAACTGCCAAGGCTAGGGAAACAACCGCCCTTAGCCACTTTATCAGAAACATGAGTGGACCATGACCGTGCAACCGTTGCCTCAAAATGAATGTAGTATAGTCAATGATTTTGCATAGAGCTAAGTTACGGGCAGATACCTTGATCATTGCATGCTTGATGTCATATATCAAAAGGCAGATTCAAAATTTTTATGCTCGGCCTATTACTCGGATTTTTATGCTCGCCGCCACGTACCTATTACCTTCGGAACAGCCCAATGTCTAGGACCCAGGATCATTACAAACGCATTTTTGATTTTGACGTGTTGTTTGTGACTCCTTGTAAATTAAGAAAACAAATCGTAGCATTACTTGTAATTATTTTACAGTTTGAGTTCACTGTTTCTATCCTCCTATCAGTTCATCATAATTTGCATCTTTCATTTCATGTTCATATCAATAATAATCCTATTTTCGTTTTGTTACATTGGATGACGGATTTTATTTATTATTGTGAATTCGTGGAGTATATTTAATGATTTGACATTTATATAATTTTGCTAATGCTAATTATGTGTTCCATACTTTCTTTGAGTGTTAACAATGGACGACTGGAAATGCTACCTCAAGACATGATACATTTAATGAACTCATAGATACCAAAATTCTTGAATGAGAACAACATTGGATTACAATAGCTGACTACTTAAAGAGGATTCTAAAAAGAAAATTTAAAAAAATTGTTCATGAATGAAAGAGGGCGCGGAGAGAGGGCATGGATAAGCAATAACCCTCTCTACGATCTTGTTAAACAGTTCCAGTCTGAGTTCCACTGTGAGAAAAAGAATTTGAGGTTTTTGAAGAAGTTATAGCACTTGAAAAACAAGTTAGAGCAATTCAGATGATATCCAGTAGGTGATAGTAGGTGATCAAGATGATATCCTAATAATCACACGTAGAAATTTGTTTCTGGTGAAAATCAAAATTGGAGAAGTGCAGAATGAACAAAAATAATGAAAAGTTCAAGTCAAGCAGCATGATTGCATGCGCGAATTATTGTTTTTTATGGTATCATATTTACATTGAATTGTTTTGAAATTTGAGCACTTTGTGTGCAAAGAAATCGTTAAAACTATCTATACATTCCATAAATAAAATAAAATAAAAATCTGAGTAGTTCAAGTTTTTATTATAGGTACATTTTTGGATTAATACATTTTTTACAGGTCAAAAATCTCATTAAAAAAATCTAAGTAATTTCAGATTTTATTATACATTTTTGGATTTATACATTTTTTTACAGGCCAAAAATCGCATTAAAAAAAAGGGGAAAACTATTAGAATTGTTTCGGAATGCTTCCAAACGGATTTCCACGAAGAAAATTTAGGAAAATTCCAATTAAAGTTTTTTGAGTGATCTATTTACTTATTTATATTTTATTTTACTTTACTTTATTATTTATTTTTCTCTCAAGAATTCTCAAAAGTACCATTTTCGGTACACGTTGCTGGTATTAAAAACTACATGCTGAAAAAATTTAAACCAAAAGAGTAAGAGAAAAAAAAATCGACATTTGACCCAGTAAATTAGAAGGATAATATTATTTCCGCATGAACAAAACATTTAAATGTTCTGTAACTATATTTGGCAGCCCTTTATGTAGGGGAAGTTGTTTTTCAGTAAAATATATTATTTAAAACACATAACTGTTTCTCATTTCTTCTCTAATACATTCGCTTCATAAACCCAGAAATGTTTTTAAAATTAAGGCTTGAAATGTTTTTTGTGGAGTGGAATTTTTTTCATGTCTCTATTTATCTTTGTCTCTTTGATTCAGCAAACTACCAATTTCTTAGCTAGATTGCCATTATCATTGTGTTATTGATAATGCCTAGTACTCATCATCTACTGTTTAAATTTATCCTTCACGTTTGATTTTCTTGCCTGATGCGTCGAATCCTCCTTGCAGATCCTGATTTTCAACAAATCAACTCATCCCGGGATGTCGGTGGTATGCTGTACACAACAATAAATGGAATCCTGCGAAGCATGTAGTTCCCGGGATTCGCTCTCAAGTTTTCCGAGCCCACGTGTGATCTCCAACTGATGAATAATGGAGCGTTTCGGGACCCAACTATCTCTGGCGAAAGGGATCGGATATGACGTTTTCCTGACCCTCGGCATATGTCGAAGGGTACCTGTTTCGCTCCAGATCCCTCAGATGATACCAGCAACTTCGTTCAATTAAATATGTATCCTGTAAACATCATTGTTCATAGATTTAACAGAAGTTTCTAAGGGTAGATTACTTGTACCCTAATGATGAATAGGTATGTGTTGTCTTACACAAAGTCTGAAGATTTCGTCACAACAATGTGTTGGAATTTTTCTTCTTAAGAACAATGCTTGTTTGTAGGATCCACGTGCGTAAATAAACAAGTCACTGATCGAAAAAATCTGTAGTGGGATTCATTGGCAATATAACAATTGAATTTTAATTCATAATTTAAAATTTAATTCATTATTTTCTGAAAAATATTTTATTTATCTCCATCTGATATGAGCAATGGCAGGGTGAAGTTACTGGTCTGTTTGATGACCTTCAGGATTTGTACATGGTGGCCTTTTGTAACCCAAATTCCAAGGAGGGACAGAATAACGGTCAATCGGGTTACCGTTCGCCATACCCGTCTTACTCACAGACACCTGCTCATCGCAGATGTTCGAGATGTGTGTGGGAGGCATGGGCGTGATCTGTCTATTCATTCCTTCATGGAGGACTGCGTTGACCTTATGGACCTTCGAGTCCCAATAGGCCCCCTCAGTGGGTTGAGATAAGTTCCAGTCCATGTTGTTGTGCCGCTTGTCTCTATTACGAACTGTGATATCTGATCTGTGGTAATATTTATGCGCATCTTACTATAGTTTATTCCACTTTACACTGATTATATAAAGAGTAACTTGCATTTAGTCTATTAATCTAATCTTAGATGTACTATTCTATTTCTGGAGTCCTTTATCCGATGTACGGGCCAAACTGTGGTCATCGCTGTACCCCAAAGTTTTCACCCTCCGATTTGCCAGTAGAGTCCATGATGGTACCCCGTTTAGTGATAGCCGTAGCTTGTTCAAACTACCTCGATGCTCCAACCATAATGGCGATCAAAAGTATTGGGAAGCATCTGCTTACAACTTCATCCGCTTGGATTCAGTGTAGACAATCAAGCAGTTCGATCCAACCGTAGGCGCTCTATCCAATCTGAATTCTTCCAGCATGAAGTCTTTTCAACATTTTGATTTGAAGCACAAGGCAATCGACATATATATATATATATATATATATATATATATATATATATATATATATATATGTATGTGTGTGTGTGTGTGTGTGTGTGTGTGTGTGTGTGTGTGTGTGTGTGTGTGTGTGTGTGTGTGTGTGTGTGTGTGTGTGTTGTGTTTTGGGCTTAGACTCAGTGGTATGTGGTTTATCAACCCTGAGTTTCCTTCTTAAAAATATTAACACACTAGCCGCTCCGGCTCGCTACGCTCGCCTCCACGTCCAGCCGGGAGCAAGCCCCCCGGACCCCCCATTAAATTGCTCGCTTCGCTCGCAAAGTGTGGTATGCAGGGAATGTTGCTCGCTTCGCTCGCAAAGTGTGCTATGTAGGGAATGTTGCTCGCTTCGCTCGCAATTGAATCATGTAGGGGATGTTGCTTGCTTCGCTCGCAAACGGTAGATCTCTAAGGGTAGGTTTAACTTCTGTAGGGGATGCTGCTCACTTCGCTCGCTTGAGGAAGTTATACTGCCCACCCAATATGTAGGGAATGATACTCGCTTCGCTCGCAAACGGTAGATCCCTAAGGGTAGGTTTAACTTCTGTAGGGGATGCTGCTCGCTTCGCTCGCTTGAGGAAGTTATACTGCCCACCCAACTTGGCAGACGTTTTTTTCTGTTGGAAATTCTTACAAACAAATTAAATCTTATAAAACTACGTGGAACCACGAAAAGTTTATTAGGGAATGTTGCTCGCTTCGCTCGCAAGGTATTGCTGCATAGGTGTTGGGAAATACCCGTATGAAATTCCGTTGAAATGAGTTAGTGTGTACAACGGCTGGGATGAGGTGATTACTTAAAGAGGTAGCTAAATAGGTGCGGGGGATTGTACAGGTAGGCTTCGGAACGTGATTTCCAGGGAGCTGGAGGTTGTTGAACCAGGAAAAGTTTATTAGGGGATGTATACTTAAAGGTAGGCCATTAGAAGGGCGAATGGGGAAGTTATATTGCCCACCCAACTTGGCAGACGTTTTTTTCTGTTGGAAATTCTTACAAACAAATTAAATCTCTTTTGGAACCACAAAAAAAGTTCATTTGGGGATGTTCCTCGCTTCGCTCGCATAGTGTGGCTGTATACATGCGATGTATTACAATTGAAACGTGTAGGGGATGTTGCTCGCAAACGGTAGATCTCTAAGGGTAGTTTTAACTTCTGTAGGGGATGTTGCTCGCTCCGCTCGCTTGAGGAAGTTATACTGCCCACCCAACTTGGCAGACGTTTTTTTCTGTTGGAAATTCTTACAAACAAATTAAATCTTATATAACTACGTGGAACCACGAAAATTTTATTAGGGGATGTTGCTCGCTTCGCTCGCAAGGTATACCTGTATATCCTTGAGGAAGTTATACTGCCCACCCAACTTGGCAGACGTTTTTTTCAGTTGGGAATTCTTACAAACAAATCAAATCTTATAAAACTACGTGGAACCACGAAAAGTTTATTCGGGGATGTTGCTCGCTTCGCTCGCAAGGTATTGCTGTATATTTGTAGGAAAAAATCCGAATTTATTCCGTTGAAATGGCTCTCGCTTCGCTCGCAAGGTACCTGCTCGCAACACCCAAACACCGAAACCTGTACCTGAGTTATCGAACCCCAAAGACCTCTGTCTTCCCAGAGCCTTCTCGCGAACACGGCAAAATTAATTTCTGATGTTAAACGCTTCTCCTCGCTTCCGCTCGCGATTTGACCAACTTAACGTCACTTTTTTCGATTTCCGATTTCGGATTCAGATTCGGCGGACCCAAAGCTAAGGGTAGGTTTAACTTCTGTAGGGGATGCTGCTCTCTACGCTCGCTTGAGGAAGTTATACTGCCCACCCAACTTGGCAGACATTTTTTTCTGTTGGGGAATTCTTACTTACAAATTAAATCTTATAAAACTACGTGGAACCGAGAAAAGTTTATTAGGGGATGTTGCTCGCTTCGCTCGCAAGTCCGTATTTATTCTGTAGGGGATGCTGCTCGCTTCGCTCGCTTGAAGAAGTTATACTGCCCACCCAACTTGGCAGACGTTTTTTTCTGTTGGAAATTCTTACAAACTAATTAATTCTTATAAAACTACGTGGAACCTCGAAAAGTTTATTAGGGAATGTTGTACTGCCCACCCAACTTGGCAGACGTTTTTTTCAGTTGGGAATTCTTACAAACAAATTAAATCTTAGAAACTACGTGGAACCACGAAAAGTTTATTCGGGGATGTTGCTCGCTTCGCTCGCAAGGTATACCTGTATATGTGTAGGACAAAGTCCGTATTTATTATTTGAAATGGCTCTCGCTTCGCTCGCAAGGTATTGCGTAGAAGTGCAAATGGGAACCCCCCTGTGAGGGTCCCTTCAGGTAAGCAACGTTGTGTAACGGCGGCCCGTGGTCGATTAATTTCTGATGTTAAACGCTTTCCTCGCAATTCCCCTCCCAATTTGACCTACTTTCCGTCACTTTTTTCGATATCCGACTTCGGATTCAGATGCGGCGGGATCAAAGCTGTATTTCGCCCGCGAAAACCGTTCCGAAAAACGTACCTTTATGGGGTATATTTTAATCGGAAAAAACCAAGTTTTTCGGCGGACTTTTCGAGAAAACGGGTCCGTACTCTCGCATTTTTTTAACGCATTTCCCGATACTTTTTTCGCGATCCGATCGCGCCGTCGTCTTCCTCGTAGGAAAACCTACGAAACCCGTATTTTTCCGGAATTGTCAACGGCCGTTTAGAGGGGTAGGGGAAGCGGGGAAGTCCAAAAAGCGCACATTAATTCTTACTTCGACCCCCCTCCCGCCCTACGGCCCATGGTTCGGGTGGGATTAGAAAATTTTAAATTCGCTTATACACCCTATCGGAAAATCCCAAAAAGATCCCCCCACTCGTAGACTCCCCCCACTCAGCCGTTTGGCCGTGCATAGACACGACAGAGCGACAGACAGACAAACAGACGGAGTTTCATTCTTATTAATAACTAGCCGCTCCGGCTCGCTACGCTCGCCTCCACGTCCAGCCGGGGGGCAAGCCCCCCGGACCCCCCATTAAGTTGCTCGCTTCGCTCGCAACGTGTGGCATGTAGGGAATATTGCTCGCTTCGCTCGCAAAGTCTGGCATGTAAGATGTGTTGCTCGCTTCGCTCGCAAAGTCTGGCATGTAGAAAATGTTGCTCGCTTCGCTCGCAAAGTATGGCATTTAGGGGATGTTGCTCGGTTCGCTCGCAAACGGTAGATCTCTAAGGGTAGGTTTAACTTCTGTAGGGGATGCTGCTCTCTTCGCTCGCAAACGGTAGATCTCTAAGGGTAGGCTTAACTTCTGTAGGGGATGCTGCTCGCTTCGCTCGCTTGAGGAAGTTATACTGCCCACCCAACTTGGCAGACGTTTTTTTCAGTTGGGAATTATTACAAACAAATTAAATCTTATAAAACTACGTGGAACCACGAAAAGTTTATTCGGGGATGTTGCTCGCTTCGCTCGCAAGGTATACCTGTATATGTGTAGGACAAAGTCCGTATTTATTATTTGAAATGGCTCTCGCTTCGCTCGCAAGGTAGGTACCTATGTAGGCATACCTGCTCGCCTCGCAATGTTGTGACATCGAACCCTTCACGTCAATTCTCGAGCCTTCTCTCGTCCACGGCAGAATCATTTTAATCGCTTTGCTCGCTTCTGCTCGCAATTCGTCACGCTTCTCGTCACTTTTTTCGATATCCGATTTCGGATTCAGATTCGGCGGACCCAAAGCTGTATTTCGCCCGCGAAAACCGTTCCGAAAAACGTACCTTTATGGGGTATATTTTAATCGGAAAAAACCAAGTTTTTCGGCGGACTTTTCGAGAAAACGGGTCCGTACTCTCGCATTTTTTTGACGCATTTCCCGATACTTTTTTCGCGATCCGATCGCGCCGTCGTCTTCCTCGTAGGAAAACCTACGAAACCCGTATTTTTCCGGAATTGTCAACGGCCGTTTAGAGGGGTAGGGGAAGCGGGGAAGTCCAAAAAGCGCACATTAATTATTACTTCGACCCCCCTCCCGCCCTACGGCCCATGGTTCGGGTGGGATTAGAAAATTTTAAATTCGCTTATACACCCTATCGGAAAATCCCAAAAAGATCCCCCCACTCGTAGATCCGGCCCACTCAGCCGTTTGGCCGTGCATAGACACGACAGAGCGACAGACAGAGCGACAGACGGAGTTTCATTCTTATTAATAATAGAGATAGAGATATAGATAGAGATTTCCCCTATCGGAATCTGAAAAAGACCAGTCAATCCATCTCTTATCAATTAAATTTGTAATAAAAAAAATTGGTCTTGAGTACAAATAACACTATCCTGTAGTTGACCAACATCTAATTCCGTTATTGTTGAATTCCTATGTGATAATGAATTGTTTCTAGTTCATTTCATGTTTTTTTCCATCTGCACTACTTGTATTTCCGCCTCGATACCCGAAAATCTTCGTTCAAGACAATTGATGATGGCGATCTCTATCACTTTAAAAGGATCCGTCATCCAAAATCTACTTCTGACGTTGTTAAGCTGTATTAAAAAATAAAAGTAGATAGTTCTATTTCCGAGAAATATTAAAAAAGAACAGGTTTATTTAATTGCTGTCAAGCAGGACGGGTGCTATCTCACTCTGCCAAAAAATGGAAGAAATAATGCTTGTCATCAGGACATTTTTTCAAAATGCTGCTGTTGCTCTTTCTGATTTTTTACTCTATAGATAAATCATCCCTGTTTGAGCAGTTGAGGATCCCATTTATAGAGACATTAGGCAACAAGTCTAAGATCCTGGCACCCAATTGTTGGATAAAGTCTTCCAGCCTATTAATGCAATGTTATCGGGATTATGAACTGAACATGGCTAAAAATTATAACATAGGTACGTTATTTTATGACACGATGATTATGTTTTTTCCCCTATCTAACTGCAGAAACGGACTACTTTTCCAAGAAAACCCTCGTTCCCTTACTGTAGAAACCAAGGGCTTGCCGAGTTTCAAGGGTTGAAAGACAATATCCTGGACGCTCATCAATCAGCGTGCCTAACTTCACAAAATGAATGACTTAGGTAACTTATTCAAGCATGGAGACTGGCTTTCAACGGAGCAACAAAGGGCCAAAATCAAGCACAGTTCGATCTTGTTGTCCTTACATATATATAAAATCGGTAAATGGTAGAAAATCGTCCAGGCTGTTTCCTACCATTCGAATAAGCGTTTCACCTTTCTAAATCAATCTGAATATTAATCAACTAAACACAGTGGAACAAAGCTAATAGTTCTTACTTCAGCTCAAGATCTTATGTTCTTTGCACTTGTGTATGTGATTCTTAGATCGGTACCTAACTAAGATTGCTAAATTTCACAGGCAATAGGTATACTCGTAATTACGACTCCAAACTTGGTCTACTGCATGTATGGTTCGAGATGTTCTGAAGATGAGTAATGGTTGTGAACAAACGCGTTGAAACCTCTTCAAATGCAAAATTAATTAACTGTGGCAGGTGGAGCTTAAGATAACAAACTCATCAGGTTTTGGCGAAGTGAACCTAGCTTCTGTTGAGGAATCACACAATTGAATAAGTAGTGTTATAGTGGCTCAGTGAGAATATAGCAACACCATAACATTACCCCTTGAAATACAAAATTATGATGTATCTATATATACAGAGTGACCTACTAGCTACCCCCCCCCCCCCTCCATCACCTAACTTCCTCAATAAATGGGTCAGAAGAAAAGTTCAAATGGCAACTCCCCCTCTTATTTTTTCCGTAGACCTCAAACATGAAAGTTTTGCTCACGGGCTAAATCTGCGCAAATCCGCTCTAGAAGTGCGAAAATTGTGAAATAATGAATTTTTAAAGATATCAAATTACCACATATGATATCCACGATTTTGTGGTATTTTTTATACTGAATCACGTAATGGTGTTCATTTATTGATATTTGCAACATCAACTTGGAAAAACTCGGGAAAATTGGCCAGAATTGCACTTTTCCTCGCTCATTTCACACAGAGCGAAGCGTACTAATTTTTTTTTCTCTCTCTCTCTCTCTTTTGTTTAGGTATTTTTCTAAGTTGTTGCAAACATAAATACATGAAGATTTACATTATTTTTTAGGGTAAAAATAACCCAAAATCATGTATCACTCGTTGTCATTTGATATCTTCAAAATTCACTTTTTTCGAACTTTTAGAGAGGATGGATTTGCCCAGTTTTAGCGCGAAATCGCTCTCGTTTTTGCGCACTAAAAATCATATAATGAGTCATTTCTTCATGAAATTTCGCGTAATTTACGTAGAATTAGAATCAATAATAAAGTGGATTTAGATATGTTTTACTTGGCGTAGGTAGGCCAAGTCGGACATTTATATCCCGGTTATGCGGGTTGGTCTCCGGGTCATTCCCGCGAGGAATGCGGGCGGATCCGCCAAGGTCAACTGGTTTGGCGGACTGAAAGGGGAGATAGTTCGTGTCGCAGCCGCGTGGAGCGCTGGGCTCGCGTAGCAAGTGCTGGGTTCGATCAGTTTGGTACTGAGCCGTTTTGTAATATTCCGGCCTTAGATTTATATCTGAAAGGGGAATATGTTGAGCTTGGTTGAGGTACTGAAAAGTATCCTTTGCTTTTTGTACATTTGGAGTGTATTTGACACTCGGATCGGCCGGGTAAGCCTGCGTCGAATATCGTGGGTATTCGGACAGCTTGGTCGAATCGTAATGCTCGGCTTCAGAGCGAGTCTGAAAGGTTTCCTCGATCTTTTGTATAGGCGAGGCTTGTTCGAACGTTTCTCGAACGAATACGTCGGGCGAGAAGGCGATCCGGACGTGAGGGTCGCGCCTTGCGCTGTCGCTGGGTTCAGCGGACTCACCGTGTGGCCGGTAGGGCGCACTACGTGGGCTACTCGGCCCGGCTTCGCCGTCGTCCACCTCCCCTTGCAAGGGGAAGTAGGAAGGCCGACGTTCCATCGAAATGATCGAGTTTTAGCTCGTTTCGATGCCTCTATGTGTGAAAAATAGAGGGTTTTGGAGGTGGACTCGCTTGACAGAGCGTCTTTCCAATGCTCGGATGTCAGGGTCCTACCTCGTAGCCTTGAAAAAGGCTTCCTTAGACGGTAAATTAGAGCGGAGGAGCTGAGTAATTTACCGGCGTGCCCACAGCGGTCGGTTACGAGCTCAATGCTACGAAACCCGGGCGACACGGCTCGGAACGTCCCTCGGGCGTACGAGCTAAAGAGAATATCGATAGCTGTACCGGGTGGCGTCCTGACAGATGAACTACGTTGGGCAATGAGCAGGATGAATAATCACTGGACTCGTAGATGCCAATGCGAAATCTGTGTGGAGAGAAGGTCTGGCTTGTAGAAAGCAGTAGGGAGCCGTTCTTGAGATGACTTCGTAAGGCAGAAGGTTCGTCAGCGTAGAGCGTGTAGAATTCTTCGTACTTCAGAGTGTGTCGTCGTCGAGAGCGGAGAGTGGAATGAAATTCGGAGGGCTCCCAGCGGGGTATTTATAGGGAGGTGGCCGCCTCCTGCCGCCTCCTGGTTGGTCCGCTTAATTTCATAAATTCGACTGTGCAATCTCATTGGTTCGCACAGTGTTTTCTCAGTATCTGTGCATATGATAGCTGAGTTGGTCTTTCGAGGTGGTTTCCCTGCGTCCGTCGCTGTGACGGGGTCCCCGGGGGTGGCTGAACGACCTTGAGTTTTCCTGTTTGAGGTTTCTCATTCAAGGCGACTTGTTTCGAGATGTTTGTCGCATCTCTCTCGCCCAGTAAATGTTTGGGGAGGTCGCCTTGCGTGTTATTCTTTAATATTTCACTTTTGAGAGAGAATTTAGTATTTTCTCTCTGGTGAAATATTTTGTTTGACGGAGTTGTAACTCGACGTCTTATAAATATTTTTGTGGTGTGCCTACCTCTTTTTGGTAGCCCTGAAAAGGGCTGTTGAAAAGAGGTGGTGGATTTCACCACAGGGGCCTCCCCAAGACGTCGCGTTATCAACGACGACGCCGATGGGGGAGAACTGGGAGGTCTACCCGGAATTCTCCGTAGGAGAACCTCGCCAGTTGGGGCGGAGGCGGAGGTGCAGGCCTCGCGTCCCGCTCCTGTGGTGCGCCCCGGCCTCGTCGGTTTCGACGAGAGCCGCGGGGCGGCCGTGGCCGGCCCGAGCTCTGCCGACGGGAGCCAAACCCGCGAGGGTTTGGCCCGCGGCCGCGGCTGGGCTGTTGCGGAGGAGCCCGAGAAGTGCTCGGCTCCGACCACCCCGCAGTGCTC
This sequence comes from Adelphocoris suturalis, assembly GCA_030762985.1. NCBI lineage: Eukaryota > Metazoa > Arthropoda > Insecta > Hemiptera > Miridae > Adelphocoris > Adelphocoris suturalis. The sequence goes on from CM061041.1 coordinate 42,200,977, forward strand.
ATCTCCTCCCAGCGAGGCACAGGCACGTCGCCCGAGCTGATCCACTGTCGAGGTACCGCTGGGAGCTGGTGAGCGGGCGGAGGTGTAGGCAGTGGCTGGGCGGGTGGAGCTGGTGGCTGGAAAGGCCGGGGCCTCGTCCACACCACCTCTGTGGGAGCGTTGGTCGTCTTCTCCGCCTCTCTCTTCGGCGAAGGCGGGAGCGGGCCGAGCGGAGCAGGGAGGTTTTCCTCTGCGAGGAGGAATTCTTCCACTTCCTCTGTAAGCATTGGAGAACTGGAGGCTGCCATGGTTGAGATTGGTATGATCTCTGGCTGTGGGGTGTTCCATATTTATACCTCCCACTGTTCCTACCCGAGAAAAATGGGCGTGGCTTGTTTTGAGTGCAGTCACCCACTTCTCGTCAAATTTGGTAGAAGGGACGCGCCCTCTGGCGGATTTCCGGGGAGTTTTCTCCTTACTTTCTGTCTGATTTTGTGACACAGATTGTCCTTGCGATACAGCTTCTTCCGAGTGTAGAGTATAAGCTGGCTTGATTTGCTGTTTGGGAACTTTCTTAGTATGTTCGCCAATTTGCACTGTAACCGAAAACTTATCTCTTTTAACCACTTTGAAAGGTCCCGTGTAAGGACATTGCAGAGAGGTGAGCTGTGTGGGCACTCTGATATAGACATGAGTACATGTATCCAAATTTTTGGGCATGTTTACGGCATATTTCGTATTATTATGTTTAATATGCGTAGGCCGGAAGAAAAGAGGTTCCAAAAGGTTCGTAGAAGTTACGAAAATGTCTCCTGGGAGTGGTACGTCAATTCCGTAAACTTTTTGGAAAGGCGTAGTTTCGGTCGCCGGGTCTACTGCCGTACGCATGGCGAGTAGAACTTTGGGAAGTGCGTCGAGCCAATTTTCGTTTTGAGCTTTGAGAGCCTCTTTCAAAGATCTATTTCTGCGTTCTACCATACCGTTTGTTGATGGTTTGTATGGTAACGTGTGAGTATGTTTTACTCCGAGACGTTCCATAATGGAATTGAACAGATCCGATTCAAATTGAGTGCCCTGATCACTTGTGATGTATTTAGGTACGCCCTTTGAAGCTACCCAAATATTGATAAAGGCATTTGTGATTGTGGTTGTTTCGATGTTGTTAAGAGGGACTGCCTCTAGCCAACCCGTTGCTCTATCAACCATCATCAAAATGTAACGTTTCCCTCCTTTTGCTAAAGGTAAGGGTCCGGTAATATCAACGTGTACGTGTGAAAATTTGTTTGCCGTTTCAAATTCGGAGTAAGGGAGCTTCACGGAGCGCGTGATTTTTGCTCGTTGGCAAGTTTCGCACGCTCGGACCCAGTTTGAGACATCTGCACGTAGTCCGTGCCAAAAATATCGTTGTTTAACTTTATACACTGTAGAGTGTATACCTGGGTGTCCCAAATTGTGAATTTGGCTTATTATTTCTTCCCTTATTTCGTTTGGAATATAAGGTCTAGGGTGTCCTAGGTCTAGGTTACACCAAATTTCTCCTTGAGAGAATTCAACTCGTGTGAGTTTCAATTTGTCCTCCGCGGTAGGGGGAGAACGAATTTGTGAATTTGAAATGTGCAGTAGAAGATTGCATTCTATTGCAGCCGTAATTTTCGAAATTTCGGCTATGGGTGGACCCTCGTCCGTCTGGGTTGAAATCGATTTCGTTTGAATTTCAACCGGATCGAAGGGTCTGGAGAGTGCGTCGGCGACGACGTTGCTCTCTCCGGAAATATGACGAATGTCACTCGTCATTTGAGAGATGTACGTTAGCCATCTTAGTCTCATTTTAGAAAAATGTGCATTCTTCTTAAGCATCGTGCCTAGCAGAGGCTTGTGATCTGAACAAATATGGAAAGATCTGCCGTCCAAGTCGTTGTGCCAGTGAATGCACGCTTGGTAAACGGCGAACATTTCCTTGTCGAACGATGCTTTGTTCTTCCATTGTTCTGGAATTTCTTTACTGAAAAATCCCAATGGTTGGTACGATTTCGAGTCATGTTTGTCTGTAATTTCTTGTTCTAGTGCCGCTCCGATGTGTGTGTCGGACGCGTCACAGACTAATCTCCACTCCGCCGTAGGGTGTGGGTGAGCAATGTTATGCAATGTTGCTTTGATCATTGCTTGCTTTAAGCTGTTGAGAGCTTTTTCTCTCTCTGATGTCCATTCGATAGGTGTTCTGTCATTTTTTTTGTTTGACTGAATGGAGTCATACAGAGGTTGTGCCGTGTGAGCGAATTTGCTTGAGCATGCTCGGTAGAAACCACACATACCTAGGAATCTGCGTAGACTTCGTACGTCTACTGGCCTAGGAAATTGTTCTATGGCTTCTATTTTATCTCGTTTAGGGATTATCCCTTCCTTCGAGATAGTGAAACCTAGGAAATCGACGGTAGGTTTTGAAAAAATGCATTTATCAAAACCTACTCGAAGTCCGTGTTCCCCTAGTTTGTCAAAAATTTGCCTGAGGTGGTTCATGTGTTCGTTATAATTTTTAGAAGCCACCAGGATGTCATCTAGGTATACAAATGCGAAATCAAATTTTCGCATAATGCTGTCCATGTATCTTTGCCATGTTTGAGCCGCTCCGGCCAAACCCATGCTCATTTTCTTAAACTCATAAAGACCGAAAGGTGTAATAATCGCAGTTTTATGAGCGTCATCTGGGTGCATCGGAATATGATAATACGCTGATTTTAAATCTATTGTCGAATAGATTTGCGTATCATGTAAATTCGCTTGGAAAGAGCGAATGTGAGGAGGAGGGTAGGCGTCTTTCTTCGTTTTCGCGTTGAGGAAACGGTAGTCGCCGGTGATTCTCCATGACCCGTCTTTTTTTGGCACACAGTGTAACGGGGATGCCCATTCGGAATCCGATGGTGCAATTATGCCTTCTGAAAGCATTTCATCAAAACTACTTTTGACTTGAGCCCGTTTTTCGCCTGCCATGGGTCTTGCTCGGAAGTGTACTGGTGTTCCTTCCGTGGTTATACGGTGGTAAACCCCGTTGTTTTTCCATTTACCATGAATTTTGCTCATTTTATCATTGTATTTGTTAATGATAGAGCGAATGTTTTCGTCCTCCGTGATTTGCACGTCCTCTGGTTGAGGGGTATTGTCACGATGAGGGATATTAGCTGCTATTTGTTCGTCAGTGAACTTTTTGTTCATGACTGCAGCTATTTTTTGATCGGCATAGCACTTTATTTTATCTTTATAAATGTACTTGTGTTTGACCCGTATTCCGATATCCCAAGACTCGAGGAATGGAATACCTAGGATCGCTAGATCAACTTTCGTGATCATAAACTCGGTGGTCATGTCCCCGAGGCCGATGTTAATTGTTGTGTCAGCTCGCCCTAGTGTGTCTATAGGGGCTCCGTTAGCTGCTGTGAGCTTAACATTGGACTTAAGAATTTTCAAGCCCAATTTTTTTGTGACATTGTGGGGCAGAATGTTCACTTCTGCTCCCGTGTCAATGAGAAATTCAGTGCCATTTAGTTTGCACTTGAAAAAGAGCCTTTTATACTCAGTAGACTGCCGGCGTATAGGCTCAGATACACTGGCAGTTATTCGTTTTCCGAACTCTCTGTGTCGGAGGTCGGAACGGTACTTTCTTGTACCGATCGCTGAGTATTTTCGGTATAAACCCGGGTTTTAGGCTGGCTTATAGTCGCAGCCTTTCTGCTAGTTTTGGAAGCAGTGTTCGTCTTCCAAGTGCAGTGTTCTGGGTCTGCACATTTGCGAGTTTCGTTACCGAAACGTGCGTGGTTTCGACAGACATAGGCCGTCGGTTTGTGAGGCTTACTCTCCACTGGTTGGGGTTTGAACTCAGCTTGTTTCGAGAGGGCCTTTTTGAAACCAGTATTTATGGGTTTCGGAGTAGATTCTACTCCTCGTATGTTTAGAGAAGTATTCTCTGTTCTGTACGCGTGTAGCGTATCAGCTAGGTCGAGCCGGGAGGTCGTGGTAGGCTGAGCTGCGACCATACCTCGTGCTTCGATGGGAAGAGTCTCGATCCACTTTTGAGTGATCAGAGCTTCCGAAAAGTACCCAACAGCTTTCGAGTACATTTCGTGGTACTTGGTGCTGGGTTTTTTGGCGAGAGATGCGGGGTCCTCGAGTGCGAGGAGCCTGTCCTGTAAGGACAACCCATATTCTCGCTGGAGGCGCTGTTTGGCCTCTTCGTAGGGTGCGTGGGGTGCCGTGAGGTAAGCTGAGTCGATAGCTTCTCTCATTTCTTCTGGTACCCACTTGTATATAGCTGAGAAGCATTCGTTTTGCGTTCTCAGGTGTTTTCGCACGCAGTATTGATCGAACTCGGCGAGTGCACGATCGATATTCTTCTTTTGGAAGATTGGTTTTTGATAATCTCCCATCTCCTCTAAAAGTGCTTGAAAACCACCTTGTGTAGAGGGATGTTGCGTGAGATGTGGGGCGTAGAGGCCCAGCGGGGGTCGCACGCCCGCAGTGGTTCCCTGAAATCCACTAGCTTCATAAGAGGGAACGAAATGCTCCGTGTTGAGCCTGTTCAAAGGCGGGGTCACCATTTGTAGTGGATTTAGATATGTTTTACTTGGCGTAGGTAGGCCAAGTCGGACATTTATATCCCGGTTATGCGGGTTGGTCTCCGGGTCATTCCCGCGAGGAATGCGGGCGGATCCGCCAAGGTCAACTGGTTTGGCGGACTGAAAGGGGAGATAGTTCGTGTCGCAGCCGCGTGGAGCGCTGGGCTCGCGTAGCAAGTGCTGGGTTCGATCAGTTTGGTACTGAGCCGTTTTGTAATATTCCGGCCTTAGATTTATATCTGAAAGGGGAATATGTTGAGCTTGGTTGAGGTACTGAAAAGTATCCTTTGCTTTTTGTACATTTGGAGTGTATTTGACACTCGGATCGGCCGGGTAAGCCTGCGTCGAATATCGTGGGTATTCGGACAGCTTGGTCGAATCGTAATGCTCGGCTTCAGAGCGAGTCTGAAAGGTTTCCTCGATCTTTTGTATAGGCGAGGCTTGTTCGAACGTTTCTCGAACGAATACGTCGGGCGAGAAGGCGATCCGGACGTGAGGGTCGCGCCTTGCGCTGTCGCTGGGTTCAGCGGACTCACCGTGTGGCCGGTAGGGCGCACTACGTGGGCTACTCGGCCCGGCTTCGCCGTCGTCCACCTCCCCTTGCAAGGGGAAGTAGGAAGGCCGACGTTCCATCGAAATGATCGAGTTTTAGCTCGTTTCGATGCCTCTATGTGTGAAAAATAGAGGGTTTTGGAGGTGGACTCGCTTGACAGAGCGTCTTTCCAATACTCGGATGTCAGGGTCCTACCTCGTAGCCTTGAAAAAGGCTTCCTTAGACGGTAAATTAGAGCGGAGGAGCTGAGTAATTTACCGGCGTGCCCACAGCGGTCGGTTACGAGCTTAATGCTACGAAACCCGGGCGACACGGCTCGGAACGTCCCTCGGGCGTACGAGCTAAAGAGAATATCGATAGCTGTACCGGGTGGCGTCCTGACAGATGAACTACGTTGGGCAATGAGCAGGATGAATAATCACTGGACTCGTAGATGCCAATGCGAAATCTGTGTGGAGAGAAGGTCTGGCTTGTAGAAAGCAGTAGGGAGCCGTTCTTGAGATGACTTCGTAAGGCAGAAGGTTCGTCAGCGTAGAGCGTGTAGAATTCTTCGTACTTCAGAGTGTGTCGTCGTCGAGAGCGGAGAGTGGAATGAAATTCGGAGGGCTCCCAGCGGGGTATTTATAGGGAGGTGGCCGCCTCCTGCCGCCTCCTGGTTGGTCCGCTTAATTTCATAAATTCGACTGTGCAATCTCATTGGTTCGCACAGTGTTTTCTCAGTATCTGTGCATATGATAGCTGAGTTGGTCTTCCGAGGTGGTTTCCCTGCGTCCGTCGCTGTGACGGGGTCCCCGGGGGTGGCTGAACGACCTTGAGTTTTCCTGTTTGAGGTTTCTCATTCAAGGCGACTTGTTTCGAGATGTTTGTCGCATCTCTCTCGCCCAGTAAATGTTTGGGGAGGTCGCCTTGCGTGTTATTCTTTAATATTTCACTTTTGAGAGAGAATTTAGTATTTTCTCTCTGGTGAAATATTTTGTTTGACGGAGTTGTAACTCGACGTCTTATAAATATTTTTGTGGTGTGCCTACCTCTTTTTGGTAGCCCTGAAAAGGGCTGTTGAAAAGAGGTGGTGGATTTCACCACAATCTTCAATGTTCGCTCTTTTCGAACTTTTAGAGAGGATGGATTTGCCCAGTTTTAGCGCGAAATCGCTCTCGTTTTTGTGCACTAAAAATCATATAATGAGTCATTTCTTCATGAAATTTCGCGTAATTTACGTAGAATCAGAATCAATAATAAAGATTACAGTTCCTATTCAAAATAGCAAAGTAATGCGTTTCGCGCATGCCCACGTGCGCAAAAAATTTTTGTGATCTACGGAAAAATTAAGGAGGGGGGGGGGGGGTAGCCATTTAAAATTTTCTTCCAACTCATTTATTAGGGAAGTTAAGTAGGAATGGATGGTGTTAATGGCACATCCTGTATGAATCATACAGAGTAGACGTGGTTTGAGGGGATTAGTGCCACTACTCCTCTCCATAGTTCATTTATATGGTCATCCGAGAGTACTTTCGCCTTCAATTGGCCTCATCTGTGTTCCAGAAGGTAATGGCAATAGGCTGTTCTTGAAACTAAGTCGTTAAGTGACCATCGGTCATCATTAGGTCCATGTAGCTATGGTTACACAATAATGGTAAAATGCCGTGTTCCTGATTTTATTATTAGGTGGTAAGTAGTTATTAGGAAGTGAATTTCTCTGGTTAGACAATTAGCGGCTTTTCAAACCTCTCCTCTTACGAGGAATTAGGATTACACAGTTGTTGAAATTGTAGTGAATATAGTATAAATGCAATAATTGCGATAGCAAATGCAAGAATTGCAATAAAAAATGCAATAAAAAGGGTCATAAGAGGCCTATGACTTGGTTAGGGTTGTGCAGACCCTTACTCACCACTGCTCGGGGTTATGTAAGTTAGATACATTCCATATTTGATATTCTTGGAGATTGATGCTAATTATGTATGTTGCTTAAATATATTGAATTGTTGTGGTACAGTAGGAAAGTTCAGATGAAAAGAGAAAGAAAAGGGACACAACATGGGGCTGAGAGCTAGGACTTGATATCCCATGTTGCTTTTGTCTAGGTGGTGGGGAGATCTGTTTATCACACAGCTTATAAGTAGTTAACGTATGAGTTGATGGCTTACAGCCTTCATACGAGTTGAAATAATAATAATACCTAAAATTCAAAATACGTTTGGTAATTAAAGTTTTGGGAAGCGAACATGTAACCTAGATTGACTCTTCTGATTCACGATTATGAAGGCGATTGAGTAGTCATCGATCCCGCAAATTACATAGGTACCTAAACGTTTTGACGAAATCAATATCCTAGAAGTACTTACTAAAAGTAACAACTTATTTTCACGTTCTCCAGAGCTTCTTTTAGTGCTTCTCCCAACATACATTTTTAATCATCGTCTTCTCAAAGACTCCGAGAGGAAGTTGTTCCCTTATGAAGAAGAATATTTAGGGGGCGTTGATTATTTGAGGATGGATTATTTGAGGATGGATTATTTGAGGATTATTTGACGTTGATTGTTCTAGTTATGGTTTCTGAAAAATGCTCATCGTTGGCCCAAGAGTATTGCGGCTTCTGTTTAAACTATTGTTCAAATGTAAACAGCAAAACTTATTAAAACTCGTGATTACAGAATGTACAATAATCGTTAATACAAAAAAATGCATAATAATGCCTCCTTTCTTCGTAAGTTTGTATAAGAATAGAAACTTTATCTTATAAACAAACGTTTGTATCAGGTATTTTGTGATTGTTGATGATTTTTCTATCTGAAATTCAAAAACACTTTTTATAACGAACTACTTAAATTGCTCAAGCTAATCGCATACTGACCCCTAATACGCTCTTGTTCCATGAAAATTTCATCGAAACAGATTAGAATTGTGAAATGTATTGCTTGGAGACTCGGGGACTGACAAAATAACTGAAAGGCACGAGACTGGAATTGGACAGGAAGGTCTGACATTTTGGTAGGAAAGTCTACAATGAAAAATGTGATAGAAGCGAGCCCTGCATTCCCTATTTAGTCAACCAGTGTGGTCACAACTGCCACGTCGAGAACTGTGGTTTGGATCAAGAGGGACAGCTTCAAAATTATTGGTGGATTTTTTTAGCCGGCATAACATCCAGAACTCGTCACTGATTGTAATGTGCCATTGAGAGATATGATTGGGATCATCCAATATTTTCTTAATGGATGGAAAAACCCTGATGATACTTACCAAAAATCTGAAGACATTTTGAAATATTGAAAAGAATTACCACAAGGCTGGTCGGTAGGCTGTGTCGTCAGGCATCCCTAAAGTCGAGCAGCTCGCTTTATTGTTGTGAATAAAGTTGTTTGTTTGTTTGTTTCTTGAAAAAATATTATTTTCACTCCTATAGATGAATACAATAGATAAATCTTGCGCAATAGCAACGTAACTTCCCCAACCAACTAAATTCCCCAAAACACGACTCCGCAATTTCGCATGGTTTATTTAATAGTTGAAATACTCATCTTTGAGTGAGAAGCCCTACCCCCAGATCTACTGACTTATGGTGAGTTTTTGAACAAAGGACCTAGAGGAGGTCTGAAAACCTTTTAAGGCACGGACCTCCGTGGCCTTCAGCCCATCAAGACCATAAGGCAGCGTAGGAGGCCAATACTCGAAGCTCCTAAACTGTGATTGGATTAATCTAATCAATTCTGACCTTCCTCCACCCAAAAGATAAACCAATCTGCCAAGTCGATAGCCGAATGCCGTGGATATGTTTGGAGTGGCACCAAGGTGTTCTTGCTTTGGCAGCCAGCCAAAGAGTATGTCCTCCTCGAGCAGTTGTAGTGACGACAAGGCGTCCACCCAAAAGCGCTAGTGTATTGTTCTAATACTTCTAAACCAGTGGTTTGTACTTGAGAATAATGGAAACACTGCAAAAAGTGCCTACGGCCATGAGAGTAGTTTACGTTGACGAATGAAGAAGTCGAAACAAGTTTGAAGACAAATAGACCTGAATGATATGTATAGTTTAATGGTCTGGATACTTGCACCTCAAAAATAAATAAAAACGTCCTTTGGGTGAAATATATCAGAATGGTATGCATAGTTTTATGATCTGGATACTCGCTATAAGCTCCGGTGCTTCCGTCCCACAAACACTTGTGTATTTGTTCCTGTTTGTGTGCGTATTTGTGGTTCAGTCTTGTACCGATAGCAACAACCTAAACCTTAACTAAGGAATGACATCAGAGATGCATGCTAAAGTCTGTATGTCAGCCAGAGAGTATGTCCGCCTCAATCAGTTGTAGTGACGACAAGGCGTCCACACAAAAGCGCTAGTGTATTGTTCAAATACTTTCCAAACAAGTGGTTTATATCGGAGAATAATGGAAACACTGCAAAAACGCCTACGGTTATTACAGTAGTTTACGTTGACGAATGATGAAGACGAAGATAGTTTCAAGACAAATAGACCTGAATGATGTGTATAGTTTGGTGATCTGGATACTTGCACCTTAAAAATAAATAAAAAACGTCCTTGATCATTCCTTTGAGTGAAATAGATCAGACGAATTGATCAGGATGATGAGCATAGTTTGATGACCTGGATGCTCGCTACAAGCACCGAACGCTTCCGTCCCACAAGCACTTGCGTATTTGTGTTACAATTCGGTACAGATAGGATCGACCTAAACCTTAACTATGGAATGACATCAGAGATGCAAGCTTCAGGAATAGGTACTCGAGACCCTCAATGAAAGGGAAATAATCGAGCATATCTAATAAATACAGCATTGGAGCTCTGACCCCCCTTTGACCGTGCACGATTTTAGGGCTTCCGATCTTACTGATTTCACCCTGCTCCAGACCTGCTCACACCCCTGACCAACCTGACCAAGTTACCTACGACAAGTCAATTCTTACGATAGCACCGAGGGTAGGGACTTTACTCTTCTGTCTACGTGCCGATTACAATAGGCAAAATGTAATTCTCTATCCACAAAATTATTATGGTCATAACTACAGTTGCTAATTTTAAATGAACGCCAAAACCAACATCTACTCTGATGGTTGGAATAGCATTTCTTTATGTGTAACATTATCCAGGTGCAACTGCAATAGAAAGGGAGAAAATCCTCGTAGGTACCTATGATTTTTTTTACTTTTTTTATTATTAGTTTAATCATTATTATTTTAATTTTATTTTTTTACTTTGAATTGACCAGTTACTTAGACCTTCTTGACTGGACTACTCAATTTTATTAAGGAGTATATACTATACTAATATACAACTGTTTTAAACTTGCCAAATGGCCCACGCATCTTTCATGAGCGTGTGGGTCACCTTAATGGGAGAAGAATTTTGAACGAGGGAAGATGCTCAGTTGAACGATCTCTAAACGGTTAGTTAATCCACAGCGATGGGCGGTGGGAGGGAACTTGATGACTTATGCGGTGCGTTCAAAGATTCTGGAAAATTACGTATACGTTGGATTTTCGACGTTGCTGCAAAGACGAGATGGGAAGGCGAGTGGTAGAACTCGTAATCACATTTCCTCAACCATTACCGCATCCAACGGCGGTGGAGTCTTTCAGGAGTTTCCCCGCTAGTGGGTGGAAAAGATACGCTATACTTTCTCACCAAAGCGCGGGAGACAAATAATAATCCGAAGCAGAGGGCACACCGCTAGTAGCCGCGAGGAATCAATTTCAAAACGATTTGAAAAAGATCCCTTTTCAATATGAGGTTAACTCCCAACATTTAACTCCTAACATGTGTGAGTAAAGTTAACACCTAATCAATTCAAAAAACATGATTCAAAAACACTTTAATCCAAAGCCAAGAGTGATCCCTCTAAAACAGAAATGAGATAATTGGATCAAATCTGGATTTATTCATCGGTGGCTCTGGTGGAACATTATATAAATGTAATAATAGTTACAGTGTAGAAGATGAAGAGGAAGGAGTTAAGCAACTATTTACATTGCGTGATTGAATGATGAACTCACAAAATATAGTTCCCCGTCAATTTGCATGTCAGAGTTCTTGGTTCCTGTGAATAACGTTGTATGTTCATTGTTTTTCAATCCCGCGTATTTCCCCATGGAAAAAGAACTGTAGACGGCAAGCAAGTCAAAAAGAGCCCAGCACGTAATTTTCTTCCATCCGGTGAACTATTACGCGGCGGGATGATTCATGAGTTAGTAATTTGCAGTGAGGAGACGACAAGGTGAGACCAGGAATCGCGTGCAGATTGACCACTCAAAGAAACCGCATTTCCACTTGCTAAATCTAACCACATAGCGGGCGAAACTGCTGAAAACCTGGCCGAAACTCGAAAAACTAAAAGTCAACCAATATTCATATTACGCACTGATGTTAAGACTTTAGCCCATCCAAAGCGTGCAAAATAGGTTTTAGCGCCGTCGAACGTCTCCAGAGAATTTTGTACCTGGTCACAGTTGGCTTATCTGACGTGACAAGAGAAAACGGGCACGTATCATTTCAGTGTGTTGCGTATAGTTCATTTAGTGCCAATATGATTTTAAATATTCTCGTGACTTCGTCACTAAAAGGTAGGCATAACATATATTTAACTTCACTAAAATACCTAGTCCCAGTTGATGGCAGAATATCGTATGATAGTTAATTAATAGTAGTTAACGGCAATTCGGAGTAGTGTGTGGGTCAACTTAGATTTTTCTCGTATTTCAATATATTGTTCAGCCGGTTAGTAGTAACAGGAAAACACAAGAAATTGTAGCCGGAAAGCAGGTATATGGAGCAGGCAATCATTATACGACCAAACTATACACATCATTCTCTCCTTTATGTCCAGCTACTCTGACTTTTTACTGAGGGACTGACTACTTGATGTGACGTATTTTTGAGATGCGAGCTTACTAGCATCCAGTCCAGTAAACTATTGACATAATTCGGTAATTCTGAGTAATGTGTGGGGCTTAAACAGTAATTATGATAAACAATGGGTTGCCGCGAAGTGCCGGTAGGTATTGACTTTGTTTTTGTTCTGTAGGTATACCATAAGAGAACGGGAATCCGTTGGCATTAGGTGCCACTATACTTCCCGAGTTTTGAATTTTTATTTGTTCAATTATGATTTTTTTAAAAGAATTTTCTGGATTTAGCCGACTCTGAGTAGATTTATGATAAAATTTCGTACAGGGACCAAATCTATTGGAATCCAAATGAATTTACGGTACATTATATCTATACGCTTCTGTACAACAGTCCACATGCTTCTGATTCATTGTCTCCAATCATGATCGAATGTTGTATTTTGCGGATTGGGCTCAAACGAACTAAACTAAATCACTCACGACGAAGTTGTGGAAACCCTTTTCAAAACTGAAGTTAGTGAAAAAACGTTGTCTATTTCAACAAAAAGTAAAGGGTTACGTTTGTTATATTTTTTAAAGAGTTATTGTGTTATTCAGAGAAAGAGTAAAGAGTTATTGTTTGTTACTGATATGGCCTAACCGTCGAAATCGATTCAACATTGTAACTCATTACTTTCGTGGAAATATACACCGTTTTTCCACTAAGTTCCGTTTTGGATCGGGCTTATGTTAGAAGAAGCTCAAAAAGCAATGCAAATACAGAAAAATTGGCGAGAAAGAGCTCGCATACTACAAATTTTGAAGTACTTACAACAGATTATTAGTTTCATCCTTTATTCGGGGCTTTATACAACCACTGGTAGTGTCGAACAGCCACTGCCACTGTCCACACCTCTGTGTTGCGCGTGGGGTTGTAAGCGTCTAGTGACTTGTAAGTTAGGGCTCTATGTAGCATGTCCAACACCATCAGGTGTCTTTGGGCCATAGGTGGTTGCTTGCTGGATTTCCTCAGTGTAGCGGCCACTGAGGATGTGTAGAGGTTTATTGCCCTTGACCCCGACCCTCATGCGAAGGTCAACATGCACCTCAGACAATGCCCAAGGCATCACCCTATGCTATCCCACCTGCTTATTAGAGAAAACAGGGTGTTCTTAGTGGTCACTGATTTTACACAAGAGTTTAGTTTAAGTTGACCATAGTGTAATAATATAATTTAATGGTTCAATGGGTTTTTTGGTACAAATCGTAAATGTACAACCGTGAAATTAATAATGCTTATACAATTTCAATGTTACCGTACCAATACTGTTGATTTCGAGAGATAATTACACCTTTTATCTAAAAAAATAGTAGTTTCTTTCTTAAGATTTCAATATTTAATGAGCTGATCAAACAGGTCGATGTTGTAAATTACGTAGATACAAAATAAAGTATGGAAGGTTGAAGAAAGGCCGTATAGTGAGATGATTGAGGATGTTTCACTCAAGAATGAAACCCTGCCTATGCCGGATGTTTACGCTTATTCATAAAACCGGGTACATGTTCACAAATATCTGATATCCACGGTTATGGAAGGATAATGCACACAATGAAAGCAACTCAAGAGTGTGGGCGATTGCCAAATATACATAAATCTCGACTCTATCCGGGAAAGGTTCAACGGTTCCTTATCAAAATCACGCATCCGGCGAATTCAGTAGTGAATTCAGTTAATCAACAATTTAATCGAGCAAGGTGTAAAAATTTGCGGGCATTCTCTTTCGCACTGGTGTTTATGGTGGGGTTGGATTTAACGTTTGTGATTAGTTAGAAAATAATTTTATTTTTCATCTCTGGTATACAATGATTGTCCAAACAGTGATGAAACATATTGGTAAGTAATGCAAGTACTGCAGGGACGTCCCAGTGTCCGATTCGTTTATGATTTTGGGAGAATAGCGAATAGATCGTGATTTTATTGGATTTACCCCTCCACTGAATGATGTGACACAAATATCTTACTAACACCCCCCCCCCCTCCCAAACCATAATAAAGTACGAAATACGGTTACCAATTGGTTGGTAGTTTTCTTGTGTGGTTCTACAGAGAGACCAAATACATTGAGCATCATGGTCAAATAGCCGACAAACAAGAACCGTTTTAAGATTGGATAATATGGAATTTTGAAAAATTATCCAAGTCAAAACTTACCTTGACTTAGTAGATGGACATTTGTTCCTAACTTGGACAACGGTGGTCTAGTTGTTGAAGAATCGGTTAATTTTTTCTTTAATATCAAAAGACACTGTCCTTTTACCGACAGTGGATCTTTTTACCGGCCAAATATATTATCACTACTCCATGTGGGAAAACTTGGGGTAACCTCTGACTTGAAACTATTTTGTTGAGTTGGCTTTCAAAGTGGTAATGTGCGGGCGTTTCCACTTTCTTTTTATATATATTTTTTTTAAACGAAACATTTCAATATACGTAATATGGTGTTCCTGATTATTTATGATTTCCATGATTGTCCTCAAGAGTTCAAATATTCTTCTATGTATCCATCGAGGCAATAGACATTAAGATTGGATGTTTATTTTTCAATAAGACCGTCCAACTTCTGGGCCACAAGCTGATTTAATGTCAAGTATTGGATTTCGCTGATAAATCATTGGCATTCAAAAACCATCATAAATAATTAGGACAATCCTATTATTAAGACCAATAAGATACCCACATGGAGTGGTAATGATGTAATTGGGAGATAAAATTATCCACTGTAGATAAAAGGACCGTAAGTAACTAACTGTCCTACTATAGAGCCCTGTCCTACTATAGAGCCCTGTCCAACTATTGGGCCCGTTACCCTATTTGGTTGAGTCATATTATTAGAGTTGCTGCAGTTGGTTTCGTGCAATACATCAAGGGAACTCACGCACTTGGCGGTGGTAATTGTGTCTTCGAGGCGAGAGACGGTGCACTTGGCATCGGGAATCCCCTCGCTCTTTCACATTTGAGCACCAGTCCTGATACAGCCTCTGGCAGCATACGTCTATGGTTGGCCCAACCGTTCTTTGTTTGTCAGTTGACAGCCCTCCACACCGGCAGGGGCTTCTGGCATTTGCATTGGTAGTCCTTGGTTTGAGATGCTTTACATATTGAAAATTAAGTACCCTTCCGAGGATTGTACTGCCATATTTATGCGTACCAGGGTGGAATTAGACTGCCAGGTTAGCTAAAAAGGGCTAGCAGTAATTAAATAAATCGGGTATATGGCCGATACCCCGGTTCCACTGATGCAACTTTGTATGGGAGCAGCGGTTTCCGGCAGTGGTTTCTCCAGCACGTTGATATTTTCAAATTTCTCCCGTCATTCGTTCCATCATTTTGGGTTTTTTTAATTTGAAATATAGTTTCATGGCTCGTATAATCGTTAAACCTCTAGTTTTACGTATGAAATATGGATTAACTAACCAAATGTATTGAACGATCTCCGTGAAATTACCTGTTACCTTCCATTTATCAATGCATTTTTGCTACCTCCAGCATGAATAAATTCTGCCTAAAAATGAATGGTTGGGAATCATCAAACAAAATTTAAACACTTGATGAAAGTACAACAATTAACTCATATATTCGTTCTGCGTGACAAATACTTTCCATTCATATAATAGGTTGGTTTTGGTTACTCCATTGTACCTCTTCGCAACGGGTGATGCATAGCTGGATTAGTTGCTTAGAGGTAGGTGATGTATTCACATCTAACAGCGTCTTCTGAGCTGAATAAGATAATAAAATTATGACTGCTTGGCACAAAAAGAGGAAGTTTTTGTTTGACCCCGTTCCCCATAATGAAGTGAAGGAATCCCACTTTTATTCCGAAAATATTTAGGAAAGGTAAATTTTACCTTCTAAAATACGATAATCACCACAACAACATCGGATTCCGAAACTAAAACAAACAATAAATTTAGCTCATCATATGGATCGTTAATATTTTTCTTTTGATTAATTTATCTCTCGCATACTACAGTTATTCCATCAATTTCTTATCACCGACCAGGTAGCCTCGCACTGTATAATAAATGTCACTCCCTTTGAGGTTTAAGCGAAAATATGAGTTTAACCGGAAATATTCCCTTCCCCCTCCTCTTCAGGACGTTACTGTTTCTTCCGTTAGCTGTCTCAGATGGCAGGAGGTGTATATATATAATCCGTCAGACGGCGCGTCGCTCAGTTCTAATCCGCGTGCGATTCTAGTGCGTCCGCGCTCTCGTCTCTGTTCGCTCGAACGAGTTTATTTCCCGCGCGTCTGAGCAGTTTTGCCTTCTCAGTGCCGCGTTCGGGTTACCCCATCACTTTCGCGTAACATTGCAAGTTAGATTGTTGAGTCGCTCTAGGTTTTATAGAAGGGCAGGATGAGGGTGAAGAATATATAGACGTCTTCTTAAAAGAACACACTATAAAAGATTATAGCAAATTCTTAACTGTTTTAAGCCTTGTAAATAGTTTTAAATAAACCGAGACGTGGACATAAGAAATAAATTACCTACATTTTTATGTCCATAAACCTCAAAAACTGCGAACCTAATTTTAAGAATAATTCAAGAATTCCATCTCCATTTATATAGTGCGAGTCATGGGTTTATTGAATAACAGTTTTTAAATTATAAAAGCATATTAATCTTCCTTTCTCACTATTTCTTAACTCAATAGTGAATATGACTTTAATCTATATTTACCTGAACGAATAGTTATGAGTAATGGAATGGTCCATTCATGATGGGTCCACATTAATTTAACGAGAACTTGAAGAAACCAACTGAGGACCTGGTTGAATATAAACTCACAATAAATGTATGATATATAGAAGATAGGTAACAACTAATTTAAAATAATTTACATTAATTAAAGCAGCGTAAATGTATTCTTCGCCCTCATCATACCCTAGAACTGTAGTATGGTTTGAGAAAAACGATAATTCGCAACACTTATCGTCAATTCATGACAATATTCCCTCTAATGATTGTGTAATTTATTTGTTACTGATTTGCCATGATTGAGTCCAGACACTCATAGTATTCACAAACTCTTACAGTACTAAACCCATAATTAGTCCAAATTTTTGTTATTACATTCAAGACTTTTCAAATGCACAAGATAGGCTCAAATTGCACATAAACTGTACTGACTACACCTGAAATAAGACCAACTAGGGTAGGTTAGCATTTAAGAAATTAATCAGTACATGAAAAGAGAATATACATTGCTGTTAATGCAATTGTTGACAAACTAATAAAAAATGTCCTCTATTAAGCATTCATCAAATCAAATTTAAATTTTATTATGAAAATAATCAGTCATTGCGCACATCAAAGAACTAACCACCCATCCGCATTGTTGAAATTGTGATACTGGAATGTGATTTTATAGCAGTTTTATAGTGTTTTTATAGCTAATTGCTGATAGGCGCTAAACTCCACAACTCATCGTTTTGAACTTTTTAGCGGGGTGTTCCATTGATTAAAATTGTGTGGTCGCTGCCAAACAACCATGTTTACTAAGTTGATGAACCACGATCTCCATAGCGTCTCCGTCGATCGTCTGAAATCAGGGAACATTCTGAGCCATGTGAGTTACATTGTTTAATACGAAAAATTTAATATAATTTATTTTATTACGGGATGTGGAAATTAGCTGGGCACACATAACGATAAGATTATACTTCTGATTTGTAATAAAAAATGCAAAAATATCTATACAATTTAAATTAAATCGGAAAGCCCTTCATTTCTATTTATTTATTTGTTTCAAGAAGACAGGACAAAATCCCAATCACAAAGTTGCCCAAAACGCAATTCTGGACTGCATTCCAATAAATACTTGACAAGAATGAGATTGAAAAATCCAAAGATTTGCGCCCCATGCAAACGTCATAGTAAAACGGCAGGCTCGTGGACAGGTTCAATCTGGAACGAGAAACTATTAAATTATGTAAAGGGGAAAAAACTACATTAAGATTTTCGTTCTTTTATTCTTAAGAGCAAGAATATAATGAAAAGAAGACTCAGCTGATCTGACTTCCTCGCAATCACATCCAGCGTTCTCCTAGATGCTGTGTACTAGATTTCTGGGCTCTAGGATGTAGAGGTGAGAAGTTTACTTAATCGCTCACTCAGCTAACCTGACTCCCTCCCAATCACATCCAGTAGTCTCCAAGAAGTTGAATACCAAACTTCAGCACTCTGTGATAGTACAGGAGAGAAGTTGACTATATCACTCACTCAACTGATCTGATATCCTTTCAATCAGTTTTACATGTCCCCAAATGGCTATGTACCAAATTCCAGCTCTTTGGACTGTACAGGAGAGAAGTTCTCTTTATCGCTTACCCAGTGATCTAACTTCAAGCGGTCCACTGGAGGCTATGTACGGAATTTCACGGCTCTTGGATGAACAGGAAAGAAGTTGGCTTTCAGCAAAGATCCTATCATTTCAATCGTTTTTTAATGTTGCAGAGAGTCTTCTTATCAAATGTCAACCTCTTAGGTTGAACATGTGAGAATTTAGCTTACTCAGCTGATCAGAAAACAGCCCATCATTTCAATCGTCTCTTAATGTCCCGTGTCAAGCGATTTCTTCTGGATCACGAATTTAACGAAATTAATTACTCTATTATAGGTAACACAATAAATTTTGGTTCTATGTAGACTTCTACCTATCATCTTGCCTCACCAGACATCGGCGAACATGCTGGGGTGCTATTGGGTTCTCATTCGTGACATCTATTGGGTGCAAAGTCAGTTACAGCTCGATGTATAAGAAATTGCTAGAAGCAAGCGCACTGGTCATAAACTACTCACGATGTGCAATGTTTAGATCCTGGGAGTTTCGATGGGAAAAAGTTCACGTGATACTGTTGTGTGGTTTTAGTTGCCAATATATATTTATGAATGCATTGATATCCACCCATGTCTTGGCACGTCAAGAGGTTCTCTTAGTTTATGGGTCCTCGAAGTTGGGAAGTTGCTTCTTTTAGCGTATTCTCTCAAGGGTCTCGAGGGTTTTCATTTCGTTGTAGGCAACTGCCATCATGACCGGGAGCAGCTATCATGGCCAGGTACTTCCCACATATACCGTGTCCGCTCTTCAGCCGACTGATATTTTTGATGAATTGTTTCGACTCCTCTTGTACATTTTGAAACAGAGATTTGCATTGATTTTTGGGGACGAATTTCTTCTGGACAGCGAACTTCACAAAATTAATGTCGTGCAAACTTCATAAAATTAAATTAACTTCACAATAGTTTTGGGTTTTATGTAGATTTGTACCTGTATGCCTTTATTTATTTTTTAATGTTGTGACGTTTGCTCTACTGTTTTACAGATGTGCATTTGGCTATTAATTATCTATCCGTCTACCTAATAAGTGGGGAACCCCTCCAACTTCCACCCAACCCACTTGCCTTGGCATGCGTTTATCAACTCTTAGGGATAGGAGCGAACTTTTATATAGATTATTTGAACTGCCTCAGGCCTTTTGTTAGTGTTTTAGACCTCATCAACACTCACTGAGCTTCACATCGATATCTCCAAAATTGTGGGGAATGATGGGGGGATCTGAACACCCAGTTTAGCTCCTCTGAGTCAATATCCTCATATCAAAACTTCAAAGCTTCAATGAATATATATCATACGGGAGACTGCATGCATTCTACGTAACTCTGAGCTAACTACCCCATGGCCACATGTTGATATTAATCCCCCTCCCCGCCTCCCCGAATACCTACATCAATCACCTCTCTCTCGGTCTTCATCATCATGATACCAACCCCTACATTCATCCCCTTGATACCAACCCCTACTTTATTCATCCCCTTGATACCAACTCCTTCCTCACTCTGTCACCGTGATATCAACACTTCCACCCTCTCACTCGTGATACAACCCTGTCCACATTTGTGGTCCCGTAGGCCCAAGAGCTGTGAATTCTGAAGATCCTTCAGTCGATCCGTCAAACCCTTCACTTCTTCCTATCAACTTTTTTTCCAAATTCCCACCCCTAATCCGTACAATCATCCTCAACCTCTCTTTCACTGAACTCGTTTCAACCCCCATCACACCCCTCTCAACCTTCAGAATGTCAAACAAGTGTATCAAGTACCAAAAACCTAAAACTTTTCACCTAAATATTTTTCTGGAATATTCACAAATTTCAGCATACATTCGTCCTCATATCTGAACACAGTGAATAATAGAATATCAAAACGCTGAGAATTATTTAAAAAATACATTTTTTATTTCTGTATTAGGTCGATAGCCATTCTACAAAAATCACTGGTCAAAAGAAGATTACCTTTATCAAACTGAGTCAATTGTGCATTATCGAAATATAACTGAACGATGGCACCTACTTGAAGAATATAAATGAATAAACTAAAAATTAAATAAGTCCGAAAAGTTAATAAAATTAAAACAACTGGGAAGCAGTAAAAAATTAATGACTCCGCGGCGATTCGAACCCGAGTCGCCCGGGCAACAGTTAGTATCTCTACATCAGAGCAACGGACTTTGCTTGACGAGTGGATTGGGGTTTTTCAATCTGTAGTTCTTGCGACGACTTAAAACACTTCGGATACATGAGGTTTACGCTGCCTTGAAGTAGTGAAAAGAATTCAGGTGCGATTGTTCAAAAATGCATTTTTTCTAGCACAAAACACGCCTGATTATGTAGTGCGATCCAGAGTTGAGTTGAAGGCAAGAGTGTTGGGGTGGTGATTAAAAGTGGGGCGAATGGAAGCGGATCGCCTTCCGAGGCTGTGCTTTGAGTGACGGTAAGCAGACACAACTCAAAACTGGGCATGCCAGATTTCAGTTTTTTCTTTTTCGAATACTTAGGTGAAGGTGGCATTTGGCAAAGCCAGGATTTGGACATTAGCAGTATACCTGTTCTTGCTGGCTGTGTTAATTGCCAAAGCTGTCAAGTTATTTCTTTTCCCTTCTAGTTTGATATGTTATATTTATTATGTTTCTTGTTTTCCACTCTTTTTAGTACGTGCCTCAGAAGCTAGGTCATTCAGGCAAGGCTTTCTATTTAAGAAGGACGACCTATTGGAATTGATCCAGGGGAGTAGGGGGCAACCCAAGTATGAAAAAAATAAATAAATAAATAAATAACCACATACAAATCCGATTCGGACCATTCTAAGACCGAATCCGTGAAAAAAAACCATAGGAGTATATCTGCGTGTGTGTGTGTGTGTGTGTGTGTGTGTGTGTGTTTGTGTGTGTGTGTGTGTATGACAACTTTTGTCGACGCTGCCCAGGTCACAATTACCAACCGATTTTCGAGATTCTTTCTTCGTTCGATCTCAATTTTAATCTAGTTGTGCAACGAATTTCGGACATTTTGAATTCACTGATGGAAGAGGGGGCATGAAGGGGGTAAAGCCGGAAAAATGAGGTTTTTGTCGACAAATTTTTTCAACGCAACCCAGGCTACAATTTAGTCTAGTTGTGCAACAAACCTTGGGAATTTCGGATTTACTTTCGAAATGGGAGTGGAGCGGATAATTACCAATTGTTTCAGGAGCTGCCCAGGCTACAAATCTCAACCGATTTTTGTGATTTTCATTTTATTCCATTAAGAATTCAATATAGTTTTGGAATGTGTGTCAAGAATTTTAAATTCCATCATGGGAGAGGGTGAATGGAGGAGGCAAAACTGATAAATCGTAGTGTTTTAACAATTCGCGTTCGATATTCGTTATTCTTCTTTTTGTTCAACTATGAATTTCGCCCAGTTTTGGATCGCATATCAGGAATACCGAATTTAATTATGAAAGTGGTGAATGGAGGGGGTCATAGTCATAAATCATGATGTTTTGACTAATATTGTCAGATTTTCATGGTTTTTTCTTGTTCAACCAGGAATTTGGTCTAGTTTTAGAAGTTATATCTAGGGTTTCAAATTTCATTATGGAAGAGGGTGAATGGAGGGGGTAATAGTAAAAAATCGTGGTTTCAACTATTCTCGTCAGATTATCGTGATCATTCTTTAATTCAACTATCAATTTGGTCTAGTTTGGAAATTATGTCAGGAGTATCAAATTTCATACTTATGATAGTATTCGCTTTTGCTGGAGGGAGTAATGGGGGGAGGGGGGTAAATCCGAGCGAGAAGTCTTGATATTTTTGTTTTCTCTCTTATTTTAACGCTCACCATAATTCTATAAAACCCATTCATAGGGACTTTCATGTAATGCATGCATTACTGACCAATATGGTTTTACAGTGCATCTGAATTTTCATTCTGATAGATTTTTCTAATAGTATAATATCCAGGTCCCTCCATCAATCCCTTAATGTTACTATATTTCGATCCGCTTCAATGAAGTACTGTTGACTATCAAGTGCATCGATGTTTTTTTTAAACAAAGTATTGCGAATCGCAAGCAACTTTTTTCTATTTCTCTTGTATCATTTTGTAAACTTATACATTCATTTAATCGATTTTGGGGAGATTGTAAACCATAATATTGCAGTCACATACTGTTCTGGAAAAATTAGCTTCTCATTGTAACGGCAAAATATAATTTAAAAAAAAAAAAAAATTACTCCCAAAAATTTATTAAAATCAAAACTGGGATGCAGTAAAAAATTAATGACTCCGGGGAGATTTGAACACCAGTCTCTCGCGTAACAGTTAGCAGCTCATCATCAAACCCACTGATGAATTTTAAAAGATTAGCTTCCTTAGAGGTATATGAGGCTAGACTCAATATACCCCCTTATTATGGGAAATGAACGGATGAACGTACAGCAACTCAGATCCAACCCAGTCTCATTCCATTGAACCTCTTTGTGCATAAATCAAACGAAAATCCTTCTTTCCGAAACTTTTCGAGACATCGAATTTTTAATATCGTAACCCTTAAATTCGATCTATTTGAGTGATACCGATGTTCGAGCACATCCCTGGCTGATGTGCGATTTCATAAAATTCGGTTTATTAGTTTCGGAGAAAAGCTTCAGACGTCACGGCGCGTGTATGGCGGACGGATGGGTTTTTTAAAAATGATTTTTGGCATCTATATAGGTATCATGCAACGTTAACGAACAAATTTTGAGGGGGGAAGGGTTTATAGTTTTTTTTTTTCAATCTTGGTCGATTACAAAGGATCATTATTGAAAATAATAAATCAAAAGTACTGAAGCACATAAGAACTTAGTGTAACTCCATCGCTAAGTAGCCAAAAACCTGTCCAGAGGTTGCTGCAGAGCTCCCTGAGCAACGACCATCGCTTAGAGAAGTTGATTCGTTGAAAGCTAAATTGTCTAAGAATGGAGAAGATGAATTTAATTCCGGTTTTACGAAATTTAACTCGTTTAGATACACGTTTTGAATCGAACATCTACTCGGACAATTCCTTTTTCTTTCTTTAAAAACTGTATACTCAAAAAATCGGAATTGATACAAAGGTCTAGTTTGCCCTAATTAGCTTGTATTTTGGTCCTGAATCAATCTTTAAGTTTATTAGTTTAAATAAAGAACCTTTGCAATCGAGATAGAAAAAAGATACGGAGAATAATAATAAAAAAATTATTATTCAACTTATTCTATAGTATATTATGAAAATATAACAGCATTGACGGAGACAATCACCGAAGAGAAATTAATGAAATCAAATAGAATACCTTCACTTTACTAGTACCTGTGTGTACGTAACTATAATGCATATAATATAAGTACAATATTAGTGTACATAAGTATCACAGTTGTAATTATAAAAAATTTGGAGTTGAAACAAAATCTTTTTTTTGCAGTAGATGGTAAACTCTGATTGAGAAGGCTAGTTTTGGTTTATTAAATTCAATAATGAACCTTTGTAATCGACCAAGAAAAAAAATTTGAACCCCCCTCAAAATTTTTTGCTTTATGTTTTTGGGTGTATGGTGTCCTACGCGAGCATAAAGAGCCGTCTAATCCATTCACGAATAATTTTTTTGCTGTCTTCCAGCACGGTGAAATTTTCTCCTTAAGTTTGCTAAAGTCGCACAGAGTTTCTACACTAAATCCATCCTATACAATAACTGATCACCAGCCTGAAAATAATCGTGGTTCGTTAGTTGTTAAGGTTTATTTTTTTCTTACAACTTTGGCTATCTACCACTTTTCTCCATCATTCTAATCAATAATTATTTTGGACTAATCGAAATTAGTTTTAAGAAACTGTTTTTCACTACAGTAAAAAGTATGACAAGAATGATATTTATTTTAGATAGTTAAAACGAATTCACACATGTGTGAATAACATGTCTTACTATACCAATGAATATAGTTACACAACGTTTGCATACATACGCACAACAATTGATGTTTTATTAGTGCTGTCGCACTCATTAACTTCTGTTTCTATTGACGCCGACTAACACATATGGGTGAACTCTGCCCGCCCCCCTTCCCACCGCTCCCACCATTCAATTGTATGTCTGCGGTCATAGTCAAGTGAGTCAAGTATAGATATAGTGGTAGTGGTTTGTTTGCTGAAATTCAGAACAAAGATATGAATATTTCTGTTAAATGTCCGAGACGTTCTCTAAAAACACCTCGGTACATCACTTCGCCGTGATTCAGCATCTGTAATCCTTCTGGGACGGAAAAATTATTGTGTGTCGACAAGTTTCATTTTTTAAAACACCGCGGAAAATGAAGGTAAGAGGAAGAGAAGAGAAAATAGCAAGGGAAGAGACGGATAAGGTTGAAGGATATGAACAGCAGATGATAAAACAAAAGAAGTGGTCGCCCCTACAACTTTCGCCGGGCTTTGGGTTCCCGCCCAATAATACTCTCAGATTCCTTTGTTCCCTTGAAGATATATTTTTGCCAAGCATTTTTCCATACGCTTCGGTTAAAGAATGAGAACAAAATACTCTACCAGTTTCTCTCTTTTTCGTGACTACGCTTGAGAATAATTTAACAAAGAAATCTCGACATGTGTGTTTCTCATCTGAGCCAAAATATGAGCCAGAAACGTGCAAGCTGATCATAACCAACAATGAAATTTGAAATCGAATAAAATCTATTGTTTAATCCCTCATAACTTTTATTTTCGTATTTTAGATATTTAGTTTCTAACGCTGGAATACTTGTTTTCCATTTTGCTTCCGAGTCTACCAACAGGTAGAGGAAGCTTTGTTTTTATTTTTTTGCTATTATTATTGTTATTATAATAATTATTTATTTTATTTTGTAATATTACACCTCCAATATTGAAGTTATTATACTGCTGCAATATCATATAACCTTACGCATAGTTCTCCTCAGGACCGATCAATTTGCTTACCTACTTCCACCCACAAACTGTGCGTAATTATTTTTTACTGATAATTAGAAGAAAAACTTGTATTTCGATAAACGGGAATGTATGACGTGAAAGAGAGTGAGAAAGAGAGAGAGCAATGCCATTTATTGAAGTTGTAAATGATGTCACCAATGTGGCGAAGTCGTTTCAGTCGTGGCGAGTCGTGAGGTGCGAATCCTTTGTTGACCGTAGAATTGGTTTGCTCGCCATTTCTCTGTAAATACAAATGGTTGCATTGCATATACGAGGCATTCATTCGTTGGGAGTAGTGTGGAGGAAATCCTTGTAAATTGTCTTATTCCTCTCGAATTCTGGTGCGAGTACGATGTGTCTCTGGAGGGTGGAATTTTGCTATGAAGCACTTTTTTTGAATTAGGTATCTGGGTGAGCAAGCACCCCTATGTCGAGAGCGCAGGTCCAAATCGGTCGAATTAGGACCTTGTATCTGGGCATTTTGTTGGAGATAGATACATACTCATTGTTTGAGAGACCATACTGTTTTTGAGTCCTATTTTTCAGACGTTTCTATGGCTCAGTGGTGTGGTCAACTAAGTCGTTGATCAAAAATTACACCCAGGTAAATATGAGTGGGTTAGGCCAATAAAAAATCAATATTCTCACGAACAACTCAATACTACTACGAATTAATAATTCATTAATTTATTGCGCGGAGGATCCAACCTTGAATTTCTTATTTTTATGTAGAAACGGAATATCTTAAGAACCGAAGTGAAGGCAGCGAAGGATCCAAAGTAAGTTGAGAGCGCGTTGTCATGGTTTTATAAAAATATTCAAATGACCGGGGAAGTACAAATCTTCGAGCTTTCTAACGGGAAGCGAAACGTTTGTCAATCATATTAGCACTTGTGAGAGCGAAGGTCGCCACTGACTTGACTGTTGCTTCTTACAACTTGTCCATTTAAATTACGACCTTCATGTTTTATAGGTTCCGAATTCATGTCTACACAGTTTTACAGCACTCTTTCCATCGTTAATGATAGGTATCGAATTGATTTTTGAATTCATGTTTTGGACATATCTCGTTAGTTGTGGACCTCAACTGCGAAAAGACAGAATGATTGTGAAGATCCGTTCCAGAAATCATTGGGATCGAATCCATGGAAAAACGTCGTGCATGGGTATTTTTGGAGCCACCAATGCTGTGAGGTCATGACTGGAACGATTTCAGGTGAGCGTGATAATCTATTTTAGTGATTTACGTAAATTTCTTATTTCTTTACGATATATATATATATATATATATATATATATATATATATATATATATATATATTTATTTATTTATTTATTTATTTATTTATTTATTTATTTATTTATTTATTTATTTATTTATTTATGAAATGAGATACGAAATTTAATCAATTGGAAATTTCGAAACTGATTTCTAAATGGCGCTCCATATCGAAATATATTGAATACAATTCAACTATAGGTAAGAAGATACGGCAAGAGGGTAAGGGTAGATGAGGATAGCAGTTGGGTTATAGATATAAATCAATGGGTTATGAATGATAGTTAATTGCTATAAGCACAATGAAGGAAGCTCTTACCTTGATTATGGATTAATTTGGTACATGAGAGGAGTGGCTGACCGAATCGGCGTGCTTTTGAGAACGTTCCGAGTAACAGTTCCTTCGACCAGATCTGACACACGTGCGTGTTCTCAAGTTCACAATTCTATCCTGGGAGCTCCAAGCACCAATCCGCAGGATAATCTGTGCAATAATTGGTGAAACTTTGTGAGATGGGCACTGATCAGGAAGAAGTTTACTATCGTCCATCAGTACACAATAAGTAAATAATGATTTTGTTTTCCTATTCTATATTTTTTATATTATGTTATTTTATTAATGAAACCTACGGGCATTATTTTTTTTTCTGGTGGATACTAGTTGTTTCTGAACCTAGAAGGTGTTCCGGAATGAAAAACCCATACTTCAAGGACCAAATCTACGAACATTCTGGAGAAAAAAATCCGCCCTGCGCCCAAAGGCTAAAGAGTGGTGGAGGTAGAATACGTTTTTACGTTTCCTACGTAAAAATCTGCTATTCTTAGGTTGAACAGCAATGAAATTCGATCCGCACCTCACATAGCTGCTCTAAGAGGCATCTTATTCCATACATAGCTCCATTCCAAATTTTAGCTTCATACGTTGAATAGTAAAGAAATTAGCTCCGGGGCTCACTCAGCTGAACTAGGGTAGGTACTTCTGACTTTATTTGAATGGATTTTATACTCATGTTCTTTTATAAATTAGAAAATGAAAAAGGATAAACTGAAGATTAAATGATCGGATATTTCTATCACCAAGAGAAAAGGTAAATGAATCGCAAACTGAAGTTGTTAAACTGATGGAGAGAAGACAGTAGTTTGGTGTTGAACAACAGAATGTGTTCTGAGGAGCTGGGCTCGACTTTTCATAATCCTTCTCCCTCTTGGCAGTAACCCCTTCTTAGAGGTCTCAGCCCCTACTCAGGTTCTGGACCTTCACCTCAGGATCATATGTTTTATTTATTCAGGGGAAAAATATCTGGTTAAAGGTAAGGCACAACAATACTTATATAATATTTTTACGTATCCTAAAATTAAAGCCAGCAAATTCCAAGATGTTTTTTTTTTTTTTTTTTTTTTTGGTTATAAAGATTGACTGGTTCTATAAATGATGAAAATGATAAACAAAAATATTTTCCAACACAGAAAAACATGATGACACATTCAAAATTTGGAGCCATTGATTTTATAGAATGAGGTCGGATACCGAACGATTTCTCATTCAACCCACAGAAGTCCTATAATTATTGTGTATCCATCTGCCCGAGCCGAACGGAACGGTAATTGGCTCTCACAAATGAAATTATATAGAGCGAATTGATTGAATCCTACTCCGATGCTCAATTTACCTTTAGAGCCTTCAGAGCTACGGGACGTCGCGATTAATTTTCTGTTTGTCTTGATAATTGAGAACCCACCGAATTCTCACCAAAACGTCAAATCCATCATTCATGCTCCTATCTTGAATTAACGCAAGTTTTCCTTTGATCAGCTCACAAAACAAAAAATATAGATCAGTACTCACGTAATGAGCCACTTGTTGAGTGCATTTTCTTTTGATTAGTGTTTATCAGCTTCGTACTATAAATGTCATACAAATTATTATTAAAGCTCACTGAGCTAACTTAGGTAGTTGGGTATGTGGAAATCATATTCCACCTATACATCACCGAAGCTCCTTTCCAAATTTCACCAACTTCTTTCAACTTCGTAGGATAAATAGCGTAGAAATCAGCGTTATGAGTTCACTCAGCTGATTGAGGTGATTTGGCAAGTTAAAATCCTATCCTACTTGGCTCAACAAGGCTCCGTTCCAAATTTCAGCTTCGTAGGATAAAAAGGATCGGAATTGGATTTTTTAAATCACAAAATCAGCTCACGCTGCTGATAATCCATGGCGATTTTTGCGACCCATCCCCTCAAATTCGGACCAGCTGTTCTCGAGTTAAAGCGCTTTTACGAGGATACACATACATACGTAAACGGACAGAGTGAATTCAATAGCACATTTTTTATTTCAAAGAAAATTCGCTACAAATGAAAAACGGACGGTAGACCTACGGTTCTACAGTCAGATCATTTAATAATGATTAATTTAACACTTTATTAGTTCATTATGGTTACTTAGCAATATTAGCTTATATCTGAGCGTAATAAATCAGCTTTCCTTGACACTACAGAGGCTTAGGGATATGAGATGCTGTGATAAAATGAGAGCATACCAAAAAGTGGCTAACGATTTTCCTGCTATGAAAACTAAGGGCGTTACACTTCCCTAGTAAGGCATTGGTTGTAAGTGAAAATCAATAGAAAACTTCACCGTGACGTGACGCTAGTGACGAGACGAAAACAAATGGAAACGTCCTGTTAATCATTATTAAATGATAAAAATCATAGTTGCTCGGTTAGAGCAGTTCAAGAATTATAGGATTAGAGTTTTTCGATTAGTGCTAAATTTATTTAAAAAATTGTTAATGATATACTAGCATACTAGGTGTATATATCATATAGATATTATCATAAAAGAGAAAGTTTGTTTGTTTGTTTATCCGCAATAAATGTCCAAATGGTTGCTCCGGTTTCCACGAAGGTGGGCAGAAATTGACTAGCAAGTTTCAGAGATGGTTTTAGGCAATATTACAATCCTCTAGGCTTACTCCTTCATCGAGAACTCAGCTTTCCCGAAAGACACGACCGCCCGGGTAAACAGCTTTGTAATTAAAGTAAAAGCGGGCATCTGTCGGACTTTTCACGCCAATCGTGGATGGGCTGGAGATACGCGTAAAGAACTTTTTATAACAAAATCAACTATGCCTAAAAGATTTTGCTGGGTTGAACTGAGCAGTTTTGACATGGATAGGTATGTCTTACTCTGCGTCTGAAAAATTTTGTTACGTAAACAAATTGGAAAAAAATTTGAAAAATTGGAACGCGATACCAAGAAACGAATTCGGTTACTATATGGCAACAATGAAGCAGCACTCTTCAGTTGCGGTGTGAAACAACCAGGGCTCGAAATAAAGTTCTGGAAAAAATAAAAGCTCCGAAAATAATAAGTCTAAATTGTACCATTATTATTTTGTTTCGACTTAGAGCCATCCTGTAAGAGTTTCTCCGTATCATCTCCGTCAAATTGCACTCCTCGGTAATAACAACGGTACTTGAGTATTAAACGGAGGCCACCATTACGAAACGCGCCGCGGCACTTATAGAAGGTTAAATTGTTATAGATGTTGTAGTAGAACTATTCTAGTATTGTTGTGAGTCGAGCGTTATCAGATAAGCGAGCTCGTGAGCATCCAGATCACCAAACTATACACATAATTCTGATCTACATGCCCAACTAATCTGCATTTTTACTAAGGGATTGACTACTTGATGTAATGTCTTTTTGAGATGCGAGCTTGCCAGCATCCAGACCACCAAACTATACACATCATCCTGATCTACATGCCCAACTAGTCTGCATTTTCACTAAGGTGTAGTTATTTTTGGTATCCGGTACGAAATATTTCTATAGGTTAGGTGGCCTCCGTTTAATACTCAAGTACCATAACAACGTTGCAGTCCGGAATCGTTCCGGCCCGGAAAAAAATATTTCGTTTCACACTTTTTTCGTTCCGGCCTTATTTTCCGAAATTGTCTACGTTTGTTGCACAACTAGACTGAAATTGGAATCGAACAAAATGAGAATCACAAAAATCGGTTAAGAAATGTAGCCTGTTCGACAAAATTTGTCGAAAAAAACCGGTTTTTTGTATTTAACCCCTCCATTTTCCCTCTTCCATCTTTAAAGACAAAAATAAAAGAAGAAGTTTGTTGCAAAACTTGGATAAAATAGGAATCGAACAAACAGAATTTCGGAAATCGGATGAGAATTTGGCCTGGGCAGCGTCGACAAAATTTGTCACACACACATACAGACATAAACCTGGGCATCTGGGCATCTTCCATCGTCTGTGTACATCAGTAACAATAAATAAGAGTAACTGCTCCAGTTCGAGTTGTATGCAGTTATCAAGGATCTCCTTTCTCAGATGTCCGAGTTAGGTAGGTATCCTCCCCAAACGCCACTTGAAATAATCGGAACAGCGCGTTCGACACCACTACAGTTGGTAGGGTAGACGTACTTACTCTCCCGATTGAGACTAGAATCGTCACAACTATTGATCCGAATATAATTGATTTAGGTCTATTAGTTCGAATAAAAAAGCTCTGGACCGGTGACAAACGATTTTTATTTATTTTTTTATTGTTTTGATTACAATTGAAAATAATAAACGATAGTTTAACGTTAATAATAAAACGTTGGTTTATACCGTGGTTCGTGTGTTTTTAGTTTGGTTTGGTTTGTTTAGTAATTGGTTTTAGAGAAATATTCCCTTCGCTTAGTTCGAAAATTTCGCTCATTCATTATCTGAAGTGGTCGTTCAGCAGTTTTTTCGCTGAAACCACATAGAAGATTAATGGTAGAAATTGCATGTGGAATCCTCACGCAATAATTTGTTCTTCAGCCTTGTTTTCCTTTCGAATTTCCAGGTTCGTGTTTTCCGTTGGGCGGATATACCGGGATCCTGCGATTTGTGATCGCAGTTAATAAATCCCAGCGACCTTCTTTTGTTTACCTTCTGACATTTGGCTTCCATTAAAAAATTAATAGTCGAGTCGGTGATCCAACCGGTGGAAAAATGGAGATTGGAAGTGGGTCAAATTACTAAACGTTTACTTTTTTGTGTACCAGTACCAAAAACTTCTTCACAAAAGGTGGACTTGAAAACAATTTGAGTGAGCCACTGAATTCTGAACCTTCTCATTTTCACTCTGTCCACCTTACAACCTTAGGTCATTGTCATCCCCATCATGCCCAACATGCATGCAAGTGGGCTGTTATTAACTCCTCCGGATAGGATGAAAACATGATCCTAAAACATCATCCTGTTACTTTGTTCACCTTTATTGAGAAATAATACGGGACCAGTACATAAGTAAGTGACAATAGCAAACCATTAACCCTATCGAAACTTAAAATAAAATAAATAAAAACACAAACTTGTAAATAAAATAATAAAACTACGAAAATATGATAAATGCAATAAAATGATTTTGAAGTACTAGACCCCCGAAATCAGTTCTCTGTTCATGTACTCCTAACATGAACCATGTTTTTCATACATATGACAAAAATTAATTACTGTTATGAGGTTCCGATCTTCAGAAATTTATTCGAGAGTAAATGGATCCGACCTTCAGAAATTTATTCAAGAAAAAATGGTTCCGACCTTCAGAAATTTATTCAAGACGAAATGGCTGGTGAAATAAGTGGAAATGGGACAGCGGAGTGATGTTTGGTGAAAAAAGGAGGACAGGCGAACCGATCAAATCTATGTGGAAGAGATACATCAGCCACCAAGCACATGGAATTGAAGCTTGACTAACGTGTGACGGGCGTCGAATCTGTTATTTTGAGTAAGTGATGTGGAATGTGCAACCTACATAATAAATTATTCTACTCCTGCTCCTTCTGACGATATGAACAGAGTATTGCTACGACCATGTCGATATGGAGAGTACAATGGTTTTATACAATGATCACAATGCTCTGAATATTGGATAACCCCGTTGTACTCCAATTCAGAACCACGAGAGCATGCATAGGCTGACTAGATGTGTAACATTAAGAGACGACTGGGGATTCATTTGCACTCCCAGATCACCAATCTCAATCATCCGAATCGGAGGAGGATTAATACAACTGCACAAGCGATATCGGGTGCCCTACTAAACTAAATATCTATATCTATAGCGCACTTCTCTGCAGTCAAAGGATATCCACGCATGACTGCAATCTCATCATACTCATGTTCACCTGAACCTGTTGATATACTGAAAGTCATAGTCTGATCGTCCCCGCCAGCGAAATATTCACTATCTGATTCGATCACATGATGATACCGTTCACAAGTTTTTCATTTGGTGAAGTCGGAAGGTAATCCAAAATAGTATGTGAGATTTTCATAGGACACAAAAATTGGTTCGTAGTTCATGCAAGCCTGAGCAGTCTTTCTCATTCTTCACCACCTTCAATATTTTCTTGAAGCTATCGCTAGAACACGATCCGTTTAAATTCATTCCTTTTTCTTATTCGGTCGTCTGAACAAAAAAATCCACTAAGAAAAACCTTATCCAATAAAACTTGAGACGACCGAATGGTAGAGTATAGTCGTAGACCGCCGGGTATGTTGACAGGCGACCCGCAATGAAAAAATTCCTTCTGCAAGGAGAGAAGCAGTGTTTGAAACAACAGTGGGGGCATTGCGAGAAAAAGGCGTTCTAGGACACTTGTAGGATAGCGAACAACAGGGGAGCCTTGATAACAGATACCACACGACGGCTTCCTTCCCCCTTCATCCCTTACAACGCCGCCAATGGAGGTTTCTGCGTTTTTTTCCAGTCCATTTTACCTCATTGTAACGGAGTGTGAGAAAGAAAGGTACGACTGTTTGGCGATCTCTTGATAATATACCGAATGCTATGCGGTCGAATTCGTATTTCGTCAAATTCGCTGAAGGTTTTGGATTTTGATTCAGGAATTATGGTCTCTTTATTATGAAATTTGAGCGTTATTTCTAGCAGAATCAAGGAAATGAGTCTTACTTGTCAAATTTTGTCGACGCTGGCCAGGCAAAAATTCTTAACAGAATTTTGAGATTCTTTTTCTATTTGATCTCATGATTAGCGAATTTTTGTAGCAATGGCTCGAAAAATTCCAAAATCAAAATTTTTGAAAAAATTCTTTATTGAAATCCGTTTTGAGGTATTCTGATATATATATATATATAATTTGAAACACGCACACACCAACGGTTTTTTCATGGATTCGGTCTTAGAATGGTCTGAAACGGATTTTTATTCTGTTTTATTTCTCTCATGCTTGGGTTGTCTACCAGCTCCACCCCCCTCCTCCTTGGGTCAATTCCAATAGGACGTCCCTCTTACATACGAAACCTTACCTTCATGACCTACCTTCTGAGGGTTCCTAAAAAAAGGCAGCCATCATGAATTCCCTAAAAACATAATCTAACTTAACATTATCATGGGTAGTATTGAGATACAATTGAACGATTGCTTAGCATACCAAGCATGCTGTATGCTACTGTTGAACAATTACAGTCTTACCAAGATGAATTACAGAAGATGGACTTGATCAATATAGAGTTTCGGTATTTGAAGACTCTCATCCATCTGTCTCGTAATCCTACCCGCATGAATGTTCCTTCAAACCACGTTATCAAGATATCTGCCACTGAGTTGGAAGAAAGACTCCGTAGGGCATTCAATGTTATGACGTACGAAGTCCTCAAAGCATCACCGAATAACCAGCTGAATATCATCGAACAAGATAAGTATCCTGGCGCCTAGGGCCCCTCTCATGGCTCGTTCACCTCTTCTTTTCTACGTTACTTTTCGTCTACGATCTACTTACAGAAATGCCCCCTTCATCGAATTCCCCCTCCCCCCACCGTCTTTTTGACCTCTAAACCCGAATTCGATTTTGTTATGGCTGGAGTTATTTAAAACATCGCGTCGAGAAAAGTGAATCCGTCTATATAACATGTTTTCTGCGAGAAACTGAGCCATTCCTAGGGAAGTGTACTCTGTTTATTGTTCATCCGACAAAAACTATATTCTGCTCAAAAGAAAGATAGCAATTTATGATAGCATTTTAGATCGCTCTGAAAATATAGCCAGCTGACCTACACTCAAAGTACATGAACATGAACTGCTGCTGCTGCTGAATTGCTGTTCATTTTCAGTTCATGATCTAGAAACCATCCTTATGATATAAAAAGAACGCAGTTGGGTATATGGCCTGAATAGGCACCTATAGATCATCATAGGCCGGTATGACTCCACACATTTAGTTCTATTTTCCTGTATGAAATCCACACGGTTAACTACCTTTCTCCGTGCCTTATGGAATGGTCGTTTCACATTCTTTGAAAGTGGCTTAAGAAGAATGATGACAAAACTATTTATCTTAGTTATAATTAAACTAAAACCCTGCATATCGCTGTTTTGTTTTGAAGATGAAAGCTGTTATAATTTAAAACGCGTTCGTCCCAATTAGTTCACCTAGATTTTCTGTAAAAAAGAGAAAAATAAATGTTAAACAACTTTTTGATGCAATTCAAGCAAAATAACGTGAAGAAAGGGGTTCGGTTGATGGAAAACAAAGGATCGTGTTTGGTTTTATTTTGCGTCAGATAAGGAATGAAACTCCAGGCATTGTGGAATAGTATATATATATATATATATATATGATTGTGTGTGTGTGTGTGTGTCATTCCAGACGATAACTCTCTTTAGGATTGAGATAAAAATTCCGTGCTTGCGTCAAAAAATTATGCTTTCCAAACGAAAGGATGAGTTTGTTGGCCAGCATTTTTTAAGTACATTAAATTGGTCAATTTCAAAAAATGTACTTTAAAAAATCACAAAAATGGCTGAAAATCGTTAAATTTATATTTTTTGGTAGAATATTGCTCAAATAAAGTTGATTAACTATATAATAGAACGTTAAAAAAATTATGTACAATATTATGCTGAAAAGTGTACTTAAAATGCATTAAAAAACTACAAAATAAGTTAAAAATTCAAACTCTCTATTTGAATAGGAGATTACTATTTAGAATACATTTTTCCCATAAAATTAATAGTTAACAATTTCCTTGCAATCAAAAAGCTCATATTTCAAAACAATTTAACGTAACACAAAACGATAATTTACAAATATTCGCTCATACGATCATACTGCATGACTGGAACTTTGTAAGTTTTGCGGAAAACCTCGGAAATATAGAGTTTTACGACCGAAGGGCGAAAATGAAGGGGGTAAAGCCGAAAAAACATTGTTTTCCACGATAATTTTGTCGGCGCTGCCTTGGCTGCAATTCCCAACCTGTTTTCGTGATTCTTATTCTGTTCGACCCTGACTCTAGTCTAGTTGTGCAACATACATTGGGAATTTTCGATTTACGGTTGGATGATGGGGAGGGTTGGTTACCAATTCATTCACACATTCGGCCAAATATCGTGATTTTGTATTGTTCGATTAAGAATTTTATCATAATTTTGGAATATAAATATGTGAGGAGTTTCGAATTTCATTGTGGAAAGGGGTGATTAGAGAGATTTAATATTGATAAATCGTGTTATTAACATTTCATTTTTGACTTGATCACAATCTATAAGAATAAAAATCCACTTGTGTTCAAAAATAATTTTAAAACATGTACCATTCTTTAAAACAAATGTATTTTGACAGTAATCTATGTATTGTAGTCAATTGTAGGACCCTGTAAATGAGGAAACTCTGTTTTTGAGCTGCTTTCCTTTCCATGGAATACTCCTTGCCCCTCCCCACCTTCCCTTTGAAGCGCTCTTGAAAACTGCCTCGTTTCACTTAGCCCTTTTTTTCCTAAGCTGCCACTGACGGGGGCCGTTACCGCAAAGTCCGGGTCCACTGAGCCCATACTCGGCCCAGTAGCCCCCGCGGACGATTCTGCCCCGAACATCGTTTTCCTGTCTCAGCCTGCACCCGGGTCCTCCCCGAACCCGATCCTGTCCCCCTCGCCTTCGGTACAAGTGGTTGGGGTTCGGGTTCGGTAGGGCGTAAGGGGTCAAGGAGTGAAATTCTGCGCTCCATTAATTCCCCTCGCCACCCTTCGTCACTCGGTCACCGCCACCCCTCCCCTGAAAATTTACCGGAACCACTCCCACTGACATTTTAAAAATAGCTCAAATGCCGTTGAAATCAGTCATGCAATAACACTGTAGAGCAAGGACTTTCAGGTTGTCAAGCCGCCACCTGAACCGCCATATTGAAATGAAGGCAGTCCTTATACTAATACAATCGTAAGACGATACATATTATATCTTCATATTGATCAGAACTAATTAATTGAGCCTTTATTTTAAGTTCCAAGGTATTTAAAGAGATAATATTGTTAGCTTCATTTTTCAATGGCTGACAAACTAACAATATATGTTTTTGTTCATCACGTCAATAGTGATCATAAACGTCAGAACTTAGTGGGGAAATTAGTATGTATTGGTCCAATTTCAATTTAGATTCATCAGGATCTATTCAAACTCTCTCTGGAGGGGAAGTAAGGGGAAGAGAACGAATTATTTACCTTACGAAATTATTTTTCCTTCGACCCACAACAGCAGCACTTTCAATATACCCGAAGTAGTGGTATTTCAAGACTGGCATCTTCGAAACTCAATTTGTCAACAAAGTACAATAAAATGGTATTTTATTTTAGACTTTGTTAGATATCCCATCAACAAATCGATTGAAACCATCCTCAACAATGTGTAACAAGTTGGAAGAGCCACTGATGTTTTACTGCAAACAATGCAAAATCCTTGCTGTTATTATTATTTTATTTTATTTCTTATAAAAGTATTTTTTTCCTTCTGTCCGGTTTAACATTTATCGAATTCTATAATTCTATAAAGAATTTTTTCTGTTTATTCTGAAACTTCGTAAGTTACAAGCCTATTGACACTTGTTCAGTGGCATATTCATCCACCACATCAAACAAATAAACTACAAAATTTCAAGCAAAAACAAATTTGAATCGCAACTGAAATTACCCGTCCCTACCTGACTCAATGCAATGACCTAACGATTTCTCGTTCTCTTCGTGATCCCCAAACGAATCGAAGCGAGGTGCGTGGGATAGAAGGCTAAGGCGATCATCAACGTTTTTGTCTTTTTTCCGGTCCTCAAACGAGTACGCAGATGAATTATGGATGTCCGATTCGGGATAACTAAAACATCATTCATCGTATGTTCGTCAAGAATTTAACAACCACAGGTGAATAACGAATGACTTCAAATTACAGATTCTAAACCGAGGTTTGAATTGAAATTTTTACTGGGACGAATCAATATAAATATACAACAACGCGTGTATGTACATTCTGCTTGCAGAAATTATAGGCCGCCGTTTCAACATTCGCGTCGTTAACAATCATTATCCACAAAAAAGAAATCTTTCACGAAGGGTATTTACATTCAAAATGCTCCAAAGACCGTAGTAGTTATTAGTAGTTACTAGTAGTTAGTTATTTAGTAGTAGTTATTAGTAGTTACCCAACCGGAATTCTTCAGGCTGCAACGCAATCTTCTATATACGAGTATATGATGCCATCACAAGGTTCCTAAATGATGTATACCCATGGGCCTAAAAATGTATACTGCTGGCTATATAATGGTGCAGCTTATTGTGATGTCCAGAATAACTAATTTGTAACTTTTCGACTAACAGATATTGCTTCTAATTACGGTAGCCCTGCTCGAAGCAATGGGGTTAGACTTGACCTGCGCTGAAGCCTGCATGGTACTGTTGAGTGACTATTGAGCGTTGTTACGAAACTACGGAACATCAGTCCTAGCTCAGACTTGAACGTTTTGGAAGATGAACGCTTGCAGACGCATCAAAACCTTCCGACATTGGGGTGGTGGTGCATGCGGTGTGGAGAAGGCCACATCGTTATAACAGGAATCGAATTTGAAAGCATATATGCAAAAGAAGTAGTAAACTGTACGGGTTTTGATCTTTTGACACCTGTATACAACCTGACTGATTTAAATAGGAATTCAAGATAAGTTATGATTCAGCGTTGTCAACATATTTTTGGTGTTTACCCTGCCGGCAGCAGCTACAGGGATATATTTCCAATGGTATCTCTCAGACCATGGTGCACCATTTGTACAGGAAAAGAAGAATCTTTCTTTAAATCGTTAAAGAGAATACGAACTAACCATTCTGCCACAAAGGGTTATCTTTTCAGGATCGGAATTAGCACAAGCAACTTGTGTGATGATTGTGGGGTGCCTGAAACCCCACAGCACGCATCAATAGAATGCAAAAGATTTGAGATCCAAAGACACTCCCTTTTTGACGAACTACGGAAAGACTTACCCCTCCCATTCAACCTTCAAACTATTTTCTCGGTAATCAATATAAATACCTACACTGTAATATATGAGTATTTATGCTCTATTAATTACAAATTGTAATTAAATATATTTAAATTGTATATTGAATGAATTTTGAAGTACTATGTATTGTATTTTGTAACAAGTAGAATGTAATTTGACTGTATGGTGGTAAGGGTGCCATTTTAAATAAATTTAATAAGAAAACAGTGTTTCAATACCCAAAATATGTACTTATACTATAATGAGAAAATTAATATGTAATATAGATGTAGAATGAGAGTTGTAGCGTTTGATTCATATTACAAGACAAGTAATGCATACCTGGGTATCTTTATCCTCGATTTGTAATTTCATCTACTCCAAAATTTTAGTGTCTACAGAGAGTTTAATTCCAATGGTTTTTTTATTTTCAGGTAAGACCCATCAAGGTTCTACTCTGTCCCTATCTCTATCAAATGATTCGAAAATCAGATCCAGGTGAGTATCTAGCAGGTATATGAACATCCATGATGTCCGATTATTATCTCGAGTCAGGTCAGAGTGAGTAATGTATCTCGAAGCATTTGTGAAATAAAGGTCAATATCCATCCATGAGCAGAATAAACATTATGCGCGCAAACTTATTTTACTTTTAAATGAAAACAATTTATATTCTGCAAACTTTGACACTAACCGCACACTCTTCTAATGAGTAGTTCTTTTTCCATGACTTTTGATCTACGATTTTTGATTACCACTACGCCACAGTGAGCAGGTGGGTCCCACCCAGGAGAGAGGGGTGTGCTGTGACGTAGTAATTATTTTAAACTTTGAAATATCATGGAAAACTCGGCGTTTCGCCTCCTGCACCCGGCTAAAATTGATAAACATAAAATATGTTTTAGCCTCCCAACACGTATTATTTATTATAGGTAACTAAAGCATCATACCTATATTTTAATTTTTGGAATAGACTTTTTTGATATGACACGCGAAAATCAAATCGAGTGAATACGAGTATACAAGCATGTAACCGCGCAGTAAACTTCCCAGATGTATGGTTGTTTTAACCAGCTTAGAAGCTGACAACCTGGTTACCGAAAATTAGTGTGACATACTTTCGTGACATCATTTGGTGTACTTTTAATTGTTGGGAGGTGGGGGCTAAAATATGTCCCATGTTTCCAAGTAAAAACTCCTCATCTACTCTCCCATTCTAGGCAACGGTAAGGTTTACTTTGTTTAGTAAAATAATTAAATGCAAGCATTAATCTAAACATCACATCATCCATTATACTACATAAACTTGTCCAATTATTTGTGAAGATAAGCAAACTGACTGGAGAGAACTGACTATTATATTTCATGTAGTTTTCTATTTATAAATCATGATAGGTGTGTGTTTGAAGAAATTGATTAAGAGTACTAAGAGTTGAGTGTAGTATTTTTTCAGTGTTTCTTCAAGTTGGGATTGCGGATACCAATTAATTTTTGCCCTGTTTCCCGGCCCTAGATCTACATCACCCATGAACGCT
Source organism: Adelphocoris suturalis (assembly GCA_030762985.1). Lineage (NCBI taxonomy): Eukaryota > Metazoa > Arthropoda > Insecta > Hemiptera > Miridae > Adelphocoris > Adelphocoris suturalis. The sequence goes on from CM061041.1 coordinate 42,241,427, forward strand.
GTGACCCACAAAAAATTCTTTCTTGTTCTTTTTCAAACCAAGGGACACATATTAAAAACACAACAAAAATTGCTAAATAACCCTTTTCCAAAACGTACAATAGAAAAATATTCGTAATTATCAACTGCAATGAATCTGTTCAGAAATTACTTATTTGAGATGTAATTAAATCGTATCCCTGTATATCCACTATTGTCACCTTTTCCGGTAACTCGTTGTCAAGTTTTTCCGTTATTTTTTATCCTGAAATCAATCAATTATAGCTAATATAATATCTCCACAAATATTTACAGAATGCTGACAAAAATATTTTGTTTCAGCTTTGTATCGAAACTAACAAAGTGGCTGTCTTTGTTACAGCTAATTGGTACTACTACTATTACATCAGATTGGTGGTACACTTTATCACTTGATGCAGTTGCCATGATCTGAAATACAGAGACACACAAAATATTAGTTTCTATCTTAATATAATAGATACCAATTAGTAGTATAGGTATTATAATTATTACTCCAAAATCCTTGTAGTAAAATTATACAGCTTGTCGTCTGTGTACTATGGGTCTATATGACCGTTATTTCATACCGGCTGCCTATGTAATGTGGATCATACTGACCCGTTATGTCCTGAGAAATGCTCACATACCTTGATTTTGTCCCTTCTACTACTCAACAGGTGGCTCCAGCGGGCTTTGGAGGAAAAGACGTAAAGGTACTGAGAGGGTGGGGTGTGAGGGGAAGAGCGATGCCTTCCTGATTGTACTGAGAACTGCAGCGGCTCGTATATACCCACAATACTCAAGGATAGATCACTACATGATTTTGTGTGAAAAAACACCCAAAATTATGTTTCACATGTGGCGAACGAATACGTATCTTCGAAAACTCGATATTTCACATTTGGAGCACTTTTGACAAGGATACGTCCTTTACGAGGGGTTCAACTAAAACACATTTTTCCACGCGAAACGTGTAAACATACGTAAGCAAACTTCACGTTCAACCTGGCACCTAGGTATTTCCACAGTACCTAACTCCGTAAGTTTTCATGCGATAGTTTTCAATTTATCGCAAAACATAAGATATTAAAGAAAGACATATCCATGATAATTTGTTTCTCCCGTTGAGGGGGACATTTATCATGAATACCCAAAATATTTGCTTATAATTGTACATAAAATTTTATTTAAATTACGAATCTGCAATAAAAAATAGGTATTCCCATTTTAAAAAAATATATAAATAAATGAAATCTTCAAAAATAAAAATATAAATTACTTGTCCATCAAATTCTGGACACCCTGTAAATAACCGTGTGGTGATACCGACTAAAAACTTGTTTGGGATGGAAACGTGGAACGTTGGTTTCCACAACTTGGTCTCGAGTGATTCAGATCGCTAGGGAAAAGGAATGGAATATTCGGCTCTAAAATATGCAAACAAGATACATATTTCCTGTTTCAAACACATTCGTACTTGTAACTAAGTAAAACATCAAAGTTCCCAAGCCAGACTTGATGAGCAAACTTACGTGCAATAGAGGTTTTTCTCCCCGCACTATAATTTGAAGGCCTCCAGAGGGGGGAAGGAAGGGGGGGGGGCAGCGCCAGTTGTCCTCCTATGACCTCAACCCCCTTTCTTTCTTTCAGCTTTTTGTCCAAACAACTTGGCGTTTTCAGCTGAAAACTTGCAGCCAGAAATTTTCAAAGGCGCAAATACACAGTAGTTGCCTATTAAACTCAGCACACATTATTATATGAGCTAATTGCCAACTAAGTACGTTGTAAGCTTTCTATCTTTACGCATACATGCCCAAACGTCTGTACCGATTTGAATCCGGTTTTATGTGAAATTATCATAAAGTTCCCGATGTAGTTTTCAGCCTTATTAAAATCTCCTAACTCCAGATTAACTGAGTGAGTCCGGAAGCTATTTTTGTTCTTAACGGAAGTTAGTGAAAAAACGTTGTCTATTTCCACGAAAAAAATAAAGAGTTACAACGTTAAATCGATTTCGACGGTTAGGTCATCATCAGTTACAAACAATAACTGTTGTTGTTTGTTACTGATGATGGCCTAAGCGTCGAAATCGATTCAACATTGTAACTCTTTATTTTTCGTGGAAATAGACAACGTTTTTTCACTAACTTCGTTTTGAAATGGGTTTCCACAACCTCGTCGCTAGTGATTTAGTTCGTATTCTTTCCTAATTTGAAATACAATGCTGCAATTTCAAACAGAGCCTCTCCCGAACAAGTATATTTACAACATTTACAATTTTACAACGTAATAACAACTTACCCCCAAACCACCCAGATTAGCTGTGTGAGGTGAGTGAAGATAGTTTCGTTTCTACTCAACAGGCAACTGACACCCCAAACTTTCGTGAACAAGTGACCTGGTGGCAATAAACAAAAAACCTGACAGATATGCTAGAAATCTATTATATTATTGGCACCGTAATGCCTGATGTTAGGGACTAACATTTTCGTCAAACACGCAGTAAAAAAATCTAAACAAAAGTCTAACATAATAAATCCTGCTCATGAAAGTGTGGTCGCAGCTTTGGAGAAATACGAACGTTTTATGAAACGTAAATGGGAATTTGCTGGTTTTCGTAATGTTCTACTACCTTCTGTACCCAATTCTGTATTTTCTTCGTTGTTATCAGTACTCTTATCTTTGACGATCGTGTCGAGAGCTCATTTGTTGTTTTTCGTGAATATGCGTGAATTTGAGACTTCACTGTCTACCAAGTTCTTCAGCCTTATCTATGTGATCCTCACAAGCATTTATACGACTGAATTATTTAATCTTAACATGAGCATTTCCTCCGTTCGGTATACATCCACCTGATCAAATCGTCTCTGAGGGATTTTCGTTGCATAAAATTGAATTTATCACGGAACAGCACCGTATTGCCTCGTTTGATGTTTACCCGTATTGCCTCGCGACTTAATTTTACTTGAATATACATTAAAGGCAGAAGGAAATTATCTTCATTAAATTATTGCGGGTACAGTTCATGTCTGGAGAGTCAATTCGAATTCCAATTTTCATATCTACTAACAACAGAATACCATCACGTTTCTTGGACACCCTATTCGCACAACCGAAAATATTTTTGCCCTTTCTCAAATGGAAATAATGAAACGAGTTGGAATAATGTATTGCCGAAGTTATTGGCAAATCAAGCCCTCGTGAGAGAGTGATCAATTCAACAAACAACCTTTTCCCGATTCCACGACTCGCTAAAATCGCTCACCTTTCCCAGAACCCAATCTTGAGCGCGTGTTCCCGTTTTAATCTAGACGCCTGATTTAATTGCAACGATCGCCCCCCAGTTTTCCCTCCTCCGGATATTGCTAGTTGAGGGGCGGAGTAGATACTAACCTGCTTCAATATTTCACCGAAGAAAGATTTGAGAATTGCGCATTTTCCGAGTACCTCTATCCGTGGAGAAGTTATGGGATCGGTTGAAACAAATTGTCCACAACCCTTACAATAAATGAATGAATGACAACAAGTTTATTTGCTAGTTTGACAGATAGCACTTGGAAGATTACGAAACATGATACGCTTTGGTCATGTAAGACCATCAGCAGGAGCTCCTTCTATCATATTCCGAAATCTAAGTACATGTTCATAACAAGAAATACCTACAGCCCTTATATAATACAAGGGTCTAGGTTCAGATTGAAAGTAAATACAATTATAGTAATCAACTTCATTTGTCTCTATTATCATTATATTATTCGACATTGACTTCTATTTTTTTGAACTTCATTTGAATTTTTCCAAGTTCCAGACGATAACATTTTCTCGGGGTGAGGTTTTTTCTTTTGATTATTTTTTGAGTGGGTGGTCTCGAACGACGATAGGTGGTCGGGATTCGAGGGTGCTTTTTAATGTCCCGTTGAGTTGCTTTGGACATTTGGATTTTTTCTGTAACAAGGATGACGAGCTTTTGGTTTATTGTTTCCAATAATAAGCCTATGTGATCGTGTAGCAAAAAAATTTATATAACCCCCCCTCAAACTTTGTCACTTTACGTTTCAAGGTGCGTAGAATCCAAATTTGAAATGTCCGTCCGCCGTCCGCCGTCCGCTGTTCGCCGTTCGCCGTCCGCCGTCCGGGCCATAAAAGGCCTAAGAATTGACTTAAAAAACCTGTTCTTTCGCACATAGACTCCATTTGGGGTCTAGGTGGTCCTAACGTTTAACCATCCCGATCGCTTTACTCGCATAGATGCTATGGGCCAAAAACGGGCGAAAAAGTGTCTTTTTCGACGCGCGCACGCCTGGCACGCTTGGCAGGGGGTCACGGTGGGTGGAGGGGGGGGGGGGGGGGGGGGGGGGGGGGGGGGGGGGGGGGTGAGCGGGGGGTGGAGTGAGAGGAGGCGCCGGCGCCGCGGCACCTTGTGGTGGGTACGGCGCCGGTGTTCCTTCGAGGCATGAATATGTTTTTTTCAAGGTCATATTTGTGTGTTAATACCAAAGCTTTTCCTACGCATATTTAATAACATATCCTCTCGACTTTTCGTACGTACTTATATAATGATATTATTAAGACAATAACTATTTGAATAGATAGGAGCTCAAATCGAGAAATATAAACATGAGTATATAATTATAGAAGTATAGGTTGTGGCAACTCGAAGTAGGACACGCCGAGGAGTCTGGACGGGCCTTATGACGTACGCTAGCCAACTAAAACTACGATCATACTCAATTGAAAAAATAATAAACCTTTGTGAAATAATTTGCAGCGTTTTTGAAAAAGAGTAGTTACCTACCACCGATTTCAGGGACACGGCGGTCATGATGCTTTTTTTCACTTCTCTGGTTCGCTCGACTCTCAAATATTGATCGATGGTTCGGTCTCCGTCCCATGCTTTTGCTAAGGTACAACTGGAAAGAATCCAGAATAGATTGTTAAGGTTTTAGACACACAGAACATTGGCATTGTAGGAGCTAGTAGTTAGATGCCACTTTCGTTGCTAAATTACTCGGTGGAACTGTTTACTGCCCATTCCAGCTTCTACTGTTCCACCTAAACGTTCGTTCCTAATACACGCCACCATTTAGTTATTTCTGTACCTCTTATTATACTATCTCCTAAATAGTTCCATAATAAGAATACAGGGAAGTGTTAATTATTTGGCTTCCCTTATCGACGATTCAGTCTTGATTTTTTTCTTATTCAGTTACTAATTAGAATAATATAAGACGTGTGCGGAATTTATTGTTATGATTGGGTTGGGACGTTTTAACTTATTACCCAAAAAATCTTGTTTTGTACTTCCATTTTCTTTGTTCATTTTCTTGTATTTTTTTCCAAAATTTACTGTACTTATTTAAGAACCTATAATAATTGGGCTTTATCCCGTTTTTATGTATATAACAAAAAAGAAACAAATGGTCTATATATGTATGTCATTCACTCTGCTGGTGAAAAGCTCACCGATCAGTAAGAAACTATATGAAAATATTTCTGTTTCACAGTTTAGTTTTCTTACATGAGGGTTAGGCAAAGCAATAAAATAAATCAGCTCTTAAAATGTATAACCTCTCGGAGAATCAAAATGTATTTACAAGCAGAATACAAAAGAATACATTTATATTCTGAGTTCATGTGTTCATCAGTATTTGAAACGAAACTAGAGATTGTGAGGAAAATCATCTCGTGTGTAGTTTTTGACGAAAAAAATGTATCAAACTGCAGCTACTAGAACTATAGGATAGGTAAATTTTCATCAACGCTATTGTTCATTTTTTTAACTTGTTGTTTATTCGAGTAGGGACTTGGCTATAGATTCTGTTTCTAAATAATTATTACTGCAGGTAGGTAGTATCCTATTTGGGTCAAGCCAACAGTCGAATCGCCACCTCCTTGTACAGTCAGTCTCTCATTCCACACGCAGCCAACAAGAGTGGCTTACAGTCGTGTTTTGAAGGCTTGACAATGCGGGTCTTGAGACTTGATTGATAATGTTTTAACAAGATGATGTACCTAATACAAATTGTTGTTTGGGCTGTATGAATTCACTAAAAGAATAAATATCAACTAAAGCCGAATCGGCAGTGTAGTAATATGCTTACATAGGTATTTATATGATCTCTACTATATGTAGACAATTTAAATGTGTTATTTAGAGACGGGAATGTATTGATTTATAAATATTGACATTCTTGACTAAATCTTGACAATAGAAGCAGTAGGTCTCCACTATTATTATTGTTATTGATCTGTGAACATGTCATTACATTTATGCGTAATCACGAGACATTCTTGACTAAATCTTGACAATAGAAGCAGTAGGTGTTAGGTTCTAGTTTTCCTAACATTAAATTATTCCCTCTATAGGGTACTTATTTTTATTAGTCATAAAATTTTGGTTCTACTGTTTATTCATATATGGCCTCGAGACTTAGTGTCCCATCCAATACATGAACGACAATAGAACAAGAAGGGAGCTTGTATTGATAATTCGCGTAAAGCGAATTATATAGATTTTTATTTACTAAGTTCGTAAAATGGCCCCGGGTTGATACCCATCCAATTTTACGAGTTAGTAGGAGAATCGGACGCTCAGAATTCTGTGCGTAAGTTTTTAAGTAACTTATAAAAATGGCCCCGGGTCGAGTGACCTATCCAATTTTTATAAGTTGATTGGAGCTAACCAAATTTTGTATTTTTATCACGTAATGGCCCCGGGTAGGTTTACCCATCCAATTACGTAGATAAAGATGTGTAGAGTGATTTTAGTTTGCTGTTGGACGTGATGAAATGGCCCCGAGCGTTAGCCCATCCAATTTCATCAGTTTGAAAGTTTTGAGTTTTTAAGTAAAACGAAAAGGTTGTTGAATTGAATACACGGAGGTTTAAGGAAGTTTACCAAGAGCGATACCCAGGACGAGTGAGTCTTAGTGTTGTGGGCATAGCCCTTATATAGCCCGCCTTCCCTGTCCCTCACCCATCGGGGCAGGTAGGAAGGTAGTGCCACCATTAACTTGGGTTTTCCCCGTCCTTTGTATTTCTCTTCCTGGTTTCTTTATTATCTTCACATTCTACTTGTTTACATATGGTGTTGACTTCTGGGAGGTCATAACAGTAGGTCTCCACTATTATTATTGTTATTGATCTGTGAACATGTCATTACATTTATGCGTAATCACGATGTATGCGTTTTGCAAGGATTTCACGTTTGAGCAAGCGCAATGATACTGCAACTGTAATTAATCTGACAATGCTCAAGCTTGAAGGACAATGAAATCAGACGTTCAATCATTAATAACCTCAACGTTTGAGCTACCTTAGACCACTCATATTAAATTGATGTTAGCACAAAAATTATTGACGAAAGAATGTTAGCACGTGCGCAGAACCTCATATTGATCTGTGAGCGCTGAAGGCACCGTCTAACCTTTGAATATCTCAAAACCTTCCTGACATTTCATCAAAATTGGATGTCAATTATGCTTATGCAGAGGTCTGCGGACACAGATGGACTGCCGTAAAACTAAAATATTTATCATACAAGTGTAAAATGTTGAATTCTGGTGAAATTGTTTGAAGTAAATTGATTCTGATTGTAGACCAAACAAAGTTTGGCCTCACAGAAGTGAACACTAAGTAGGTGCCTTGGTGAATTCGGATGCGAAATGTAGGTACCTAATATTTTATTATTAAATTATTATCTTTAACATGCGTCTCAATCCTAAATAATTACCACAGTTATTCGAAACGCGTCTTTTAATTCAGCACCTTCTCCAATCTGTGATTTACTCTCGAAAAAAGTTATTATGGTTACCACTCTTTCAAAGAGTTGCCTAGAACATGTTAGGTACTTTATATGATCTATTCCTTTATAATTTGTTATCAGCGTAAATAGCTCCTTTCGTAAATTCAATCGAAATATATTCGAAAAACCAATAAAAGCGAAATCAGTTGCACTCAAAGATAAAGTAACAATGGAGGAGACAGATGAGATGTGCGCCGACCGGCATCACATCATGTGCTACCCGTCCTATAGCTTTTACCTGGATCAACTGCTTGATGATACTGATTTGTTCCACTTCAGAAAACTTAGTTTGGCACGAAACATCGTCAAGCTCGGTTACAGGTAAGGTAGAAAAAGTATAAATAACTCTAAATAATACAGATGTAGAACCATGTTTTTGAATTCAAATGTTACTCAGAACCGTGATGTTCGGAAGTTTCCCCCTATCCGTTCCTGGATACTGCCACCCACAAGGTTACATCTGGAGTATTTTAGCACCCAGAACTGGGTGTTTTGCAGGCTATTCGCCCTAACGCTTGGAAGGAGTAACTACTCCCATCCATCCTTCTCTGTCCAAACGTCACAGAACTTGGCCTACATCAGGCTGCTATGTTCCTACAAAATCCACTTGTAATTTCCCTTTGATTCTGCCTTATCTGGAAGTCCATCATTAACGCCTTCAGAAAGTCCACTTTACACTATTCCACCTCATCTGAAATGTCCAGCTTAAACGATAAACAATTTCACCTTATCCGTAAGTAAATTATACACAATTCCACCTTATTTGAATGTCCACTGTAAACGAATCTACCTTATCTCTATGTCGATTACAAACGATGACACCTTATCTGAGGAACCGTGATGGATTTGGATAGTTGCCGTTTCATTAAACCACCGCTCACAAGGTCCAGTTCGACATAATGTGGAATTCGTAATTTCCTTGATACAACATGGACTCTCACTATCTGCTGAAAATTGAATGTAATGAAATCACAGAATGTAATGCAAACACACTCAGTTATGCCTTCCTTATAGTTAAACAATAGATCTAGCGATAGCCTAACTTACAGAAGCATATTACATAATACATTGCTGCAATTTAATGATTCATTTAGAGCGATACCCGCGCTGTCAGTCTTCTGAACCTCGACATTGTATAATCTATTTATTTGTATCCAAGATCACTTAGTGGGGGTGAGTGGCGAGGTGAGTCGAGTCTAGTCCGTCTAGCGCTTGAAGCCTCTCGTTCTTGTTGATGCTCATGAAACCCAGCCTTCCATACCCGGTGCATTACAATAATTCTTTTCATGATATATTTCCGCTACCATTTTCGGGGTTGTTTCGAAGTCGAAGCGAATTTGGGTAGGGCTTCTCCTTCCTTTCACCTTCAGCCACCTTATTTTGCCCTAATACCAAATCCTCTTTCTTCACTTATTCGCTACCACCTGCGAGTTGGAGATCGTCGAATTACAAGGAAAGGTGTAGCATAATTCTTTATCGTTTCCGGGTCCGGTGGTCCTTCATATTATCATTGTGGGTTTCGTGGCGAACCAGCTTAATACCGTTACCCAAGGGTGAATCTTGTTCGTTCAAGGTATTTCAACCCCCCCCCCCCCCCCCCCCCCCCCCCCCCCCCCATACACACACACACACACACACACACTTACTTACTTATTTATTTGAAAAAATGAAAAAGCGGTTAACTCTGGGATTCGTTCAGGATGCCTCAAACTGGATTTCAATAGAAAAAATTGTTATTTCGAAATGTTTGCAAGAACTTGATGTTCTACGAAAATTCACTAAAATCAGTTACTATAAACCTCATGGCTGAATGGTGGAATGAGTGAATTCGCTGTAATCTCGTGCACTTGGGAATATACACGATCTAGACTGACAATGGTGACACCCGAAAGTCATTTTGATTTGCGACCGCGTTGCTAGGAAGGGTGGTAAAATGTCGCAGTCGATTGCCGAGGTGCAAAAGCGAAAAGGCTGAAAAGGCCCATCGTGTGGGGAGCCCCTAAGGGGATGCGATGCTTCAAAGGGACCTTCTGCTTTGACGCGTCTACTGCGAAGGATCGAAAGATAAAAGACGGACCGGATGATAAGGAACCGATTAAAAGATAAGAGACCGTGCTCTAGAAGTTTTCCAAGGACACAAGTGACCCGCCGCAAATGGTAACAGCAAAGAATTTACGTCTAAAAGGAGTTGTTGAATATTCTGTGGTGAAGAGGCCCATGGTTATAAAAAACTAGTTTCATTATTTTTTACTAGATGAACTACTAACTGACATTTCGTACACTTCCCGTACTCTATATTAATGCTGGAATTATTATCATTACACCATTCATTCACTTATATTACATAAAGTTCAATTCTTACTAGTTCCCCAGATGAGCAAATTTAAGCAATTTTACAAATTGGGTATGTTTTCGAGTTTATCTACCTATAGGTAGAGGAAATATTGTTTTCCCTTTCCGGAGTTGAAAAAAAAAATATTCTCCTTCCTATTAGTTACTTTTCCCTTGTCAGGTTATCTCCGGCCTTCCTTTTTTTGCCTTTCTTCAGAAGGTCAATCCACGACCTTCTCAGGCCATCTCTCTTTGGGCATTAACCGGACAAGCCAATGGCACTGGGGCCTTTTTTTTCCAATAATAGCAACTAGGTACTAGCTCATTTCGCTCCATCCTTACACGCTTTTCCATCAGACACCATTCAGGGCTCGCATTTTTGATAAGGAGGAGACACTTGTCGTGCTATTATGCACCTAGATTCTCTACAATATTACTCAAATATGAAGGAGTAAGGAGAAAATAATAGGTACACAGGCAATGGCTGTGCGATTTATTCAAGGAACCAAATATGAATTTGCTCCGAGAAGAATTCTAAGGGATTTTGATTAGACTAGAAAGCAGTTCTGTTTTATATTAACTCTTCAATACTAATACAGAGACACCGCAAGGGGTAGGTTAGATGGGATCAGTCTGGGTAGTAATCAGGATCAGGTATGATATCAGCGATCAATCAATTAATATCAAGATCGTTAATTATGGGACTGAGATTGAATCTTACCGGCTGATATGAAGTCAGTCAACGTAATAATCTTATTTCAAGGCGCTCAGCAAAAGTGTCGCTCTAGCGGGAAGTGTCGCAGTGCGCTGACTGCGTTCGTGACGGCGCCGACTGGTGCCGCAGGCTGTCGGGGCCGTCACTCATTGCTCCTCTTGCTTGCGATATCCGGCTACAAATCGCACCTTTTCACACCAACCAGAATTGTCAGTAATAGAACCTAGTTATTTGAAGGAATAAATCGAACAGAATATCCCGACCCCCAAGACCTCTAAATCATGGTTTGGCCTTCCAATCACCATGTACTCAGACTTCTGGGCATTTATCTTCTAACCAGCTTTCTCAGTGGCTTGCTAAAGTTTGTTGATCATAAACTCGGAATCATATCTATCCTGAGCCAGTATCACCTGAACATCAATAAAAATCAAAGAACATCCACCAAAAACCGAATCACCCATATCACCACAGGATGCAGGAGAACTTCTTCGAGGTAATTATGAAGCGGGTTGGTGACGTACTGTATCCTTACTCGAGCCTTTGTAGGAAAAGCGTCCGAGACACCCCTGCCAGTCTTTGCTGACATTTGACAGGTCCAGTACAAGCGCCGTATAAGGTCCACCAGAGACCTCTTAACATCCAGTAGGTTTGTTATAGCTGTCCTAATGTTCACCAGAGGTACAGAATCTTACGCATTCTCCAGATCTATGTAAATAACTCCTCTTGGCCACAAGTTTCTCATTTATCTCCCCAATGACCAATATATTATCAAGGCTCCACCTAATACCTCGGGTGGACTCAGCCTGTAATTTTGATATTTTATCACAAACTTACTTTTTCAGGCGGTTTTTGAGAGGCTCGTCGAACGGCGAAGAGATGTCATTACAGTGATGCCCCAGTAATCCCAGTAATTGCCCTTCTACCCTTTTCTACCTTTTTTGTGATTTTCTGATATGTTTTAAAGACTCGTCTTGTGCTAATATTCCCTTTCCTCCTAGAACCTGGTTAAAAAGCTTTTCCTCTACAAAACCAAAATTTTTACACCTATCTTATGTTTTAGACCATTCTGAGCCACGAGTTACGAGTCTTTTGTGTGTGTGTCCGCAAATCCATGCAACACACTTATTCGTCAGTTTTTATTCGATTTCGATAGAACTTTCAGGGAATGGGCGGGTTAGGTTAAGGGTGTTCCCTTATGAATTGGAAATGATAGTTTACACTGCGCATGCCATGGTATCACTAAAATTCGGAGGGTAACTATGAAAAGACGATTTAATCATCCAACATAACCGATGAGAAATCCATGAAACAATCATAACTTGTAGAGTGTCCATTCGATTTTGATGAAATTTTAAGGGAATGTGCGAGTTAGGCTGAAAAAAGTTCCCTATTAATTCCATCACTCAAATATGTATAGATTTTTCTGCGCGTGCTCAAACGTAAAACGCATGGTCTCATGGACAGATAGTCGAAGAAACTTCGAAGGGCAGTTGGGAAATTACAATTTGATTTCGATCATAATCGTTCAATGTGATCGTATACCTAAAGAGTATTGTAAAAGCCAGGAAGTATTTAATGGTGAATTTCACTACTAAACGTTTTTCAACTGGATGAGAAAGCCTAACCTATGACAATTACTAAGGCAACAGCTGACTAACTAACTAGATGACTAACTAGCTGGCTTCATTAAATTTCTGACAACTTTGTGTAGTTATTTGTAGCATTTTTATTTCCTTCTTTAATAATTTTATTTCTATAAATAATTTTATTTCCTTCTATAATAATATATGCAAATACAAATGTCGAGTGTCGAGTTTTAAAAGCATTAATTAGTAAAAAATAATATATATTAATGCGTAGGTACAAAAAGCCAAAACGAGATCAAGTCCCGGACAGCGAGCAACGACCCTGCTCCCGCAACTCAATCTCGTCTGACATCAATTAGCCAGATGCGGAGCAAAGATATGAATGTCGGAGCCTCTAGTTGGCTTCTTTTTTTTATACTTCCTACTGGTTAAAAATTCCCCGCGAACAGAAGCTTTTGCGATGCATCTTGTGGATATCAGAAAGATGGAGACGTAACCTTGTTCCAGTTTGAACTCGAATATGATCATGACTCAATTATTCCCAACTGTTTTCTTCATGGCTTGTTCAATTTCAGTGAATCGCAAATTATTAGGTAGCTCGACTTCATTTTTACGGCCGGAGGATTGTTTCTACCGGTGTTTTAGGTGTTGTGGGGCTTCTTTTAATAATGACCAGTGCTGATCATTACGATGGGTTTTGACGGAGGGACAGGGTAAAATCCTTCACCAATATTGCTGCGTTAGAACCGTGAAAGTTCATAAGTGAAAATATAAAAAAATTCCCAATAACTGCTTCTAGAAGGCTTGAGAAAATTCGACACACTCTCTTGTTTGAGACGGGAACCGTGACGTAATTCCGTGATATGTGGCACTACCGCAACATCCTCCAGGTTTCTATTGTTTGCATTCCATCGACTCCCTCTTAACACCGCAGGCACCGCTTGGATTCTTGAAAACTGAAATTCCGCTCTAACAATATTTGACTATATGGCTTGTTCCTCTTTTCCCAGCTTAACTACCACTCTCCTCTGAGCTATCGCAGGAGCAAATGGGTGGAGTGAAGGGTCTTATAATGTACTCTGCCTCACTATCGTTTTCAGCATGTTTTTGGTGAGCTTGATTTTCCCGACCGTCACCTAACCTTGCAGGACGGGCTCTACATTATTTATTCGCACGTTTCCGCAAATTGAGTTGGTGCGTTAAACAGTACTCCAGATATAATTTAATTATAATCAAGATTATAATTTACAACAATCTTCCAACATTCAGAAAGGTAATGCTCAAAAATGAACAATTAATCAAATTGAAGTACCTACTGTTTCTCATTTCTGGCAAGTCTATACAATTTTTAAAAAACTAGAATAAATGGACGTTACTGGCCACACGTATCCGTAAAGTTCAAACTTCTGCAGTAGCCGACTTAGCTCTAGTTCATAAACTGGGCAGTGGAGTAACACATGATCCCAAGTCTGTTCCTCACTCATGCTATAGCACAAGACTGCACACCTCACAAATACGATAGCGTGGAAATAAGCACCCACTCTGTCCTGTCCATTAAAAATCTCAGTGATTTTATAATCAGGGCAGAACGCCGACCACAATTTGGACAATTTGGAGCGTTTAGCCAGCAATTCGTTTTTAGCCTGTATAGGTGCATCATGAGCCGTCTCCTTTATGAATGTGCTTGAGGCATTGGTGAATACCTCAGAGAGAAATTCGTTTAAACTCACTTCTTTAGCAGCCTGATCAGCTCATTCATTCCCGTCAATCCCCACGCACCTCCACCTTTGCCATTCTCGAGAGGTGTCCTAGGGATCGATCAGTCACAGAGGAGGAATGGATGTCAGTCGGAATTGAGTGTAATGAGAGACATGAGAAAACTAATATGAGCCACACCTATTAACGTAAAATACGATTTTGCGGAGACATTCTTTCCGAAAACTGTCTTCTAACAACGCAAAGAAAAAATTACACGTAAAAAAGACATGTAACAACGACATATACTAACGATATATAAGAAGGCTTATGTCATCGCTGCCTCGTGATCTCTGAATCTAATTCATTAGATATTCAACCTATGGAGCTATTTTCTCTACTATTCAACGTATAAAGATGAAATTTGGAATGGAGGCCCCTTGGGACGTCTAGAAACAAATCATGAGGTCTGATGCCCCTTACAGCAGGCTAGTGAGCTCATTTGTTATGAATAGCAAATTTACGTAGAAAACGTAAAAATGTATATGTATGTGTACGTAAAAAACCTATTCTACGCTCATCACTCTTTAGCCTACAAGGTGGGTTTCTCTCTCTCTCTCTCTCTCACTCTCTCTCTTTCTCACTCTCTCTCTACTTTTGTTTTCCTATAAATTTGTACGTATTCACTGAAAACATTATATTCGAATTTCTTCCACTAAGCACTACCACACAACTTTATTCATTTATTTATTATTGATGTCATTACTATTATTTTTTTAAATATATATATATATATATATACAGATAGATTGTACACTTATTTCTTGTGATGTAATGTAAGAGAGGACCCTAAGGTCCTGATTATGTCATGTGTTCATTGGGGCCCTAAGGATAAATTGGTGAGGAGTGCTGCAGGGCCCTATTGAAGCTGAAATGTAGGTTCTGAGAAGAAAAATTAATACCACCGGCGATTCCGTGGCGTATTGCTGGTAGAAAGCTCCCGGCTCGAAGTTTTCAGAGAGAAGAATTGAGGTTCTTAGAGTCCTCCGGTGGCCCCTTGAAGGCGCCCTCCGCCTTCAAGGTGAAGGAGTGCAGTAATGACTCCCTGATGAGGTGTCCATTGTGAAGAGATTCCATCCAAAAGATACGGGATACACCACCCCCCGCTTCTTCGTGGTAGCTTCTTGTCACCATCTCTTTTCTCCCGGAGTGCCGCCCACTCCGACGCTCCTTTCAGCCTGATCCCGCTCAGCCCTTGAGAATGATGAATCAGTGGTCCGTGAAGTGTGTAATACCGGACTGTAAATGATGATCGTACATCGGAGAGATTTAAATCCTAATGCTTGGAAAACTAATTATGATTGTAGCATTCCACTGCTGGGGAGGATTATTAAAGATATAAATCCAACAACCTATTCTACCATATTATTTTATTTTACTCATGGCAAAAATTATAAAAAGTTGAAATACAAATTCAATCAAATCAAATCTTTATCGTATTCAGGTATTTCAGCTTTACAGTACTTCATTGTTGTATTATGTAACCAATATTTTATAAGGTTACATTATTGGCTTATTCGCGAATTGTCATAGAATGTGTACCGAATGTCGAGTTGATATCTCCAAAATACTTACTTTCCGGTCACCCTGTAATGTGATATTATGGTACCTCCCTCACAGAAGTTCATTAATATTCGCTGTATCATGTAAATATTATGCAATGTACTTGTGTCTAGACAAGGTTTTTGTAATCCATGGATCAGTAGAATTCATGTTGGTCCTCGATTCGATCACCTCAGGTGCAGCAGTGAAATTGAAATTATTGTAGTTCGGTGAATAGTATTCTGGTCTCTCCTTCATACCTCACACGAGTGGGGATCTTCCTGGATTAAACGCCGTATCGTATGCAGATTGAATTTTAAAAACCTGAAGCCCGCTCTCAAATCAAGGCAGAGGCCTCACACCCTCTTCGAGGCTCGAAAGTTGATCCGATCCCCAAGCGTTCGGGGAACACGTCTTTCAATACCTACATATCTGCGATTCAATTTGCGTAAAATTACCATGTGCTAAGTGGTTTTAAATCTTTCTTTCAAACCCATCAATTCTTCTTCTTGAAAACCGCTGCATGGTAATGATATGCATTTGGTTTTCCACACATATAGAACGATCCATCCTTATATTATAAACTCTTTAAGATATATATATATATATATATATATATATATATATATATATATATATATATATATATATATATATATATATATATATATTAAAGAGTGCATAATATAATGACGGATTGTTCTAGCAAATGAATCTGCCAGGGCATTCTCAAGATCAAGTGGTTCATTTTTACCAACAATAATTCTAGTAATTTGGAATACAAAAACGAATAAAGCCATTCTTCTACTGTATATTATTCTGAGCACCTCTCTGATTTAGAAAACCAAATTAAGAAAATTTTGTAGGAAAATTCACTAGTGTGTCGATGTTCTTTCTGTAATAAAAAATGTAAATTTATAAAAATACAGCAATCCAGATGGTCGAATTCGAGTAGTTGCAATGAAATCTATCAATAAAAAATGAAAAAACGCCAATACTTATTATATATAGGTTTATTATTTCTTTAAAATGAGATAATCCTTCGACAATAATCACTGGTACCTATATAGTTGTGTCATCAAATCCTGGCAACGCCCGTAACATACCTGTCCCAGAAATATGGTTAAGACGGGAAGGAAGTTCCATGTGGGGTATGATTTCCGTAATTCACCAATTTTGAACCAATTTAGAAAAAAAACCTATTGAAGAGTGATCGTCGTCAAGCATTGACCTCCATGGTACTCATATATTAATGGATTTATTGATATAGTGGATAAAAATAGATCGCTTCCAGTCATCGCTTCCAGTCAATCAAAAGCTCTCGAAGTCGGTTGGATAAATAAAACTGAAGATCCTGCAGAAATAGGTTGGCTGTCGAGGTGGGCTTTTTTGATCCTGTCAGAAATTTATCAATTCCAATCACGTCATCTAAAAGCATATCCTTTATCCCGCTTAAGGAATCTCCCGCTGTTAATCGTACAAATCCTTCTCTCCTGTGAAGGACTTTGAGGTGCGTACTGCCAAATGCAATTGTAGATCTAAAATGAATCGGTATGCTCGAGAAATTGACTTCCTATCTCCATTCATAATTTAATATCCACTCAATCACGAGAGAGGCTCTTACATTGTTTATGACTTCCTCGATTAATTGAACTAAAGTTATGAATTTAGTTGTTGATATCCGATTACTGTGGGCCGTTGAACTTAGATAGGCATTATTGCATGAAAACCGTAGTCTCTTACTCCATCCCTCTTCCAGTAAACTCCTGTCCTCAGAAGCAAGCTCGCTACTACTTTTATCACTTTCTGCCTCAAGGTCTCTTCGATCCCGACTGTCCCACCCAGAACCATGATTATGTGAACGATCACATTGCACATTAATCACAGCATTTTGCGAGTGCTACGTCACCTTCTCTGTGCCTACTCTTCTCTCACGGAAAGCACTGTCATGTAGTAACGTGTGATGTCGCTTTTTACACTGTGTGCATACAGGAATAATTTGATAGTTATATAAATAATATTAATATTTAGTACATCATAATGATATAATAGTAGAAATAATATCACAGTTTTTTGTATAGCCCAGCGGCTCTCAGGTAGATTTACTGGATTAACAAGGACTGGAAATTGACTGGTCCGGACTGAACATCCACCCACCGAGGGGGTGCACGCTGGACCCAGAGATCCATAAAGGCCTGGCAGTCCTCCGAAAAGCAGCAGATGGACAAATCACCCCCACATCACCCAAACTCAACATCACGAGCTTCTGCGTCAAGTGGGTGTCTGTAGTTAAGACAGGTATGACCTGCGGCTACTGGATTGACAACTATTCAATTCCCCCATGGGAGTTGGGTCAAGAAAGGACTTACTGGGCACAATTCCGGAAGGTCCACTCAGACCAGTTACCTCATTTTGCCATTGCTTATGCCAGCTGGAATTTGCTTTATGTTGCAAGTGGGTGATTTGATCCTCTATCTGTATAGGTAACATCTCAATGGAGTTATGATCAATAACTCTCCCCGCAAGAACATCAGCACACTTATTGCCTTGAATACCCACATGGCTTGGCACCGTCATAAAAGTTGTGGCTGAACACGTAGGCTTTGTATTAGAGGATCATCAGAATATGTGTCCCTCAGTGCTACGATAGTACTTCGTGAGTCGCAATAGATCATGAAATTCCCAACTCCCAAGAAATGGCACTGTCGAAAAGCCAATGTCACTGCCCACAGCTCTGCTTTGAACACAGACGCAACAGGTGGTAAGCTTCTAGTGACTTAGTTGGGACTCCAAAGAACAAGCCCAACACCATCATGTGACCACTATTCGGTCCCTCCTTAGAAGTTTGGACACTAAAGGATCAATCGACAAAGGCCTTGAAGGATTCTACCCTCTAAGGCTCATCTAGTGGTTTGGTGTGTGGGGGGGTTGAAGCATTTTGAATCGCAAACCAACAAACTGTGAGAGGAGGTGGGGTAATTTTATCATTTGGTTAGGAGGACACTTCATGTTAGAAAGTAGTGCGGCATGACGTATAATGTGTCAATTCTATGCGCAGGGATTCATCTAGCTCATGAATCAGGAATTCCTGTTCTTCCTCTCATAATACAGTCAATAGAGATTTTTTTCTAACTACTATCGAAGCCATAATTAGTCCTGTAATAACAGGTAATTTTTTTATCACCTATGGTTTTAACCAGAAATAATGGCGAGACACTTCAAGAGGAACAGTTCGTAGAAAGGTGGAACCGAGTGCTGAGATCGACTCAACCGATAAGGATGGCCCAAGCCCTCGTCAGTCAGTCTGTTGTTCTGGCCAAAGACAGACTCATAGAAGCATTGACGGTCAGGGAAAGAGCTAACAGAGCAGGTGTGATGACAGTAAGAACTGAATCATTCTAATTAACTGTATATCTTTGTCTTGGGAAACATCAATTTTCTTTTTATAGCTTGACTTTGAATTGTGAATTCCGTTAAGTACCTACTGCAATATCAGACTCAGTTTTTTTAAGCACATATAAAATTGCCACTCATATTTTTGCTGACAATTTATTTACCTCTTATGACTATTATGTTGTCGAAGCAAGCAGTTTTTGAAAAAGTAGTGGCGACGCCACGATCAGGAACAACTTGGCATGGCAAAACAAGTGGCAGCAAATAAAAAGATTTGTAGGTAACGATCAGTTCCTAATTTATAATTGCTAGGTTATTATTTTATTTATTTTAAAAAACCATACTAAGTTCATATGTGAAAACATGATTACGAATCAAAACTAATTGAAATAATAGAAACACTTGCTTATGCTTATGCTTTAAATGGTCAGCAAGGTAAAAATATCCTTTCGATTAGAATGTCATGTAAGCGCATGGGCAGAAACAACCTCGTTGCCTGTGATTTCATCAAAATCAGATAGAAACTGTTGAAGTTGTGCGTAGTGCAAGCATTTTAATTTTGCCAATTCGCATAGGCTACTACGGATCTGTCAAACAAAATTGCAGGACATCTTGATATGAAAGGCCTGCAAAATCTTTTAAAATACATTGGAAATCGAAGTGTAAGTTTGTATACCAAGTTTTCCCTGTTTCAGGTGTTAGAGTTGTCCTGGTCCAAAAATCATAGATACGTCGGGTGGATTCAAACTGTAAAAAAAATAAAAAATAAATAAATATAATAAAATAAAACAAATTGAAAAAAAAAGGAGAAAGTTCAAAAAACGTCTGCCAATAACATGGACGTAGTATATAATTAATCAATGGAACCAATAATTACGACCAGACCGATTCTAACATAAATTCATGGTTCCGCACGCGCATACGCTTGAATTTAAAAGTTATTAAACAGGAGAAAACAACCGCGTAAGAAGATGGGAAATGTAAACGGTTTCTATACAGCGGTGTTGAGGGGGGGGGGGGGCTATGTTTCGTATCCTGCTTATAGCAACAATAACAATAATAATAAGATATATACTTTCCACCATTATCCTAACGCAAGTCCCAGATTTAATGTATAATACATAACAACTTGACTCACATCTTACTCACGCATCTAGCAGTAGGGGAAGTTCAAAAAGTAGAGAAAATTTATGGGAAAGGGAGTGGGTTCAGACTCCTCTGGGCTTCTACACAAAGTGGTCAGCCTAGCGAAAAGGGTTGTAGAAATCACATAGGAAGAGTAGGCTGAACTCGGAGGATCACTGCTGGCCATTTCAATATCCTCATACCACTTCATTTCAATATCCCCCACCCGCCCTTCCAGAGGTTAAAGTTGTTCACTTCAAACTTTGCGGTTTCCCATCATCCTGTTGGTGGGTCGGGTGCTTCGGACCCCGTTGAATTCCCATCAGTTCACTGGGGTCGAGCTACCTTTTCCACTCATTCAAACAACTTTGTCATTTTCTTTATTACCTTGGAAGGTCGAATAGTTTTCTCGATTCTACTTATCATTTTTAAAAAAATAAAGTTAGCACATAAAAAGGTCTGAAATTCAATCAAAATCAAAGTCGACATGTATTTCTGAATAAAGCTGTTAAGATCAGCTCAAGACTCACATAATGGAACTTGGGCAGTAGGTGCTCACTCAACTCTTGTCCCCGGTTTAGTATAATTTTACTTGCTTTCGCGAAATGCAAAATAGGTATTGACGAAAACCAGTGAGATGAAGTAATTTGACGAAAGTTGTTACTTAATATCGTTTATTGGAAGTCCCACGCTTACTTATGAACTCTTCATGTATGGTTTTAACACACTCACTGTGGTGACCGAATTAGTGATTTCCGCCCTGATGGGACAGAAATTTTATACGCGCTTAACGTGGGAGCTTTGACTCATATGAACCATCCAGCATTAAGTGTGTTGATTCAAATGTGCTTTTGTAACTGAAGCGTATAAGATGCTCACTGCTCATTACGAAGCTCTTAAAGAGACATTTTAGCTTTTTTTTAATGAACCTTTGTATTTCACTGACCAAGAAAACATTGCAAATTATAATAAAAAGTTTTATTATTATATCATTATACAAGTATAGCTAAATAGATGCACTCACTGGAAGAAAATTATTGAAATAAAATATCGCTTGTATCTACGTTTCACAAGTCCGTAAACAAGTAGCCCAAATTACTCGTATGATAAACTCCATTGCTCCAAAAGTGAATTCCATCAAAATTTTATCATCTAGTGAAGTGTCATAGGTTACGGGACTTTTCTATGTACACTTATTTTGACGATATTTTTCCATTCTTCTATCACATAGGTCTTTGGAGAGTAAGTGGATGAACATACAAAGATACAGGTGATCTTATTCAATAGTTCATATAGACATCATAGCTGATGAAATAATAATGTCATAACAAAAATAAAAAAACTAGTCTAAAAATGAAAGCTCCAGATCGGCGTACGGTGAACACATATCGATTTTGTGAGGGTGCTGTACAACAATATTAATGTAAATTTACCAAATAATTACCAATTAATTTACCATTTACTTATAGATTTACCAAATAAATAGCAAGCCGGGCCAGCTCGGGAACACGTGTTTTTAAAACCGTCGTTACACGGAAGGGTCAGGTGATCTCAGACCTGTTCGTCCTGTAACGACTTGTTCTCTCTTCATCAGCTAAGCAGTATAAATATTCCAGTCGAGCTGGACCAGCTACCGTCGCGTAGAAAATGTCAAACATGCTTTTGCCAAACCTATACCTATCCAACTTATCCCTCTCCTTGTCTCCATGGGGCTTCGCGTTCCGTGGTATCTCTCCCTTCACTCCAAGGGGCTTAGCGTTCTGAGGTATTCTTTCCTAACCTTTCAAGCATCTCCTATTTGAAAGCTCAGGGAACAAACTAGACAGGATTTCAACAGTCACAGATCAGGGGGGTCACAGCTCAAATAGTTTAACTCACATCAAGGGGGTTAATTTTTTTTTTTTTTTTTTTTCAAGTATTGGTAGATTAAAAATGTTCATTATAGAAAATAACAAACCAATAAACCTTAGTGTGAAAATTTGCTGTTTTTCTCCAATTTATTTATAGATTTCCATTTTAGATATATTCGTTAGTACTTCAAGCCATTATAAATTATGAGCGCTTACAAAAGATTTTTTAGAGTCTGACTCGTTTTCTGGAGGAACGTTAAGAAGTTAATAGTAGAACTAATCACGTTCACTTGATCGAACCACTGTTATTTTACTAACTTCGATTTGATATAAACTTGTGATAGCTGAAAGAGGGGGACAACTTCTCAGAAGGTTGTGGTCATCGGTAGTTGGCAGACAGACGCTGAATGCTTCACTAAGGTAAAACGAGGGAACATCCAACTATGTGGCCACAACTTTCTGGGTGGACAGATCTGCTTTGTCTCTGAAGCCATCCACGTCCCTTATCTCTCGCCTTCACAATCAGCTAAGTGGAGTAACCGCCCATTCCTTCATTTAGGATCTGAGTTACGTTACAAACTATATCACTCACGAGGACGATTGGAGACCCATATCAAAAGAAGAGCAGATTCTGAAAAAAAAAACTTTTTTTGTTTCTACAAAGATAGAAAATTAATTACAATATCAAAAAGGAACTTTAAAAAGAGGACATAAGGCATTTCGAGAAGTTATAGGAGATTGGTCTCAACATTCAGAATGGCTCGTAGGTACGTAGAACTCAACCACACAGTTTGTCTACAGTACGCAAGTAACCTATTATACACCTGTAGACGTTTTCTTTCCAAAAAATGCCATTTGGTGGAGAATTTATAATAAAGTTGTAAAGGGTTTGAATACATTTGTAAGTAGTTGTTAAAAATGTGTGAAGGGCTTCAATAATTTTGTAAACGGACGAGCTGTTGTGGAAGGGAAAAGTGACTTCCTGGAGGGGATGATTCAAATCGTTTGAATCAATGGTGGAATCGGTCTTGCTTTTTGCGGCAGTGGTATGGGGCATTTGAAATTTAGGAGAAACGGAAACTATAAAAAATAATTCTTTTATTAAAGGAATTATATTATTGTCAAGAAAAACGCCGTCCACTATCTGCGCCTTTTAACTGCTAGACTCCGTCTATCAACCCTCATATTCAAAGATCATTGTCAGCCTTTTTGAAAATACTAAAAATGGACGATAGCAGGTTCCATAGAAAATGTTTCGACCTGTTGCTGGTGGATGGCAGAAATGGGTCGAATGAAAACGCAGACTGTAATTGGGTATCTAAACTGAACACAATGTTTTTGTTTATTGGGGCAGAAGATTTATGGAAAAACATTACATTTGACACCACAAAGAATAATTTTGAGGAATAATCTCAAATTTTGAGAATAATTGTCCTGGTCGAGATATACAGAGATACAGACTATTTATGAGTCGAGCTTCAATCTTTCTTACAAATCAATAACCAAACCAAGGCAGACAATACCTACTGCTTGGGCGCATTTAGAAATATACATTCCAAATGTCCAGTCTGCTAGTCATTAAATTTTATCATAAGGTGAACATATACAAAATTGGTTGTACAGAGTTGTGCTCCTTATGCGAAAACTATGAGCTAGAAGATATAGTGCACATTGTGTCCAATCGTCCTATTTACTGAGCTTTTTGTGATTTCTACTTGAATTATTTCATTTAGGGGTAATATTATCTTGAGTAATTACAAAAGGAGGAGTTATTTTTAAAATTTATAGATATCACTTTTGGAATGGAATAATGATGGAAAAATTATTTCAGTTTGTAATTTCATGTATAGAAATTTGATGTTACATGTTGTAACGAGGAATGAATAAATTATTTGTATGATCTACATCACTCTATTTTGAAAACTGCTCAGTGATGATTTTATGTATTTTCTTTCCTTATTTAATACGGTTTTTTATTTTAATTTTGATTGTACTAAGTTAATTATTAGAAATTATTAGAAACTAAGTTAATTATTTCAAGCTGGCTCCTGCTGAACACATTGCAATAATTTTGGAGGATTGTAGCTTGGGCAGCGCATTAAAGGTTCGGCTATTACCCCCTCCACTCCTTCTTCCTGTTGGCAAATCCGAAATTGCCAATGATTGTTGCACAACAAGTTTAAAATTGATATCCATCAAAGAAAACAAGATTGAAAATCGGTTGTGAATTGTGGCCTGGGCTGCGTCGACTAAATTTTTCACACACACAGACGTACACCTATATTTTGTATCGCGGATCCGGTGTTAGGAGTTTTATTTTTTATTTTTTCTTGTTGCACCAAAAAAGCTTATAACCATAATTCCAGAAAATGACATCAGATTCTGATAGTTTCGCTGTGAGAATGAAATGTCTAGATTCAAACATGGCACTTTTTTTTCTCCCGGAAACATGGGAACGGGCAGAACAAGAAGGCATAATGAATCTGAACGACCTAAACGTTTGTTGTTCGTATTATTAGTCTTTCCCTCCTACTGTACCTCGGAAATAAAAGAGTTATTAGCAGTTACTAAGGAAGCAGACTGAATTTGATAGTAACTATAATAGTTAAAGATGTCTCTTCCTCAATCTGCTGACTATTTGTACGCCTTGGGGTTAGGAGGTCGATCTTGGAAGTTGAGCATTTTCCTCTCTCGTGTTTGCCTCCCTGCACCATCCGCAGAAACGCCATGTGTCTCCAACTGCGGCTACTTGTTCCCTTCGACGCTCCTTCCTCCGCATCTGCCACCGATTTGCATCAGAAAGGAGAATTATGCCGCCCTACCAACGAGGTGATAGAATTACTGGCAAGACAACGCGAATTCATCTCAATCTGGAAGTATTTTACTGGTTTCATCACCACCTTTGGTCGTATTGTTAGGAAACTCGGGACTACACAATTTAAACTTGATTGATACTTGAAAAACCTCCAACTGATAGAAACTTTACTAACAAGGGAAGGCTCAGGTTCTTCCGTTCCGTTCTTCCGTTCAAAATTTTACTAGTTATCACAAGATCGAAATTAGACGACAGATATTTGGCTGTTACGTTGAATGAGCCTCAGAACCCCAGCAAAAACTTAATTTATGCCTATAAATTACGAAAGGAGAAAAATTAAAACACTTGAAATACACGAAACAGCTTTTGCACCCACGTGTCGGTGCATACTAGAGCTGCAATGGTATTTAACAAAATATAATAAAAATTATTTATTTATTCTTTGTCCCCAAGCTTTCATAAATTTGCGCACGCACATAACGAGAGCGATTTCGCATGATAAATTTGAGATTTAAAGTTACTCCTTGTGAATTGCTTTGTAAATAATATGCTCAAATCAGAATTTTTCGTAATTTTTATTTATATTTTTGCGAATTCTGCATCGTATTAATACTAAACTTGATGATGCTCGACACTTTCGTTTTAGGCGGTTCGTGGGTTTTGACCTCTTTTGAGTAAGCAGTATTGCAGCGCTTGTGGTATTTAGCAGGTAGTTGTTGGTTGAGAACTCAATTGGTTTCTGCACGAAAACATCAAATTAATAGTACACCCCCCGCCCTCATGCGTGCTGCAGCTCTGTAACGAAATCAACCTTTTGATAAGGTAGGTAACGAGACATTTACTTCAGTTGGTGAGAATAATGAGCAGTTTCTAGGGCGATAATACGTCGAAATTAGTGGTATAGGTGTGATATAAATAACACGCTCAAAAAACGCCGCAAATTATTACACAAAGGTTAATTATCGCTGTATCGAATAAACCTTCAACGCAGATCATTGGTCTACAATTATTATTAAACCCCTTATATACTATATCAGCAAAACTTCCAAAAAAGTTGGCACCATTGTAGCTCCAGGATCCCACAATTTTACGCTTTTTAGTAAATGTCATAAAATTCCTAGAACAATTTCAAAATGCTTAGATTTCAAAAATCGAAATAAAAAAAATCCGTCTGGGACTTTTCTCCGAAAATATTGGACCAAACGATATGAAACGTGTTAAAAAATCACATTTGGGGTCTAAATGGTCCTAGAAGCTAGGCATCAGTTTTTATCAACCCTAAAGGGTTGTATTAAAGGGCTAAACATTCACAAAATCGAGATCTCGAAAACTTCCCAAGTAACACTAATAATTTGTTGCTTGTCAATGATAAATTTAATCTCAAAGACTCGATTAAAACCACCCGCAACGCTGTACGTTGAATATTTCGCTTTCCCTAAGGGCTTGAACATCGAAAAAAAACCTTCAAATTTCTAAGCGCGATCTATTGATTAGACGATCACTTTATATCAGACGGTCACACATCACATTATAATTTGCAGAGTTTTCGATTTAGGATGTTCACGGAAGGTCTAAAGATTTTAGCCTAAAACCAGACTAGAAAATCGCTGAACATTTTGCAAAATAAAACTTCGAAACCCGTCTAGCCCTTGGAGTCAACGAAGGACAAACGCACTTGCTTCATGTTCTACGGACATATTCTTCAATATTTATCCATTTGCAGGTTCAATACAGACCTTATTTTAATTTTAACTTTAATTTTTTAATTTAGGAATCATATTACAGTTTCAACACAATAATGATTGCTCGTTCTAGAAAATTGTCCAACAACAAAAATTTCTTTTGTTTGGTAATATAAGAGAGCCCGAAACCCTTCAAAAACACAGGGTTATAAAACAGAACTCTACCAATTTATGGTAACTTGCTCTGACGTAGAGTATAATTTTTTCGGAAATGTAAGGATTTATAGTACACGTATATAGAACTTTAAAGTATAATAATAAATAGTATATAAAATAATTTAAAAAATATAGAACTTTATCAAAATTAACAATTATGTATGTAATTATCTTTTATCAATTGAAGGAAATTATTTACTTATTTATTTATTTATTTTTTATTTTTTATTTTTTTTTTTTTATTATTATTATTATTATTATTATTATTTTTTTTTTTTTTGCAACTCGATGAATTGATTGATTGAAATGGAAATTATCCTAAATAACAAAAAACATCAAAACAAAACAATCCCTTTTGATTGGCTAATATCGATCAAAAGGTTAACAGAAGGCTCCAGTAGATAAAGATATCCCCTTCTTGGTTTCAGGTTAATTAACATACCCCTACCTTATTCGTTGAAACTCCTGAAAGGTTTTACAGGCAGGAAATTTGTGACTTGGGGTCGTCCGAATCAAATAAGTCACCCCCTTCCAGTTTGCTCTGGAAATCGAAAGATACTCTGTAAACACATTTGCACAAATTGGCCTCTGTCTCTTTCCTGCATCGTAGCCATCTCCGATTTTTCAAGCTTAGTTAGTTTTTATCGGCAACATAAACTGGACAAGTTTATGCGATTCAATTTCCTCGGTAAACCGGAACTCCAAGAGTTCCGAATTTAATCTAGCCCGGCTCTACCGAACGGTCAGTCCGAATCCTCATTCAACCTTACTTCATTCTGCGGTGTTATGAACATAGGCAATTATCATAACAATCGACTGTCTATTTGACACCAGCTTTTCATCTTTACTTATGTATACGTGCTAGACAGAGGTAGCTGAAAATCAACGATTACATGTATACATCGCACGGTGAAAAAATAAATTAATTTTACGTGTTCGCACGCTCAATAGCTGTAATGAAGTATTTCCGCAATCATTTAAAATCTATGCTCAAACTACCATTTGAGAGCCTTTAAAGCCTTAGAAAGTAAGAAATAAGGTTCTTCTTACGGGTTTTTAGGAAATTCATGTGCATCAGGCTAATTTGCACAAGCTCTGAAAATCTCATCAATGACATCAGACTATAATTTTGTACATTTGGGCAGTTACGAGTATTGGCTACTGACAGATAACAAGCCAAAACTGTTCTGTGAGCTGTTAATTGCAAGTAGCAAGTGGAATTTTCCATTCCGGAGTATGAAAATTCGTTAATACTGGACTATAAAGCATGTGATGTAACTAAATGATTCAAGTTCAAAAGATGGACATCCCAAGAATGGAAAGAAATTCAAATCAACCAACACTCCAAAAATGCGGCTCAGCTCTGTGAGTCTATTGAGATTAAAATAATGCCCTATACGACCATTCGGAATGAGATCAAAGTCACCCATTCTGGATTACATTGGAGTCACAGAGCTAATTATTACGCTCTCGAAACCTCCCAAGCGCATATTATTGCGTACTTCAACTTTATAAGATGGTAATTAAACCTACCAAATTAATGACTCTTAAAGTCTATTGCCATTAAGAGCTGTTGCGACCACAGATGTTGATGAAGCAATTCATAATCACCCACCAAAATAATTTGTTTGTACTGCTAAAGTATAAGTATTAAAAACGCTAATTCATTTGTTATAAATTTATCAGTTAGATAAATTTATTTGATTATTTTATTTACGCCGCAATCCTTTCGTAATGATTTCATTTCAAGGTTGGAACGATCAGAACATTTTAATTATATTGTTATTACTGTTTCTTTTTCCTTGAGAATTTGATCTTTAAGAAAATTAATAACGGGAGGAGGGATTTTACTAATTTCGGAGGGAGGTTTTGCTAATTTCGGTCCACAGTTTTTGTTGGTAGACAAGACTTTTTTCGTCAAGTTTAAATATTAATATAAACCACTCCTCGCAAATGTTATGGAAAGATATTTCCGAAATTGATATCATGCGGTTTTTAAACTTTAGTATAGGCCGTTTACTGTTTCGATATTTTTTGTTTTTACCCTAATTTTACAAACCTCAGATTATTATGTATGTACCTACTATTTCGCTCTTATTTCACGATCCCAAACTCAATATTTTCATTAAACATGTCAAAATTCCAATTTCGTATGGTCCTTTAGTAGGTCGTATGTTTTTGTATGTGTTCTCTCAAACCAAGCTCATCTGCTGAGTTAGCTTCTGTGCTGCATGAGTTACTTGATGATAAAGAAGTCCGTCAGTAGACCATTGAGTGGCCATCAATGGGCATTGGGGCCCGCGACTGCCGCCATTTTAATGCCGTTTTCACGTCAGTCCTTTGTACAGATAAGTGACGCAAAGAGCTTGCAAAGAGCTCACTAAACTTCAAAATATCAAACCGACCGCCAAACTCAACCCACTAGGAAGCACCATTCTCCAGCCATACCACTATACCATCAGATTCTGTTGGGTCAGAAGTCATAGAGGATTGACTGGAAAAGTGGCTTGTCCCCAAATAGTATTTACCCACACTCAGACCTAAAGACCACCATTGCGAAGAAAACCTTCGAATTGTGGATACACTTATATTCCAGTTACCCTGAAGATAGATAAATATCCCGAAGAATATAATGTAACCAGTCGGATCACTTTACGTTGAATCGTTTGCTCTCCCTAAGGGCTGAAACTTTGTCAGGAAAAAAAAACATGAGAGCAAATCATAACTGGTGGAACATACATAGTTAAAATTCCCTTATAAATTACGACGATCGTATCAGATGATATAATTACAATGGAATTCCCTCTTCACGAAATCGAGTTTATTATAACTTTTCTCACCTATAGATGGACTAGTAAAACGTAGGTAGGTGATTTGTTTTATCTTATTCATTTTTAGTTAGTGGACACCTACCTTTTTCAGTGTCGACACACTCAGATCTGAGGGACTTGTAAAGTAGGGAAGTTTTATTTAATTATATTAATTTCCTCTTGGTAGGCGCCAACATTCATTTAGGCATATTGATGTCAAAGTCATTGTTACGCCCAAACTCCACGACATTGCGTTACGCAAATCGGTTACAAAGGTGGGACCCGTGGGTCTGATTTCTTTCTTGATCAACCTAAGGTTCTACTCAAATTTAGGATGGAGCTTCTCTATGAAACCATAACACAATTTCGAGGTACTAAAGCGCACTAAAGGCCTCAGAGACCCATTATCCCTAATCTATCTACGGTGATTAAATTTGAAATGGCGCTTTTGGCTCTTGGAATACAATTGAATTGAATGAAGGTGAACTGATCAGCTGAGGGAACTCAAGGGCTAATTTCTGTGCTAATCGACCTACTGAACTAAAGTAATTTATTACAATAGAGGATTTTATGTGCAAGAAACAAACGTAGTTTCATTAACTCACAGTACATGGAACCTTTCTACAACGTGGGAAAATGACATTATCATAAAGGAGAAAGTGAAGTGGAGTGAAGCAGTATGTGTTCTAAAAAGAGTGGAATTGGTGCGTGTTGTTGCAGTGAAGGAGCGAACTTTTTCGCGAGGCGCAATTAGTAGAATTTAGATGATGTACTACAGACTTGGTCGGTAGACCAATGATCTGCGTAGAAGATCTAATACAGATATAATCTATCTAATGCAGATATCATATACCTTTGTGTAATAATTTTCAACGTTTTTCTGATTTGTTTGCGGTGCCCCCTCCGCCTTTGAGGGGAGTTTTATACAAATTTAAAAAAGTGTGTGTGTGTGTGTGTGTGTGTGTGTGTGTGTGTGTGTGTGTGTGTGTGTGTGTGTGTGTGTGCGTGTGTGTGTGTGCGCGCGCGCGTTCGTTTGTGTCTAAGAGGGTTGAGTTGAGAGGTCACTCACACTGATGCTTACCCTGACTTCATCAGAAAACAGTGTTTTTTATGCGCCCAACAACACCAAGTGCTCCAAAACCCTGCTCATCAGCTGAGTTCGCTGCTGCACAACGTGAGCCATTAGTATCTAAATGGTAAAAAACTTCAACAGTGCTCTGAATATCAGCGATGACATTCAAACGCGTGGACCAAAAGCGACGGGAGTTGTCATTGTGCAAGTCAATACATGTCCAGGAAGCAGCAGCGATTTGAAATCGAAGCACTATAACGCCCAAAACTGCTACAAACGTTGAAAAACGTGCTGGGATGCTGATGCTATAATTGCTTTGTTTGTTTCTACAGGCATTAATCCGTCATTAGAATTAATAAACAAGAGTACTAAATTCGTAGCAGAATTTTTGCCGTCACGCACCTATACTGTTTTTTCTTTTTGGAAATACTTACCTGTACCTTCCGTATACTGAATGTAATGAACACAAGGTCCCTTGTCTGAGATAGAGTTCTTCGATTGTGTTCAAGGGGTCGGTGGATGATGAGAAAAGCGAAGAAAAGGCCCAGTGACCTCAAAGTAATTTTGAGGAAAAGGCCCTTGATTAGAATTGGACTTCGGAGTGAAGATCAGGTGTTTTGTTGCGCCCAAGGACCTCCTATGGCTCGTTCCACCATAGAGGGCAAAAAGTGGGTTAATCCAAAGGCTTAGAGTTACCCCTTAAAACAGTAGTGAGGTAACTGGATTAACTCTGGATTAGATCTCAGTAGTGGCTTATTGTGTAGTGTAGGTGTAAATTGATAATGAACAACATGCTCTGGTATAAAGAACCTTATAAAGTACTGTGTTCATAAAGTACTCCACATAGTGCATGTTACCTACATTAGTGCCACTATTAATGTATTTAATTGACTAGATTTTAGAATATTTGGATTGGCCTCGTACTTCTCTAAAAAAGCAGTACTGTACTCAAGAAGTAAAGAAATGCAGAACTCAGTTTAATGTATCGAAAAAAACCACCTGGTCACTTTGGCATGCTGAACATCTACTAATTCTAAATCTTATTCGCTTTTTTCACACTATAACTGTCTGTGCACTTGTAATACCTAATTGACTAGTGATCTGCGCGCAAAAGAGCTACCATCTGATATAGAAATTATATGCATGTATGTAATAATTTTCCTTTTCACGATCACCATGTTATATCTTTTGATTTCTCACCAGCCGATTTCAAAACATTATTAGAATAGATGTTGAAAAGAACATATTCTGTTCCACCATATTTACAATGTATCGGTAAACATTTATTCTTGCATTAGTGGTATAGTAATGCGTCTTGCTAGAGCCTTTTGAACTGCGAGAAAATGCAAATCACCAGATGCTTAGAAGCTGAATACATTAACACGTAGCTACAATATTCTCCCATCTTCGTTTCCATCTGTGTTTATTTTATCTGCAAAATTCAATTCGGTCAATAACCGATTTCGTGCAGACATTCAAACAAAGATATATGTGTACATGTACAAAGTCAGTAGCGTTCCCTTCAAGTTCCTAATTTAAGTTAATTCAAGTTTTCCCCTTCTCCAACCCCGTCTATCACTACAGTAGAAGTTAACTTCGTGCAATTGAGACTGAATCCGTATCTCACATCTCTTTTGTTCCCAACTCGCCCAATTTTCTATTCGAGTTGAGGCTTCCCCTTCGGCCGCTAGAACACTCCATAGCACCAAATTACCTCTTTTGTTTCTTTGAATAATGCGGAATGCGACGTCTGGGAGAATCAAACTTTGGCAAAGTGGAAATTCAAACCACAGCATCAACTTCTTATGATTCAGGCGGCCTCAATTATACTTCGACGGTATACTATGCACCTTTGGAAGCTAGAATACTAATCTACTTTTTTGTTTCACGGGAGAGCTACATTTTACTGTGATATTGTTCACTTCAATATACTTGTATATTCTGATACCCAGCATATTCACAATTTAATTTTACGAATATTTGTAGGTTGATGTTCTTGTACAATAGATGTGATTTTAAAATTTGTTAACCCACCTGAGAAGTCCTGAGTACTCGCTTCATTACGTGCACAAACTAAGTTGTTATGGCCATCACTGAACCAATTCACTTCTCGACTGGATTTGTTCCCTAGCTCAATACTCTGTAGATTTATCCAACATACTTTCCCATCTTTACCACAGGGGCGAGGGATTTTCATAGCGCTCTAGCGGTCCCCAAGAAAAGTTGCCATAACCTGGAAATCCTTGTTTTTTGTTATTACTTATAACCAATGATTTTTTATTTTGCTTTTTCGACCATCCATCACCAAATGGCTACGTTATTGTTTTCATACAATAAATCCAACTTTGAGGAAACCATCAGAACGCTGATATTCCAAGACAACTTTACAATAATAAATGTGTAGGATTTTAGTGGTAATGACATTTTAGTAAGTACATTTATCAGTACAATTTCGTAGTTCATAATTGATAAACTTTTTTGAGAAATATTGCTTAAAAAAAAATAGGGATGTACTTAAGTCCAGCCCTCTATTTTCAAAAGGATAGTTCCCTGCCCTTCACTTCAAGTCATAGTTTTCTAATTTTAAAAATACGATTTGCAATCGTTCGACTCCCCCCGCCCCTTCTTCGTTGTTGATATTTGAAATATCCTAAAAAGTTGGTGTTAACTGGTGTTTCAACAAGTGGGGGAGAACCACTATCAAATCGGCAGTAACCAGAAACTATATCACACGTATGACTGAAGGCGCAGATACACACTTTGATCGAAAGTTTAGGGGCTTAGGGGCAATATAATATTGTAATAAGTAGTCACTATGGGAGTTATTGGACTCAAAAATTTGTCTGACGCTAGGCTTGGCCAGTGTTGTCATTCGATGAGTCTGCTGCTAATTTATAAGTATACAGGAATCTAAATTATTTTGCAAATTAAATTTTGTTTGTAATTATATAGGTACCTAACTTTATTTGAATACAGATTTATGATACTATTGAATTGCTTATTATCAAAACTACTAGCAATTAAATACATATTCTGTTAAACGTATGAGCTATTTAATAATGATTCAATATGCATAAATCCAGTAGTCATTAACCAGGTTACTACGTATTTTTTGTATCTGGTTCTCGAAAAGTTTTGAGGAATTTTGAAATGGCTATCTAGGGCTTTATGAATGATATAAATTACATAACATGGGTTGTGAGTGGTTAAAGTCAATCTAGGTATAGGAGCAATAACATTTCCTGCAGAAATATATCGAGTTATATACGTATTCGAACGCTGAGTAATTACTATATCAGGATGCTTATAGTATTGTAGAAGTAGGTTTTTAACATACAGCCGTCTTAACGTGAAAACCTTGGCAATATCAAATAATTCGTTTGATGGTGTTCTCCTAGGCAATGATAGCATAATTTTCAAGATTATTTTTTGCCGATCCTGAAGTTTATGTATATGAGAAATATATAGGTTCCACCCCAAGCTATTATCCCATATTGCAATAACGATTGTACCGTACTATAGTATAGTACGATTGTACTGATATAGTATATCAGTTTTATTTTGTCTGTTGGCAGTAAGTGTCTTATGTTATAGAACACAGAAACGTACTTTTTAATTTTTATCATTTATGTAGTCAATACGTGCTTTCCAGTTCAGTCGTCATCGAGAAATAACACAGAAACGTACTTTTTAATTTTTATCATTTATGTAGTCAATACGTGCTTTCCAGTTCAGCTCGTCATCGAGAAATAAGCCCAGGTTGTACTTACACGCGCAACTGCATGCTAACACGCTCCACACGCGCAACTGCATCGCAAGAACATAAGGAATTAGAACCACATGTATGTAAGGTTACAGCAGCTTTTGTTCTTCGATTACTTTTTTGTTACTACCAATATGATTAATTTAGACTTTCTTGAATTTAATGTGAGGCAATTCTTATGAAACCATTCGCAAATAGACTTCATCGATTGGTTAGCTGTGTGCAACACATCTTCCCACGTGGTTCCTTTAACTAGTTCGGCCGTGTCGTCCGCAAATAAATATACTTTAGTGTTAGAAAGAACTAAGTTTGATAAATCATTTATGCAAATTAGGAACAACAAAGGACCTAGCGTGCCTCCTTAAATTACTCCAAAATTGTTGGTACATTCATCGCTTGTGGTATCTAAAATGGATACACGTTGTTTTCGTTCGGATAAATAGCTCCTAAACCACAATAATCTAGAGCCTACGATTCCACTTTCCTGCAATTTTAGCATGAGTATTTCCCTAGGAGTTGCATCAAAAGCTTACGCGATATCAAGAAGAATGAGAGCACCTTTATTATTTTTGTCACGGATATTATAGAGGTCTGAAGTCAGCGAAAATATAGCTTCAATTACACCAGTTTTTTTACGGAAACCAAATCGGTTGGGATTAAATATGTTGTTTACTTCCAGATATTGGTTCAGCTCGTTCTTCACGAATTTTTCCAATATTTCGGAAAGATACTTAACATAGAGATCGGTCTGTAGTTCCCTAAGTCACCTAAATATCCTCCCTTAAATAATGGAATCACTTTCGCAAGAATGAATGTGTCAGGGAATATGGATTTTGAAATGCTAATATTAAAAATATGAAGGAGGGGAATTTTGAGAAGTTCAACATACTTCTTATTAATGCTTAATTGAATTACCTTTCATAGATTTTAAAATAGTCTTCAAGTCTTCTTCAGACATACGTGGAAGGGTAGATAAATACTGTGTTTGGTCTGATATTCGAAGTATTTGTTCGTTGGTGATCAGTATAGAATTTTTCAGTCAGCCTACTTCCTACGTGGGAAAAGACGAATCACAATCTACTTTCCTTGATTCACCAGTTGGGACGTTATTTTTTAAAATAATTTCTTGAATCAATGGGCAATCTGAATTTTGTTGTTGATGGGAGCCAGAAATGGCATTTTTGATGGTTTCCCGCATTCTTTTGGGGTTCCCTTCGGCTTCCTTTATTTTTTCAGAATAGCTTATTTTTTAGCAGCCATTATTCATTTTTTGATGGAGTTTCTATGTCGGTTAAATCGTTCCTATAGGTGGCGATTCATGGGGTTCCGTTCCGAACGTTATTTCAATTTATCACGTATCCTTATAGATTTCAATAGGCCTTTAGTTATCCATGGTGGTAATTTAACTTCTATATTAGACATTCGTTTTTGGTCAGTCGCCTCGGAAATGAGGAGTTTATGATGTGTACAAGTTTTATTGTTGCAAAGTTTACTTCATTAGATATTAATATCGAAAGCCATTTTCTATCCCTAAATAACATTTCTAGTTTATTATGATCTATTACATTCTTCGCTCTACATGAACTACTACTATTTAAATTAAAGTTTGGGGGTGATAGTACTAAAGTGGTGGAACTCCCACTCACTGAAGTGGTGATAAGTTATAGTACTCTTGATTATTGCAGGTTTAAGATCTAATATTTTGGATTTAGCAAAAATAAGGTCAATGGCAGTTTTTGACGTTCCATCACACGGGTTAGTTCATTTATGAGGCCAATTTACCCTAGAGACATCAAAGAAACGGTATAACTGTCAACAGTTTCGTTATTACGTAACAAGTCGAGGTTGATGTCGCCGAAAATGAAAGAATGATTACACTTCAGTTCCCCAAGGTTGGAGTTGAGTTCGGAAATAAAGAGAGATATTTCGTTAACAGTTTTAGACGGCGATCTATAGATACCAATTATGCTATATGTTTCTAAACCGAGTTGAAAGCTAATGCTGAGACCACAAGCTCCTGTCATGGTAAATGTCTGGGCTTAACAATTTAGGATCTCTTTAGCATAGATTACCACTCCATCATTACGATTTCGAGGATTATCCGTATGGGATAATGTAAAACCTGAAATATTGATTACATTGCAAGGTTCAGAACTAAACGTTTTGGTGAAAATTAAGAAATCTGGCTTTGTTTTTTCGGCCGGAGATTTTCTCTATAGTTGAATTTACTCACAAAATCACCTCGAACGTCATACACGTAGTTGAGTTCGAACTTGGGTGTAGTTCAAAATCAACATCAGGAAGGTTGGATAGGCGATCAAAGTCATTTCGTATAAGTTCTTCAAATACCATAGTCGGCTCTGTTTATGATTTCTTGTCATTAGCAGAATGGCCGTGGGGCAACTAAAACTTCTTGCAGTTTATACAACAAGCTGGTTAGTTTTTTGGGGACTTTCCTTGACGTCATGATCTCCTGCACAATGACTGCAGTTTTGGTGCTGATGATGACAGAATTTTTCAATGTGACCAAAACCATTGCATTTAAAACACCTAGAAATGCGGACATAATCCTCAACTCGACAACTACTCTACCCTAAGAAAATCTTCTGTAGACCTAGAAGTTTATTGCCAAGCTCAGATGAAACCTTCATAGTCATTTGGTCACTCTTTCCAAATTTAAAAACGAATCGTATCTGATCTTTAACTCCAGTATCTTCAAGTCCATTCAATTTCACTAAACTGTGCTTAATTTCTTCTGGAGTAAGTGTAGATTGTACTCCAAACAAAGCGAGTTTCGGCAACCGTTTTTAAGGTCTAGAAACGCTCAAACCTTGTCTTTAAATTTCGGGGATTCAAGTGGAGTATTTAAATCTTGTTTTTCCGTTGTACGTATTAAAAGTCCTTCGCTTCCCGATTTCCTCGTGTTTGTTATTTTTATGCCTTCAGCTAAGGGGTCGAGTTCGTTTTCAATTTCAACTTGGATCTCCTCGGGTTTTTCGTGCTCGCTCGGTCCATTGGAAATATGACAACATTGTTCGGTTTTCAGGGGTTTTGACGTCACTTTTGATTTTAATACGCTCGCGAATGATGGATTTTCCGGTTTAGACTCCTCTTTTGATGACACGATGCCCAATATTGATAGCATATTGGCCTCGAGAGTAGATTCTGGGGTTTCTTTGCCCTCCTTCACTTCTATGAGACGCTCATGTAGGACGCTTAATTAAATACTGAGATCGGTCACTGCCTGAACTAGAATTTTCAAAAAAGTGGCAATTTTTATGGTCTCTGACTCACCAATTTCGTTCCTGGGATCCATACAAAACTTGATTAATTCCAAATCGTTATTGTTAGCCCTCTCGCATACCAAGCGCACGTATTTGTCCATCGCTTGTTTTAAAGGCGACCTCGTTTTACTCGAGGAGCTCATGTATACAAACATACAAACGTGGCACACTGCAGCCAACTGACACTTTTCGCGGATCACTGTTTGATGTTGTCGGTTCAAACCATTGAACTAGACTGTAAATTTGAGTCTAAACTACAAATAACTAAACTAATTTATGAACTATGAAAATAAAAAATTCTGTGTTATCACAGAGAGAGGTTTTATCACTTGGCGTTCAAGAGCACCGTAATACCCCCCACCACCAGCCTCCGTATAATAAGCCGGCCTCCTTATAAACCATAATCGGCCTCCCTATAATAAACCGGCGTCCTTATAAACCATAATCGGCCTCCATGTAATAATGAGCCTCCGTATAATGAAACAGGCCTACGTAATAGATAAGACTGATTTTTATAGTTTGGTGGTCTGGATGCTTGCAAGCTCGCATCTAAAAAATAAAAATATATCCTAAATCAATCCTTCTAGCAGAATACAGATTAGTTGGACAAACAGATCAGATTTACGCCTAAAATGATGTTACGGAGGTCGAATATGAAGAAGAATTGGATCTAGGTGGCCTTTGGCACTGGTGGTGGGGGTTGGCGTCTAGTGGTTTTTATCGTCTTCAGACGGAGCCTAGCAACAGCTGATTCCATGACATTTTTTAGTAAGTTCACGTCTATCCGTTTTCTAAATTCCATGGTTAATAGAATATAGAGTTATAGCAGCTTTTTTCGGCTGTCCGCTAGAGCGCTCTGAAAAGCCCTCTCCCCTGTGGTAAAAATAGGCAAGTTATCCGACATAAATATCGCTTACTTCTTTGTGATGTACCAACCAAGAAAGTAATAAGACATATCCATACCACACTGTATCAGCGTGAAGGATGATAATTTCCGATTTGTTTTTAATGCACGTGGTTGTTTTAGTACATTTCGATTGTGGTATAGAACGTTGGCAGCTTGTCAGATTTCATCTTATCCAGGCGTTTTCCATATTGATTGAATTTATGTGAAGTGGCTGGTAGGTTCCACAACTTTATAACCTAGCTTAAGTGGTCAAAAGGCAGAAACGCAAATAAAATTCAAACCCTGAGTTTACGATTCAAAAAGCCATTTAGTAAACAAATATCTTTACAGCAATATAGTCAACACTATGCTTCAAAATTTGTGTAACATAGATTGATGTTTCCCAACACTTCCTTTCCGACAAATTTTTTTAAAGTAAGTACATAGATTTGTTATTTGGAATGATGAACCACAAGCAATGAGAACGAGTAGGAAAATTCTTCATATTCCTACGATAAAATATTCACGGATTACATCTTCCGCAACGTCTTGTTGTGACTCTTTAAATACCCAGACTATACCATGAAGATAGCCCGTCCCCTTAAATAAAACGCTCCGCCGAGAGCAAGCCCCAGGCAAGAGGGAAATCAAGGAATCTGAATGACAATTACTCTGTTAAAAGTGGTGGTTGATGGTACCAGAGGGGGATCCACTTTCAACTTTTAACTAGACATCCGGGCTCAGTGCTTACTGACGTACAACGAAGAAGTAGTGGAGAGGGTGGAGTAGTCGGGACGTTGTAGAAAGTCTGGTATTTGACTCCATTCGGACAAAAGAGTGGTATGGCGGAGTGGTGGGGATCTTATTCTTCTTGGATTTCCTCCATCTTCCTCTACCTCCACTTATAAGAGAAAATCCAGACACGCGATCCTCCTACGCATGATAGAGAGTAAATCAAAAACACTGTTCCGAACCTGTAAACCAATTGAAAAGTATTGTTCTAAAGATAACAAGGTGAATGATGTACAGTTTTCCAGCACTGGATTTATAATATTAGACAAACAATTTTTCAAACTAAATTAATGTTGTTTAACGAACTTGGTTCTCTACAATTCCAACAAAGACAATACAATACTGCTCTCTCCAAATCTACTATGTTCCACAAAATTTTAAGCTGTAATCTGCCAGATTAAAGGGTAGGCTTTATCATTGCGAAAAAATTAAGATTATAACTGAAAAGTTTTAGAAATATTGTCTATCCCTTGATATAAGATTTTCTCGACCATTTCCATAATTTCCTAAAATCAAATTTTCTTTTCTTTTAGTTTGGATAAAGCATACGCCGAAATATAAAAATTAGTTTCGTGTTGTCTAATGTGTGTGTGTGTGTGTGTGTGTGTGTGTGTGTGTGTGTGTGTGTGTGTGTGTGTGTGTGTGTGTGTGCACGGGTGTGTAAAGAATTTGCCACCTCCATGTCGTTCATTATAATTTGTTGAATGAATGGTGAGAATCGATAATAGAAAGTCCGTAATGTTTAAAATAACATAAATTAGATTTTGTAATCGAATTCCATTTTTCTATCATCCATAACTTGGTACATTCAAGTTCTAACGTCATTATAGCATTTCAATTAGAAAATTATCCCGTCAATTTTGAGGATGACAGAAATTTATAAATACATGATTTAATTATAGAGAAGCAGTCAACAAATTTAATTCTGAACCCAATCATACTTTTAGGCAAAGGAACATGTAAGTATGACTTGAAAATCATATTGGACGAACAGAGGAGCACGAAGTTATCCCCTAATTTACTAATTAATGTTAATCGTGCCCAGTAGGTACAACAAGAGGGGAACGCTAAATATATAGCATTTCCCAATTGAGTTAAACTTTTTCCATTTAGGTTTAGTTCTTTTCCATTTAGGTTTAAACCTTTTCCACTTAGGTTTAGACCTTTTCCATTTAGATTTAAACCTTTTCCATTTGGATTTAGACCTTTTTCATTTAGATTTAAACCTTTTCCATTTAGATTTAAACCTTTTCCATTTAGATATAAACCTTTTCCATTTGGATTTAAACTCCATCAAAACGTCAGTAGTTAGCCCCATCATAGTAAGTAAGTGCCTACCTACTAAAATTTCATTAGGCTAGAAGTAAAAAAAAAAAAAAAGGAAACGGATAGTTATAACTTAATTTATAACTTCCGTTCATGAGAAATTCTTGTGTTCAAAAAACATTTGTTCATTATTATATATATTTCTGTGCATAAAAAAACACTTGCATGATTTAATTTTCAAGTTGTGGCATAATAACGTCGGGTTAGAGGTAAAAGTACCGAAGAGGTAAATTCATATTGTGCAAAAATCAAATTAAAATTTCAAAAGTTAGTTTGGTAAATATGATTATTTTCTTAGGTTGGATACATAGTTTGATGATATTGATCACC
Source organism: Adelphocoris suturalis (assembly GCA_030762985.1). Classification (NCBI taxonomy): domain Eukaryota; kingdom Metazoa; phylum Arthropoda; class Insecta; order Hemiptera; family Miridae; genus Adelphocoris; species Adelphocoris suturalis. The sequence goes on from CM061041.1 coordinate 42,282,503, forward strand.
AATAATAACAACAGTTAAATAATCATAATATTCTGCATTTGATTTTCCCACGTGTTGAATTTGTGACTTGGGTACTTTTACCTCTAACTCCACGATAATTTCCTGAGTTTAAATCCAAATGGAAAAGGTTTAAATCCAAATGGAAAAGGTTTAAATCTAAGTGGAAAAGGTCCAAATCTAAATGGAAAAGGTTTAAATCTAAATGGAAAAGGTCTAAACCTAAATGGAAAAGGTTTAAACCAAAATGAAAAAGGACTAAACCTAAATGGAAAAGGACTAAACCTAAATGGAAAAAGTTTAACTCAATTCGGAAATGCTATATAAGTATGTAGTATTTTTAATGTACCTAATTATTTATTATAATATTTTATAAATAAGGTTGACTCGTTGATATCTAACTCCGAACTGACATTTTATTGGAAACGAAACTTTCAAAGTAAACAAGTTGTAACAGGTGTCAATAGGATCAACAACAAATAATAAAATTAACTGCAGAAACCGCTACAAATCACCCCCCTCTCTAATAACAATGATAACTGTCAAACTTTGCTGGAAACTTAACCGTCCTGCCTGATCTTGTCTTGTATGGGTGTTGTTGAAGCTGTCCTGAAGGATAGTGAGAAGAAATCTGAAGATCGATTGTTCGGGGTTGTGTCTGTAGTCCTTGAGAGTCGGAAGGGTATGAATTCGATTCTGTAGGAGATGCTGGAGGGTGTGGTCTTGATGTATTAGGGGTGTGATACTCTTCTGGTGGTTCCGGGCTGACATTTTTTAAAGGAGCGTCATTTACGACGAAAGCAGGCTTAAGTCGGTCTATAGAGACTGATATTTCTTTACCTGTAACCAGGATCGTGAATGTTTTTTCTTTGCGATTCTTAACCTCGTATGGGCCATCATATGGTGGCTTGAGAGCAGTCCTTAGGGCATCGTGTCGGAGAAATACGTGGGAACACGTCTGCAGATCCTTATGGACGAAAACTGCTGCTTTTGAGTGGCATCGAATCGGCTGGGCTCTCAGTTTGTCCATTGCCCTCCTCAGGTTAGCCACAAACTCATGAGATGGGAAAGAGTCAATTTCGGTATCAAAGAATTCGTTAGGGAGTCTCAAGGTGGTACCATATACCAATTCTGCAGGAGTACAGTTCAGGTCTTCTTTGAGAGATGTACGAAGACCTAACAGCACAAATGGCAAAACTTCTGTCCATCTTTCTGACTCGTGACAACGAATCGCAGCCTTGAGTTGTCGGTGCATGCGTTCTACCAATCCATTCGCTTTTGGATTGTATGACGAGGTGAAATTGTGCGAGACACCTAACATTGCTGTTAACTGGTGAAAGAGTGAACTGTCAAACTGTCGACCTCTGTCGGACACGATTTTATTGGGAACACCAAACCTACTGATCCACTGTGTGCAAAATGCATGTGCAATAGTTTCCGCCTTGCAATCGGTTAATGGTACTATCTCTGGCCATTTTGTGAATCGGTCAATACATGACAATAGATATGTATACCCCTGGGATGGGACCAAAGAGCCAACCAGGTCAATGTGAACGTGTGCAAAACGGTCGCCTGGAGGTTGGAACTCGCCTAGCGGACTATGAGTGTGCCTCTGAACCTTATTCTTTTGACAAGAAATGCAGGGTTTAACCCAGTTCTTACAATCTTTGGCCATTGAGGGCCAAATGAACCGCTGACTAAGTGCTCGGTATGTTGATCGGTTGCCTGAATGAGACAAGTCATGGACAGTACAAAACGCTTGGCGTCGAAATTCTGGGGGTACATAGGGGCGAATGAAACCAGTTGAAACATCGCATTACACAGGAGAGCAGACATCTCGAAAATGGATTTGCTTCCACACAGGTGATGGGCTTGTTGGTAGCTCTTCTTGACGCTGTGCACTGGCAAGTTTAGAAAAATCAATAGGCGAGGAGCACACTGATTCAACACCGGATATAAAATCAGCAACTACATTATCCTTTCCAGCTATGGATGTCGGTTGTAAATTGACTAATGAAGTCAAGGTATCTGATCTGTCGTGGTGTAGCTTTGTCAGGTTTCTGTTGAAATGCGTATATGTATAAGTGGCTTGTGGTCCGTGTATAATGTAAAAACTCTACCTTCTAGTAGGTGTCTGAAAAACTTGATGCACTCGTAAGCAGAGAGGAGTTCCTTGTCATAAGCACTGTATGTCTTCTGTGTGTTATTTAATTTGCGGGAAAAGAAACTGAGAGGTTGCCAACTATTTCCAACCTTCTGATTCACAGTACCCCCTATTGCAACATCTGAAGCATCGACCATCAATGACCAAGGAACGTCAGAACGGGGATGTGCAAGCATGGTGGCATTAGCTAACTCCTGCTTGCATTTGGAAAAAGCTTCAAGTGTTGCATTTGACCATAAGATCTCAGAGTTCTCTTTGCCTGAATGACCTTTGAGAAACTCGTTCAACAATCCCAAATGCTCTGCTGCCTTTTCTACGAAACGTCGGTAAAAATTGTACATGCCCAGAAATCTTCGCAAACTTTGAATGTCCTTAGGAAGCTGGAACTGCAGGATGGTGTCAACTCGCTTGGGTAAAGGTTTGATACCCTCAGCACTAACGAGGTGTCCCAAAAACTCTATCTCTTGCTTAACAACGTCAAATTCTCTGAAACGATTGAATAGTGCACGAAGATCACTCAGGTGCTCTTCCTCAGAGGAACTTGCGATCAGGCAGTCGTCTATGTATGCCTTAACGTTGTTCAACCCTCTAGTTACCTCGTTAACAAATCTTTGAAAAGGTTGGGCAGCATTACATAAACCAAATGTCATCTGGGGAAATTCGAAAAGTCCAAAAGGAGTGATTATTGCTGTTTTTTGAATGTCCTCGGGAGCCATAGGAATTTGGTGATAAGCTTTTAGGAGGTCTACTTTTGAGAATATAGTTTTTCCATGCAAGTCATGTGTCATATCATGAATATTTGGCAAGGGGTATCGATCAGGGACCGTGATTCGATTCAAAGCGCAAAAATCACCACATGGACGCCAATCACCGGTCTTTTTGGGCACTATGTGTAAAGGGCTTGCCCAAGGGCTTTTTGATGGCCGGCAGATTCCCTGAGCTATCATATAATCAAACTCCCTCTTAGCTATGGCATATTTAGTTGGATCTAAACGGCGATATCTAGCAGATATAGGACCTGATGTCAGAATGTGGTGCACTACATCGTGTTTTGGTTTAACAGCTGTGAAAGATGGTCTCGTGATGTCTTTGAAATCTGTGAGAAGCGAATGATAGGTAGATGAAGGATCTACAGTGGTTACCGCAGAAACATTGCACTTTTGAAAACGGCAAGTTGCGGACAATGAAGTGAGGGAATCTCGTAAACATCTACCTTTGAGATCTACCAGTAGGCCGTAATGAGCGAGAAAATCAGCGCCAATGATCGGTTTTGAAACATCAGCAATTATAAAAAGCCAATGAAATGTTCGACGGAGGCCTAAATCTAATGACAGAAGAAGAACACCGTGAGTTTTGATAATTGTTCCATTTGCTGCAAACAACTGGTATGAAGATGTCTTCTTTTTGTCTGAACTAGATGGGGGAATGACACTAACGTCCGCTCCTGAGTCGACAAGGAAACTGAACTTCGTGGATCTGTCATAAACAAAAAGGCGGCTAGTCGTTAGGCCAGAATCACCCGCCGCATCTAGCGATTGGCCTACTTGTTTTCCGGGGCTTGATTGTTGGAAAACCCACAAGGAGGTTCGCAATTGTATGCTTTCTCACCCCAACGGAAATGGTATCGGCATAACCAAGAACCTCTATTTACCTTTTCTTGTTTTCCTAGCTGATCCCTACGTTTAGAACGAAACCGTGAACGTGAACGTCTATTGTAACCTTGTTGTCTAGTACTTAATGAATCAAATTTACGTGCAAGCGAATCAATCTTAAGTACTAGGTCATCATACTGAGTAGAAGAGCTAGGTTCTGTACTACTTACAGTTAATGTAGAGCATTCAACTTTATTTTCCGAAACTTCTAAAATTTTGTCGGCTACTGGTACCAAAGAGCTTAAATTCTGATCAGAGCTTACTGACAATGTAGCCCTGGCGTTTGCTGGTAACTGTTGGAGCCAGAGTGACTTGAGAACTGCTTCGTTGACTTTATTGTTCGCCAGTTCCTTCATTTCACGAATAAGCTGACTAGGGCGTCGATCTCCCAGGGTAGAACCTTTCAACAGGCGTTGCAGCTGTTTGTCTTCAGAATCCGAAAACGTATCGATGAGTCGAGTTTTCAAGGTGCTGTACTTATTGGATGTGGGCGGATTCGTTATCAAATCACTCACCTGTGTGAGTATTGTTGAGTCGTTCGCACTTACGATACAGTCGTACTGATCTTGGTCAGCAGTGATATGCTTCATTCGGAATCGGGCTTCGCATTGGCCAAACCAGATTGACACATTGGCCTTCCAGAATGGAGGTGCGACAAAATGGATTCTTCTGTACTCATTGTTCTCATTCTCAAATCTTTGTTCGGGATTTACGTTCTCCATAATTCGAGAATATGAAAAGATCACGTCGGGGTCACCAATTTTGTAGTATTTTTAATGTACCTAATTATTTATAATAATATTTTATCACTAAGGTTGACTCGTTGATATCTAACTCCGAACTGACATTTTATTGGAAACGAAACTTTCAAAGTAAACAAGTTGTAACAGGTGTCAATAGGATCAACAACAAATAATAAAATTAACTGCAGAAACCGCTACAAGTACATAAGCTAAAACTGCTTATTTTGCTATCTAAAATCATCCTTTAATCTGGTGAATATAGCGTTCAATTTGATGTGTAAATCCCATAGACAGATATACATTGTAGGTAGATTGACATATTTTCGAACTATCTGATTTTTTTTTTTTTTTTTCCTTCCTTTGGATCCGAACTTTAGTTCAACTACTTTAGGATTTTTTAATACTTTGAAAACCTCCTCATTTTGGTTTTACGGCGAAGGAGATATTTCCAAGTTGATGGACCAAAACGTTGTTGAAGGGGATTCACTGACCCACGACAGTCTTCCGCTTGACATTTCCCTGCCATTTCAAATTATAAATTTTATTCCTCTATTCTCTCAGACCCCTCAATTTAGCTACAACGTTACATGTGACACCTGTTCAACAGTTTCCAACTGAATCAGCTTCGGGTAGGAGTGGCTGGAATAAATAATGCATATATGTTTATATCATATGGTGCAATTTTAAGAGGCACTGTTTCTAATGTTTTAAACCCCTTTATAAAGTTTCTCGTATCCATAAAGACGTGCTTTAATATATTAATGAAATGTGTGAATATGGATGTTTAATATGTTAATGACATTCAGGGGTGTGACAGTGCCCTTCATTTTCGAGATATTGCGTCTACTTTGGGTTGAACGCCGCTTCGAGGCTACAGCCTCGCCCATTTTATCGGGAAGGATATTCCCCAAACGTTGCACATTATGCACTAGTATGGGAAAGGGTCTTCCACACCTCTCCTCTGTTTATTTGTCGCGCAGATTTCGCCCCTGGACGCCCAGCTCCAGGAACCCTTAATCGGTGACAGGGCTGGTTCTCTCGACCTCAGCCCCCAGAATTTCATCAAAATCGGATGAAAACTGTGGACATTATGTATGTTAGTAGTATTTTCTGTGTGCAATTTCCTTTAGTCCGGAAAAATTTTGGTAACAAACAAGTTTCTATTTAATAAAACAAATACATTTTCTACCTACAACCATCTGACTGGTCTTCCCAAATACCCACTCTTTAGAGTTAAGGCACTCTGAAACAGGTGGACAAGGTTCCCCAATCATCCACTAGAGTGGTTGGAGTTGTCTCCTGTCTCGTTCCCATACCAGGAAATTGACACTGTAATAGGTGGAACAGGTGTCACACATTAAGGTGGGAGAGTGGGGTACACAAACAGCCAACCAATACCTACAACCAGCTCCAGCCTACAACTCTTTAGAATTGAGGAGGATTTTAAAATATATGTTTTGCAGTTTTTATTGATTTTTTTAAAGAAGTTTTTACTCTAGGTTGCTGCTTGACATCCTACTAAAAACAAATAATACCACCTATTTTCAGCATTTGTTCGGCAATTTTCGTTATTACAACATATTTTATAAAATTTGATTATTCACTTGGTCGGGCTTAAATGTTCTGTCTAGAACAAACCCATCGTTATTGTTAATTCTTGATTTATAGGTGAAGTAATGAATTTGTATATCAATTTTAACGAGATATATCGTCTGGAATGATAGTTGTTTAAGATTCATGTGGAAAAGGATAAAACCCATGAACTGTTTCACAATGCCACAAAATGGATTTTCTTCAAGGTAATTTTGAACATTTTTATTTTTTTTAATTTTGAAAGGCATTGTAGCAGTTTTTGTTATGGTTCTTCTAAATTCGCAAATGAATGAATAACAACTACGGTAAATAAAACACTCTAACATGTGGGACATGTGTCACACACTAGGGTGAGGGTGAGACACACAAACAGCCATCCAATTCTACCAACAACCAGCTGACTGGTTTCCCCAAATACCCACTCTTAATAATTGAATAGAATTTCAAATATGTTTTGGAGTTTTTGTTGATTTTTTCAAACACATTTTAATACAATTTAAGTACATTATTCAGCATAATTTTGTTTACAAATGTTTGAAAGTTTTTATTGTAGGTTGTTGAATGCTTGATATTCTAAATGCTAAATAGTAATATGTAGATGCTAAATAGTAATACCAACTATTCTCGGCATCTTTTTTTTTTGCAATTTTAGTTTTTACTACACATTTTTTAAAATTTGGTTGTTCACTTGATTGTGCTTTAAAAGTCCTGTCTAAAACGAACCCACCATTACTGTTGTAATTCTTGATTTAGAGGCGAAAGAATGACCTTGTACTATATATAAATTTTAAGGAAGTATTTTGTTTGGAATGACAGTTGTTCAACATTCATGTGTAAAAGGTTAACATCCAGGAACAGTTTCACAATACCACAAAACAGATTTTTTCACGGTAATTTTTTAAATGTTTATTTTATTTTATTTTTTTTTTTTTAATTTTGAAAGCCACAGTAGCAGTTTTGGTTTATTATTTCCAATAATAAGCCTATGTGATCGTATAGCAGAATATTTTTATAACCCCCCCTCAAACTTTCTCACTTTACGTTTCAAGGTGCGTAGAATCCAAATTTGAAATGGTCCGCCGTTCGCCGTCCGGGCCATAAAAGGCCTAAGAATTGACTTGAAAACCCCGTTCTTTCGCACATAGACTCCATTTGGGGTCTAGTTGGTCCTAACGTTTAACCATCCCGATCGCTTTACTCGCATAGATGCTATGGGCCAAAAACGGGCGAAAAAGTGTCTTTTTCGAGGTTTGAGTGTTAGACTTACGCACGCGCGCACGCCTGGCACGCTTGGCAGGGGGTCACGGTGGGTGGTGAGGGTGGTGAGCGGGGGGTGGAGTGAGAGGAGGCGCCGCGGCACCTTGTGGGGGCTGGGGTGACCAGGGGCGTAGCAGAGGGGTGTAGGAGAATGGATATTTATTACTTTTACGTGTTATACCCATATAATACGTCGCGCCAACCTGAGGGGGGTACGGCATTAGGGGCATAGTGGAACGGAACCTGGAGAGTAGCAGAAAGGCGTCCGGGGTGTATCGGAACGGATATAATGTATATTTTATATTATATTTTATTTCTTTTACCCCATATAACACTTAACCTACCTTGAACACACTAGTATATTTAGTATATTATATCATACTATAGTATGTTACAAAAATAATTGATCCAGCCCATCAAAAATCCTTCGTTCTTCTTCTACCCGAAATCTTCTCAGATAGTTCGAAGCAAATCGTTTTTAAATTAAAATTGCACTATAAGGGCAATTTGGAGTCTGAACCCTCTGGATGAATAGCTGCTTACTTATATCTCTGCCATAGGTAAGTGGGGTGTCGTCACCCTATCGACCTATCGACTGGGATATGTCCCAGATGCTTTTGGAATCCAGTGTACCTACGGTTTTAGTTTGATTCCTACAGAAATTAGCTCCGTGGATTGAATGAGACCACTCGGGTGGCTGTACGATCATCCATTTGCTCCCATCGGGAGCGCAGCCTGTAACGCGAGAACAGAGGTGGATACTAAAAAAGAGACTGACGAAAGCCCCAGAGCATGCTGGTTACTATAGCTGGCTATCTGATTCACAAATAATAAACCATTATGTAATAATTTGCAGGGTTTTTGTTATGGTTCTTCTAAATTCGCATATGAATGAATAAAAACTACGGTAAAATAACACCATTGTGTTGTCCAGGGCTGATAATACATACAAATTTATTCTCAATAGTTGCTTGGATTAGAGAAATTAAAATGAAAGACGTTATAATGGCTCATACGAACCATAACCAAAGGAAGTGAGTCCGTAATTCGACTCGACCAGAATTTTGCGTGTGTATGCGTCTATCTGTCTGTATGCCTGTCTGTTCGGCATACAGACCACAATTCTTCAAATTTAGTAGAATGACCCGGATATCTGTAAAGTTTTTGGCGTCATCCCGACTTGATGTAGCGGCAATATCATCGACGACTCCGAACGAAGCACTTGTCGTGTTGAATCGATTGAGAAGACATTCAGAATGAAACAATTTGACCCCATTAGTCCCATTAAAATTATATCAAATATTTCATTATGCGTCTGCAGTAAAAATAACTGGAAGTCTGTGGAAAAAAGTACCCTGATTGATCTATCAGGAGTGAAATTATCCTGATTTTGGATTATAATAATGTCTTTGGGGGGAAAGGTTCGTCTTAAAAACGTTAGAAGCTCGAAGGTTCACCTCGGTTTTCAAGGAAGTACGGCACGCGAAGAAAGAAATGATAATGCTTTCGGACATCAGAAGGAAGACCACTCCAACCCCGGTAGATTACATTAGGCCATTACGTTCTGCAGGATGGAAAAGCCCAGTGGAGCATCTTTGTCTGGAGTCATACTCAACGCATAAGAGCTACTACCACCCAAGCAAGTGCCTGCAGACACACTCATACAGGCTCCCAATAACGCAGACTCCACTTAAGGGGGCGCTGGGGTAACGACGCGTTTACTCGCAACGTCGTGTCGACCCTTGCAAGGAAAGTAAAAAATAAAATCCGCCTCACATTTCGCTCTCAACACTCTGAAAGTTCCTTCGGAGCTCTCGGTTATGTTAAACCCGCTCATCAGAGCGGACGAGCTTGTCGCTGGCAATGCCCCGTGACACGTTTGAGTGTTGGAAATATTCTTAAACCCCTAGACTTTCTATAATGAGGTCTCACAGAAATGGGTTATATCGTGAACCATGCTTTAACTCCCTGCATAACTTTGATGGTGCCATAAAATGGATATATGATGACTGTCGTACCTAATAAGACGGTTTCGATTAGGTATAATAATATTGTTGAAACAATGCTAATGTCGGCAGAACGGATGAATATTTTTATTGAATCCAGTAAACAAAAGTGTTGCCATAAACGTAGAATAAATCATCAAAACTTGTAAACTGTAGTGGAAACCACTACAGGATTCCCCTTCCCATAACTAAACTGAAATATAAGCCGGCTTTAACCTGTCAATTGAGACAGTTTTGACTCCTGAATCTGTTTCAATTTCAAAAGTCTTCGGACCCGCTCTGGTTACCCGATAAGGACCCTCGTATGGTCGTTGTAGCGATGTCCGAGGCCGGTCAATCCGTAGAAACACGTGAGTGGCTGTTGTCAGATCTTTGGGCACAAATACGCGGGCATTTTGAGTTCTTGTCGGGGGCATCACTTGCCTCCCAACATGTGCTTTTAGAAGCTTCACGTACGTGGAAGGTGCTGTACTCCCTGGCTCTTCAAAAAAATCTCCGGGGAGTCTCAATGTAGACCCACAGACCAACTCAGCTGAAGATGCTCCGAAGTCTTCGTGTATAGTTGCTCTCAAACCTAAAAGAATTTTCGGCAGACTTTCAACCCAGTTTACGTTGTCCAGGCACTTCACCCTCTCCTTCAACGTACGATGCCAACGCTCTAGTAGCCCATCTGCTTGGGGATGGTAGGTTGTTGTATGAATTCGCTGTGTCCCGGTTCTCGACCAAAGCTCTGACATAAGTTGGCTTTCGAATTGTGTCCCCTGGTCCGTTGTAACCGTTAATGGAACTCCATACCGTGGTATCCAGCTCTCCAAAACTAATCTCGCAATGGCCTCAGCCCGTATGTCTGACACCGCAAACGCCTCTGGCCAACGTGTGAATCGATCGATAAATGTCACGCAGAATCGTTTACCCATTGCTGGTGGTAATGGTCCCACAATGTCAATGTGTATATGACTAAACTTTTCATTGGGTTCAGAAAATTTTCCAATTGGGCTCTTTGTGTGCCGTACTACCTTACTCAATTGACAATTTACACATTCCCTAGTCCATTCTCTTACGTCTTTCTTCACCCCATGCCAAACAACGCGCTCTTGAACCAATTTTAATGTTCCTTTGTATCCTGGGTGTGCGAGGTTATGTAATCTTTCAAAAGTCCTCCTCCTGAAACATTTTGGTAAGTATGGCCGGAGTTTCCCATTCCTTTGCTCAACATATATTTTCCTCTTGTGCATTTTCAATTTTACGAGTCTAAGTGATGATCGGCTGTCATGTAAAATCTGCTTCAATTCAGCATCTTTTTCCTGTTCAACAGCCAATTCCTCTTCTGGAATATCAGATAGAAATTCTAATGCAGCTACTCTCGAAAGTGCATCAGCTACCACATTTTGCTGTCCTGCCATATATCTCACATCAGTACTGAATTGGGAAATGAAATTTAAATAACGTCGTTGTAATGGAGTAGCTTTGTTTACATGTTGATCATATGCGAAGGACAAAGGCTTATGATCTGTAAAAATCGTGAATTCTAGCCCTTCAATCTCTTGTCTGAAGTACTTCACAGCCTCATAAATTGCCAATAGTTCTCTATCATAAGCGCTGTACTTCATCTGAGCCACACTTAACTTTTTAGAGAAAAATCCCAATGGTTTGGGTCCGCTTCCAGTATCTTGCTGTAATACTGCACCAATAGCTGTGTTTGATGCGTCCACAGCCAATGACAAACCCAAGCTACTTCTCATTGGATAGCTGAGAGTTGCAGTCTTGCTGAGTGACTGTTTACATCTTTCGAAGTCATCTTCCGTTTTTGTGATCCAGATTATCGGAGTCTTGTCATTTTTCTTATTTCCTGGTATCAATTCTTGCAAGGAAAGCTGATCCTCTACAGCATGAGGGATGAAGCGACGGTAAAAGTTGAGAATTGCTAGAAATCTCTTTAGCTGATCTACTGTGGTTGGCAGTTTGAAATTGATAATTGCTTCAACTTTTGTTGGTGCTGGTCGGAACCCTTCCTGGTCAACTTCATGACCTAAGAACTTGATTTTAGTTTGTCCAAATACAGATTTTTCCAAATTTATGACCAGACCCTGATCAGGTATTGTTACTTTATTTAATTCCCTATAGTCTCCACATGGCCTCCATTCTCCATTCTTTTTACTTACCATGTGTCTGGCAGATGTTTGCTGCTACCATATCTGAGAATTCCTTCTTGGCGATTTCTAATTTTTCTGCCATAAGCCGTCTTGGTCTAGCGAAAATTGGAGGACCTGTTGTTCTTATAACGTGCTTAACATTATGCTTAGCTCTTCCTTCAGCCTTGATGTCCCCTGTTACCTCTGGAAACTCCTTTATTACGGCCCTAAATTGACAGTAGTTATTGTTTGGGTTCTTTGTTAGAGCTGCAACACTATTTAAATACACTAGCTTTCCTCTTACTAAATCTGGCAACAGCTTGTGAAAACACAAAAAATCTGCTCCAATCACCGGTTCAGTCACATCTGCAACTGTGAACTCCCAAGTAAAACGTGAATCACACTTCAAATCAAAATTTAATGTGATTTTTCCATAGGTTGGCACTGTATTTCCTCCTATAGTCCACACCAATCCTGTTTGCTTGGGATTTCGTTTATACTTTTTTGGTAGCACCGAGATTTCCGCTCCTGTATCTATAAGGAAAGCTATTCCAGATCTTTCATCCTTGATGCAGAGCCGGGAAGATCGAGGTTGGTTGTTTGATGGGCTACTTTCCTCTAAAAGCAGCCCTCCTAGGAGTTTTTTGGGTAAGTGCAGGGACTTTCACACTAGTAAGCCCTGTTCTTGAATTGTTTGTGGAATCTACACCACCCTACTGTACCCTGCTTAGATCGCTCCTGTCGTGACTGAATTTGTGCCTGAAGTCCTGCTATCTGATTACTTAGTATTGAAAACTGCCTTTCTAAATGTTCATTTGAATCCACCCCTCTCATTTGGGCTATGCTACAGATATTACCTGAATTTTCAGTCAACGACACCAGTTCATCTGCTTTGCGAGCAAGGATATTCAATGAGTCTGTTGATGTGGCCAATACTGTCCTCACCGGGTCAGGCAAGCGTCGCAGCCAAAGATTGCGAAGGTACTCTTCTGAAACCAAATCGTGGCCCATAGTGTGCATTTGTGTCCACAGATATGATGGTTTATTCGTACCCAGTTCCATCTTGGAAAGCTTCTCCTGTCGTTCACACAATGTATCCGAAAACCTAGCTATCAATTCCGCTTTCAGTGTATTATACTTATGATCTTTTGGTGGGTTAACTATAAGGTGTTGCACTTGTTCTGCGATGTCCATCTCTAATATACCCACTATACAACAGAACATGTCTTCATCATCATAAAGCCTTGAAGTTCTAAATAACGCTTCACATTGTGAAAACCACAATTTGACGTTTTGACGGGAAAATTATGGAAGCTTTGGGGGGCGAGGCCGTTCAACTTGTGCTGAGCCATATGTTAAAGGAAGTGATGAGAAAGGAATGTCAGACCTAACCCCAGACACGCCTGGTGTGGGGGTATCTGTCCTTGAACCTGGGCTTTTGCTGGTTTTTCGAGATTCGCCTCTGGTTCGCTGTTGTGAAGTTGTAGTAGACTTCACCTGACTACGATTAGCCTTCACTCTAGCTGTTGACATGTTCGATGATGTTCAGTTTGGGGTCACCAATGTCGTACCTAATAAGACGGTTTCGATTAGGTATAATAATATTTCTGTTCTAGAACCAAAAATTTCAACCATGTATCATGTTTTCTCCTCGATATTGATTCGAAATTCTATGAAAACATCAGAAATTAACAAGCGGTTGCAATCATGTTCACAATATCAATTATTGAGAATGATCACCTGTGTGTAAACAATTATTTATATAACCATGCTCATAACTCAGTTTGTTGGACACGCACTTCGCCGTAGTTAACATAATATTGTTGGATAAATCGAGAGCTTTCGAACGAATGGTCAACGAATTTTGTGGGATGAAAAACGACGAAGTACCATTTCCCTAGCAACGACTCGGTTGTAGGCGGAAATCACTGTAATTAATTTCGTGCGCGGAAAAAAATTGACTCGCAAAATTCGCTAGGACCCCAGGGCTAAAACATGATACATGTTAATATTGTTGAAACGAATGTCGGCAGAACGAATGAATATTTTTATTGAATCCAGTAAACAAAAGTGTTGCCATAAACATAGAATAAATCATCAAAACTTGTAAACTGTAGTGGAAACCACTACAATGACAAATACATTTTTCGATCGAACTAACTTAAATTTTATTATAATACAATTCAAATACAATGTAATTAGTATGTTGGGTGTCAAAATAAAGATTGGGAGGTTGATGCATACTCAGAAACAGATATCCATTCAATGCACTATACTTTTCGTTCCCCAAGCTGTTAGGGTGAGTTGTCGTTGACATTCCGAGAAGAATCGTTGTCTTTGTAGTATATTTTTCATGAAACATCCCATAGCGATAGCTACCTACCTTATTCAAAAGTCTCACGGAACCTAATAAGGATATTTAAACAACTAGATCATTGCTCACGAAGTGAGTCACATGAAAGCGCATTTTCTTGCTAGGAGATCCGCGTGAAATAGACGCTTCCTGCGTTGAATAGGAGACTAAATGGCTTTGGCACTCAATCAGCTGATCAATGACCTCTCTGTCGTCTCCTGCGCTGAAAAGGAGACAAAATGGCTTTGGAGCTCACTCAGCTGATCGATTACCTCTGATGCGTCATCAACATTCTCCTTGAGCCCCCCTCTCAAATTTCTGCTTCCTGCGTCGAATAGGAGACAAAATGGCTTTGGAGCTCAATCAGCTGATCAATGACATCTCAGTCGTCTTCAGCATTCTCCCTTCAGCCTCCCTCTCCAATTTCAGCTTCCTGGTCGAATAGAAGACAAAATACATAACATAAGTTATCTGATTTTACTGCTGTTCATGAAAAAAAAAAAAAAAAAAAAAAGCTGCAAATTATTACACAATGGTTTATTATTTCTGTGTTAGATAGCCCTTCTACGCAGATCATTGGCCTATAATTTATTATTAAACCCCGTATGTAATATATGATCAGAACATGGCGCATCGTGACTCCGAGAAGAGTTAACATTTTTACAATCCTAAGGCCCCTCAATTTTTCGCCTCTCAGTAAAAATGTTTAAAGAAGGTTGATAGGTAAGGAAATAATATAGGTTCAGAGGCCCCTCAAGCTGATCACTGCGCCTCCGTACCTCGTAATTGTTACCGAGGAGTCTTAGAGGAGCTCCATCTAAATAACAACACCGTGGGTCGAATAGGAAATTTAGCCTCGGAGGCTCCGCAGCTGATCTGAGTCCCTCCATACTTTGTAATTGTATTCCAGATCTCCGAAAAGGAGCTACATTTCAGGTTTCAGTATCTTAAGTCAATTTTTAAAAAATTAGGCTCAGAAGCCCCACAGCTGATCAGTGTGCACTGATATTGAATTTTTTCTTGATACGGAACAGGAGGTCCATTTCAAATTGCAGATCCAAAGGTTGTCATCAATATGTCTGCGTAGATATAGGCACCTGCAGAGGAAAAATTAATGCAATTAATAAAAACATCTAAATGTTACTGCTCCCCCTGATCTCAGTATAACGATATTGAAGTAAGTAGGTACCTGCCAATTAAAAGTAACATAAATTTATAGATCATAGAAATGGTTTTAATAATCATTAAAAACTCCATAGCGGAATATAGTCAAACAAGATGTAGGTAATGGAGTAATGATTTGAAAAAAAAAGAAATAGTTACGGCTCAATCTACAGCCTAACCCACTAATTCCCAGAAAATGTAATCAAAATCTGATGAAAACGCGACCTTGTTCCTCAGAGTGAATTTTTGCGCGTGCGCAGGAGCTAATAATGATGCAATCATCATGAAATTAACATGGAACAATTAAACCATTGTCCCCCCAACTACGCACGAAATTTGAGCGAGATTGGACGACTAGGGCTTGAAAACATGATGCTCGAAGGAATTTACGTTTGCGCATGCGCAAAATGAAGTAATGACTAGAGAGGTATGGAATTAATAGTGGAAAATGTCTTCAAAATTGGATGAAAACTGTTAAAATTAGGCTCGTTCAAGAGGGAATACGCATTCGGGCATGCGCAGTAGCTACTAATGATAGGATTATGTTGAAATTGCAAGGAAATGCCCTAATTAACCTCTGCCACCAATAGAATACAAGGGAATTCGAAAGCGTTTCAGTAATTGTTACTTTATATAAGGCCTTGGTTCTTCAAAAACTGGAATATCCCTCAGAGGTCTGGTCCCCCTGCTACAGTGTCATATCAACCAATTGGAAAAAGTCCATCTCAAATTCCTTTGGTGCATCGCATTTAAGCTACATATCAACCAGGATTCGGAGAATTACGTTGCGTTGAATGAGCATTGCCTCTCAGCCTACGCGATCGAAGATATATCTATCCGATGTGACATTTTTCTACAAACTATTAGTGGGCTATGCGGATTCACCGTCCCTTTTGCCCCGGATATGTTTTCTGACTCCCAGCCCAAGTTCTCGTTCATTCAAGCAGTCTCTTTTGGATTCCTTTCTCTGCTACCAATCATCAGCAGCAACCCCCTCTGTCAAGACTGCCAAGACAGGCTAACTTCCTTATTAATGAGTGTCCCCGGATTGACTTCTTTATTCAGTCTTTGTCTACTGTGCGTAGTACCGCCTTATAACTTTATGTACAAACTCGGAATAGCCTATAAAATAATATCTTATCTCTTAAAACCATTTGCAGTGTATTACTCATTTGTTATGTATTAATACTTAATCCTAAACATTCTAATTTCTCCAATAAGCGGGCATTTTCTTTTTTATTAACTATTTAATCATTATTGTGACATATTTAATTCTTATTGTATTGGGCTTGCCCATATATTATTGAAAATAATAAACCAAAATGAGCATCAAAACTCATCCCTAGAAATAAAGTCGTTTGCACTCCATCAGTTTCGTTTTATACCTAGTAAGCACTAAAAAATTCCTGAAAACACAGCAAAACTGTCGGTTCTTGTTTTTACTGATCATATGGTAGGTACTCAAGTATATAATTAGGAGATCTTAGTTGAGGTTTTAACGGATAAGTTAGAAATTAAGTCGATCCTCTTACATCTTTCAGATTTGAAAATGCCGATTTTAATTTCTCATGTAATTGCATAATTCTAAGGTCAGTGCTTAATTCAGTTTTTATTACAATTCAATAAAGACGATCGTCTTCCTGAGAATAAAAAACTCAAATGAAGAGTACGGTGGCTTTGTAGACTTCAACGACCGCCTTAAGAAAACAGACATGGTGCCGTTTTTCAGCGGCAAGCGGCGCCTGGTGCCCAAAAGAAGGGACCTGGGGTTCTTCAATTGGCGCACCCGGATCAGTTACACCAATGACTCTGACCAAATTGAGGTGAAAAAACTAGCACATTATCGTTTAAAATTTCCTGTGTGACTTTAAAAGAGCCGGAATTCGATTTAAGGAATAACGATATTTAAACGGTGCACAAATGAAACAGGTGCACCAACAATCTTCTCAGTGAGTATGCTAAACCCGTCACACTGAGCGGTCTTGAAGGGGAGGAATACTCCATGCGCCGCACCGCAACCAGCTGGCGAACGGTGGCCCAGTAATCGATTCTAGGTGAACAAAATTATTTTATGAGCTATTCTTATAGGAAATTTTGGGCTGATTCAAAATATACCCACCCTATGTCCCTGCACCTAAAATAGCTTCGTCGACCCAAGATATCGATATTGGACCATTTGTATCACTTTTTGATCTTTGGAACTGACTTAATTTTTCTTGTACACAAACAAATGTTGTACGGAAAGAAATTCGGCATCAAATGAGACCACAACCAGCCCTCCAACTCTTTTTATGGCGATTTTTCAAAGTTTTAGTGACCTATCCACTTCCATGTACATCCTCGACACGTGAGTGGTAACTCCTACTTATATAGGACCCTAATAATTGTGTTTTGATAAAGGGGTGTTAGGTACTTCAGTGGCAATACGGGCCAAACCTTTCAAAATTTCATAGTCATTTGAAAATTATGAAATGGTTCCTTCCTTTCTTCTTTTTGTCTTTCTTTGTTTTTCATCTCCTTCTTCGCAGACGCTTGTGTGTCCCAAAGGGAGCGGCCTATTGTTCAAGCACAAGTGGGACAAACTCATCATCAACCCCAACCCCAAAATCAAGAAGCCCGGAATCTGCTCTGAAAGGCACGCCATTGAGTCCCCTCACTATACCACTGTTCTGCTCTTCGACCACGTCATTCGTTCCATTCGATGAGAAAAAAAAAGAAAAAAACATCCCTCGAAATACAAACGTTGTGTCACATATCAGACTTTGTTCATTGTAACATGAAAATTTCTTTATGGTTTGAACCGGTTCTTTTTAGAATCAGTTCCTCTCAATTGTGTACTGCACTTCCGTTGTACCCTAGGATTATGAAGTGTTCCTTCAGATTCGTAACCATTTAGAATGCGTACTTCATGAACCATTTCATAAAATATAGTTATGAAATTATACTCAACGCCATTAATTCGACTTACATTTTGCGATAATTCCCAAGACATAAGTAATCGGTGGATTGCCATCCATATTATATGGTAGGGATGGTTTGAGCGGACGAGTTGATTGTTTCGCTCTTCCGCATTATATTTTATTTAACAAGTTGACATCTGACTATATTCGCATTCGATTGGCCTCATCAGGGATTAGTTTAATTGTTATGTGATAGTTTCTTTTTGAATATTGTATCTCACAGGTCAAGCCATTATCGTTTTTTGCATCTGTCCACTGCTTGAGGGTTGAATAATTTAGATTTTGTAGACAGTTGCATAATATGTAGACAGTACAGAGAAACTTAATATGAATTATTATGGAGCGGAAAATTTCTGATTCAGAGAAAGAAAAGGAACTACATTGGGCCAGTACACGTTTTTAGGTCTGGACATACAAAGTGGTTCCCCATGTGGTTCCTTTTTTTCTCTTTTAATCACAAACTTTCCACTATATATTGATTTATACAGTTTCTCACTACTACCAACATATCATACTTCAATCTTCAAGTACATCAAACACAGATATAATCTAAATTATACAGCCCCAAGCAGTGGGTAGATGCAAAGTGACAATAATTGTCTAACCCATGAAATACAAACCCGATAGCAAACTACCACCTACTTATTAAACTAATCTCTGATGAGGCTTATCTAAGGCGGAAATAGTCGGATGTAAACTTGTTAATAAACTATGATGAGGAAAACTCGGCCCCTCAAAACACCAATATATATAAGACACAAAAATATAGAAATAAACAAATCAAAAGTAAATAACCAACTCATGAAGTAAATGAAGACACATGACATGATGTGTTACATGATTTATTTTTCCATTTTTTACCTTCGTGTTCATCATTTTTAAACAATTACCCTAAAAAATTTGTTGGTTTACTTTTCGAGATAAGTAAAATAAAAAGCAACAAAAAAGTGCGTCTATCCGCCGGCCATCCGGAGCTATTCTTCCAACTTACTGGACCAAATCTGAACTAATATGAGACCTAGTTGGTCCTAAACCCTTGGCACCACGTACGATTTATTTCAAGGGATAAAATTTGAGTATTAAAATATTAAACCTTCGAATAAAAAAGGTGTTTTTTTCTTTCTATATATGATAGAAATTAGTTTAATGACACGAATTATCCCGGAAAATCTTATCAACTGTTCGCTCTCTAAAAAGTTTGAGAGTTCGAAGAGAAAAATAGTCAAGATGGACTTAACCAGGCTGAAATAGGCTGAAGCTATGCTAGTTCGTCTCTCAGTTAGAGATATATAAAGTCACCTGACTTTATATATTACACATATAGACCAATGATCAGCGAAGAATGTGTTTTCACATACAGAAATAATTAACCATTGTGTAATATAGCAGCGTTTTTCTATTGATTTATCCACCGAAAATATGGATTGGCAAATGTTATTTGCCCAGCAACTCCTAGTTTTCGGAAAACTTATCTAAATATCCAAAGCTTTCAATAAAGAATAAACGATATCGAAGAGAGAAGCCAAAGAGTCAGAAGTTGAAGTTTTGCGTGAAATTTGCTTCCTACCTCATTTTTAGCGTAGCAATAAAATAAACTCTCAAACTCTCTGACAGCTCAAAATCATATCCAATCGTTAAATATAATGGAATTTCAGCCATTCGACACGGAAACACAAAACTTCCACGGATTCGACAATAAATATCTTCAGAGGATATTACATAAAACGCTGCTTTCGGCCTGAGTTCATTATCCTCTTACAGTCAGAGAGAAATTTATGTCAACAAGAATAACGTTTTATTCAGAGTGTCCGTTGACATTCCCTTTATTTTACCGGCGGAACCAAGTGGCTTTTAGCAGGTTTGCACCTTATTATTCTCTCCAACTGAAAGATATTACGAGCTTTATTATCTGCTGAGTTCGAGTTCATCTTCCATGTTAACCGAAACACGTGATTTGAGTTTCGTATTTAAGAGTTGATTATATTATCTCTCGTCTCTCGCGAACGTTCAAGGCGAAAACATCGAACGAGCTCAGTGAATTGTAAACATTCCCGTGCCGCGAGGTTTGTACTCGTCGGCGCGATGAACTCGGACAGTGGCAGTCTTTTGACGGTCGGCGACATTATTTCTAAAACAAAGGCTCAGGTTTCGCAACACCAGGAATTCTCAGCCCGAATTCTCGACCCGACAATCAAGACTTCCATAGGTGAGCTGTATTCACTTATTGAAATGTTATGTGGCTACTTGGCCGATATTAATGCATCCATTTGTGAGTCCAAGACCAATATCACTAAACTTGAATTGGAGAACTCTGCTCTAAAGGAAACAATTCAATCAAAAACTAGTTCAGGTCACTGCCAATCTCAAACTAATACAGAGTTTGAAACCGAAGAGGAAGAATTAGAAAGAAAAACGAATGGATTCTCAAAAAAATAGAAAAACCAATAAAAAACGTATGGCTGGTTCCTCCCCTGAGGTAGACGAACCGCAAACAACTAAGTCTAACAAGAAGGTGGACAACACCAAAACTATGCAGCAAGATAAAACTAAAAGTAAAACTGTTCAGCCCCCGCCTCCGATTACAGTCACTGGCGTAGCAGAGTATAACACAATCTATAATTTCATCAAAACAGTGGCCTCACAACAATGTACTGTCAAGGCCTTATCCAACAACGTTTGGAAAATTTTTGCACCAGATAGTGATACGTACCGATCCTTAACTTCTGGACTTAAAGAGAAGGACTTCCAGTGGTATACATATCAGGATAAAAACACGCGACCCATCAGAGTGGTTGCAAGAGGATTGCACCATACGTGTGATGCTGATGAGATAGTTAGTGACCTTAAGAGGAAAAACTGTAAAATAACTGAAGCAGTGAATCTTCTAAAAAAAACCAGAGAAATCAATGATAAGGGGGAATCGGTGCTGGTGAAGAGAGGCCTTCCTCTTTTCATTCTAAATTTCGAGAACACAGAGGTTATAGAACGAATCTATGACATTAAAGAGATTATGAACATTAGGGTCAAAATTGAACCTCTACGGAAAACGACGAATCTCATTCCCCAATACAAAAATTGTCAAGGTTTTAATCACACGAAAAGCTATTGTATGCGAGAAACTACATGTGTCAAGTGTTCTGGTAAGCACGATACCACCACTTGCCCTCTAAAAGGGAACCCTCGGTGCGTTAATTGTGGAGATGCCCACCCAGCAAACTATCGGGGGTGCGAAGTAGCTAGGGAGTTACAAAAAATCAAAGACCAAACAAAAAAACTCCATTCTGGGAAATCTGCCGAAAAAACTACTTCGAAAACTGCATTGAAGCCTCAAAGTCAAGTCAGTTCTGCCTGTGCAAATAATAAAAATATGTTGTCGTACGCTAGTGTTGTGCGCAGCAATACTCCGAACTCCTCTGTTGACAAAATGCTCACTTTGATGTTCGAAATGTTAAATGAACAAAAGCACACCAACAGACTGTTGATTGAAAGAGTTTCCACGCTAGGAAGGAGTATTAAACCCAAATTGTTTTCGAAATCATGAAAATCCAAAACACATTTAAAATAGCTGCCTGGAATACGAATGGACTAGCAAAATATGCCTCAGAACTGGAGTTGTTCCTGAGCTAAGAAAAAATAGATATATGCCTGGTTTCTGAAACTCATTTTGTTCAGTCATCCTACATTAGAATCAATGGTTATGAATGCTACCGAGAGGACCATCCAGCAGGAAGACCTCGAGGGGGTTCAGCTGTCCTTATCAGGAGTGCTATTAAGCACTACGTACACCATAAAATTCAAGAAGAATTTATGCAAGTCTCCTCAATAACTGTACAGGTAAATAGCAAAAAATGCAACATAGCAGCGATCTACTGTCCACCACGATATAATCTCAAAGAAGAGGACTACGTGTCCTTACTCAAAAGCTTGGGACCCAATTTTGTCATTGGGGGTGACTTCAATGCAAAAAATACTTACTGGGGCTCACGCCTAACCACAACGAAAGGCCGAGAGCTATTCTCTGCTGGTAAAAAAGTACATAGTGATTTCTATTCTTCTGGTAAACCAACGTACTGGCCCACGGATAGAACAAAAGCACCAGATCTTATTGATTTTTTCGTGATCAAAGGAATATCGAGTAATTTTATCTACGTCGAAGACAGCGGAAGCCTCATGTCTGATCATTCCGCAATAGTCCTCACAATTAGCGACACAATAATAATTAAAGATGAACCTCCACGATTAGTTACTCGTTATACTGATTGGGATGTTTTTAGGGAATACATAGCTGTTAATATTGATCTATCTGTTCCCCTTAAATATACAGAACAGCTTGAAGATGAAGCGGAAATTTTCACTAAATGTATCCAGCGAGCAGCTTGGGCTAGTACCCCACAAGGGACTGAGCATTCTGATGCTAATGTATCATACCCTCGTGAAGTTAGGGAGCTGATCAGGGAAAAAAGGAAAGCTAGGAGAACCTGGCAACTTACTAGAGCTCCAAGTGATAAAACTAAATTAAATAGGCTGAAGAATCAATTGGATAATCTATGCTCAGAAATGAAGCAAGAAACCCACCCATAGGCTAATACATAGTCTAAACCCTGAAAAAGATACGGATTATTCACTGTGGAAGGTTACCAAGTCACTCAAGCAGACGAAGGAATACGTACCTCCCATTAAAAAGGAAGACGGGGAATGGGCAAAGAGCCCAATTGAAAAGGCAGAAGTCTTTGCTGACCACATTGAAAAAACATTTGTCCCGAACTCTAGCCAAGTGAATGATGGAGAACTACCGACTATCATCCCCTCTACGGATTTAGAAGATATACAACCAGTTACACTAAGTGAACTTAAAGATGGGGTTCGTGTCCTTAAAACGAACAAAGCACCTGGGTATGATCTCATTACTGGTAATGTAATTAAAAAACTTCCGGAGGAAGGCATACGAATGCTTCTGTATCTAATCAACGCAGCAATGAGGCTGAAATATGTACCACGTTGCTGGAAAGTGGCGGAAGTTATCATGATTCTGAAACCGGGGAAAGACCCTAAGGACAAAACTTCTTATAGACCGATATCTCTGCTACAAGTAATCTCGAAACTGTTTGAGAGATTACTTATACGAAGACTGAAAGTTACTGTCGAAGAGAGAGAACTAATCCCCGATCACCAGTTTGGTTTCAGGGAAAAACACTCTGCCATAGATCAAGTGCATCGTATCACTGATATAATTGAAAATTGCTTAGAAAGGAAAAAAGTTTGCGTAGGCACCTTCCTGGATGTTTCCCAAGCTTTTGATAAAGTCTGGCACCAAGGCCTTGAATACAAACTTGAGAGAGATCTACCAAAGCAATTCTACTTAATTCTGAAATCTTATCTCTCTGAGAGACACTTTAGAGTGAAACACGAAGGAGAGTATTCCAGTCTCAAGAAAATAAAGGCAGGCGTTCCGCAAGGTAGCGTGCTCGGGCCTTTGCTCTATCTTCTGTTTACACGTGATGTACCCAGCGATGACGACACAACAATTGCAACTTTTGCTGATGATACTGCCCTGTTAGCGGTTGGCGATACGGTAGAGGAAGCAACTAGGAAATTACAAGTTATTGTTAACAATGTCAGTACATGGACAAAAAAATGGCGGCTCAAACTCAACGAACAGAAGTCTACACATATTAACTTTACAAACAAAAACGTAACAAAAATACCAGTCATGCTGAATGGGCGTGAGATCCCTTACGCCAATACAGCGAAGTATTTAGGAATGACTCTTGATGCAAAACTAAGATGGAACTAGCATGTCATTAAAAAAAGAGATCAATTAAATATCAAGTCCAAAAAAATGTACTGGCTGCTCGGCAGGTACTCCGATCTATCCCTACACAACAAATTGCTTATATACAAGCAAATTCTAAGGCCCGCTTGGACGTATGGCATCCAGCTCTGGGGCTGCACGAAAAATACAAACAAAGATCATACAAACTTTTCAGAACAAGGTACTAAGGAGTATTGTAACGCTCCCTGGTACATACGAAATGATGACCTCCACCGGGATCTCAAGATGGAAACAGTTAGCGAAGTGGTTAAGGACTTTGCTATTAAACACGAGCAGCGGCTTCATGAACACATGAACCCAGAAGTTCTTCGTCTATTAGACAACAGCAACGTCATCCGGCGTCTTGACAGAACGAAACCTCTGGACCTTGTAACGTGATGTGACAAGACTTGTGAGAAAGTGATCCTATAGAGTAGTTGCCATTGGTCTATGAACTCTACACAGTGTCGATTATAGTATTAAAGTAAACTAACTTGATGGGCCAAGCTCAGTTGTTATGTTATCTTTCTAATAAAGAAATTTTGGAAAAAAAAATTATATTTATGAGTGAAGAGATGTATCTATTAGTAATTCAGGAATACTGAAATGATTAATATGGTTGTTCTCTAGAACATATTAGTCTTGAAACCATAACAGGAACTTTTTATACTGCCCTCCAAATTATTTAGGGACTTCACGTGAAAATTGTGACACTAGACTTTCGAATTTCAAAATCAGTACCGTGCAGAATCTTTTTCTCATCTCCACAAAACTGTAATACAAGTTTTGGTAATGATCTTGTGGCTTAAATCTTATCGAAAATCAAATGCAATCATGAGGCTGACGTGGGGGATAAATGTTCAAATTTAATTGGTATTTTTATGTTGAGGTGTTTTGTTATTAAGATGCTTTTTTACCTAAGTCGTTGTTTTGTTCTTCTGTTATCTTCACACTATTTGTACAACGTATTTTTCGGGACCGCGACGTCATCAATCAGGCTGAACCCAGCAGGCCCGTACGGCTGTTGGCACTTCGTTAGGTGCGGGGATCAGGTGGCAAGATTGTTAGCGATGCTCTTCACCTTCATTAATAACGTTCTCCCGGCTTTATGACGACAACGGCTGGAGTAAGATGGGATAAGAGACCTGGGGTGAGGGCCCAAGAACCCTAATGGCATTGGATATCAAGGGGAGGACGGCTGGTGGCCAAGTGGTCACTTAACTTAAGGCTTGGCGTCAAGATCTGTTGGGCCAACATCTCATTACCTCCTGCTAAACTTAGGAAGTTTGTCTCGAAGTAATATCTAGAGACTATCCACTTTTTTGTCCAGTAATGTTTTTTCCCCACAATATTCTGGTTTTTTTTTTTTTTTTTTTTTTTTTTTAATTTTTTTTTTTTTTTTTTTTTTTTTTTTTTTTTTTGTGTCCTAGTAAATTAGCAACCTCATATAATTTTTTACAATGTTAATTTCAGATTAATGTACCTGGACAAAAAGCTATATTTACCTAAAATTATTTTATTCCGTTGCATAAACGTCGTTGACTTAACCTCTAACAAACTTTTGGAATTTTGGCACGTTATGTTATTCATCCTACCTAATCAACAGGGCAACTCGAAACAAAACAAATCTAAACCCCAAAATTGAGTGTTTTCATTAACTATTTTCAATAATGAACCTTTGTAATCGGTCAAGAAAAAACATGTTCAATTCCCTCAAAATTTGTTGGTTTACGTTTCAGGATGCATAGAAATTATCACACAAAGGTTTAATTAATAGCTCTCCTATGCAGAACACATGCCTATGTTAAATTATTAATAGAAGTCTAATATAAGTAGATATATATCTAAATATGCTGCATAGGTGTAGACGCCTTCCGAAGAGAAATTAATTTAATTAAACAACACACCTACACAAGTATATAACTCAAGCTGACCCTCCAACCGAAAATTAATTAATTAATTATGCAACCAACTAAGCTCCATCATTGAGAAACGAAAGTTATAATAAATCAGGTTTCGTGAGTGAAAATTCCATTGAAATTATATCAGCTGATACGAGCATCGTGGTTACCAGGCGATGTTCGGTATATAACTTACACCATTATGATTTGCGCTCATATTGCTGATTTTTTCCCTGCCATAGTTTTAGTACTTGGGGAGAGCAAACGGATGGACGTACAGCGACTCAGGTGGTTTCATTCGATTCTGTGGGAAGATGTCAATACATAAGACCCCAAAAAACTTACTGTTACCAAAGTTTTTTTAGATCTCGATTTTTCAATATTTCGGCCCTTAAGTAATATCCTTTAGAGTAGATAAAATTGTATGCCTATGTTACTGGCAAGTCCCCGGGCAAGCTAAATTTCATAATGTTTGGTCCAGTAGTTTCGGAGAAAAGCTCCGGACGGCTGGCGTATGACGGCATATGGACTTGGGAAGCGTATATAGATAATTTATTTTCTCTCATTAATTTTCAGTTGGTGGGTACTTACATCAAATAGATACGTTTAATAATATTAAACTAATAAATTTAAAAAAAATAATAACTACGTGTAACAATTATAGATCAGTGATCTTTTTAGAACGGCTATCAAATACAGAAATAAAAACCTTTTGTAATAATTTTCTGAGTAGTTTTTTTTTTTTTTTTAAACCTATTTGAACAAATTTCAATAAAACTACTGGAGGAATAATGGAGCAACAATCAACTCCTTTTGAATATTTTAGAAGATTTTAGAAGCTCCTCAGAGCTTCTGACCAATTGAACAGCGTGGACACATTCATTATCATAAATTGTGAGAATTGGTTTGATCCTTGATCCTAAAATTAACAATCCGGGGGTCTGGGGGTGTCCCCCAGATTTCATTTTACAATAAATGTACCATCATGAACACAAACCACTAGCGGCTAGACACCCCCAACGCCAACGTTTTTTTTTTTTACTAGTAGTAAACTTTAGTGTACAAAGTATATTTTCGTTGAGTTAAGAATAGTTACAGTACTTTGAAAGTTTTACTAATTCAAATGAAACCTGTAACATGAAAGTTACACCCAGTGGTGTAGGTACTTCGGTCGTAGTACCTATACCTACCAACAACTGCAATGTCCGTCGTCGCTAGCAAGTCAAGTACCGGAGGCGAGCACGTTCGATGTGAGTACATCATCACCAGGACGTTGTCTTAACGATAACCTTGGCCTACCATGGTCAACCGATCGGGGTAAGCATGGCAGTTTATGTCGGACCCACGGAATAGATTGTGAGCAAGAGATGATAAATATGCTCGTCGATATGATGGGCCACCATCTGTTGATTAATGTAAGCATCAGTTGATCAACTTCCATTTCATAACCCATTGAAGGGAGTACAATTTACCATGACGAAAAAGAGTTGTTTCACTATTGGAGATATTTGCTTCCCTTTCCAACAGGACGAGGAGGAAAATATGTAGGTCAAATCTCTATAAAATAATCAAGTGCTCATATTCGACGCAAAAGCAGTAAAGGAATCGGTAATATAAAGATATAAATCCTGGTTTCTACGTACCAAATCCGTATAAAGTCTATAAGGGAGGGAACATAACCTCACGCGTTTGTAACAGCAATAAAAGTACCCAGTAAAAAGCAAAGGTGAAGCATTAAAAACCATCCAGAATAACTTTGAAGGAACTTCTTAACCGGCGGTTATTTCTCTCTTCAGTCTCTCAGCTCGGCTCAGTGCAACGACCGGACATGTAAAAGCAACCTTAACGTGACTTACCGGTTACCTCGCTAGAAAATCCGTACGGAATCTGTACTAAGGTGATCAGCACTTTGCTAACCATTAGTTGACTATATACATAGGTTCCTCTTAGCAGCCATAAAGATTTTTCTCTATGTTCAGGTCGAGTTGTACAAAAACTTCATCATTCGCATGCCCAAACGAAATTGCCGATCCTAATGTACATATCTTATAATATTATATTAAGAATATATAGGTAAAAACTATTATGAACGCTGGAAATGGTTAAAGTTTACCTACATATCTATCCTCTTGTCCCATCACAGTATAGTACGCTAATAAAAAATCAATTTTTCGGTGGAAACGTCGATAAAGGATGGGTTTATTGTGGGTTTGATGTGTAGGGGGAAACTGTTGAGCACTTTTTGTTTTATGTTGAAAGCTTCAGCCCTCCCGCTGGCGGACCTCGTTAAATCTGATGGGTGGACCATCTGAATGCGGTCATCCTCTCGGAAAACGGCTACCACTTAAGTGCTCCCAATCTTGGCCACACTTTTCGTCCCATCGTCACCACTTTGACGTCACTTCATTCCCGATTGGTAATGCGTTGTCAGTTTAAAGATGAACGGTGTTTCGATCGTACAGCTCCCAATCGATGAACACATTTCGCTCGATCATGCTCCATAACAAATCTCTAAGGCTGAAACTTTCAAGTCAAATGTAAGAGTTTCTTGTATTAATATTTAGTCAGATACCGTACTTTGTTATATATTGAACTGAAAAAGTTTAACAATGACAGCATGGTACGGTTTTGGCTTACCGGATGATTCTACAAAGCAATGCAATATTGATAATTTTGAAGGAGAGGAGACTTAGCAAACATAAATAGCAGGACATTTTTCAACAGGATAAATCAGAGGGCGAAGTAGGCCTCTGGAAGGCAATTAGGTTCATGAATCATCAACGGTTCATGTTCTGAAATCAGAAGTAGGTACTGTCGATCAAAGATTTTAGGGTGAATTGTCCGTACTTGGTGAAAAAAACGAGAATGCACAAAAGCCAGCCAACAAATAAAACTCAGTGGTTCAATGTGGTACATGTTTCATAATACAATAAATGTAGGAATCATCTACCGCTGACTTCGAAATTTCTCTTTGATTATTACACAGAAGCCGAATAATAAAATCGACGTACTTAAGTGTGATTTGCGGTGGTTTACGGTCTATCGCGTTGTTCTTCCTTCTTCTCAATCCTGCTAGATGCAGTAATAGGGGATTACCTCATACTTGAATAACTGTGGAAAAGAACTTCTAATAGCTGCATTTTAGAGAATCCGTGATACGTTGCTTTGTGTAGGTAGCGTCAAGTGTACCACTGTTGTAACTCCGAAATGTAACTCCGAGGAAAAACCCTTTTTACTCTGAGAGGTAGTTAGTAGTAGTAGTTAGTAGTGAGTGTTAGGTCAACTGGTAATACCGACAATCAGTGACATTGCATTTTACAAAAACCTGTATTGACCCACCGAGAGACTTTCGAATTATGCCGGTTCGGCACCAGAGCTTTTGGCGATTCGAACAACTCACTTAACATGGGGAGTCGTATAAAGGGGTCCGGAAGGGGAGTCCCCTCGGGATATGAGGTCTCGTACAATTGGAGGGCCTCGTACCTAATCACACATGCACCCCGCCTAGGCATAGGAAGGTAGCATATGTTCAAAGAGATCAGCTCAGGATTCATGACTAGAATGTTAGATTCATGACTAGTGCTAGTGACCCATCGCAAGCGCTCTTTATATAAGTTGACCAGGTATGCTTCTACTTAGCTCGAGTCACGTAGGACAGTGGTTCGCTTGAAGCGGGTAAATCTATCTGAAAATAGTGAAAGTCATGCATATTTTTGTGGTTGCGTTAGTTGATTGAAACCAGTATTGTGAAACTGACTGACTTTGAGAATCTTCTCGTAGCCATCCCTTACTTATAAACCCAACTAAACTCAAATACCTACTTTCTTTTCTATAACTTGGTGATGGAAAGGAGTAGGAGTGAGGGATAATCTCGAGGATACCGTATGACGATGATATGGCAATGGATATTTTCTCATTTATGAATCCAACCAACATCGATGCAA
Source organism: Adelphocoris suturalis (assembly GCA_030762985.1). Lineage (NCBI taxonomy): Eukaryota > Metazoa > Arthropoda > Insecta > Hemiptera > Miridae > Adelphocoris > Adelphocoris suturalis. The sequence goes on from CM061041.1 coordinate 42,312,181, forward strand.
AATTCAGTGCCTAGTCCGGCTCTTGTCGCATCCGTTTATTGGTGAAAAACTATAATATTTACAAGTTTGTTTCAGACAACTATCCAAGTTGTGACCAAAGCCACTAACCAAGTTTCAACAAAGCTGTCATACTACTCTACCTTTTGGTAATGAGATCCCAGTACCCTCGTCCAAATCCTACATATCTGTTTATATCATAGTGTTCCCTTCCTCTTGCTCTATTGAAGAGATGAAGACAGCACAGGAAGTCGACGGAGGTTGGATCGAGTCCGAGTCAACCCCTTGTAAACGAAATTGGGTTTAAGTACTCCACCAACAACAACCAAAGTTGTGACTTGTGACGCCTTCAACAATCATTAGCTGCATTCCGCTCGCCTCTGGATTGCTGACTCCCAGTTTGGATTCATTCCTCGTCTGTAATTAGCGTCAAATGAGTTATTTCTGGAATTTCGAGCCAATATTACCCCTCTCTTTTGGTCAGGGGATCTGTGAGAAGCGGGGGTCTGAACACAACAGCGGGTTATTGTGAGGTTTCATTAAACTTGAGACCCTTCCACTCCCCATCTATCCCTTCCGTCTCATCGTTGTTTTCCGTGTGATATTGAGATCCCTGGATTCCCGCTGGATCTCGCTGAAGATTTTGCTTACGATAACAAGAGCGAAACATGTTTTGTTTTATGGAAGAATAATTTAGTAGCAGAAGAAGCTACCACGTGTGTTATCTCTTAAGGACTTGTCACTATTCTTGATCTTTTGCTGCTAATATAACTCAAAGACCAACGAAGACTACTCAATGAAACATACGTTTTAATCTTAATGCTATCACCTGAAAACTTGATTTCTTTCGTTTTTCAGTTGCTGTTTGCTCAGATCAACCAAACTGAAAAAACAGCCACGAGATGTAAAATAGAACGCCATCCCTCATCATTCAGCTTAGGGCCGCGGAAAATCGTCGACATCTATCAACAAAAAGATAAAGTTCATAAAGAAAACAGTTGAAAATCAAAAAATTTGTCCCAGCAGATAGTAATGTTATGAATCGAAGTAGTTGCAACTCACCGTTCTCCTCACCACCACCTCTGCCTATTTTGTTTTTAGATTTTGAATTTGATGCGACCGATTCGTTTCTCGTACTCCTAGTGGGTGGTATGGATTTAAAACGAAATTGTAACTTATGGTGGCACACAAAGAGAAACATCCGCAGCCAATGGACGGTTTTAGAATCTAAGTTTGTAAAATTTTGGTACAGTAGTTCGGAAAAGAGATTTAGACACGAATTTCTCTACTCCCTTAATACATCTTTTCCATTTTCAAATTAGTACCCTCATCAAGATTGACAATAATTTTATCTCTTTCAAAATTACCATTTAACTCGAAATGCTGAATTTCGAAATGTGGCCTCCGTTTCACTTGAATGCAGATGGGGAGTATCAATCTGATCAATCATGTAGAAATTCATTTCGGTGCGTGTTTGTTGCACAAAGTATTTAATTTTAGTGAAAAAATATTTGAAAAAAGCAAAGAACCGAAAACGGAAGTTGTAAAAAAGGAAGCTGCATTTAAATCTAGATTAGTGACTTACGATATTTACGAAAGGATTTAAAGATGCTTACAAATTTCTTGACAGTATTAAAAAAATCGTAACTGGTTTAATCAACATGAAACTTAGAGAAATGAAACTAAAAGTTAATGTAGTTTTAATCGCAGAATTTAAAAAAGGGACTAACGAAAATAATATGGAGTATCATGAACTCAATTTCAAAACTAAAAACGTAATAATATTGCAGTCAGCAGAAGTACCAAATTGTTACGAGGAAATGAAACAGAAAATTCTAAATGAAATGGAAACGTTCGAAATAAAAGGATCTCAATGGCAAATTTCACAAAATCAAGCATTTAGAACTGAACGTTAACAAGTACACTCCTTTGAGAGGATCGTCTTACATCCCACTCCCTAATTTTCTACAATATAGGAAAGCAATTATAAATGTGAAAAATGACGATAATAAATGTTTCCTTTGGTCTGTTCTGTCTGCACTTCATCCAGCTGACCAACATTCGTATAGAATAGGAAATTACATAACATGGGAACATGAGTTTGATGAAGCGTTGAAAGATATCAGTTTTCCTATGAAACTTACGAGTATAAAATTGTTTGAGAAAAGAACTGGGATTTCCATAAATGTTTACTGTCTGGATGAAAAAAATATTATAATACCCTTGGAAATAACGAAAGAGGAAAAGGAAAGGCACATTGACTTGTTTTACTTGAAAAACGAGGAAACTGAACATTATTGTTGGATCAAGGACTTATGGAAACTTGTTGGTCATAGTCAGCTAACAAAGGATGGCCACAAACGATTTTTATGTAAAATGTGCTTGAATAGCTTTGGAACTCAGTTCAAATTAAACGAACATAAAGAATATTGTGGAGCTCATAAAGCTGTTAAAGTAGAACTACCAGAACCTTACGATAATGTTTTACAATTTGAAAATTATAAACGCTCCATGAAATACCATTCGTTATATATATACAAACTTCAAACTTGTCAATGATATAATGCGTTCACTAATATATATATATATATATATATATATATATATATATATATACTGAAAGAGGAAGTTTTATATATAAAATAAAATATAAATTAAAATGATAGCAGGAGTTACTTTAAATATACGTATTCTAATAAACATCCCTTCCCTGACTCATCCAACCTTACAAAAGGAGTTACTATAAATATATACTTCCTACGTCCAGAGAATACGAAAGATCAATTTTAGATAAGATCTATAGAGAAATTTTACAGCCATCTAAATGTAGACCGATTATAATAAAATTTTAATGATAGAAAAAGGAATTCGCGGTGGAATATCTCAATGTAGTAACAGGTACGCGAAAGCAAACAATAAGTACATGGGTGAACAATATGACCCATCTAAACCTTCGAGTTACATAGCGTACGTAGACGCTAACAACCTTTATGGATGGGCAATGTCCAAATACTTACCATATGGTGGTTTTAAATGGATAGAGAACTTATACAATTTAGATATGGATAATTTAGATGTTGAAAATATAAGTGATGAGTCTCCCAAAGGTTATTTTCTGGAAGTTGACTTGGAATATCCTAAAGAACTACACGATTTACACTCGGATCTACCACTTGCACCGGAAAACAGGATGGGAAATACAAAATTACCTAAACTGATGACAACTTTGTTCAACAAAGATAGATACGTTTTGCACTACAGGAATTTGAAACAGTGTCTGAGCATGGGAATGAAACTAAAGAAAGTGCACAAAGTTCTGGAGTTTGATCAATCGGATTGGTTGAAAGTGTAAATTCATTTCGGAAAAACGGTGCGTAAAAACAACATGATTGATCAGTTTGATACAGTTCGGACTAAGATCGAAATGTTATTGAACAGGACATTAAATCAATGATTTCAAAGAATGTCTGTTGACTAAGAAACCGATTTAATTTTTTTTTAAACATCGTGATGTCTGAAATCGTTCGTCGTATCGTATCGGTCGTGCTTCGGTGAGTCTAGCAAATCAAGAAAGGAGGCAATGCGAGTGTCAAGTGAACGAAAGCAAATAGCAGCGAAAGACCAAAACAAAGTACATTATGTACTTATTATGTCCAACAGTGGTACATAATTTCTGTGTGTTTGCAGAATTTCTTCCATATTAAATAGAGTGATGTATTGTGGGTCATAATCATCAGATGATGCCGATTTCGATAAAATAATTTTTTCTTGATCAATTACAAAAATCCAGGAAAATAATAAACCGAAAGGAAAAAGTAACTACTTATCCGTTCTTTTTATACGAGTATATTCAAAAGTTACGTCCTATATGCGTATTTGGCAAACTTCCGCAGTTTCAAGCTGACCCTCGTGTATTCCTGTGACCCTGGGACATCTCGTTTCTCCTTTGGCTCTCAAAATACCCAACAACCCCCAGCGCCCAACGACACCCCCCACCCCATTCACCCATACCCCCTCACCCTCCCCCCCCCCCCCACCACCCATCTCTGGATAGCGACAAACGACCCCTTCGGCTCGCAGCTGCCTGAGCCCCGCGGACGCTGGCTGGCCCTTCCTTATCTCGCCATGTTCCAGTTTCCCTCCCGCGTGCCGTTTCCTTTGACCGCTGAACCTTTTCATCCCGGCACAATATTTTACCTGATACCTCTCGCCCACGCCACGCCGCGTAATCGGAAGGTTCTAGTTTTTCTTCCCTTGCTGAATTTTAAACGGGTGATCAATATCAACTAGTTGTTGAACCCAAAGCGTGGGAACCCAAACAAATGGAGAAAAGTCCAGAGGTTCAAACTCATGCATGGAGGAATAACAAACGCCATGTTGACATCAACAACAAAAAAAGTCTGCTTACTTGGGTGAGGCACATAGCTTCCTCGTATCCGTAACATAGATGAAGAGATCATTGAAATCTTTTAAATTATCTAAACAAATTCCTTAGCGGCAAATAGTAAATGAAGATTATGGTAACGTAAACGTCAAAATCAATCAATTAGGAAACCAGAAAATGATGCTCGAAGAAATTTACGTTTGCGCGTGCTCAGAATGAAGTGTTGATTTGATAACAATGAAATTGGCGGTAGACCATCTACAGCCTAACCCGCAAATTCTCTGAAAATTTCATCGAAATCGGATGGAAAATGTGGAAATTAAGCTCGTCAAAAGAATTATACATTCGCGCATGCACAGCAGCTACTAATTCAACAATCACGTTGAAATCAATATGAGTTAATCTAATCGTTTTTTCCCAACTATCCTTCAAATTTGAGCGAGATCGAAAGATAGGGCGTGAGAAAATTATGCTTGACGGATTTTACGTTTGTGTCTGAGCAGAGTGAAGTATTGATCAGGGAACAATGGAACTGATGAGTGGTCTACATACAATGTAATCTCCGCTTAACTGAAAATTTCATCAAGATCAGTTTAATATTATGGAAATTAAGCTTGTTACAAGGATTTGCGGACACACGACAGACAGACACGGAACGAAAGTTGTTCAGAAAGATCTAAAACGTTAAATTCGGGTGGGAATTTCGATTTCGGAAGATGTTTTATCTTCCGAAAGTAAGTCTACCTTAGTAGACTCGGAATCAACGCGACCTACATTATTAGCAGTCGTAAAATATGAAAAATAAGCGAAGTTCTGTGATGTTTGCACCAGATCTGAAGTAATTATTAAATTAAATTCCTTAAAAATACTTGATATGTTACATTCAAGGATTCCGATATAAATCTACATGTAACCATATCAGAGGAGTTGACGGGTGGATGAACCACTGGAGCGCAACAGGTGGCTTAGGCGGGACAGTGTTATTCGATGAAGTTAATGTTTATCTTACCAGTGGCAGCGAGGGGGAAAGGCTTCCGAGCTCATCACCCTGTCTGCTTATCACATTAATCTCCAAGTAACACCGGGTGCGAACGAATTTAAATCCATTCAGCCTGATATTCATATGTCGAGTGAACGTGTTCATGATTCAAGGTTAAGAGTGTTCCATTTAAGGTTGGTTATTTGAATCATTATATTACATGGTTATACGATCGAATGCTCCCTCTTTCCCGAAACCCACCTGAAACAAGGGTCTGGTCCTTTAAATTTCATCATATTTTGACACTTCATAAAAATACATATGCGTGTGTCTACTAATAGCCTCTAGTTGGTGAAGAGCATTCCAACCCCAAAAGATCAGCATTCGAAAATGTCTGTTTTGGTATCAAGTCTTGTTGAGTTTTCGCAGAACATTGAACAATTTCAATGGCTTCATACTTAAGTACATATACCAGGTGGCCCCACAAACGACCAGGAAAATCCTACAATATAACTTCAGCTCAACATTGGCCGGCTCCATACCTCAACCTGTCTGCTCAAACTTAATTTTCTTTGCTTATCCGGGGAGGGGCATACCCCTGAGTCACCTGATGCTAAATATATCAGTAGATCGATTTCATGTAAGCTAAAACGAAGCATCAAAATGCATGTTTTCGGTCTTTCTTCGTCCCCCCCCCCCCCTCTCTCTCTCTCTCTCTCTCTCTCTCTCTCTCTCTCTCTCTCTCTCTCTCTCTCTCTCTCTCTCTCTCTCTCTCTCTCTCTCTCTCTCTCGTCTTACAAGATTCTGTACCTACCCACTTCTACAGGTTCTTCTCAGCAATTTTGATGAAATTTGGAACGCAGGCTACCTGACGAAGTTCATTTTGGGGTTTCGAAACCGCTACTTCCAAGTGATGGAGAGGGTAAATGTGAAATAGCAATCTCATCCTCTTTCCCTCGTCTGATTTTGATCACATTTGAAAAGTAGGCTACATTTTTCGTGCGGAAGGGCCAGTCGGAGGTTCGAGCCATTACAAATGGTGAGGTTGTAAGTGAGGGGGTAAAAATTAAATAGCAATCTAATCCAGGCTATTCAATCCACCCTTTTCGGCCTGGACCACAAAAATGAGTGATATTCCCCAAAAAACACTCTCCAGTAACAAAAGATGCCAAGCCACAAAATGCATGATGTCATCCAATTTGAGCCAATCCAATCGTCGGATCGCCGTCCCCTAGTACAGAGTATTTATTCTCTCGCTCTTTTTGGCTGCGTGTGGGAGTGAGATATTTCTTCGTCTTCAGACTTCAAGAAGTTTCTTAACTCCCACAGATGTTAAAAAAAAGTGAGAAAATATGAACGCACTGGACTAGGAGACGGCGATTCACTATTGGCTTGACCCGAATTTGATGATATATTTATATCATGCATTTAGCGGCATGGCATATTTTGTACGTGGAGAGTCATTTTGGGGGTCATCAGAAACAAACAATAACTTTCTCTATTGAAATTTCAAGTTTGGTATTAGTTTTCTTCAATGAAAAGGGTTCCCACAACTTCGTCACCAACATAAAAAATAAACCAAATTTTCTCAAGAAAAGTAAAAAACTTGCTTACGACGGAGTTTGAGAGATCAGCAAATTATAACATTCGATTTGGCCGAGAGACCACCACAAACTCTTTGGTTGATAGAGAGTAGTAATGTTCTAGAAAACTCTAGATTACTCAGAAGGCACGTTTATAGTCATTGAAACAACAATTTCTCTTCTAATACGAGTATAGTAAAGTAAAATTAAACTTAAGCTGAGGTGCCAACTGATGAAGTGGTTCCCGTCACCAGTAAGTACATATAATTAAGGTACCTATACTTTTCTAGCTAATGCGCGATGGAATTGTCGATTTTTGAAACACGCTTTTTTTTTTTTTTTTTTTTTTTTTTTTGTGGGTAATGAACCCAGTACTCCCTCCCTCTCTACCGGCCTGCATAGATCGTACTGCAATACAAACGACTTGGAAGCAGTAGTTCATTTCCTTTTTCTGTGCTCCGTCTAGAAACCTTACTATAAATCCTACTTGACGCCTCTAAATCTCAAATACTCCACCACGGATACTCTAACCTTATTACTGCCCACTAGACTCTGAAGTAGTTGTTGTCTCTCAATTTTCCCAAGCACTACCAGGCCACTTATAAACAAATAATACATTATCTGAGGCTACGGCCATTTCCATACACGAAAAGAATCAAATTCGTTTATTCACCACATAGAATAATCATGTGATCACCACAGTGTCACCTCCTATGGGTTGTCTATTAGTAATCAAATTAAAATTTGCTGTCTCATTTGGATTTCTTTATTAATATATATATATATATATATATATATATATATATATATATATATATATATATATATATATAGAGAGAGAGAGAGAGAGAGAGAGAGAGAGAGAGAGAGATTCGCCATCCTCCCTCCATTCGCAACAGGGACTATAAAAGTGCGGGTCAAGCCAAGCTGTACATCATTCATGATTCAAAACTCTTGCTTTCTTGGTAGGTATATCTATCACACCTCACATGCTTGAAATAGTTCCGGGTTGACCCTTCTCCCAGGAAATAGTTCTGGGGTGTCCTCTCACTCAATGGGGCTAAATTAGTTCCGGAGCGGACTTTTTCCATTCTCTTTTCTACTTGAGTCAGGGCAACGTCTTGATAGGAAGTTCTAAATACAAATTTATAAGTGCTCCTGCTCGAAACACTGCATAGTTATTTCACATCCCAATTAAATTTCCTTTCATTAATTTCAAATGCTTATTTATTTTATTAGTTTTATTGTTATTATTATTGTGATATAGTTTTTATGTTATTCAACTATATGAGGGTCAATCCTTGCAATATACTTTTTTCTTTTTTTTTTCACTTGAATGTACTTATTGAGCTCCTCAGAAAACACAAGAGTAGTCATTCAATTGACTGATCAGTGGAAATTACGATTTAATGTTGTCAAAGAATGGCAAAATACCTTAAATCTGATAAATGCGAACTGCACAGGTGCCGAACGGGTGGTAGTATTTACGAATCATGTTTGAAGCAGATCAGGTCCATTAATATGTTCATTCATTAAGGGATACGACAAAATAAGAAAAATGATAGCGATAGAGGCACACGACGAGGATACAGATGGTTTTGAATAGGTGATGCAATGAGGAGGGATAGTGTGACATAGAGAGGAAGTGGTAGTGTGTGTGAAAGAGAAAGAGTGAGAGGGGGGAGAGGGTCTGGGAGGCAGGTGGAAGTGCTGAGGTGTGCGGTAGATGGCGCTGATAACGCGTGGCTTCCGCCTTGTATGTGTTCCATCTTTCACTTTCCATGAACGTTCCTTTCAGCTTTCAGTAGAAATTTAGGACACGTTTTTGACAGGTAGCAGGTTCGTAGGAAACTAAAAATATATTTGGATTTTGCTTCTGACAAGAAAAAACGCTGCAAATCATTACACAAAGGTTAATCATTTCTGTATTAGATAGCCCTTTTACGCAGAGTACTTGTCTTTAATTATTAAACGAAGTCTATTATGATATTAGGTATCTAAATATATCTGCATAGGTGTAGACGCCTATCGAAGAGAAATTATTAAATTAAATAACACAACTACGCATTATGTATAAAATAAACCATCCACCTACGTATCCTTCAGAGGTCCTTCTACAGGTGACAAAAGTTACAATAAACTGATTTCGTGAAGTGAAAATTCTATTGCAATTATATAAGATAGCTGATGCGAGCTTTGAATTGACAAGGCGATTTTTGCTGTGGTCCACCAGCTGAGATTCGCTCCCATGCTTTTTTTAAACGTTGTTTTCAAGCTGTTCCAACGACATCCTTTTTCCAATTTTAGCACTGTTGGGAGACCAGGACAGAATTTATCCTGTGAGCTCTCTCAGCTAAACTCTCCGCCTCCATTATTTGTAAATGTATTCTACGTGTACCAGAAGCACTCCGTTTCAGATTTCATCAATGTAAGTTTTGATAAGGAAAGAAATGAAGCTCTTGGGCCCCTCAGCTGATCTTTGTGCCTCCATGATAAATAACTATTTCTTTGCACTCAATGTGTTCAAATTTTTTAACAATGTGACATGTGACGGAAAAAAAACGTGACGATAAAATCGTATTCACACCCCGCTAAATTTTTCGACGCGGTGAGCCTATAGAAGTTTACACTTCAAAAAAAAATGCGTCCGTCCGCCGTCCGCGGCTTTTCTCCGAAAATACTAGACCAAACTATATGAAACTTGTGTTAAAAATCACATTTGGGGTCTAGATGGTCCTATAAGCTCGGCATCAATTGTTATTTACCCTAAAGGGTTGTATTAAAGGGCTAAACATTTAAAATACACTGCCAAGGAAATGGCACATGAGCTTCCTCGTGACCTTCACAGTACGTCACCATTAAATTCCAGAAAACTAGAAACGACCGGTTCTGGCATCAGGGAATTAATAAGGTCGGAAATTTGAAGCTGAATGGTGCATATCATAAATGAAATTAATAAGGAAAATTTTGATTTTATATGGGACCACAGGATGTAGTCCGCATGTTCCCTGAAAATTTCGTCTAAATCGGATCAAAACTGAAGGAGTTTTTAATTGATTAAAACATGCATGCGTTCACGCATGCGCAGAACGTACCGCTAATGCAATTATGATTATTGTCTTATGGGACCTCAAGGGACCTTACCCACATCATCCCTGAAAACCTGACCGAAATCCGTTCAACATTGACCAAGTTATGACCGTCACAAGGAATTCACGTTAGCGCCTGCGCAGAAGCTACCGTTGATTCGATCATGATGAAGTTGATAGGGGACCATCTAGAGCTTAACCCGCACGATCCCTGAAAATTTGGTTAAAATCGGATCAAAATTGTGGAAGTTATGGCTGTTACAAGGAAATGTAGACGGACAGACAGACAGACAGACACGGAACCAAATTTGTTCAGGAGGCTCTGAAACGCAAAATGCGAGTGGAAATTTTGATTTTGGAGCAAAAAATCTTTTTCATTTCGAAAGTGAAAACAAAGCTTCCGCTGCCTTGCAGTCTCGGAAGCAAAATGAGATCTCCAAGAATTTCTGAGCAACAGTAATAATTTTTTGCTTGTCAATGATAAATATAATCCCACCGAATCGATTAAAACCACCTGCAACGCTGTACGTTGCGAGTGGTTTTACGTTCGCTTTCCCCAAGGGCTTCGAAAAAAAAAAACCTTCGAATTTCTACGCACGAGAAGATAGAGAAAGCACGCGCTGCTAGCGAATCTATTGATTAGACGATCAAGCTCAAAATGCCATCAAAAATCGCTAGATAGTGATACTGGAATACATGAAAATTGTCTTGTAAATATCAGCTGATATAATGCCAATATTGGAATTATCAGGTGAAATAGTTTCAATGGAATTTATTATAGCGTTGCGAAATCGAGTTTCTTAACTACTGTCCGTGTAATGTACCTACCTACCTACTAGTAGAGAAACGGTTTTTTTTTTTTTTTTTTTTTTTTTTTTTTTTTTTTTTTTTTTTACATGAATATGTCTTTGCTGAATTTTTGGGGGGTCAACCAAAAATTTCCGTGACGCAAAATTTGTGTCACAATTTCAGTGTTTTTCACGTACAACCGAGCCGTTGCTAGGGGAATGGAACTTCCGCAGTTTTCATCGCACAAAAATTGTTCGCCACTCGTTGGAAAGCGCTTGATTTATGTGATAAATGTTCACATCCCAAGCTACCAATTTCCCCCTCCTTACGTACCTGGCTACATTTCTAAACTAAGTTGATTGGACTATAAACAATTTTAATAAGCCGGTTACAATATTCTTAACGTAAAGCAATAGCATCAATTACTCCACTCCATAGGAAACATTTTCATCCTCTTGACAACAGTCGAGGACAACTCGAGGACAACCGTTATGAAATCCCCAATCAAAGACATATCCATGTAACATGGTATCTGCTTGTAAAGCGGATAGTGGAACTCGTTTACGAGTTTGATTTACCTAGTTCTTTTTTTAATTTTTTTTTTTTTTTTTTTTTTTTTTTTTTTTTTAAGTCGTAAAAATTTCCACTCGCATTTTACGTTTTAGACTATTCTGAACAACTTTCGTTACTGGTCTTTCTCTCTATTTCTGTGTGTAGCTATGTTACGAGCTCAATTTCTACAATATTCAACCGGTTCTTATGAAATTTTAATGGTATGTGCGGGTTAGGGTGAGATGATCCCCTATGAGTTTCATTGTTCCCAAATCAATACTTCACTCGGCGCATGCGCAAACGTAAATTCCATCAACCATCATTTTCCCACGCCCCCGTTGTCCGATATCGCTCAAATTTGGAGGATAGATGGAAGAGGTTAATTTGAGCTTTCCCCAGCAATTTCAACATAATCCTATCATTAGTTGCTATTGCGCATGCTCGAATATGTATTCTTTTTTAAATGAGCCTAATTTCAACAGTTTTCATCTGATTTAGATGAAATTTTCAGGGAATGGCGGGTTAGGCTGTAAATGGTCCACTATTAATTCCATTGTTCTCAAAGCATTACTCCATTTTGCACATGCGCAAACGTTAATTCCTTCAAGCATCATTTTTTACGCCCTAGTCGTCCAATACCGCTCAAATTCGGTGCATAGTTGGGGGACAATTGTTTAGTTATTACATGTTAATTTCAGCATAATTTCATCATTATTTGCTCCTGCGCATGCGCGAAAGCTTATTCCGAGAACAAAGTCTGGTTTTTATCAGATTTTGATTACATTTTCTGGGAATTTGCAGGTTAGGCTGTAGATTGTACCCTACCAATTTCATTTGTAGGCTGTTCTGCTAGAAATATTTTTGCCCTGTCGAATAGCTCCAGCATCCATCTGTATCCATACACACTTGGAGATTGTGGCACTATCTCTGCATTGAAGCCGAAAACCTTAACCTCATTCGCCCCCTAACGGCTTGTTTCTCAAGTATTTTAACAGCTGACAATCCTACGAGTGACATTTTCTCGTAAAACACATCCTCGCAGTAAAAGAAAGAAAATGAACACAGACTGTATCAATATGAGACAGCCAAGATAGATAAGAGGAACAAAAAGTAATTTGTATTTCAAAATACTAAGAAACGATCATTTAAAGGGCTAAAATACTTGCACAATAATGACCATCTTATCAGGGCGTTTGCAGGTTTTTAACTGCTTCACTCTTAGCACCCATGATCCACCAATTTCATTGACAGCCATTATACTACATATACCCTTGGCTGAGTTCCTGGAAAAAAATCGTAACATTCGGAGTGCTACAAGGATTTCATGTTTGCTCTTACACCGTGGTTTCTTGTGAGGCAGAGATGAGATTCAAAGGAAATCATCTGCCTTTCCCTTCCAATTTACAGTGGGACCAATTGATCTAGGGGAAAATTATATATTTGTGTTTCAGAAAAATCACGTTTCAACACACACACGCCCCATCAGATCAGAAATCGTAACATTCATCATACAACGACAATACCTGGAAATGCCATTAAAATTGAGCAGACGTTTAGTATTAAATTTATTTGAGCGACACGGAACAGTCCAGAAGCCAGACCGTGGGACTTGGAACCAATATTGTTAAAAAAAACTGTAAATTGCGAAAAACTTTTAGTAACTTACTGTGGGAAGCACAAATTGTTCGACTTGTGTGATCTTAAATTTCCGTCAATACTTGAGGGATCCTGATGAGGATATTTTATTTGGTTCAACACGTATATACTTCACTCTGTAGAATTGTTAATTGGTCCGAACTCGTACTCCCGTTACAATTAATAATATAGATAAGAAATGACGAACCCACTCAATTTTATCGCGAATCACTTTAGAAATAATTGAATGAAACATAAACCGTATTATTCTGTCACGATAAAGGGGTACGTAAACATCTTTGAATGATTCAATATCCCCACAAACTACATCGTGTCTTTTTTGTTCTAGGACGGCCCTTGCAAGAACGGATCGTGCAAGGGCAGCATCGTTTATACGAATGCCAATGCCAGGCAAGAATTGAGAAGTAAGGATGAAGTTCTCAAACACGCAAAAGACTTCCTAGATCAATACTTTGCTTCAATACGAAGGTAGGCAGTATATGTTTATATATATATTATATTTATGTATCCATACAACTATATATTCGTGATAACAAAATCTTTATCATAAATATTTAATGGTTAGTTCTACATTTGAAAGTAAATGTAATAAATTAAATTTTTGATGTTCTTTCTGGTTCCTTTGTTTCTTAACTGTGCATTTGTATATTTATATTGATAAAGAAGTCATCCTCTTCCCGACTACTTCAAAATTACGTCATATAAATTGGTTTAAAGAATAGGTTAAAAATCATATTAAAGGGGATATTTTCGTATGTATTTCACGAACAAAGGCTCAGGTGAAAAAAATTGTTCATCATCCGTTAGAAGGCTCTAAATTTATTACGAGTCACACCAGATCTCATGCCGCCAACGATTCAACTTTTTATGAGAACTACTGGTACATACCAGTAGTTATCATAAGGAAGTTGAGTAGTCATACTCTATTCGGATGTGTAAAAAATAATCATAGTTTCAAATCCCAACACCTCCACACAACCATTCTAAATGGTAAAAATAAGTTTTTTTTTTCACGAAGAGCAAAATCAAATAAAATCTTCTGCCAAGTTGGATGGGCAGTTTAGATTCTTCAAATATTGTAACATGGACGTATAGAGTTAGCTGAAGAACAAAGTGCGAGTCGAAATGATTGATAGTCGACGTTACAAGAAATTAATATTTGCGCATGCGCTCAGGCTACTATTAATCCAACGGCAATAAAATTTATAGGGGAACGTCTAGGAGCTAGACCGCATAATCCTTGAAAATTTCATAAAAATCGGTTCATTTGGCATTTGAGTTTTAGATGTGTCGGTTAAGTTTAGTTTTGCGCATACGCTGTAGTTTTTACCCCACCGATCGCGATATAATTCATAGGAAAGTTTCCTTGAACATATACGCATCTATTTCCCGAGTACGAACGAAATTGGACCAGTAGATGATAAGAAATCGATCATAATAAATTAATGTTTGCGCATGTGCTCAGACTAATATTTATGTGACGGCAAAAAAGTTATAGGGGACCGTAAAGGTGCAACCCGCACAATCCCTGAAAACTTCATCGGAATCGGATTGAAACTTGGTATAGTTTTGGGATGGGCGTTACAAGGATTTATCACAGACAAACACGGAACCAAAATTGATCATCAAGCTCTGAAAATCAAAAGACAACAGGAAAATTTGATTTTGGAGGACAATAATTTTTTTTACTTCAATCACGAACACAAAGCTCCCCTACCTTAGGTAGTGAGAAAGCAATGAAGCCTTCGATTCTCCTGATTTTTGTGGGCACTTTACCCACCTAGTGGGTTGTCGAAAGCCAAAATATTAAATCTGGGAAAAATTTGTTGGCAGACGTAGAGCGAATTTTAGTTGAACTTTTGCAGTAAAAACACAATTGTGAGTATTTTCTACTGGCAAGACAGTTTTAATTGCAGGATGCTAAAATTGGTTACCTGGCGTAACATGTGTCAAGAAACTCAAAGATGGTCACAGATTCGACCTCCAACGAGAACCTGAGATAGAGTGGTTGAGATTGTTGAGATTGAGTGGTTGAATGCTTTTCTAGTTTGATTTTACTCGAAGCGTTTTATTCAGTGTGATTACCTTTGTTCCGGACATGCAGTATGATTTTATGAGTGAAGTATTAATTTAACCTGAAGTATTAATTAGAACCTGAGATAGAGTGGTTGAGATTGAGTGGTTGAATGCTTTTCTAGTTTGATTTTACTCGAAGCGTTTTATTCAGTGTGATTACCTTTGTTCCGGACATGCACTATGATTTTATGAGTGAAGTATTAATTTTTTCAAATCATATTTGTTAAATTTGAGCGCTTTGTGTGCAAACACACACTATAACTATAAATTTTATGGCAATCAATTTTTCTGAATAATGTTCAGTTGTACATATACATTTTAGGATTTTTCAATCTTTTACAGTCTTCATAAATTATTTTAGTCTATTATAATGAAATTTAAGTATATTTTTCAGCATAATTTCAAGCAAAGTTTTTTATTGTTCATTTTCACTGTAGAAATACTTTCTATGGGTAATATTTTGATAACAAATATTAATATTGATTTTTATCAGTTTTGTGTCGTTTTTTGTGATTTTTGCAGCAGATGTCTTTGTCAAAGCGTTTTGTTTAGTAAACTTACTCAAAAAAAAAAAAACTAAACTGGAGGTAAACTGACGGGTTCTATGTAATAATGCTGCAAGTTGGTACATAAAGCCTTATTGGTGTACTTGCTACAGTACTCTCGGTCAGTTTTTTTTTTTTTTTTTTTTTTTTTTTTTTTTTTAAACATAAATTAGTCAAGTATACTGACATTTAAATCAACCGAATACGTACGTACTTACTTAAATACGTATGTATCTACTTTTTGCGATTGTAAAAAAGATGAAAAGATTTTTTGGAGTCAAGCGCAATCAATAATTTGATTGATGTATCCTGCTGTGGGCGCCAATGGTGCTGTTAGTTTCCATAATAACAATCTATGAAGATTACTGCAATAATAAGTGTTGATTGGTGGTGGCAGTAGTACTTCTTGTGAGTTCGCTCCTTCTAGGACTTTTCTATGTTAAAATTAGAAGGAAGGATTGGGACAGTATGGACAGAGTAATACGAAAGGACACAGAGAACGTAGATAGAGAAATAAAATATATCAACTAAATAAATGTAAGTGAGGATAAAAATTGGAACAGAATATAATCAATAAACGAGGTTTTAAGTAAATGAATAAATAATCTATCTAAATAAAAATGAAATCATTTTACGCTGTAGCCTAGGGCTTACCGGTATCGACTGAGACTCGATAGTTGAAAAGAACCCAGGAGCCACTGGTGGGCTTGCTCTGTTACACGGAGCTTAGTGGACTTAATGACGCGAACCTGATAGCAGGCATTGAAATCCTCAATTCCATGTCTTTTTCTCGATTATATGAATGTATATATATATATGTAGCCTTTAAGAAATAAACTGCAGCGTTTCGGTACGTGATCGATAATGGCAACAGTTTCCCGCAAACGACTCTGGGAAATCAATTTGTAGCTCGTAATTGAGGCTGAAAAAATTAGACAATTTGGGAAAAGCCAAGTGAATTTTCATGATCTATCTTTAGTTTGATAGCAAACAACTAAACAGCAAAAAATCAAAACAATGAAGAATAGACAAAAAAGATTGCAAGAGTTTAGCAGTCCGCCTTCAACTTGAAAGTGTAGTGAGAACGTTCTAAACTACCACGGCAGTAGGTATTCTGTTGAAACATAAATTTAAACGATGTACAGAAAATTCTTTAGAATTCCATTAATTCTAAAACGTTTTCCGTGAGTTAGACAGGGTATTCTTGAACTCTTTCTTACACCGCATCTTGCGTCTCCATTTTATTTTTCTATTCGTTGAGCAGATGGCGGAATCCACTAGTTCGTATAATGATTCCCGGAGGAAAGCTTTCAGCTAAAGCTCCGTTCGTTCGGTAAGACGGGAGGCAAACATGTCCGTCCATTCCCAACCAACAAGGCAGAAAATTATTGTTTTATCTCAGCTCACGTACCCGACTGTTTTTATTCTTCTATTCGTCAAATGGACTGTTTCTGTCTATCACTTCCCTTCACTCTCAATAAGTTCAACTAAGTGGACTAAACAAAATCTTGGAATCTAATTCTTATTGATTATGTTAATGCTCACAACGACCTACTCAGGGTTGGTTTCACCCGATCTCGGTTAAAATTGATTACCGATTCCAATATTTGGACGTCGATTGAGGGCGATCACGGGATGTAATCAACAATTAAAATAAATCTGTACCTCAGAGGTCGATTATCGTAAGTGACATTTTGGCGATTTTACAGGAGAGCCAAAAGAAGTTGTGGGCACACCTATTTTGATCCCTATGGCCCATTCTGATGACTTTATCATGCTCAAATTAATTAATTTGAGCATGATAAAGTCATCAGAATGGGCCATAGGGATCAAAATAGGTGTGCCCACAACTTCTTTTGGCTCTCCTGTAAAATCGCCAAAATGTCACTTACGATAATCGACCTCTGAGGTACAGAAATGTTGTCTCACAACATCGATTAATTTCCTTTCATTAAACGTCGTTCAACTATTTTGCATTTATTTAACTGTATCATGGAGGTATTTGCCAAATATAACCCAAATATAACCAACAGGTTAGGTTACATGAGGTTTGATCGTGTGATTGCGATAGCTAATTTTGTGTGAATCTATTCCTAAAACTTTCAGGGTGATTTTCAAAATTTCAACTCAATTTTTATGAGTCATGGTGAGTCGGATAGGTAGACATACGTACATATTTACAATCAACTACTACTGATAGATAAATACACAATAATTCATTCATGATACAGAAACAGCTGTAGATTGAGCATCAGTAATACTACCCACCACAAACGCAAATGAGCGCATGATTTTTGAGTGTGATTAACCCAAGAACGACACTCCAAATTAATAAACAACTGCCTACTTCTCAAAGCGCTAATCCATGTGAAACCCCATGGGAAAGGTCCTTGAATCTCAATAAAACTGCCGATGCAGAAACGCCATAGCAAACAGTGCATTGTAGAATTATTAGTTTTTCCATTGATTTGCTTGTCCACTAAAAGGGTGGATTTAGGAAATTTTTCAATTTTTGAGATCCATCCATACATACCTTTTGGCATCAAGACCGGCATACGTTGAACACATGAATTGCTGCTAACCATTTTCCTATCAGATCCTATCAGACCTATCGCTTATCTACAGTTTGTTTACTATGGAGGTTCCTACTTGGAATTTGAACAAGGATCGGTGGACTCGCTCTATTCACAATTTACAACTTGAAACTTGATTTCCCGAGAGCACCTGGCGCATATCTACGAGTACTATCATGTTTAAATCAGATTCGCGGTACTACATGGCACCCACTGGAGTTGTATACAGATGACAGTTGTTGAAACACGGTGAAATAGAGGAGTTGTTGTTCATTTTGTGCTAGGTACGCTCTATTGCTTCTCCTCTCGGATTCTAGTTGCAATGGCTTCGGCACGAGCTTCAACACTAGCTCAGGAGATGGTCGTCGCTGAGAGCGGTTTTCAAGCTGTCATTTCTCTGCGATGCTCAATCAACAATCGTCAGTCTCTGCTGAGATGGGGGAAAAACGTTCAAGGGATTCACTCTCGCTTTTCCTTGTGCGATGCTATCAAGTTGCGAGTTTAGTTAAAAATTAGTAGGATAGTTTCGGAACCTCACTCGAAGAAAGAATTTAATTTTCACGCTAGCATAGCGGCCAAAATTATACATTAATGAGTCCAGTTCTGCATGAATATAAAGCTTTCCTACCTATGATGATACCGGGAATGTAAGATTATACAAAACGGAAGCTAGTGAAACATCCCTGGATACGTTGTTGTAATGCAACAATGTTAATTGATGCGGGCATACGCGATAAAATAGCAGCCCGTCAGTTAGGCTGTCCGTCCAGTGGACGCGATTTCGCGCGAACGGTTCGCCTCCCTTTTAAACACACTGTTTTAACTGAGAGCCCGTCCACTACAAGACGCGAAGTGGGGCGAAAAGGGGCGAACGCGACGAGAATCAAACCAGTTTGTTTTTCAACGCGCCAACAAGCGAAATGGTTGACAGTGTGTTCGAAAGGAGGTGAACCGTTCGCGCGAATTCGCTCTTTTCGCCTGTTCGCCTCTTCGCGTGAAATCGCGTCCACTGGACGGACAGCCTTAGCTGGTTGCATAGATATATATATGTATATAATGGCTGATTGCAAACTACATTACTTAATAGAGAAGATTTGATAGAGACTTTACAGTATGTACAACTAACTCCAACTACCTACCAACAGTATCAATGCAACACTCCACATCAATGCAACAGTGCAATAAATTGGCAGGGCTCCTTCATTAGACTATTCACGTTTTCAAAACAACAGGCAGTCATGAGACGAAGGTAAGTACAATCAGGAGGAAGAAGGGCGATACAGGTAACAGCAGTGCAAAATAACAGCAGTGATGGGTTTGTGCCGGGTGAGATGGTGAGGACGGAGGGGGGGATCACAATTCATTAAGTATTAATGAGAGAAAACTCCCTTTTCCCAGAACGAGAGAAAATTCTGAATCACATTCCCAAAAGATTCACGGTGGAGCGGGCACCGAAAGGAAAATTAATCAAGTCCGCGGCCCTTGAAAATTTTGCATCAAATTATAAACGCTGAGCGATACGAAAAATTTTTTTTTTTTTTTTTGGTCGGTTGAATTTACTAAATGCGTTTGATTAATTGTTAACGCTAAATAAGATTAGATATCTGTTCGTACATTTTCCTGTTATTAAAGTCCATTTTAATCCAACCTGATTGGTACGTTCAAGGAAATTTGTAGTTCAACTCAGTTTATAACATACTAGAATTATCATAACTCCGTCTCTACATGGATCACCATCAGGACGTAATTGGTATAATTATTACAATAGTAGATATTACTTTATCACGATGAGAGCTATTCAGTGGCCGCCGTGGCATTTAGTGAGTTAATGATATTTTCCGTGATAGGAGAGTATTCGGTGAATATCATGCGTTGCGTAGTTCCTACAACTTTTACAACAAACAAAGTATATTTTTGCATGCTAGAACCAACTCGAACTATACAAAATAGAGAATGTCGAATTTTTACTCACCTTAACAGTACTTTAGAATTTCAAAGATTTCACTCAATTTCAGAACACGACAGTTTATTTTTGAAATGAACCCACATAAACCTAGGTTATCTTTGTCTCCCTAAAATTCATAAGGGATGAGTTCCGAGGAAGACCAATGGCCATTAAGAAACGAAACTAACTTTCGGCCTCAACATATTGTACTAAATTTTTAATTAGTGTGGGTTGTACCATCCAGTGGTTCTGGTAGGTGGGTTGTGAGGTAACATAAATATTCATGCCCAGTCCGCATGTTTGTAGATATTTTATTTCCAAGCACTTCTACATGGTTATAAAACCCAAACATACCTGATGAGTTCTTAACTTAATAATCTCCTACCTATATATGAACCATATGCAACTTCCTCTGATGCTTATACCTTTCCACTTAATATTACAGGTGGCTCCACTTAAAATGTACTATAATATATAGAGAATATTTGCCTCACCATACCTTACCTATAAGCAAGTAAATACCTACTACATCTAAAATATTTACTAACCTAACTAACAATAAGCATTTATTTACAAATATCGGTAGACTTATAATAAGTCATTCTAGCACACAATATTTCTCCTGCCTCATTATAGTATAAGCGCTTGGCGATAAAGTAAAATTTGTATTATTTGGTTTCGAAATGATTTGATTTGGATGGAAATGCTAAACTTGTATCTCAACGTGATTTGTGTATTGACCAATATCATGTAGCGTGACTATTATCTTAAACAACAAAATTTAATATTGAAAACTTGCAGCTCACTTAACCTTCTCTATTGATATAGATATTTGTCAATGATATTATCATTCTATGGACTGGAACAGAAAGGCAACTAAAATTTTCTTGTTTTCAAGAAAAAATAAAATAAATTAGATCTCTTTGTCGAATTCACCATGAAATTTGAAAGGAATAAGTTCAGTTTTCTTGATCTCTCCATCTACTTTGTGACAAAGAGAAAATTTGTCTATTTATAGAAAAGATATGCGATATAACCAACCATAGTACATCAAATCACCCTTTAGTTATAAGCATGCAGCTTTCCATAGTATCATCAACTGTGAACTATCTATTCCAATGAGAGAACAATATTTAGCAAAAGAAAAATCGATTATTAAAAGCACAGTAGCAAGTAATGCATACGGAGGAAATCTCGTTGATACCATATGGGATAAGATTCTGAGGAAAAAGAGCAGGGATAAAGTCTTCAGTTTGGTTAGGGAAGATGTAACTTCGAAGGAAAAACTATGGATAGGTAGATACTATGGATTTCTGATAAAATAGGTAAAATTATATCATTGAGGGATTACAAAATGGGTTTTACAAACAAAAATAGTCTCAAAGCTTTACTAGGATCCACTAATGATAAAACCAGTGTCCAGGATAAATTTTGTGGTTACAAACTCAAATGTTCTTGTGGTCATGCGTGTTATGGTCAAACTGGTAGGAAATTCTGGGAAAGAATAGAAGAACATGAAGTGGATTTCAGGGAATATATAGGTAAACCTAAATTTTCAAGTCATCTTAGGGAATCCAATCATAATTACAATTTTGACTTGACAGATAAAAAGATTGTAGAATTCCTTAATTTTTGTCCAAAGGCAGGTATGTTCAACGTTCGAAGAATTCGGAATGATCAAAAGAGACAGGCCTGGTAAATGTTTAAATTAAGATATCCTTCAATATATTTCACCATTGACAGGCTCTTTTCTATAAAGCTTGGAAATTACTCCCTTCACATTAGTAAAACCAGTTCGAGTAGCTCTTCCTCTTCCTTCAGTTCATCTGATTAGCTATAATTCACTTCGTTTGCATGATTGGTGGTTCCCCCCTAGGTATAACCTGAAAGAGGCACAATACACCAACTTGTTCTCACAGTTTGGCAATATTTTTATCATTGGCGGTGGCTTTAATGCAAAACATACCTTCTGGGGTTCTAGGCTGACAACAACAAAAGGACGAGAACTGTGCAGGACAGAAAACCCGCTGTGAATTTATGACGTCAGGAAAGCCCACTTACTGGCCTACTGATACAAGGAAAACGCCCGACTTGATTGATTTTTTCATCTGCAAGGGGATTACTACAAACTATGCTCATGTGAGTGATAGCGACCATTTGACAGGGGATCACTCTGCCATCATTTTGACCATAAGTGAAAACGTCGTGAACTGGGAACAAGTTCCAAGACTAGTAAACCAGCAGACGAATTGGGACGGTTTCAGGGAACACATCACAGCAAATATTGACTTAAATAAACCGCTCAGAACCACTGACCAATTAGATACAGAAGTAGAAGAAATTACGGAACTAATTCAAGAAGCCGCATGGTTGTCTACTCCTAAAGTTGTAACCCCAATGGATAAGGTCTCCTATCCTGTTGCTGTTCGAGAACTGCTAGGAAAGAAGCGTAGAGCTAGAAGAAGGTGGAAAATGACTCGATTTCCCCAAGACAAGGCGGAGCTGAATCGGCTGACTGAAAAACTAACCACTCTGATCAAAATAAATAGACAAGAAACCCTCTCTAGGAACATCCAAGCCCTAACAGCTGACCAAACTACTGACTACTCTCTGTATAAAGCCGCCAAAGGGGCCAATAGACCAGTAGCGCAAAATCCACCAATCAGGAAAGATGGGGGGGAGTGGGCAAGAAGTGCGCTTGATAAAGCTCATCTCTTTGCTCATCACCTTGCACAAACTTTCTCTCCACTTCCGCAGCAATCGCATGGAGAAGCTCTAAACCAATCAAGATTTACTGACAGCACTCCAATCAAACCAGTAAAGTTTCCAGAACTCAATGATTGCATAAAGGAGTTAAAAACAAAAAAAGCTCCAGGATACGACCTTATAACTGGGCAAACTATTAAGGAACTTCCTGAAATAGGTAAACGGAAGCTCCTATACCTAATTAACGCAGCATTTCGTCTAAAATATGTTCATCTTCAATGGAAGGTAGTTGAGGTCATAATGATCCCTAAACCTGGGAAGGAGCCAACTGATGTGAATTCCTATAGACCAGTCTCATTGCTACCAGTGTTTTCAAAGTTATTTGAGAACCTCCTCAAGAAAAGACTGATTAGGATGATAGAAGAAAAGAACCTCTTACCTGAGCATCGATTTGGCTTTAGGGCAAGAGACGATTATTATAGCGAGGAATTTGAGATAAATAAGAATAACCCGTATAAATTATGGAAACTACTCAACGAAGCCGCCTGTAGGTCCAACAAAAAACAAAACAAAGAATTCCCGATTGAAAAATGGATAGACGAGAAAGGTAAAAAAATGTGTACGAAAGATATAGCTAATAAATTGAATAATTTCTTTGTGAATGTAGGATCTGAACTAGCAAACAAAACAAAAAGTAGAAACCCTAGGGCGCCCACCACTAGACAAAGAGACTCAATGTTTCTATGCCCAATAACAGAAAAAGAAGTAATGGAGATTTGCAAAACACTAAAAATAAATACAGCGTCAGGAATAGACAACATTTCAGCTAGCACAATAAAAAATAATGCAGATTTACTAACCAAACCACTAGCACATATTTACAATCTAAGCACCGCGACTGGAGTTTTCCCGAAAGCTTTCAAAACCGCCAAAATTGCTCCTTTACATAAAACCGGGGATGAATCAAATCCCGAGAATTACCGACCCATTTCCCTCATTAGCGTCCTATCAAAAATTTTCGAAAAAATTATCAAAAAGAAATTAATGGATTACCTACAAAAAATTCGGTACATTCTCCCTAACCAATTTGGGTTCCAAAACGATAAGGGGGTAGACGATGCCCTCTACGAATTCACTAACTTTGTGCTCAAAGCAATAGACTCGAAAAACAAAATCCTCAGTTGCTTCTTAGACGTTTCCAAATGCTTTGACTGCATAAATAAGAAACATTTGCTGGTAAAACTAGAATCCATAGGAATCAGAGGAATCACTCACGATTGGTTCTCATCATACTTGATGGACCGTGAGCAGGTTGTAGCTATAGGTGATGTATATAGTGATACAGCTAAACTAGATGAGTATAGTATCAGCCAAGGAACGGCCTTAGCGCCGATCTTATTCCTAATCTATATAAATCAAGCATGTGATTTGAATACCAAAGGTAAATTAATCCTATTTGCTGATGACATATGCCTAATAAATTATAATAAAAATTGGGTGAGATGCTTAAGCGATACCAAAGAAGACTTGAATATTGTTAACCAATGGATGATCGACAACTATTTAACATTAAATTAAAAAAAATGCGTATACGTACCTATTTATCAAAACTGTAATGATAGACCGGATAGTGAGACGTTGGTGGCACATTCAGACGCATGCAGAACCACAACTGGATGCGAGTGCTGCCTATCAGTGTCGAGAGCTGATGAAGCTAAATACTTAGGTATTATTATAGACTGTAGATTGTCATGGAAACCCCATGCGAAGTATGTTAATAATAAATTAAGGAAGTGCGTGTACTACATGTATAATTTAAGGTTCCTATCAGAAAAACTAAAACGAATGATATACATGGCCCTAGTCCAATCAGTGATGCAATTTGGCATCATCAGTTGGGCTGGTACATACAGATCTGTGATAAAAACACTTTATATGATACAAAAAAGAATATTAAAATTAACATTTAAACTACCACTAACTTACCCTACAGAAAACCTATTCCAAAAATGTCAAGTTTTAAGCATTTACCAGCTATATGCTAAAAACCTAATTATGTATGCATGTAAAAGGAAATCCGTTTTAGCCCAAAATATAAGGTACACTAGGGGACTACCCTACAGAATACATATCCCACTTGTAAAGAAGACCTTCACAATGTCAGCCCCATTTTATAAAATATGTATTGTTATTAACAATTTCTTCAATTTCTACCTAAATCAGCACAATTACAAATTAAACCTTCATATCATATCTAAAAACATTAATCGCCACTTCTTGAATATGAGAGAAGACCTATTTCACTCTAAGCTAATTACTTCCTGTTATACCACATAGAACTCAATCTACTTCTCCACCTGAACCACCTATCTAAGAACTAATACATCACAAGAAATGAGGAATCAAAAACATTAAAACTACTTACGGCTAGCCAAGAACGGACCGCACACTAGCTATGCTACGCGGTTACGTCCACAGTTAAGTTAATCAAACTAATTGATGATGCTATATTATGATAACCAAACGTGTATTTGTATATGTGCTTTGTATCCAATGTAAAAGTTTTGTGGCAATAAATATATATTATTATTATTATTATTACAATAGAACAAGTGCACAGGTTAACTAACGTAATCGAAGATGCATTGGAGCGAAAAAAGGTCTGTAGTGCAGTATTTCTGGACGTATCCCAAGCAGTCGATAAGGTTTGGCATGAAGGTCTACTCAACAAGTTGCAAGGGATGTTACCTCATCAATATTGTGAAATACTCCGTTCCTACCTAACAAACAGATTTTTTAGAGTAAAAGTGGAGGATGAGTACTCCAACCTTGAAAACATCAACGCAGGGGTACCTCAGGGAAGCGTTTTGGGCCCCCTTTTGTATTTGCTGTTCACACAAGACGTACCTCACATAGAAGGAACTACAATCGCAACATTTGCAGATGATACGGCTATCTTAGCTGTTGCAGACTCGGTAGAGGACTCAACAGAGAAGTTACAGGAAGCAACAACTGCAGTTAATGAATGGGTCAAAAACTGGCGTGAAGCTCAATGAAACTAAATCCACTCATGTTAACTTCACTAACAAAAGAATTTCAACTGCACCACTCACATTAAATGGAACCAACGTACCGTATGCAAATTCTGCTAAATACCTAGGGATGACTCTGGACGCCAAGCTAAGGTGGAAGGAGCACGTGAAGAAGAAAAAGGAAGAACTCTCAATCAAATTTAGGAACATGTATTGGCTAATGGGCCGATACTCGCAACTTAACATTTATAATAAAGTGCTGCTGTACAAGACCGTGCTGATGCCCATTTGGACCTATGGAATCCAACTATGGGGGTGCACAGCAAAAACAAACATCAAAATAATCCAAACTTTCCAGAACAAAGTACTACGGGCGATCGTTAATGCTCCTTGGTACGTAAGAAATGACGATCTTCATAGAGACCTGCAGATGGAGACCGTGAATGACATCATTAAAAAATACGCTATGAGCTATGAGCAAAGGCTGCTCAATCACACGAACCCAGAGGCTCTCCAGCTACTGGAAAACTCGCAGCAAGTCCGGCGTTTGAAGAGGACTAAACCCTTCGATCTTGGATGCTGATCTCCAGCTTTGGTGCTGAACTTGAACAAGTGTGGTGGTAGTAGTCACTGGACTAAAACCACAGTGAAAGAAAGTGTAATTATGCGAACTAAATAGCTAGATAGTTACTTACATAATAATGTCTATATCATGTAACTAGTTGTTATATACAAATAAAACGCTTTGAAAAAAAATGATTGGTGGTTTACCTCTTGGCCATTTCCTTTCTCTCGACCAATGGGTCCCATTCACCTTTTACTATGTAAGCGACAGGCTGTCTAATGAATGTTCCGTTATTTTTTATAACTAATGATGAGTTAACGTTCGAAATCGATCCAACAATGTAACTCTTTATTTTTTTGGAAATAGACAATGTTCTCCATCAACTTCCTTTTTTTTCTTTTTAGTGCTATTTGTTATATACAACTGTATAATATCACATTACAATAGGTATATCATATATAACATTGTCATATACAATAATATAGGAATATGGTTATGTTAGATACATTGTCGTAACCACAAACACTACCGATATTTGATCATTTTAATTGTGTGGCCGAATGTCGAATTTGATTAGGCAGAATTGGAAACACAACAAAGCTAATTTCAAGAAAAATAACTTAAATGGCAACGCTTCTAGGTCTACCTCGAATATTTTCAAACTCAAGCCAGAGGAGACGTATTGAGAGTGGGCTGTGAAGTATTAACGTTGCGGCATAGGATAACCGGTCTGTTTCGAGCCGTCACCACTAATGTACCGTCAACTCATACAACTTTGTGCACCCCGTTCAACATTGTGTCAATCTCGTTTTTTGAACCTTATGCCCTCTAACGGTAACAAACTTGAAGTTATTAGTTCGAAAAAATTCCCACGAGCAGCGGGATGGTAGAAGAGGATGCTGACGCTTCCACAAGTCTTCCCTGTGAATTTCAGTGCCGGCAAGGTAGCTCTTTCTCTAGTCCACTAAAAGGGAATTGTTCAGTGTGTGCTGGGAGTCTCCTTTGGATGAGTATGCAGCGGATTTCTGAATAGTCTGGTAAGTTCATATTTTCATCCCTATACTGTCAGCTACCAATTACAGTATTTGGTGTTATCAGAAGTTTGTTTGTTTTTATGATATGACCAGATATGTTAGAAACGGGAACTTAGGGGTACAACTTTGTGCCACCGTTTTTTTATTATTTCTGCAATAAAATTTAATACTTTCTCGTTTTATTTTTACAGAAAATGGGTGCTCAGAATCGGAGAAAGGTGGCTGGACGAGTTGAAGATTTGTTGGGATATTTTTGTATGAATTGTTAAGATTTTATAATAAAAACGAACAGAAAGTTGCCTTGCATTGATTTTTATGTTCACCTTGTTTAAAAAATCGAAAAAACACTAAAAATTCCGAGGGTAAATTTTTTTTTTGTATTACGTTGCAAAGTCAACATGCTGATTAACAAGATTCATACCGCCACAATGAGCCACATTAGGTTTTTCATTTCATTATAGGCTAAAAAAGATGGTGGCTCAAAGTTGCACCTTCCTGGGGTAATGAATGTGCCACGAATAAATAGTTCCCATTCTATTCGCTGAACAGATGGAATTTTTTCCTTAGCGACATTTGATCACTGAGATGTGTAAGTATCTTGGGTAAACATTTCAACGAGATACGACGACAAATAAAGTTCTGACGCTCAAAAAACCAAAAAAGTGGCACAAAGTTGTATGAGTTGACGGTACTAACATATTGCGTATAACCGAAGACTTCAAACATCAGTGAAATGTACCTACGAAGTTATCATCTTGAATTCAACTTGTAAGCAAAATTCATTCCTCCGACTCAAACTCGGAAACCCGCGCGAAAAAAAAAAAGAATCAGGCGTTCAATGGATTTTCCCATTGACGGCTTGCCCTCTCACAAAAATATGCAGATGGAAACCGCAGTAACTTCCTTAGCCTTTGTGGAGGCCGAAAGGCGTTTTCCCCTCAACTGACAGACCGGCAGACCGTCTTCACTCACAATACACCACTTTTCCTAGATTGGATCAACCTTTGCCCCGTCTTTCCCTTCATGTAAATAACGTCTTTGAAATGTATGGGGAGAGAGAGGGAAATGTCATATTTCGTCTTGGATTCTCCTGATTCTCGTTTTTTCCGTCGAACCTCCAGTCGCTAACGACGCGCAGTGCATAAGGCTGAAATCAATTTTTCACGAAAATCTTGCATCATCTTTCTGCTTCCTGTAATTCTTGAAAATCGTGTATATTCCTTGTACCTTCCTTAACGAGTTCCAACTGTTTTGTCGACGATTGTCACCTAAAAAGTGTAGTAAGATTATCCGAACGTACTCTCATATAGAGTTCATTAAAAACCCAAACGACAATTTTATTGAAGCAATTGAGTAAATTTAACTAAATTTAATATTGGTTTTAAGCTATTCAGTATAAAACTAGAGACAACAAAAAATTTCCATTCTGTTCAATCAGAAAACATTCAGAAGTGGGTTCATACAACTCTAAACAAACAAGTTCAACGGTTGTATGCCCCCTCCCCTCCCCTGAACACGTAGCAATGGCTCCTTTTTAAAGAAGAATTTAAAACATTTTTTGAATTTAGAGAAGCGTTTATATGAGATTTAATAGAACGTTTCGAGCCTATTGACCTAAGCTTCACAGAAAACGCCAAGTTGCTTGTCCGTATCTTTGTCATGATTATTATATACCCTGCACAGCACCTACTTCATACAATTCTTAAAATTGACAAACATACCTTATACAATGGTAAAAAGCCATACTGCTACCGAGGGAACAAAAATCTGAATACGCTCAAGAGGACAGCTACTAAGAAATGTAACTATTACTATCATCGTCACTACATCTTACGATTTTTCACGGAAGTCTACCATTAAAGATGTTTACTAAATTTGTGAGGTCCGAAGCTCCGAGTTCCGATACTAAATATACTATAAGCGGCGTTTAATAATATTATGGACCAGAGATCTACGTAGAAGGGCTGTATAATACATAAATAATAAACCTTTGTGTAATAATTTGCAGCGTGTTTTTTTTTTTTTTTTTTTTTTTTTTTTTTTTTTTTTTTTTTTTTTTTTTTTTTTTTTTTTTTTTTTTTTTTTGGAACCGCCCTTCGGATCTTGGATAATTTATTCCGTCGGCGCGCAGAGGAATAGCATATGAATCCTTCAAAAATCACATCATTCGTACTCAAATGCGTTTCTCACTCTATATGAATAACACATCTGTCACTAAGCTTGGTTACCATCTCCCGTCCTTGGGTATCAACTGTCTTTGTTCTCACGCAAGAGTGGAGCATTATTTAAATAATGTGTATAATTGATTTTATCATTAATTAATCATTTTATCATTAATTTTATCATTAATAATGATTAAACGGAAGTTTCCATTAGTTTTCGTCTCGTCACGAGCGTCTATTGATTTTTACGTACAACCAATGCATTACTAGGGAAGTGTAACTCCCTTAGTTTTCATAGCAGGAAAATCGTTAGCCACTTTTTGGAATGCTCTAATTTTATCACAGCATCTCATAATCCCTAAGTCTCTGTAGTGTCAAGGAAAGCTGATTTATTACGCTCAGTTATAAGCTAATATTGCTAAGTAACCATAATGAACTAATATTGTGTAAAATTAATCATTATTAAATGATCTGACTGTAGTGTAATTTTACACAATATTAGTTCATTGTGGTTACTTAGCAATATTAGCTTATAACTGAGCGTAATAAATCAGCTTTCCTGGACACTACAGAGGCTTAGGGATTATGAGATAATAATTATTAAACGCCGCTTATAGTATATTTAGTATCGGAACTCGGAGCTTCGGACCTCACAAATGGGTTCAATCCATTACAGCAGCGGAATCTCACAATTTTACGCTTTTTAATATAGTTGATAAACAAAACAATTTATTACCAAGTCATCTTTCCAACGCATAAAAGTGTTACCTATACTGTATATGGATATCATTTAATTGGTCAAATTTCAAAAAATGTCCTGACAAAATCACTGAAAATGGCTAAGAATTGTTAAATTGGTATTTTTTAGCATAAGATTGGTCAAATAAAGTTTATCAACTATGAAATAGAAATTATGCTAAAAACTTGAACTTCTTTAAATTTTGTTTTAGAAAATCTATAAAATTGCAAAAAATAGCCTAAAATCCAAAATTTCTTTTTGAATAGAAGAGCATCATTTAGAATACTTTTTTTCCATAAAATTAATAGCTAACATTTTCTTTTCACTCATAAATCTCCAATTTCTATACAACTTGAAATATACAAAAAAAAAGACACTTTTCACCTATTTTTGGCTCATAGCACCCATGAGAGTGGAGCGATCGTGCTGGCGAGAAGTTAGGACCAACTAAACCCCCTATGTGCGAAAGAACAGATTTTTTTAAGTCAATTCTAAAGCCTTTTATGGCCCGGACGGCGGACGGCGGACGGCGAACGGCGAACGGCGGACGGACATTTCAAATTTGGATTCTACGCACCTTGAAACGTAAAGTGACAAAGTTTGAGGGGGGGTTATAAAAATTTTTTGCTATACAATCACATAGGCTTATTATTGGAAATAATAAACCAAAATCTCTATGGGTTACTGTTATCTTTCAGAGCCTCGTAGAGGGCATTATATTAAGGTCTTGTGGTGCATATCTAGTTGTTTTATACTCGATTTGAAACAGGCAAAGCAAGGAACCAAAATGCTCTCTACCACGAATGAATGGGGCAACTAGAAATCGCAATCTTTTTTAAATATCATCACTTATCCCGGTTTTCCGTCAATATGCAATCGAAAAAACATTATACAATTCGAAAGTATGATTCATCATAACATAATTATATTACAATATTTTCGAATGTGTGAAGACAAATTTTGAAAGACTGAATAGCGTTGCTGCTCAAACCACTCTATCGCGGACAAAAACCCTCCATTTCGAACTTCTGAAAAAAAAGAGAAAAACCTTCACAAATGTTGAACAGAGTAGGCTTGAGAGGAAAAGTGGAGCGAGACGGAAGGGCGTTTCTTTTCGAACAAGCTATCGCACTTTTCACCGGTAATGTTTGGTGCTCTTTCTACGTAGATCATCGAGTAGGATAAAACCAGAACATTTGTTTATAAATCATAATTATTCTTCCTTTCCCAAAGCCCGATGAAGGGAAATGATGCATTATCAACCTGTATGATTTTAGGACGGAACATGCTTGAGCCATGATCTAACCGACTGAAAACGTTCGGATATCGAGGAACGAAATCTCGTTACGCAAAATTATCTATTAATGCATTTCACTTGCAACGAATCGTTTCGAGAAAGTCGCAACTTGCTCATTTTCCACCGCACAAAATTCGTTCACCGGAAACCTCAAAATTTATCACACATATGTATATTGTTGCCGACTATGAACTGTACATACTCTTACTTATATAAACTAAGTTGGTTTCAGTTTTCTGTTTGACTACCTAGAGTGAGGAATGAGCTAAATTTTCTACTGTTCACCCTATAAAGTTGATACTTAACTGGGAGCCTCTCTGAAACATCAAGACAAAAATGAAATGACTTGCCTCGAGCTAATCGGTTCAGTGAGCTAATCCTTTTACAGGAAAGTCAAAATATAATAAGGGGCCTCTCTGGGGTATTTGAAGACGAATGAAATTCCTAGTGTTAGTTTTCAAAACTACCCATTGAGATTATTGAGTAAAAATCCAGTTGGTAATTATTGGTGATGAAACAGAGCCAACTCCAGATTCGTAATAGACAACTGGATTTTTACGCTTTATTTGCATTTAGAAAACTAAAACTGATATAGAATAGCTACGTGGATAATGGAAAATGGGTCTATGAAAATTGTGGTAAAACAAAATGAAACGCTCATCTCCTTATGAAAAACAACATGGAACATCAAGTGATATACTTAGGTAATTGTATGAATAATATTGTTTAATTGTTAGTACATGTAGATTAGCCTGACTAAGTTTTATGTACTGACTCAATTAAAGCATAATATTGAAATGCTATTAAAATACATATTTCTGTGAAGTATATTTAATTTGACAGTAAAAATAATTGTGTCAATTATTTGTGATTCATCACAGACGCGACTAAAGGTTAGTCTGTCAAGGCTGGGTCAAAAAAAGTTTTTGAAAAACCAAATTTAAAATAATTTAAGCCATTTGATTTTATGGTGCTTTCAAATAAAGAGGACATACCTAACTCAAAAAATATATAATATAAAACACTACCTTATTTTGCATGTGCTTCAAGAAAATCAATAAATTTGTTAGCGCCGGTTCCTTCACCCTATAGGTAGGTTGTCTACCACAATATTTTCTATTTTATTTTCGTAAGCATTATACCTAAATTTCTTATATAGAAAAAAAGAGTAAAAAATTTCCTACAAAAAAATGTAAGAAATACCTAATACATTAATAATACAGTACCTATAATTTGAATTGATTCGCTGTCTGAGAAATTTGTGAAAGCAAATTGCATTATGACCAATAATGAAATGATTCTGAAAGAATGAAAAAATATTGTTTTGAAACTAAGGAACTGATTTCTTAGTTCAGTATCTAATCGGCCCTGTGTACAGATCACTGGTCTATACCGATATAGCCTTTGGAAAGAGCCTAAGGTACGTTATCCGAGTATAACAGGACAACTACATAAACGTAGGCGCTAACCAAAAGTAAATAATTGATAACTTGGTCTATCGAAAACAAAAATTATAATAAATTCGATTTCTCGACTTAGGAGTTCCATTGTATTTATATCAGCTGATTTGATCTACGACATTTATTAGAAGACTTACTTTACTTGTTTTCTAATTCGTATCTAAGTTGACTTTTTTGCGAGTTCGCTTTTGGGAGTTGAAAAATTTTTTGCCCACAAAATCGAAATTCGGGGACAGTGGACAATGGAATCCCTTTTCCGTGCCTGTCAGGATA
Organism: Adelphocoris suturalis; assembly: GCA_030762985.1. NCBI lineage: Eukaryota > Metazoa > Arthropoda > Insecta > Hemiptera > Miridae > Adelphocoris > Adelphocoris suturalis. Next base: position 42,345,617 of record CM061041.1, read on the forward strand.
AAAATGAGAACCTGTACCTTGTAGTGTAGCAGTGTCCTTGGACTCACGGTGGCCGCATTCTAAGTCAGATTGCAAAGCAGATAGCAAAATTATCATTTAAGTACCTTCCGAAGGAATCCGCCGTCACCATAATCCGGGAGATATGAGAATGGGACCGAGAATTCCCCTTCCTTTTTACCTTTAGCGAGGACAGGCTGGGTGGTGACTTCTTCTTGGTCGCTTTTCATGAGCGCCAACTTAAGAAGGAAAATTTCCTCAGTTTCCATCAATTTTTTTCGGTTTCCATCTGGTCTCACTTGCATTACGTCGGCGTCGGTTTTTCTTACTGTAACTGACCTGCTACCAGCTCCCGTCCTCCTTCTTCTTCTTTTTTTTCCAATCGCAATAATCAATCAATCTGCAATCTCTCGCGATATAGCAAGTCGCGGGAGTGATTTCGATGCAATGACTTAATCATCAGGCCGTCGAAACAGTACTGGCCGGCACTAAACTGTAACTTCCTTCCTAATAGCCTATCGACCTATTATTTGCAGGACATTCTACCCGTAACTTTAAGTAAATAGTCCTACTTGCCGGACGTTTCGTCCGTAGCACTAATTAGAGGTCACACAGCCCATAGCAATAGCCACCCAAAAGCCAAACTAATACTAATAAGGCTTGCACACATGAATACTAAGTGGAGAACTGAAAGAATAAAAATAAATAAGTAAACCCTCGGATCAAAGATACCGTAACACAAAAGTACTAAGTGCAAACTTGAGAATAAGGTTTGAGGAAGGTGTTTAGAAATGGCAGGCTGTTTATTAGTACATAGAACTATCAGAACGAGGATCTGGCTGGTGAACAGAAGTATTTATGTGGTTACCCCCACTGGGATTTCTCCCTTTCCATGCGAATACTCCCTTCTTTGTGTTCTGCTCGCCGGACAGGCTCCTTACCTTGTTTATTGGAGAAATTTAATTGGAGACATGCTAGGGCGCGTCAGGGCATTGTTCTTTTCTTGGTTGATAACAAAGGTTTATTATTGCAAAAAATGAACCTAAAACATCATTCTTATATCAAAATCCTGGTTTACTTAATATTTCAACTGTTCTGTCTTATTATGGGCTGAAATAAACGTACATCAAGATTTCAGTACTAAGTAGAGCCTTTTGCAATCGTTGATCCAAGTTTCACAAACATTAAATAAAAGTGAAAATTCGGCGCTCCGCACCTCGCCAGAGGGCAAGCCCCATGGACCCCCGGTTACCTCCATTTACATACTTCGAATGAAATGATTGAAACACAGAATGTGTTTTAGCTAACGCGTTTCACATGAACCTGCATATAAGAATGACATGTAGATTTTACGTTGTATCTTATCACTAATATGTCAAGTTGATTTATTTATCACCAGAGCAACGACTCACCTCTAGCGAGGTGCCGGAGATGCCAAGGCTAAAACACATTCTGTGTTAAAAACACCTTGCGGCTAAAGGCTAAAGAGTGATGAGCTGATGAGCGTAGAATATGTTTTTCATCTCCATATCAAATTCTAGTTCAAAGGTTGAACAGCCAGAAATTAGCTCCGAATATCTCAAGGCAACGGTAACACCAGCCTCCCAGTGTTTGTCTTTGTTAAGTGTCATTGTTTTATGTCGTTGTTACGTGTCACTGTTTTGTGTCGTTGGTAAGTGTCATTGTTAGATGACAATTTTCGGCAAAAAGGTATCCGTAAAAACGGTATCTACGTTAAAATTGTTTTCTAGGTAGATTGTAAACGTTCATTATTGGACATAATAAAACACAAAAAGAAACGCCGTCGAGTTAAATCGCCAAGGTTCCTCTGGCCAGAAATATTATCTCTACACTTCAAAACCAGAATCTTGATGTATTTTTTTCTTTCTCTCTTTCTCAATCTCACTCTGAAAAATCAATAAATAAGGACACACAAAATAGATCCCATCAATCACCAGGGAAATATTTGCATTAGAAACGTCCATCCTAACCAAGCAATCCCCTGATTCCTGGAAGCAATCAGTTTTCTAATTACGATTCCGTTCCTCAAACTTGTCATTCAGAGCGTGGGATTACTTACTTTCAAGCCCTTCCAGTTTCTATTCATTCGGTAAAATTTCGAACGTTTCACGGAACCCAGCCAATCCGATTCTCATCCCACGAAATGAAGAATAATTTGTAATTTTGCATAAGGACCAACAGAGAAGTGTTCACTTAATAGTCCGATTTATCTTCTAAGGTAGCACGATTTGCCGTTATTTGCCTACTTCGCTACTACGGGCATGAGTATTTGATGTCGCTACCAAGAATTACTTTCCATTTTCAGTAAAGTGCCGAAAACGAAGACTTTTTTGAATACAGATTTGTTTAGTACGTGTATGTCAGTAGTTTGGAAAGATGCCAACGGACGGATTACAGCGGTTCGGAGGTCTAATATAGAAATAGTATACAACTGTTCAAATATGTCGCAGTTCACATTGTGACACAGGAGGGCTAAGAAAGCTGCAAATTATTACACAAAGGTTTATTATTTCTCTATAGGATAGCCCTTCTACGCAGAACACCTGTCTATAATAAATTGTTAAACGAAATATATTATACATTAGGTATCTAAATATATCTGTATAAATATAGACGCCTACCGAAAAGAAATTAATTAAATGACACACCAACACTTCCCTAGTATTTAACACGAGCTGATGCGCCTGGAAATGTTTTATATAAAATGAATCACCTTCCTACGCTTCGGAAGTCCTTTTACAGGCGACAAAAGTTATACCAATTTAGTTATATTCCAATTTTCTTGAAGTTAACATTCCTTTGATATCAGCTTAGTAGTTACAAGGCGATTTTTGCTATGTTCCACCAGTAAAAATTTGCCCTCATGTTGTTGATTTTTCTCTTCTTTTTTTCTTGCCAAAGTTCTAGACCTTAGAGTGAGCAAAAGATAGTGCATACACCGACCTGGGTGGTGTCATCCGATACTTTGGGATGATGTCTATAAAGGAGACCCAAAAAACTTCACGATTACCTTGAAAGTTTCCGATATCTCGAGTTTTCAACATTTCAACTTCCAATTACTACCATTTAGGATTGATCAAGATTGATTCCGATGTTAGTGTCACATTTGCGGCCGATGTATTGCGCGTTGTTAGAAAGGCCAGCTCCCCAACTCTGAGAATACCTTTCAGAATTCTTGACAGCCTTATCAATTGATCGTGCTTGTATGATGGCCTCATCTAATTCTAGAGTCTTATTTTCGAGAAGTCACTGTTCGATTCTAGTCCTGTTATGAACGAGTCTCATGCTGAGTCTCTGAGAGTCTGTTTCGCTGTTACTGCCTTGAACGCACAATCTTTGGCTAGCGTCTTTAGAACCCCAACATGCTGGTCGATAGTCACAGCAGACTCCTGTTACCAAGAAGCTTTAATGTATAGGGCTTTAGGAGTTGTAATAGCTGTGGTGTAATCGTCACTTTCCCTCATTAGTTCATAGATGTAAGAAGATAAAACTCGGCGCTCCGCGCCTCGCCAGGGGGCAAGCCCCCTGGACCCCCGGTTACCTCTATTTACATACTTCGGACGAAATTATTGAAACACAGAATGTGTTTGCGTTGTCGCGCAACCAAGTGACAACCAAACAAGCGTCATTGTTTACTATTCATTTATAACATCAATTTATATAGTTATAGTATGAAACTACGAAAATTGCGTTGTCGCGCAACCAAGTGACAACCAAACAAGCGTCATTGTTTACTATTAATTTATAACATCAATTTATATAGTTATAGTATGAAACTACGAAAAAAAAAACGAAATAAATTCGTGATAAATCAAGAGCTTTCCAACGAATGGTGAACGATTTCTGTGCGATTAAAATGGCGGAAATTCCATTTCCCTACCAACGGCTCGGTTGTACGTGAAAATCATCCGCCACACATTTCGTTCCCATCCCGCGTTCCATTTTCGGCTAGTTAGTCCATGGCTAAAACACATTCTGTGTTAAAATGTATCAATACCACGAGGTGGTCGGCGTCACCTACCTTGGGCCTTTTCAACAACATTTTCAAATGTCCGCAACCAGTGGGTGTTTCTTTTCACGGATTCGGTCCTAGAATGGTGTGAAACGGATTCGTATGTGGTTATTTTAGCCAATTTTCGAAGAAAATGAAGCTATTGCAATGGCTCCAAAAATTTTAAAATCAAATGTGTGTGTGTGTGTCACACACATTATCTTTTCTTATATATAACGAATGTAGCTATTTGCAGCCCAGGCCATTCGTCTTAAATCCGTTTCAATCTTCACAGCTATTTAATAGGCTAATGTTTAGCTTCGAACACGCTTTTACCGGGACCTAAAAGTGAAAAATGTCACAAAAAATAAAACGAGACTGAAGTAGCGGCGGATCTAATTTCTTTTTGCTATTCTACAAATGAAGCTGAAATTCGAAATGGAGAACCCTTGGGACGGACGCTCAGAAACGAATCATGAAGTCTAGAGCCCCCTGGATCAGCTGAGCGAGATCCGGAGCTAAGTTTTTTGCTATTCAACCTTTGGAGCTAAAATTTAAAATGGAGCGTGTTCCACGATCCTCTAATGTTTAGCAGAGGCTTGAGATGATAGAAAAAAAGGGGGTACCGGGATCTCCCAGCGAGGCACCGCACATTGGGGCCAAAAGGGGTTTTTGTGAGAAAAAAAAACTCAAGTTCAGCTCCATTTTTGTAGAAAAATTTGTGCTGATTCTGAGTATACCACATATCCCTATACCTAAAATAACTTTTCCAAAAATCAAAAAATCGATTTTTGACCATTTTTCTCACTTTTTGACTATTGGAACTGATCTTAAGTTTTTTCGTATGGAAGAGAAGTTGTAAGGAATTCTGCATCGAGAATTTGTTCGAACAAACATACTCGTTGAGTGATAGGAAGTTCGCGCCTTCTGGTAATGTTTGAAATTTTACTAACACTACAGCCGGAGTAGGCCGGTAATGAAATTTACAGGACACCTAGATTAATATGTTAATTTTTAAGGAAAATTTGTTTCACACCGGCGGAAGACAGACGGTGTAATGCACAGTCTATTGAATACGTGCAAATCTTACTTTTATAACGTCTATCGTTACTGTTATTTATCTCCGCGAAGTAGTGACTGTGGGAGCCAGATATATATATATAGGTATATAATTTTTTTCTTACCATCCAGTAGATATGTGTAAGCAGCTTAGAAAGTCCGAAGTTTTAGCTTATAGACATAGGGATACGGAACGAATTCACTTTGTATTAATAAATTACTTTTTTTAGCTATCTTGAAAAACTGAACTTTCAGAATCACCCCTACTGCAGAAAAAATAATACAGATGAAAAAGCCACTCTTCCCGCATCTTATATACTAATAAAGAGTAGAAAAACAAAGGAAACAACGTCAAAATCGGGGGGAAAAATTGGGGTTTTTCCAGCCTTGCCCCACTGTGCGCCGTTCAGTAAATCCCGTGAAACCACTTGGAGTACTATTCTACCAAGACTGCTATTCAACAAGGACTTAGGTGATGAAAGGAAAATAATCGTCAACACGACTGTGAATCCAAAGAGGCTGTGGCATAGATAAGTTGGCTGAACTTTTACTAATGCAGCTCAATCTTAATAGGTTTTCTTGTTCTATCTGTCTATGCACTTGAGATTCCTTACTCTCTAAATGGGGTGCTAGAGTTATGATTTGCGCTACGTTATCAAGCGCTGGTGCTATTACCCTACACAGTTATCATACTGTATGAAATATTCCATATAATATGATGAGAGCAGGGTGATATTGAAACTTAAGGAAAAAATCACTCAAGCAAGAAACTGATTAAACGTATCACATAGAAGAAGGATTAAAAGTATCACATTATTAGAGTGAAGTTTCTTCTCCAATACATCTTGAATCGTTTTTGATCCGCGTGAGGGGATAACGAATTCGAAATAGAAATAGTGGTGGGTCAGGATCATTTGGAAAAGCTCCCTCATTTCCAGTGAATTTGGCACGTCCCATTGAAAAATGTACCGAATACTCATCGGTAGATTCGATTTCACGAATATTTTCCATTGCGGTATAAAAAGGACCTGGCAAATATAGCCCTATCCGTGGACCAACTCATCCGCGAACTGTGGGGTCGGGACAGAAAGTTGTTAGAAGGGAAACATTTCGGGACAAAGGCCCCGAAGTTGTGAGCCAGATCCCGCTGCTCTCCGTCACGAGGTGGACGTGGTAACCTGCTTTTATTAGTGGTGGTTTCGGTTCCGCCAGAAAACTGACGACCCGTGAAATAGATTAGGTAGGTAAGGGACGGTATAGCATGGATATAGACTCGCAGCTATGGGTGTCCTAAAACTTTCAGGTCTCAAGCCATCCTCGCGTTTAGCTTTATTTTTTCGAGACGGTTTGGTAATAAAATCATCCTTCTGAGAGTAAATTTGAAAAAAAAAAAACTGCAAATTATTAAACAGTTCATCATTTCTGTATTAGACGCTGATCGCTGGTCTATAATTACTAAACGTACCTTGTTTTGTGTGTAGTATTCGTTTTATAACGTACCTATTTATTGAAATTTATTATTATTATTATTATTCCCCAATTATTAAACGAAATTATTAAACGTAGATACCTGCGGATGAGAATTTAATGTAATTAAATGAAACTACTCTTTACTAGTCCTTCGGTATGCTCCAAGAGCTGATACCTAGTAAGTAGGTACTTCAGAATCTAAGTAACTATATCAACATTTACAAAGGCATCTACAAACTTAAAATTGATGAGATAAAATAAATCACCAACCTTCACTTTTCTAGTCATTCCATTAGTTATAAGAAATAGAATAAACTCGATATCGTGAAGTAATAATTCCAATGGTATTATATCAGCTGATACTTTGAAGCTGATACTTTGAGCTGAAGGCGATTTTTACGTTTGTTCCATCCACCTCACCGCGGTTAACCCACGGTCAGCACGCGGTCCACAGCCTCTATGATCGCGGTTGGACGACCGTAACCACGATCCAACCATGGATGGAACGCTCAACCGCAAGTGAGGTAAAATAGCGTTACACCAGTCATTTCGTGTGACTCCACTCCATTGGAAACATTTTCATCGCCTTGACAACAGTCGACTGTAAACAACAACTCGTTGTAGTGATTTTCTATTCTCATTTTCAACAACTCATTGTAGTGATTTTATATTCTCATTTTCTTTTTCTGGCCGGTACAAAGAGAATGAATAGAGAATAGAGAAATGAATTTCTCAGAATAAAATAGAGAATAAAGAATTTCCCAGAATAGACCTACACGCATTGACGGTAAATTCGCAAGTGTTTTATCTTAGAAGAAAAACATATGAAATAATTATTTTGGGAAGAAACCAGGGAAAAATATAAATCAATACTGTTGGGGATTCAAACAAATCTTTATTTTTCAATCTTGAAGCCATTTTCCACAAGTAGGTTGAGGTGTCCACCCATCGAGCTCGAATTTCAAATGAGGAAGGTTATGAGTAGGTTTCAATCGCATGAGGTTTCCTATAACAACCGGAATGAACCGCACTCCATCGGGCGGTCGGTTTTGGTTCGACCGCGGTCGACCCGTGGTCGACCACGCTGCTATGATGGAACGCTGTGTTTAGCTGATTGTTGGGATGGAACAGCGGTTGATGTTACTGCGCATGAGTCGGTCGACCACGGTCGACCGCGGTTAGGTGGATGGAACAAAGCTCTGGGTTCACCAGTTATGATTTGGTCCCACGTTTTTGATTTTTTTCCTTAGTCTATGCCTATGCATTTACATTTAGATACTGTACACTAGATTTCGTATTAATGATTATCGGAGAGATAGTGTTCTGCGTTTTGGATTCTACACATCTTGAAACGTAATCCATCTTCAACAATCTACAGTGCAATTACTAGGAACGGAGGGGCTCCGATCAGATGTGGGACCTCTGAGGTTTGTTCCTTTTCTAACCAACTGACGGCACTGAAATTTAAGATGGAGCTACTTTGGAACACCTCGAAAACAATGGGACTGCTAACTAAAAATCACTAGAAGCGCTAGGGGGTAAATGACCTAAGGAACATAGTGGTTGACTTTTCCCCTAGTCGATACCTTGCGTCGCCCCTTTTCACTCCACAATTCGTTCCCCGTACCATCAACCTCATCAGTTGGCACTGGTCAAAAATGATAATTAAATTATTATAAATAAATTATTGCAATGAAGAGACACACACAAACCAGCCATAAAAGGCATAGGCAACAAAAGAAAAGCAAAGCGGTAGGGTCCTTTTTTACGTGCTGCGCTCTACCTCGAGCTTCTCATGTTCGGAGCCTCATTAGGTTGGAAGCATGAAGGCATACAGATCAGTTAAAGGGCTGATGAGGCTCATTTCATTACAAATTGATCTTTAGCTATTAAATTTGAAACGGAGCGCTTCTGGATTGCGTAGAATACAATAATTATAAGGTTTGGTGTCGAACACGGTGATGAAATATGAAATGGAGCGAACTTATCAACTGAGGGACCAGACACAAATCCGTATTCCAATCGACATACTGTGCTGATATTTGAATTAGAGCATTTTAAAAACCTTGAAAACAATGTTATGGGGTATGGAGGACCATATATACGAGTAATTTTTTCTCAAGTTTAGATGTCTTGAGTTTTTGTTTTTGACATTTCCAAGCCTTTACTATGGCCCCCCTCGGTAGGAAATGATTAAGATTTGCGTCACACAAAGCGTAACGGAAAAGCGTAAGGTAACAGACAACTTTCTGATCATTTTCATGTTCAACTGCTCCGTTGTTACGTTTATTCACCTTCTTCCCTCTTTAACCCACAAAAATCGTTCGCCACTCGGTTGGAAAACTCGATTTAACTAACTTTTTCCTGTTCACTATAATTCTGTGAATGTACGATAGCAGAGCTATAGGCATAACAGTTCTCATGTTTTGTTTACAAACTAATGATCGTGATATATCTATTGAAACTGAACCTATGGAGCGAGTTCCTTTGTTATTCAACCTATGAAGCTAGAATTTGGAATGGAGTATCACTGGAACATTTATAAACGAATCATGAAGTCTAGGGCCCCCGAGATAAGTTGAGTGAAATCCAGAGCAAATTTATTTACTACTAGCCGCTCCGGCTCGCTACGCTCGCCTCCACGTCCAGCCGGGGGGCAAGCCCCCCGGACCCCCCATTAAGTTGCTCGCTTCGCTCGCAACGTGTGGCGTGTAGGGAATATTGCTCGCTTCGCTCGCAAAGTCTGGCATGTAGGATATGTTGCTCGCTTCGATCGCAAAGTCTGGCATGTAGGGAATATTGCTCGCTTCGCTCGCAAAGTCTGGCATGTAGGGAATATTGCTCGCTTCGCTCGCAAAGTCTGGCGTGTAGGGAATATTGCTCGCTTCGCTCGCAAAGTCTGGCATGTAGGGGATGTTGCTCGCTTCGCTCTCAAACGATAGATCCCTAAGGGTAGGTTTAACTTCTGTAAGGGATGCTGCTCGCTTCGCTCGCTTGAGGAAGTTATACTGCCCACCCAACTTGGCAGACGTTTTTTTCTGTTGGAAATTCTTACAAACAAATTAAATCTTATAAAACTACGTGGAACCACAATAAGTTTATTCGGGGATGTTGCTTGCTTCGCTCGCAAGGTATTGCTGTATATTTGTAGGAAACAATCCGAATTTATTCTGTTGAAATGGCTCTCGCTTCGCTCGCAAGGTATACTGCCCACCCAACTTGGCAGACGTTTTTTTCTGTAGGAAATTCTTACAAACAAATTAAATCTTATAAAACTACGTGGAACCACGAAAAGTTTATTAGGGGATGTTGCTCGCTTCGCTCGCAAGGTATACCTGTATATCCTTGAGGAAGTTATACTGCCCACCCAACTTGGCAGACGTTTTTTTCTGTTGGAAATTCTTACAAACAAATTAAATCTTATAAAACTATGTGGAACCACGAAAAGTTTATTAGGGGATGTTGCTCGCTTCGCTTGCAAGGTATTGCGTAGAAGTGCAAATGGGAACCCCCCTGTGAGGGTCCCTTCTGGTAAGCAACGTTGTGTAACGGCGGCCCGGGTCGATTAAAAATGTAATTTTAACGATTCGCCTCGCTTCCGCTCGCGGTTCGACCGAGTTCTCGTCACTTTTTTCGATGTCCGATTTCGGATTCAGATTCGGCGGACCCAAAGCTGTATTTCGCCCGCGAAAACCGTTCCGAAAAACGTACCTTTATGGGGTATATTTTAATCGGAAAAAAACAAGTTTTTCGGCGGACTTTTCGAGAAAACGGGTCCGTACTCTCGCATTTTTTTTACGCATTTCCCGATACTTTTTTCGCGATCCGATCGCGCCGTCGTCTTCCTCGTAGGAAAACCTACGAAACCGGTATTTTTCCGGAATTGTCAACGGCCGTTTAGAGGGGTTGGGGAAGCGGGGAAGTCCAAAAAGCGCACATTAATTATTACTTCGACCCCCCTCCCGCCCTACGGCCCATGGTTCGGGTGGGATTAGAAAATTTTAAATTCGCTTATACACCCTATCGGAAAATCCCAAGAAGATCCCCCCACTCGTAGATCCGGCCCACTCAGCCGTTTGGCCGTGCATAGACACGACAAACAGACAGACAAACAGACAGACGGAGTTTCATTCTTATAAATAACTAGCCGCTCCGGCTCGCTACGCTCGCCTCCACGTCCAGCCGGGGGGCAAGCCCCCCGGACCCCCCATTAAGTTGCTCGCTTCGCTCGCAACGTGTGGCGTGTAGGGAATATTGCTCGCTTCGCTCGCAATTCTGGCATGTAGGATATGTTGCTCGCTTCGCTCGCAAAGTCTGGCATGTAGAAAATGTTGCTCGCTTCGCTCGCAAAGTATGGCATTTAGGGAATTTTACTCGCTTTGCTCGCAAACGGTAGATCCCTAAGGGTAGGTTTAACTTCTGTAGGGGATGCTGCTCGCTACGCTCGCTTGAGGAAGTTATACTGCCCACCCAACTTGGCAGACGTTTTTTTCTGTTGGGGAATTCTTACTTACAAATTAAATCTTATAAAACTACGTGGAACCACGAAAAGTTTATTAGGGGATGTTGCTCGCTTCGCTCGCAAGTCCGTATTTATTCTGTAGGGGATGCTGCTCGCTTCGCTCGCTTGAAGAAGTTATACTGCCCACCCAACTTGGCAGACGTTTTTTTCTGTTGGAAATTCTTACAAACAAATTAATTCTTATAAAACTACGTGGAACCACGAAAAGTTTATTAGGGAATGTTGTACTGCCCACCCAACTTGGCAGACGTTTTTTTCAGTTGGGAATTCTTACAAACAAATTAAATCTTAGAAACTACGTGGAACCACGAAAAGTTTATTCGGGGATGTTGCTCGCTTCGCTCGCAAGGTATACCTGTATATGTGTAGGACAAAGTCCGTATTTATTATTTGAAATGGCTCTCGCTTCGCTCGCAAGGTATTGCATAGAAGTGCAAATGGGAACCCCCCTGTGAGGGTCCCTTCAGGTAAGCAACGTTGTGTAACGGCGGCCCGTGGTCGATTAATTTCTGATGTTAAACGCTTCCCTCGCAATTCCCCTCCCAATTTGACCTACTTTCCGTCACTTTTTTCGATATCCGACTTCGGATTCAGATTCGGCGGGATCAAAGCTGTATTTCGCCCGCGAAAACCGTTCCGAAAAACGTACCTTTATGGGGCATATTTTAATCGGAAAAAACCAAGTTTTTCGGCGGACTTTTCGAGAAAACGGGTCCGTACTCTCGCATTTTTTTGACGCATTTCCCGATACTTTTTTCGCGATCCGATCGCGCCGTCGTCTTCCTCGTAGGAAAACCTACGAAACCCGTATTTTTCCAGAATTGTCAACGGCCGTTTAGAGGGGTAGGGGAAGCGGGGAAGTCCAAAAAGCGCACATTAATTATTACTTCGACCCCCCTCCCGCCCTACGGCCCATGGTTCGGGTGGGATTAGAAAATTTTAAATTCGCTTATACACCCTATCGGAAAATCCCAAAAAGATCCCCCCACTCGTAGATCCGGCCCACTCAGCCGTTTGGCCGTGCATAGACACGACAAACAGACAGACAGACAGACGGAGTTTCATTCTTATTAATAATAGAGATAGAGATAGAGATAGAGATTCAACCTGTGGAGATGTAATTTGAAATGAACACCTCTTGGAACATCTAGAAATGAATTATAAAGTCTGAAGTTCCCTAAATTAGCTGAGTAAGATCTGGTGCTCATTTCTTCGCTATTCAACCTATGAAGATAAATATTGAAATGGAGCTATATAAATCTCTATCTCTATTATTAATAAGAATGAAACTCCGTCCGTTTGTCTGTCGTGTCTATGCACGGCCAAACGGCTGAGTGGGCCGGATCTACGAGTGGGGGGATCTTTTTGGGATTTTCCGATAGGGTGTATAAGCGAATTTAAAATTTTCTAATCCCACCCGAACTATGGGCCGTAGGGCGGGAGGGGGGGTCGAAGTAATAATTAATGTGCGCTTTTTCCACTTCCCCGCTTCCCCTACCCCTCTAAACGGCCGTTGACAATTCCGGAAAAATACGGGTTTCGTAGGTTTTCCTACGAGGAAGACGACGGCGCGATCGGATCGCGAAAAAAGTATCGGGAAATGCGTTAAAAAAATGCGAGAGTACGGACCCGTTTTCTCGAAAAGTCCGCCGAAAAACTTGGTTTTTTCCCATTAAAATATACCCCATAAAGGTACGTTTTTCGGAACGGTTTTCGCGGGCGAAATACAGCTTTGATCCCGCCGAATCTGAATCCGAAGTCGGATATCGAAAAAAGTGACGGAAAGTAGGTCAAATTGGGAGGGGAACCGAGCAAAGCGATTAAAATGATTCTGCCGTGGACGAGAGAAGGCTCAAGAATTGACGTGAAGGGTTCGATGTCACAACATTGCGAGGCGAGCAGGTATGCCTACATAGGTACCTACCTTGCGAGCGAAGCGAGAGCCATTTCAAATAATAAATACGGACTTTGTCCTACACATATACAGGTATACCTTGCGAGCGAAGCGAGCAACATCCCCGAATAAACTTTTCGTGGTTTTAATTTGTTTGTAATAATTCCCAACTGAAAAAAACGTCTGCCAAGTTGGGTGGGCAGTATAACTTCCTCAAGCGAGCGAAGCGAGCAGCATCCCCTACAGAAGTTAAGCCTACCCTTAGAGATCTACCGTTTGCGAGCGAAGCGAGCAACATTCCCTAATAAACTTTTCGTGGTTCCACGTAGTTTTATAAGATTTAATTTGTTTGTAAGAATTTCCAACAGAAAAAAACGTCTGCCAAGTTGGGTGGGCAGTATAACTTCCTCAATCGAGCAAAGCGAGCAGCATCCCCTACAGAAGTTAAACCTACCCTTAGGGATCTACCGTTTGCGAGCGAAGCGAGCATCATTCCCTACATGCCATACCTTGCGAGTGAAGCGAGCAACATTTCCTACATGCCAGAGTTTGCGAGCGAAGCGAGCAACATCCCCAAATAAACTTTTTTGTGGTTCCACGTAGTTTTATAAGATTTAATTTGTTTGTAAGAATTCCCAACTGAAAAAAACGTCTGCCAAGTTGGGTGGGCAGTATAACTTCCTCAAGGATATACAGGTATACCTTGCGAGCGAAGCGAGCAACATCCCCTAATAAAATTTTCGTGGTTCCACGTAGTTTTATAAGATTTAATTTGTTTGTAAGAATTTCCAACAGAAAAAAACGTCTGCCAAGTTGGGTGGGCAGTATAACTTCCTCAAGCGAGCGGAGCGAGCAACATCCCCTACAGAAGTTAAAACTACCCTTAGAGATCTACCGTTTGCGAGCAACATCCCCAACACGTTTCAATTGTAATACATCGCATGTATACAGCCACACTTTGCGAGCGAAGCGAGCAACATTCCCTACATGTCACACTTTGCGAGCGAAGCGAGCAATTGAATGGGGGGTCCGGGGGGCTTGCCCCCCGGCTGGACGTGGAGGCGAGCGTAGCGAGCCGGAGCGGCTAGTTATTAATAAGAATGAAACTCCGTCTGTCGCTCTGTCGTGTCTATGCACGGCCAAACGGCTGAGTGGGCCGGATCTACGAGTGGGGGGATCTTTTTGGGATTTTCCGATAGGGTGTATAAGCGAATTTAAAATTTTCTAATCCCACCCGAACCATGGGCCGTAGGGCGGGAGGGGGGTCGAAGTAAGAATTAATGTGCGCTTTTTCCACTTCCCCGCTTCCCCTACCCCTCTAAACGGCCGTTGACAATTCCGGAAAAATACGGGTTTCGTAGGTTTTCCTACGAGGAAGACGACGGCGCGATCGGATCGCGAAAAAAGTATCGGGAAATGCGTCAAAAAAATGCGAGAGTACGGACCCGTTTTCTCGAAAAGTCCGCCGAAAAACTTGGTTTTTTCCGATTAAAATATACCCCATAAAGGTACGTTTTTCGGAACGGTTTTCGCGGGCGAAATACAGCTTTGGGTCCGCCGAATCTGAATCCGAAATCGGATATCGAAAAAAGTGACGTTAAGTTGGTCAAATCGCGAGGAGAAGCGTTTAACATCAGAAATTAATTTTGCCGTGTTCGCGAGAAGGCTCTGGGAAGACAGAGGTCTTTGGGGTTCAATAACTCAGGTACAGGTTTCGGTGTTTGGGTGTTGCGAGCAGGTACCTTGCGAGCGAAGCGAGAGCCATTTCAACAGAATAAATTCGGATTTTTTCCTACAAATATACAGCAATACCTTGCGAGCGAAGCGAGCAACATCCCCGAATAAACTTTTCGTGGTTCCACGTAGTTTTATAAGATTTGATTTGTTTGTAAGAATTCCCAACTGAAAAAAACGTCTGCCAAGTTGGGTGGGCAGTATAACTTCCTCAAGGATATACAGGTATACCTTGCGAGCGAAGCGAGCAACATCCCCTAATAAAATTTTCGTGGTTCCACGTAGTTATATAAGATTTATATTGTTTGTAAGAATTCCCAACAGAAAAAAACGTCTGCCAAGTTGGGTGGGCAGTATAACTTCCTCAAGCGAGCGGAGCGAGCAACATCCCCTACAGAAGTTAAAACTACCCTTAGAGATCTACCGTTTGTGAGTGAAGCGAGCAACATCCCCTACACGTTTCAATTGTAATACATCGCATGTATACAGCCACACTTTGCGAGCGAAGCGAGCAATATTCCCTACATGCCACACTTTGCGAGCGAAGCGAGCAATTTAATGGGGGGTCCGGGGGGCTTGCCCCCCGGCTGGACGTAGAGGCGAGCGTAGCGAGCCGGAGCGGCTAGTGAATTATAAATTCTAAAGGCCCCAAAATCAGCTGTTTGAGTTCCAGAGCTAATTAATTTACTTCCTATTCAACATATATGAAATTAAAATTTGGAACGGTGGCCATTTGGGACATCTAGAAACGAATCAGAACGTCTGAAACGCCTTATATCAGCTGAGTAAGCTCCAGAGCTAATTTCTTTGCTATGAACCTATGAATAGGTCGAAGACGTAAAAACGTATTCTACGCTCGTCACTTTTTGCCTTTTTTTCTTGTTATAATTTTCGTAGGTAAAGAAAGGACGTGAGCGATCATAACGACAACGTACACAAACTAGATTATGGGTGTTGCGCTAAACATGAAAATGTCTCCTTGTTTTGCGGATTCAACGGCGAGCTGTTTCATACAGAAACACGTGGTGACGTTTTAACATGGATATGTTTTTGGGCTGGGGTTCATTCTAAAATTTGCGTAACGACACCAAAATTTTTGACGACCCGGCACTTTAGATTATTATTAACTCGAAAAGTGAAGGCTAGGTAGAATTTCTATTGATTTTTTACGTACAACCAATGAGTTACTAGAGAAGAGTAACCCCCATAGTTTTCATAGTAGGGAAATCGTTCGCCACTTTTTGGAATGCTCTCATTTCATCATGACCTCTAAGCCATTGTAGTATCAAGGAATGCTGATTTATTACTCTAAGTTATAAACTAATATTGTTTTGTTACCATAATGAAATAATCTTGTGAAAAGAAGGCACTACATGGTTGGTATACTATTGAGTAGTAGGTAGGTACCTACTGGTAAGCAGTAGGTACTAGACATATCCACGATCTAATGTTTTTCCCATCAAGGGAGAAATTAAAATGCTTGAAAATTTTAATTAGTACTGGACCAATAGCCATTAATTTAATCAGATTATCGCTTATCACTGTCTTCTACACTGAAAAATTTAGCAGTTCAGCATACAAAACCCATAACCTAATGAATTTTTTATCTTCACCATTTCTAAAAACATTCTTTTTTGCAAATTAGATTCTCTTCCTACAATTTTTAAATTCTACCTTAGTTTGTCCTAAAGATCGGCAACGGGCAAATAACGCTTTTTTCAAAACCAAAAATTATTGAATTTTAAATTTTAATATTTGTTCTAATGCAATATACCGAGCATCAACAAAATCGAAACGTATCCGTGATACTTTGATATTCTCTTGATATTTCGTTGGATATTTTAATGTTTGTGTACAGTTCACATGAAAAGCTTCCCCATCTCCAATAGTGAGATCGGAAATGTGAAGTTTAAAAAATCAAAGAAGTTCTACTCTTACACATAGCGCTTCATCTCTTTCTCTGTGTATGGCCACCAGGTTGATCGGTATAATGTAAAACGTGTATTGAGACGTAGTCGAAAAACCTTTACGCCTCAATTGTTCTACAGGGCTTTCAACACTGCAAAGGTATAAGAATAGAAGTGGGAAGATAAGTGCTGGTATGCTGGGCACTTTCTCACCAACTTCTTCGCTTTTGTTATTCGCTATTTTCAAGAGAAAAAGCTGGAGTGTCACACTGAAAAATGGACTTAACTCGGATTGTGGTAGGCTCAACTTCATGGGGTAATAAAGAATCAGAGTCTGGGATTAATTTTTGAGGTAACGCGATTAAAACTTCTAGAGGGCGAACTAAATTAGATAATTTATTGCTAAGAAACCATCAGATTAAAAGATTTAAAAAAGTATTTGATCTAATTATGCCCAAGTTTATTTCTAAGAGTTTGTAAACGTACAGCAGTTAGATATCATTGGCGTTCATTGTATTGGACAGTAATAAATTATAAACTGTTTGAAAATTGGAATCCGGAATCACACTCACAATTTATTTAAAAGAGCATTCAAATGAAAATGTTTTCATTTTTTGCGCTCATTTCATTTGTTATTAATTTTTCCGTTAAATATCCTCATCATAAGGAGCAAACTGCAGTTTTTCCATATCAAACAACTGCAAAATTCGTCAACAGTGTTACGATTCCCCCCCTTTCCAACACTTGGGCACTAAACTGATAATGAGTTCAATCTATATCAAACAAAAAGTTATAATTATATGAGCGAATTTTGTAATTTTTCGTATTTTACTTATGCCACCACTACTACTTGTTATATTGCATACTGTGATACTTATTTTTAGGAGATTTGAGTACTTTGTGTGTAATTAAGTTATTAACAACAGATTTAAAGGCCAAAAACCTTTCCTCAACAATTTTCAACTTTAAAAACAAATAGTTGGATTTTTACATTTATTACACCGTTTTTATCGATTTTTTAGCATATTTTAATATAATTCAACTTCAATGTTACAAAAAAAAATTATTTATCAATTATAGCCATTTCCAGCCATTTATAGTGGTTTTTTAGCCCTTTTGTTTAATTATGGGTTTAATTTAATGTGCTCGAGAGGAACTATTCTCTATGCCCAAGACAAACTCATCCTTTATTTTAGATCGCTAAATTGTTGGACAAAAGAGCAGATTTTATTACTCAATCCTGAAGGAGACTTATCGTCTGGAATGACACATAAATAAATTCAAAGGTATATATACGTATTTTCGGCAGCTTCGGAATTTTAGATTTATTTAATTTCATTTTACTTTATTTTCATTTTATTTATTTCCATTTAACTATAATTTTTAGTAACATAGATTACTTCATAGTTTTGAGAACACATTTGAAGAACACAGGTGAAAAACCACCTATGTCTGATTTATAAACTTTACAGGAAACCATTTTTTTCCCCCCACGGAAAACGCTAAAGAATCCTCCACATATTAATAAATAGTAATTTTCCTTCATAATAGCAAACTAAATGTACCTACTGGGTCATGTGATGAAAAATCCCCAATTTCAAGTAAAAAGTATTTAGACACAAACAAATCAGTGAACATGCACGGGTATGAACCGACAACGGAAAAAAAGACCTATTTCTGTGTATTGCGGGTCAGGTTTCCGAAGTATCGTCGTGCTTTCCCCTCACAAAAGCCTTTCAAATGCTGCAGATCATCATATTTAGGGGCTGCTGTAAAACGTCGTTGAATCATCGTTTAGGAAAGATGATGTTTTCCCACAGTTTTAGCTCCCTTTTTCATGTATTTGCCCTCTTCTTTCACGTGACGTTCTCGAAAAATCAATTCGAGTCACGAGACTCTAAACCCTGACTTGCTCTTTAGTTCGGCTACCCGCTGAGTGGCATTCCAAGCGCCCCAGTCGCCATGAGACTTTACACAGATCAGTTTTTTGCTTAGATTAGTGGTCTGGTCTACGTTCGCATCTCAAAAATACATAACATCAAGTAGTCAATCCCTTAGTAAACATTTAGATTAGTTGGTCAGGGTCTAGAATCTCGTGACTCAACTTGATTGTACGCGAACGTCTCGTTATTCTTTCTTCTACGTACTGGTTCATTTGGTATCCCAACTAAACTCACCCAGTTTCCATAGAAAGTATCACGATGGTATTGTACAAGTCTAGGATGTTTTGCTTCCAATTCCACCTCTCAAATATAGCGCAACTTCAATGGTGCTCTTAGCAAATTTTCGTAAAAAATGAAACTATTGCAATGAATAAAAAAAATTTAAAATTAAATTTATTGAAAATTTATATATGATTCCAGATGAACTCTTCTTACGATTGAGATTTGTTTAAATCCGCTATTTCGCCAAAAAATCAAGCATTCCGAAAGAAAGGATGAGTTCGTTGTGCACAACTTTTTGAGCACATTAAAATGGTCAAATTTTAAAAAATGTGTTGAAAAAATCACTATAAAAGGCAAAAAAAAGTGTTAGAAATCAATAAATTTTGAAATCTTATTTTGCTTCCTCTTTTTCGAAGGGAGAGAAGCATTATGTTAGTGTTAACAGTAAAAAAAAAAAAAAAAAAAAAAATTGTGTCCTCCAAAACCGAAATTTCCACTTGCATTTTGCGTTTCACAGCTTGTTGATCAATTTCGGTCAATTTCGATCAATTTGTCCGTTTCTGTCCGTCTGTTGGTGGTAAATCCTTGTCACGCCCAAAACTTTACCAAGTTTCATTCCGATTCTGATGAAATTTTCCGGAATTTTATTTTTTTATTTTTCATTCAAGTATATTTATTAATTCATTTATCTATTTTTATTTACTTATTTTTATTATTATGATTTCTTATTTATTTAGTTTTGAAGAATATTACTCGAAGGAAGTTTATCATTTATGAACTATAATGCTCTAGAAACTGCAAAAAATGCTTAAAATCCAAAGTCTTTGTTTGAATAGCATATTATTATTATTTAGAACAAGTGTTTATGCCATGATATTGATATTTTACCATTTCTTTCCGCCTAAAGTGCCCACATTCAAAGCAGTTTAGCATAAATATAATCCGAGCTCATTCAATCATTCTTCTTTGGAATTTTTTTATCAAAGTTGGTTGGGAGACTGTGCTCCGATTTCGAACTAAGTCCTGTTAATTTTCTCAACGACGAATGGGCGAGGTTTGCACTTGCTTTTTCTAACATTTTTATCCAGTCGGTTGGTGTCTCAGCAAGACATTTTTACTCGTAATTTATCGAGACCACATCATTGTCAAATTCCTTGTAATTGTGGCCTCGTAATGGGAATATGACAGTATAAGGGGAAGTCTGTAATGTAGGATGTCGATACTGTCGATAGCTAGTGAGATTCCAATGTTAGGTTAATCTTCCCTGGTGCCGCGCTTATAAAGTTGTTTTTCCCTTGTACACTTTTTTTCTATCGCTGTTTTCTACGGTTTGGAGTCGATTTCCCTTTATTGGACCTCACTACCGTAATCCGAGCATCGTTAAATATCAGAATCCATCAAAACCCCATTTTCGAAAAAACCAAGTTAGGTTGTTTTTCCCCTGGGTTGTTCAATTAGTAGATTTTTCTCGTACTACAAGTACAATGGTACATGTGTGAAGGTCACACACTTGCCCATTAGCAGTCCTTCCTGAGTACATTCGTTGTTGAATAACATAGTGTGCACAAAAATCTTTTTTGAATTGCAGAAAATTATTTAGAAGACTTTTGCCTTGAAATGGGTTGTTAACAATTCCTTTTTGCTTAAAGTCCCGAATTTTCAAAACAATTTAACATGATGTAGTACGATAATAAACGAAAATTCGCTCTATTAGTCATGCTGCATGACTGGAAATTATGACTTTTCAGAAATTATTGAAAAGTTCTAATTACTGGTGGCTAGAAGCTGGAACGGTGGGATTATTCCACCGATAACAAAAATTAAGCTCGAAGTCTTCATTGAGGAACGTGGAACTATAACAATACCTAGTGTTCTGTGTATTTGTTCTGCCTTTATGTATATTCCATCTTCTTCTTCTTCGACATCTAAACTCAACGTAATAAGGACTTACACACCCGCTAAACGCAAATAGTAGTTTAAACCAACTTTCAAAATTGAACTAAGCTCAGCTATATGTGTTATTTTAAGCCGTAACTTGTACTTATGGCCCTTAGTTGGTAACGAAGGTTCACTATTGAAAATGATAAACCAAAAAACAAAAAAAAATCCTTGCGACTAAAGACTAAAGAGTGATAAGCGTAGAAAACGTTTTTACGTGTCCCAAGCGGCATCCATTCCAAATTGTAGCTTCATATATTGATTAGTAAAGAAATTAGCTCCGGGGCTCACACAGCTGATCTACGGGGCCTAGGACATAATGATCCGTTTCTAGAAGTGCCAAGGGGCCTCCACTTAATATTGCAGTTTTATAAGTTGAATAGTATCAAAGAAACTAGCTTCAGAGATCACAAGGCAACGGTAATGCACAACCCTTCTTATATTACATTATTTTGTTGTTACGTGCCTTTTTTGTTGCATTTTTTCGTTGCGTTGTTACGAGTAGGTAGCGATTTTCGGAAAGAAGGTCCCCGTAAACCGTTCTTCATTAAAAGACGTAACAAAAATTAGTGAAATGGCGAAGACCCATTGGGAATATCGGTGGTTTGCAACAGGCGGTTTATATGGGATGGTTCTGGTGATAGTGTTACCTATGGTAATGTATGGTAATTCTGTTCCCATTCTGTATGTTGTTGACATCTGGGTTGTGGGAGCGTAACGGGTGTATACTAATGCTGTAATGGTTCTGCTTTAAACCAACAATTAGTATTCACAGTGGCTCATTTGTCTTTGGAGAAAATAAACCTGCAAGACAGCTCAACCATCGCTGGTTCTGTTGATATCGGTGTCTTGCAGCACAATTGAAGCCCTGTTATCTGTACAATAAGAGGCCATTCCGTTTTAATCTCTACCCCTTTTCAATTCATTCAAGGTTTGACAAGAAGGTTGGTTCCTCCACCTCGCCGAACCACAATATGAAGGGCATATCGAGCCAAAGATGGGGTCCCCATAATAGTCGGGGAAGAGTTGCACCACCTTAAAGATGAGGAACGTCGCCAAGAAACGGCGCTGATGGACGGCGCTGAGGTAGGTACCTACCACTACGCAAGACGGTCTTATGGTTGTTGATGATAAGGCGGGCTTGGAGCTGTATCTCAGAATACGTCCGCTTCTAGTCCTTGTTTCCTATCCGTATTTCCGTCCTCCGTAGGGAGTTTCACCCTCAATTATCAGCCTAAAAAGAAAATCACCCCATTCTCGTCTCTACAATATTGAACCAACCCCATTCCCTTACTATAATACTCAGCCGCCTTTTCGAGCGCTACAATACACGAGCGGATTCAGTTTATTACCCCAAATACGGGATCAGGAAGGGGATCAAAGGAGATCCCTTATTTTTTCCCTTGTAACGAAATCTTACGACGGGTGACTAGGTGCCATCGTAACTATGCCAATTTTTTACTCACCATCCGGTGTACGGATTCGTTTGTCATTTCGTGATAAGATAGATGAGCTTACCCTTGGAAACATTGTATTCTAATTCTGATAAAAGCAGCTAACGTCTTATGATCACTTCTTAGACGAAAAGAAATAAAATGTTTCATACCCCGCCACATGAGTCTTGCAGCGTAACTAAATACGAGTAACTGTTAATAATATTAGTCTTCCGAAAAACCTTATTTGGTTACACGACAACACCTATTTAAATACATCCAACCCATGATTTTCAACTTCAGAAACCACGACTTTGCCATCGTCATGATTGATATTTCGGCTCCTGGTCATCTGGCCTACTAGATGCCCGAATGGGGGGAAAAAATAAATACCCTTTACACTACCGTTTAATGAAAAACGGAAGTCTAAACGGAAGTCGGTGCTCTGGGTTCCGAGTTATCGATGGAACGGGCTGACGGACGGACGGACAGATAGGCTGAAAGATGACCGTATAAGCGAATCCAAACCAAGTTCAGTCGTGCTAAAAAGCACTCGAGTGGCCATTTGATCGAATTTTCAGTGCTGATTAGGATGGTTCCAGACTTTTAATTCCATTCAAACTCTTTCATGAACGTCCTCTTCAAATGTCAGCATCGTGAACCTATTATATCCATGTCAAGAAAACCTTTTCAAATCATTTATAATTTTGGTTTATTATTATCAACGATGAATCTTTGTAATTGATCGAAAAAATGTTTACCCCACACTCTCACTCAAACTTTGTTAGTGTACGTTTCAAGACGCGTCCGAAAAATCCAAAAAGCGAATTATAAAAATTTAGTCCGTTCCCAGTACGCCCCAACACATGTGGACCAAATTTGGGTCACAGATCACATTCCAAGTCTAGTTGACCCTGGATCGTCGATTTTTGAGCTATAACCCAAAGGGTTAGGATTTAAGACTGGAATATAAAAAAATCACGATCTCGAAAACTTACGAAATAAGTACCCCCCTACCTACTTTTTTTTCCTTTTCATTGATAGATATATCTTTATTGAACCGAACGAGTCCACCCTGATCGCTGTGCTTTCATCCTTTCGTTCTCTTAGAACTTTGGCATGAAAAACAACATCAACGTGTAACTTGTGATTCTGAACCGACAAGAACCTAGTATGTAAACGTCGCCTTATAAAGTTCGATGATCGTATCGGCTGATATAATTTCAATGGAGTGACAATATTGATGGTGTTCCGGTTGATCTCATTAATTTTATGACAAGGAGGTGATGGAAATTGAGTAATTACCCTCTCGAAGGGTAGAGGCGAGTGGCCTGCTTCACCCAGAGGAAGCCCAGGAACTGTTCCAAGATGCGGCAGTAGCAGGTATCGATAAGGAGTAATCACCCATATCCATCACACTCTCTGGTCTTTAAAAAATCAAGGGGGGTTTATGGAAGGGGGGGGTTCTCCAATAGGCAGGGCAGGGGTAAATGTGTTATTGAATAGTAGTAAGACTTAAGTATTTATTGCCCATTTTGCCTATAGGTGGGGAGGGGCTAAGGTAAGGGCGCCAGGACATTCAATAGTAAGTAAGATTGATTTGGTAGGGAGAGAGGTGGTTCGAAACCACGCTCTGCTACCATATAACTAGGAGGTAATGGAAATGTTACCTATTCAAAGGGTAGAGGTTATTAGCCTGCTACACCCACAGGATATCCTGATGAAAAGCCCTTGCAAGAATTGAAAAGGAGGAACTACCCATATCTATCACAATTTTCAGTATTTACATGCCTATGTTTGTGTCAATATTACTCACATTCAGGTGTACGTACAGAGGGACTAGTAAAGTGTAGGTGCTGCATCTAATTTGATTAGTTTTCGCCTTTGTCTATGAAGTTGTATTTTGATGATGTGCTATAGAATACGTTCAAGAATTATAGATAAGTGATCAGCGTAGAATACGAAACCTAACACAACAGAAATAATGAACCTTTGTGTAATAATTTTTTTTTCTTTCTTTCTTTCTTTCTTTCTTTTTTCTATCACTTTTTAAGGTAGTTCAGCAGTTGTTATTGAAATTTAAGAAAATTTCAATGCACTAGATCCTTTGCATTTCAATTTATCTTTACCAAAGTTTTTCCGAGTAACATTACGAAATAATAGCTTCATTCTTGATTCGATTTGAGCCGCTTTCGGCGTTTTTCGTCCTATCTCATGCTTTTTGTTTAATTTGACTGCTTTCGTGTGTTGAAAAGTTCTCGGAACGAGCAACTTGCCCATGTGAGTAGTGCCATATGCTTTAGTGATGAGTGAATGATGAAATGGGGTAAATTTGGTGGGAACAACAGAATTTTATCGTCAATCTACTTGCTAAGAGCTCAAAAAATTCACATTCTAAATCAGTCAAACCGAAACTGAATCCATATAAAACATAACTGTTTTCGGTGAGAACATCGTTCTGTGGGCTTCTCAATCTGTAAAACACCCATCCGGACCATAGCAACGTGAAGTAGTCTACAGTTAATGTATTATTTTCCATCGTTTTTACACCTGTTGATTTGTTTAGTATGTAACATATGTTGTCAAAAAAAGTTCAGTTCCCGTTGAAGCATCACCGAGTTCACCTTCTTTAATAATAATATCAAGTACGACTCCACCGCATAGGGTTGGAAACCAGCAAGGCTCGTTGAGGTCTTTGGGGGTATTGAGCGTCCCATCCATGTCTATCTATACCTATACCTATGACTACCTATGTCTATCCTATAAACCTATTATACCGATCTGTTCGCCTTCAGGAGAATGAATGAAATCTACCTCTCAGTGATAGGCTTGAGTTGAGCTATATAATACTCATTGCCTCTACATTTCTATAAATTGTACTTAATTGGTCAGGATTCAGCCAACGCAAATTAAACCAAGATAAAACAAAAGTTCACATCATTTCTCCTTTTTTTTGCAGCGTTTTGTGCCACACATATACCCAACTTCAGGAAGACCAATAACAGTACCGCTTAAACCAATTCAAAATTAATCAACCAGAAAAACCCAACACTATTGAAACGTGAGAATCAATATACAGGGTGTCCCATCTAAACGGGCCCATCGGGAAATTACAGCCTTACGGTGCGAGCTATCGAAAAATTGAACTGAACCTTTTTTATGGTATTTCAACTCAGCTTCACGATGCGCAAGTCCAATTTTTATTTTTCCATGTTTTAGGGTCTCAAATCATTGATTGAAACTTACGGTTTCCTCTTGACACCCCCCTTTTTTATTGCTTTTTTCGATTCTAGGTTGAATTTGGAACAGAAAATGCCTCCATGAAATTTTCTTTTTGGGGCTTCGTTTCTGAGTTATTCCACTTTTTGCGGAAGTCCGATTTTTATTTTTCCATGTTTTAGGGTCTCAAATCATTGATTGAAACTTACGAATTCCTCTTGACCCCCCTTTTTTATTTATTTTTTCGATTCTAGGTTGAATTTGGAACAGAAAATGCCTCGTTGAAATTTTCTTTTTGGGGCTTCGTTTCTGAGTTATTCCACTTTTTGCGAAATAAAGAAAATCGCCGATTCCTTTGAGAAATTACCAACACTTTCTTACTATTTTTATCTTCAATTTTTGAGATGTTCACCACACTTTTGAAATCAGCATTGAACTATCTATCATCAGACCCAAGCGTCCATAATCAACAATCACCATCAGGGGGATGACATTACACTGAACCGCTTACGATTTAAAAAAGTTTTCCAAATCGTCGTTTGAAGAAAAAAAAACCCCTCAAACTGTTCAGTGCTATTACTCATTTATTAGAAGAACGTATGAGACGCCGTCTTCTGGACTAATGTAAGGTTCTTTAAATAATAAAGATCATACAATAAGTATCAAGAAGCTGTTGTTTTCTTGACCCTTGAATATAGTTATCTGGAGAAGGAGCAGGTGGCACTTTCGATTTATCACAACACAACTGACTGGAAACCTCCTCGTGGTACATTTTTTGAACTGTATTCTGAACAGTGATTCTGTGTGTACTGAACAGTTTGAGGGTTTTTTTTTTTTTTTTTTTTTTTTTTTTTTTCAAACGACAATTTGGAAAACTTTTTTTTTAAATCGTAAGCGGTTCAAGTGCAATGTCATCCCCCTGATGGTGATTGTTGATTATGGACACTGGGGTCTGATGATAGATAGTTTAATGCTGATTTCAACAGTGTAGTGAACATCTCAAAAATTGAAGATAAAAATAGTAAGAAAGTGTTGGTAATTTCTCAAAGGAATCGGCTATTTTCTGTATTTCGCAAAAAATGGAATAACTCAAAAAACGAAGACCCAAAAAGAAAATTTCAAGGAGGCGTTTTCTGTTCCAAATTCAACCTAGAATCGAATAAAGCAATAAAAAATGAGGGTCAAGAGGAAACCGTAAGTTTCAATCAATCATTTGAGACCCTAAAACACGGAAAAATAAAAATCGGACTTCCGCATCGTGAAGCTGAGTTGAAATACCATTACAAAGGTCCAGTTCAATTTTTCGATAGCTCGCACCGTAAGGCTGTAATTTCCCGATGGGCCCGTTTAGATGGGACACCCTGTATATCTATCTTAAAGGGAGAACAACAGGTCACAAAATCAATCTTTTCCTGATTTGAATTGATCGTTTAAAAAACCTGACAAGTCCAAAAAATGCGTTTTTTTTTTTTTTTTTTTTTTTTTTTTAAATGAAGGTATGTTTTAAGAGAAACCCTACCTGTAATCTTGAGGCCTGCGAATATTTAGTGATCAGGAGAAATCTGAAAATTCCAGGACATGTCGGGTTTTCCTACTACCATGCACAACACTAGCCCACCCCACCCAGCGACGGCGACGTTCCCCCGTTGAGACAGCAGGCATGACGTATTGTTTGCATTCTCAGACTTCAGTGATGAGCTTTGCTTTCATTTTATTCTGTTTCTGTCATTTTTTCATGTTTTACATCAGTGCTATGAAGATTTCTGGCACAGGCAGTTCTCAATATGCTATGAAACGTAAGAATGGTAAACAGAAATTGTAACCAGCTGAAGTACAAAATCCCATAAATGAAACGAAGATGCAAGATCATAAAAAAGGTGAAAATGTAGTAATAGAACTAGTTTTGGAGTATGATCTACGCATGGCCAACGAAATCGCAGAATCCTCCAGAAATATCTGGCACATCAAAGGAATGTTTCCGAAACCACATCTACATTCTAATGTACTTGGAGTTGAGGATTTTCAATTGTATCCCAGGTGCCATCAAAACGTGCAGCACCTCCTCACGATTCACAAGCACTTCACTTGACCTTCTGTTGTACAAATTGCCCATGCTTAAGGTTCCCAACCTCCTAGGAATCGATTTTACAACTAATTAGAAATAACTTTTCTCTTAGCTTTTTTTTTTTTTTTTTACTCTCATAAAAAAGTTATTTTAATTTTAGTTTCAAGATTTTTCCCGTAATTTTGACTTCACGTCACTAAGTTGGTCATGTCTCCTTAATTTGCGTTTAAATTCAAACTTGAGGATACAGTAGGAAAGAGCGTTACATTTTCTTCCTGATATCATATAAATATTTTCCAGCTGATTCTATGGGAGAAAAATTGACGCGGAAAGTAAATTTCCTCAATCATTCTACTCGTAGATCGGTGGTTTTTTCAGTCAGTTCTACGTTGCTTACATAATCGATAAAAACCCGCGTTCTTGACAGGAAAAACTTGCCCAAAATCTAAGCTTTCCAACGGTAAATTGAATTTTAATTCTACTTCCCTAAGTAGGGGAGGGTTTCTCTCTCTCTCTCTCTCTCTCTCTCTCTCTCTCTCTCTCTCTCTCTCTCTCTCTCTCTCTCTCTCTCTCTCTCTCTCTCTCTCTCTCTCTCTCTCTCTCTCTCTCTCTCTCTTTCTCTCTCTTCATGAAATCAAGGGTTTCCGCGAAAAATTAGCCTTGATGAAAATACGACTTTTGGACCGGTTTCTACGTATTTTTTTACACTGATGAATGGAAAGGTAACACTTGCAGGTAACACGATTTTTTTTGTTTGTTGTTATGCTCAAATTTACGTGGTTTTAAGGTTACTAAACTCTATTATAGTGGAGTTGGGGAGATCTGCAAGTGTTACCATTCGATTCAGCCTGAAACAATACGTAGAAACCGGTCCCGAAGCCGATTTTCATAAAGGGTCATTTTCAAACCCTTGATTGTGTAGAGAAAAAAAAACATGTTTTTTAACGTTACAACATAATTGTCTCCCCTAATCAGCAAAGTAAAATTAAAATTGACTTCACCGTTGGAAAGCTGAGATTTCGGGCAATTTTTACCTGTCAAGAACGCGGGGTTTTATCGATGATGTAATCAACATAGAACAGACTGAAGGAACCGACGATTTCGAAGAATTGGGAAAACTCATTTCCGGGTCAATTTTTCTCCCATAGAATAAGCTGGAAAAAATGTATTCGGTATGAGGGAGATAGTAAATTAACATTATTTTCGACGGTATCCTCTAATTTGAATTTACACGCAAATGAAAGGAGTTATCATCAATTTAGGAACATACGGTCAAAATCACGGGGTATATATATATATATATATATATATATATATATATATATATATATATATAATGGGTTAAAATAAATTGCTCGGAGAGAAAAGGTGTTGCAAATTAGTTGTAAAATTGATTCCTAGAAGTTTAGGAACCTTAAGTGTATATATATATATATATATATATATATATATATATATATATATATATATATATATATATATATATATAACTGGCCGGGATTCGAACCCACTACCTTCGTCTCACGAGAAAAAAAAAAAAAAAAATTTCAAGCCTGGCCGGGATTCGAACCTATATATATAATGGGTTAAAATAAATTGCTCGGAGAGAAAAGGTGTTGCAAATTAGTTGTAAAATTGATTCCTAGAAGTTTAGGAACCTTAAGTGTGAACATCCTATTTATTTTCTCTTATATAAGCAGTTTAAGAACATGCCTCATTCATTTCTATTCGTTGGTTCTTGTTCCGTAACTGATATGTCTATATTTCAAGGTTACTAAATATCATCTTTATTATTAAGGCATGAATATTATCTGATGCTGCTCATTAACGTAGTCTCCTTAGTTTTTACAGACTAATATTATTAACAAATCAATTTCATGAATACGTCAACTACCGACTAAGCCGTGTCTAGAGTTGGTGCAGTGTTGCGCATTGTGGTCATGGGACAGCAGCGGACGAGATCGCATCTTATCTCGGTCCTTTTACTATCATCTAACCGTTGTCTCCGTTGACGTGACACTGACGTCTAAATATCATAACTCTTCTCTGAAGCCACTGTCAGTTAAAATACTCAAGTACCTAATTAAGAGTTATTTTAATTTAAGGTTGCGTTACGTACAAATCAACGATTTCCAAAACAACCTAGATTTAAAGGAACCAAGCTGTTTAGTGGGGTGAGTTGGTAGTAGAAGCATGCCGTACTGCCAGATCGATAATTTGGAAGCTAATTTATCGGTTTAACTGTTCCGGAACCAAACCAGGCCACTCAATGCATAGTTACCGATGTATGGATCCATTCGTTAGTGTATGTATTCTATAGTTCCTATTTCTGATTCATGTGAGCTTCTCAATATAAAATGCGTTCTCGACCCGTTTTCGATTTGGGTTTGCACTCCTTATCTATTCTGTTCCTATCATCGGAACTGATAAACTTCATTCCCCTGGTTCCATCCAGCCCTTTGTTGAGTTTCGTAATTTTAGGGACTTCTGCCGCCACACAGACCGAGGGCAAGAAACCATAAAGTCAAGGTCAATAGATTACAATAGGCACATTATTGTTACTGACACACAATGGTCCGAAATTCGAAAATTTGGAAAAAACTCTTCTGTTCATCTATTCATATGGGAAATTTTACGGAGATCACATCGACACATCCTAGTATACAGGTAGACTTCGATTGCGAAACTTAACTGATATCAGTATTCGAGCATATAGGAAGTGGTAAACCATAAAATACCCACCAGTCTAAATTTCTATTGTAAAACCACTAAATACACTTCAAACAGCAGTGAACTTTGCTGACAGCAGTACCTATTTACCACAGGTACTACACGCTATTATAATGTGTATACACTGGAACATAGTCTGGGAATAAAGTATGTTGATTCAATCAACAGTGAATAAGAATGTCCCCATGCAAAAGGTCATTATTTTATTAGGTAGCCAAAGGGTTAAATCCAGCACTTTAGTTTCCATATCCTTAGATTTCCACTTCGACTACCAATTGGTTCCCGCCGCGCCGGATTTATTATCGTGCTTTAGTCATTCAAAGGACAACTGCGCACCGTGAAACAATGCGAATCCCGCTGGGGACGGCGGACGGATTGTTGGGAATTGTCCGGCTCGGAAATCCTACAGACCGGTAAACGCGATGGTAGTGGTTGTTGGGTGAAGGGTCGGGGGGGGGGGGGAGTGATACAACTCGCACCTAAAGTGAGCACCTTGATTGGTTGAGTTTGAATTGTATGGCAACCAGAAGTTATACGCTGTGTAACTTTGAAGATTGGAAAGTTCGTCGATGGCACAATATTAGATTTAGTTCTGCCTCCTGTTGAATTTATTCTCTAGAGCGTGGAAGGTACTCAGTTAATCAAAGGAGATGGAATTGTGGTACACAGTAATTAAAATAATGTTTCATAAAATCTATTGTTTCGTTGTTTTAATAAATCTCTAATTATGAATTGATAGTCGAACGCTTCGCAAAGTTGACACTTTCACACTAAACTCAGTTTTGAACGGCAACCAAGGTCACTAAATAAAATTAAAAACTACCAACCAACAAAAGTTTACCAACCAATGCAACAAGCCGTACATGCAGATACAATGCCACGTAAAATATGGTATAAAACACTATGCACAATGATGGGAGTTTAGAGTTAAATACTGTAGAAATATATATATATATATATATATATATATATATATATATATATATATATATATATATATATATATATATATAAGGTAGGAAAGGGAGTGGCTAACCGTATAGAAGAGGAGCTAGCCAAGTAATTTGATTCCTACGAAAATATTCCTTTGATTTGGGAATTCTCAGTATGGATGTTGTTGTGCCCGACCTTCAAAAGACTTTTAGTTTCCTCCAATAAAACAAGGCACGACCCTCCGTTCCGATCGTGATGCACCTAGTAAGGGGAGTTTGACCGTTGACTGCCACCCCAGAATCTGGAGTTATCGTTAACTCCCATTTTTTTCTCTGGAGTCATCGGTAACACGATGGGTGTTACCATTGACTCCCCTTCGTCGGAAGTCAATGGTAAAACTCTCTTGATGGGCGTTACATTTGACTCCGCCAAGAGCAACTAGAATCCACTAATTTTCCTCCCCACTTAACAGACTCAGACTGTCCCCTGGAGTCAATTTGGATGGAAAATCATATTTTCATGTTGAAAAACATGTTTTGTTTCTCATGAAATCGAGGGTTTTCTTTATCAATGACTCCCTATGAAAATACGAGTTTTGGATTGGTTTCTAGGTATTTTTTTACGTTGAGTCGAACAGTAACTTCTACAGATCTCCCCAACTTCATTATAACCAAGTTTTACACATTAACTTACTCTTTTTATCCCTAAAAACACATAAATGATTTGGAGTTTTGAAGGTTCGGTTCATGTCATGTCATAGGTGGTCAAATTCTCACCGTCAAAGTCATAGTTCGAGGGTCATCCTCTATTCGTCAGTTTCATCAGTGGATATGAGGTCGGAGTTTGTTCGATACGCAATACCCTCCAAACACAATGAGACGAGAAAAAGTGTAAGAAAAAATATATCATCTCGATGTTCACATACAGGTCGTTTGTTCGTTCCCGTGTAAACAAACGATTGTGGTTTACTACCTGCAGGTCAAGAATCTGCATTCTCTGCACTGGGAGTCAATGTTCACACTACCAAAGCTCCGAGTAACTCGGAGTCAACAATAACAATTCCTTTTTTCAGAGCCTATATGAACTGGAGACCGGCGTTATCATTGACTCCCGCACTTTCGAGCACACGGGAGTCAACGATCATTTGCCCCTAGTAAGTAGAGAAGAGGGAGAGAATACCTTCGAAAGGGAACGTACAATAAGAGAGAAGATATAAAAAGGCAGCCGCACTCTCAGTGGTCTCATGTCGCTTTTGCTTCCAAGCATGGCAATTCTTCTCTCTTCAACCACCTCAGTGACTTAATGGGTCATTTCATATTTATTCTTTCCGTGCTACAGTATGCTTGGTCCGGCACTTTAATCTTCATGTATGGTTTAAATTATATACCTTCTTAGTTAGTTTCCTTCTTTACATTATCTTGCTACGGTTCATCCAGCACCTATGTAGGTAGATGGAGCAATGATGTAATTTCTGAGTATACTATGTTAGTGAGCCTTGAGGGCTCAAAGTCTGGCGGTTAGGTGATTAGAGCTACGGTGACATTACTGACTGATAGATGGATATTATTTATTTGTATAGATAGCTACCATAGCAAAAGTTCACACATAATATTAATGGTGAGTATGGACATATGAAAGGGGGGGCCGGGTCTCGGCACCCAGCGTGTAAAGAATAGCTTTAAGCGAAATCATCAGAACGAATTCTGATCCTCCACTTTCAGGAGAGTAGAGGCCGTCCGCGACTTCAGAGGCAGTTGGACGAACCCCAACCATAGACTGATATACATGTATGTATATCTAATATGTATACATTGTATACATTGAACCAACAAGTATACAAGTCTATGACCTCAACCTGAAATGGTTGTTTACTTAACTTTTACTTTTATACACCCAACCCCACTACCCGATTTTGAACGAAATCGGAATGTTAAATCATGAGAAATCGTCGTTATAAGAAATTCACGTTTGCGAATACGTACAATCTACTATTACTTAACGGCAATGAAATTTATAAAAGACCATCTAGGGGCGAACCCGATTAATCACTGAAAATTTCAAGAGAAATAAATTTTTTTTAAACTTCTCGCACGAACACACAGCTTTCAGAGCAGCACTGGGACACCTGAGATTACTTTGCTTCCTTATCCCTACTTTCGGTAGTGTGGTAGCGAAAATGTATTCATTCGCTTTTGTAATGCCCAATGGGTTTATACTCATAAACTATTTAAATGATTGAATTGTACTCTACGTGTCCCGAAAGCGCCCCATTTCAAATTCAATTAGGATCAAATTAGTCTCACGGGTCCCTGAGCTCATTAGTGCTCCTCCTTACTTTTTAGTTGTATTTTAGATACCTTAAAGGAGCTCAATTTCGATTTCAGGTCGATTATGGAAGGAATTAACCTCTGGGGTTCCTCACATGATCACCGTAAAATGCGATTTCGTAACCGATTTGAGTAACAAAATCCCAAAACCTCGCGGCGTACCAAGATTTTGTGGTGGTCGGACAAAGGGAAGAAATTTTTGAAATATGATGGTTTTTACATTGCATACAATAAGCAGTCGTTTTTAAAACGCTTCAGCTTCAAAATTCGTTTTAACTAATTTATAAAATAATTGTTTTGACTCTATGCGCCCGAACGGCACTCTTTTTAAGTTTAGGGTATTTCACCTTGAACCGGGATTCACCCGTGTTAGAAATCATTCTGCGCACGTTGAAGTCCGCTGAAGAACTAACCGTGATGGGCTCCGTAAGTGTGAGTAGCTGAATGACAAACGGCCCATTAGAAGATTGACAGTGATTTGAGGCGGTAGCGTGGTCTGAGCAGATGGAAACAGAGGTGGTATGAGGTGGCAGGTGGGCGATAACAAGGTGCGGAAGGATCCCATCGGACCTACCTGTTGATTCGCCGTCATTGACTACAGATTACAGGTGTCTTTCGCGCCCGTTTTGCTTACCTACACGCTTTCTGGTAATTGACGAAGAGAGTCTCTCTACAGGATGTTTAAAATTTAATGGACTAGCCATTTATAATTTTGATGTTTGAAGATATCAAAAAATCTTTTTAAATGGTAAATCTCCTATATTTTTTAAATTGGCCACTCGCTATAAATGGGAACCCCCTTTTTTAGTTCCAGATTCACATTTTAAATAAAATTTCTTGGAAAAATTATACCCATTAGTTGAACTTTGAGTATTTACCTACGAAGAAATGGGCGCATACGAAGTGCGCCAATTATGGAGTATCGAGTTTTGAAGATATCAATTTTTCAAGACATCAATTGCCACATTTGATGCATTATTTTTCGAATCTTTTTTTCACGCTGAATTACATGGTTATGTTTTTATTGATATAATTTGCAACAGCAACTTCGAAAAACGCCGAAAAAATGAGATTTTAGTACGTTTTGCGCCGGGTGAAAACGATTGGGGAAAGGGGCAATCCTGGCGTTTTGCAATATTTTTCAATGTTGTTATTGCAAAAAAGAACATCACCACGTAATTCAGTGTGAAAATACCCCAAAATCATGTATCATATGTGAAAATGAATACTCTTCAAAAACTATCGATATTTAACAATTGGCGCATTTTCTGCAAATAATTGTGCCCATTTTTGCGCACTCAAAAATTCATGTTATGAGTCATTTTTCCATAAAATGTTATGGTGATTTTGAATCTGCAATAAAAAATGTGGATTCTCATTTGAAAAACACAAGTTGGGAGTTGTGACGCCACCGTGGCGCGTGATAATCAAAATCCGATTTCACCATTGAATTCCATTAAATAATAACGGGGAGTTACCATTTAAAGTTTTTGATATCTTCAAAAGTTAGATAAATGAGCCCCTTAAATGCCCCTTGAAATTTGGTGCCGGTCCGATACGTGATCGCCTCGTAAATTTAGCCAATCACTTTGTCACTTTCTTTCAATTTGTAAATGGAATTGTTACCTATTATCTATCTTTTTTTCTATGTGCATTTTTCATTATTTTTCTATTGCTTCAATATAATTAGGCACTACCCATATTTTACAAAATAAATACGTGTTTGGTGTATATTTTGATATTTTTTGGCGTGTTGAACCGATTGGAACGACTTTCAGAGCGATCCGATTCTATGCAACGAAGATATTTATTTAGATAAGTAATCGAGATGTAACGTTTGACAGTTCCCGCGAGATCCAAGAGAATGCGCTGCGCGTCCGTCGCTTCCGCGCCAGGCGTCCATTCCTAAGTTGTTGAATTGCTGTGGTTGGCGATAGATGAGGATCCGAGAATCGGAAATTCATCTTCTCCAAACATAGCACATATGCTATTAGTACGAGTTGTATCTCTTATAGTACTGTCACACCCCTCTCTCTCTCTCTATGAGTGTGGATTTAGGCCCCCATTGCCCCTCTGGAGCGGCTTAAGTTCATTACAAATGTTTAAACTTTTTATTATTAGACTGTTTACTTTCGAGAGATGGAAGAAAAATGTTAGCCAAAATCAAAATTTACTCGTGTGATTTTTGGTGTAGACAATTCTGAACAACTTTGGTCTCTTCTTTCTGTACCTGTGCCCACAAATCCTTGTTACAAACATAATTTCCACAGGTTCCATCAGGTTTTGATGAACTAGTTAGGGAATATGCGGGTTTGACTATAAACAGTATCCTATAAGTTTCATTGCTCACAAAGCAATACATCACTCTGGGCATGCGCAAACGTAAGACCCATCAAGCATCATTTTCTCAAAGCCTTCATCCGATTTCGCTCAAATTCGGTGAGAAGTCGGGAAAAGACGCTTTAATCACGAAATATCAAATTCATCACGATCGTTTCACTAGTAGCTGCCAATGAACAAGCCTTCCCTATTTCCACAGTTATACGAGGGAGATACTTACATTTTTGCACTTATTAATTTATCGAGGCAACGTGTACAGCTTAACTGGTGTTACATTATCTTCACTCGCGTTAATCTTATGACCACCCACGATGGTACTGACAAATTAACAAGATGAGGTTAAGTTGTAGGTATATACACTGAGATTTTGGCGATTCATAGTTCTTTATCTAGCTACTCAGTTCTTATTCAGTATAATTTCGTAAATCTATTCATTATAAATTCAATTGCTGAGTGTACTGTCCTCTCTTGTTGCTGTAAAGAAATAAGGAAATGAGAAAATTTGTATTCCTCATGCCGTGATACATGTTGGTTCCCCAAGCGCAATAGCCGCAAAATATTAGTTATTTTAGCAAGCTTGCTCTTTTGTCGTTCATCCTGTTTAACAACCTTTTTAATATTTCAAGGGTTGACAATTTATCAAAAGTTACATAACATCCTCCCTGGACCAGGTACGTGTGTAAGGTAACGGTACTACTTGTACTACCTGATCATAATCAGGTAAGTAGCTGCAAATTATATCATAATATGATTTCAGTACTAGGAACCTCTTGCGGATCAGAATCTGGAAAAACTCATGCATTTCCAAACTACGGATGGACGACACATCCCGTCCAGAAAACTTTCAAATACCAGTAAATCTGGGTAGAACAAGGCGTCAAGGCGCCTTCTTAAGCGCTGCCTCATAAATCAGATAAACAACTAAAAGAATAAAAACAGATAACCGAGAAATTCCCACTTGGAGAGGAATTTCGAAAAGCCACTTCTTGTACCTAAAAATATCGACTTCCTGACCGATCCGGAGGTGATTTAGGCTTTCAAACCCGTGGGTTTTTAATAATAGACTGCCCGTATCTTGGTGGTGGATAGTATCCTAATCATCTTGAATGACAGTGAAAAACGTTCAACCTAATTATGCTCTGTAAATTATGGGGTTTTCAACGGAAAAATTCATTATTTTTGAAGATATTGAGATTCATTTGTGATCAATCACTAAGTTCAAGGCTGTTGTAATCTTTTTATAGAGGCACTTGGCGGAGCGTATTTTTACCTCAGAACTGCAGAGTATTGAAAGTCATAGCTAAGAGAATCAAATTAAAGAGAAATGTTGAAATATAGAAATTACGCTTCTTAGTTTAATCAACAAATTATTTTTCTCGAAAACAGCATTCAAATCATATGGATATAATAAATATGTTAATAATATAATTATTAAGTAAAAAATAATGAGATAATGGAATTTTGTTAACATTTTAGTAATTTTTCCACTTTATAGGAACATCAAATTTATCTGAAATTTCACGACTAGGAGGGCACAAAACCTGCTATAAATTTTAGGGGGAAACTGTTTCTTAATAACATCTTTCCATACAAACCAATCGAAGAATTTTTACCAAATCATTGTAGTTTTTATCGACTTTCACACAAACTCAGCACATTTCTAGCACTAATGGTCATTTTCTAATCGTTCTAGTTTGTGGAACCCTTGTCCCAATATTCTACTATAAAATGTAATGTCTTTCTTTTTGCGAAAGAACAGATTTTTAATGAAAAGTTCAAGGGATATGGTCCTAATTTTAATTAGTTACCATCGTACACTATAGTTTTTTCTGTTATTTTACTATCTACACGAAGAATTAGAAAATCTCAGATTCCCCCGAGAAACCCCTCTCATTAATTTAAAATTGCATAGTTTTGGAAATGGGAGGAGAGGGGAGGGGAATTACCGATATATCGTCATATTTCGAAGCAATTTGTAAAACCAGTTCTGCTTGTACCAAACAAAAAAAAATGCAGAAAAAAAAATCCAGGACCAACTAGACTCCAAATGTGTTTTTTGATCCAAGTTTATAGACTATGGACCAGTAGTTCCCTCCCATTGTAGAAATAGTCTCCTATTTTTACTCTTTCTTGATGCTACTGAGTAGTAGGAAGTACTTACATAGGGAGTTACGATTACTTCAAACTCAAACAAACTAACCAAGCCTTTACTTGCTTGAATTGCCATTCACTCTTGTGACAAGTAATTTAATGGTAAACCGTATGTTACAATTTGTTTGAGTTTTATTGAAAATTTATTATTATACATTTTTCAACTAAAACAGCAATATTTTTTAGGAGCACATTTTGGTTTATTATTTTTAATAATGAACTTTCGTAATCGACCAATGAAAAAAATCCCAGTAGGCTCAGCAATTTTCTCGTTTTTTTTTTTTTTCCCTTTTTTTAACGTCTATGTACTTAGATATATTTAGATAATGTGCCAGCAATCTGCGTAAAAGGGCTATCTAACCAGAAATGATAAACGTCTGTGTAATAATTTGCAGCGTTTTTCGCTTTTCACTATCGAACCACCCTCTACTAATCAACACGATGTTCATCCGTCCGATTCGGCATTCCTTCGGTGCATACGCAAAGACATAAAATGCTAAGAACAAGCGAAGGGCGAGTAATCTTTCGTGGTGAACATTGGTAAGTTCATTCATGCAACAAATAAAACGGCACGTGCATTTGAAACGACCTGCAACGCTTCAAGATCGGAAATTCACCTAGGGAATAAGAATTCAGAGCCGACAGAAATGTGAATCACGTACCTGGGCCTCCAACATTGCAGATACTTCTTGTGAACGCGACGGCGTTCAGTTTTTAAAAAACCCTTAATATGCTGTGCAGGCTTTTGTTTTCGAAACGTATAAAAAAAATCGCGCATTTGAAAACTCCGTTATAAAACCTAGTCTTTTATTATCAAGCTCATTTTGAAGTCTGGTCGGAAGATAACAGAAAAAGACAAAGTCTGCGCATCCAAATTGACGGACGAGTTTTCTCCACCCACTCGAACTTGCTACTGCTGCAATTGAGTTAAAACGCTAAGGAGGGCTTCGAGAAATACTTCTGCGGAAAAGGCTGCCGTCTCAATTGGCCCCCTTGCATGTCACATTTGCATTATTCCATTTGTTAGACTGGCGGTTTTCTTGTGTGAAGGTTATTCAATTTTCACCGCTCTTTCTATCCAGTTACTGGTGGCTTTAGCGTTGCCGAGTTGAGGAGCGGCGGTTCGGTTTCTATCGGATTAGGTTGTGGATGGGATCGTGTTAAGAGTTTTCGGGATTAACCCGATGACATTTCCAGTGACGCTTCATTACAAGTTGATGCATGACGTGTTAGAAACGCGTGCAAAAGGGAACATACGCAAATTCGCAGCCTGTTTGTTTGATTACATTAATTACAAATTATTTTACGTGGCACGTATATCTAATGCAGTGTCTTGATAGTCTTGATAGTAAAGAAACGTTTCCAAATCATTCTGAAAACATCTGACAGGTGTGGCACATACCATTTTCATATCCACAGCAATTTGGTATATTTTAAAAACGCCCCGCTGAAGCTAGTTATATAGGCAAGGCATCTTATTAAAGGAATCCATATTGGAAAAGCCTTTCGGAATTGTTATTTTTTATTTGATAATTTAAGCCACACTTCAATCAGAAGGTTCTTAGCAGCATGTTTTTATAGATTTTTAAAAATTTATTAATGAAGAAGATGTAGAATCACTTGAAGAAAATATTATTAACTATAATCATTTTCAAAATAAAAGCAGAGTAAGTGGAGGAGCATACTTTTGCAAATGCATAGGCCCCGCCACATCCTTGAGAACTTTGTTGAAGTCTGCCATTCATCGGGCAGCGAAGCGATTCGCAGTTTACTTAGTTCACAAACCCAGTAATCCCTGATAGTTTTATTGAAATGGGATGAACTCTGTAACAGTTGTTATTGTGGCAAGGATTTTGCGTTCGCAGATGCGAATTTTTTGAATACAGATTGCGGGCTAAACGGTGGGCTTGGCCTGTGGTGCTAGGCAATGAGACAGTAGCCATGTGGCATGCTTTACATTCCCCGATTTCGTGAGGCGATTTTGTGAAACTTATATTTCAACGCTGCTCTTTCGTCAGAGTTAGGTGAATACTTACTGTACAAGAATCTTACTTTATAATTACATTAGACGTTACACATAGATGCTGCTCAGAGAATCACTTTCAGGAATTCCTTTTTTTTATCGCCAATTCAAAATGAGTTTTTTGTAGTTCTGCCTAGACTAGTTCTGTGGCATCTTCGTGAATCATTCAAGGTTTCTATGAGTGAAATAAATAATATCCTGAGGACCATGAGTTAACAATGATAGTCTTGATCTGATGGCAATTATATTTCCTGTTGCTAATTATAGCGTTTGATACCTAGGCATACACCTGAGTAATCGAAAAGTGAGGGTGTTTATGCACATTGCATTGTATAATGACTGCTTAATCCCTAAGTGATACGAACCATTTTTCATAAACTGGACACATCTGAGACCTTCAGCCCATTTTGAACACGGGTTATCTTTCATCCTTCAGCTAGCATGTTTTCTATGTCTTGATTTGCTCGTTCAACAGAGCCTTGACTCTGACTGTGCCTTGGCATTCCATGAACTAGCTTCAATTCTGGCCACAGGCTGACCAAGTCTTTGATGACACAGTTTTCGAACTCTCGGCCGTTATCGGAGTGCAAAATTCAGGGGGCATGGAGAAGTAGGAATTTGTCAATCAAATTATATGCCACTTCTTCAGCTGTTTTTGTCTTCAGTGCTCGAAGGAGAACGAATTTGGTGACGTGGCCTTCGTATACCATCACAAAACGAAACTGGCCGTCTTGCTGAGACTGATAGTCTATAAGATTTACTTGGCAACGGCTATCCAAGTCAGAATGTGCCATGGGCTCTGACACCAGACCTCTCTTTCTCTTCTTCCTTTTCTCATGGCAAGTCTGGTACATCG
Organism: Adelphocoris suturalis; assembly: GCA_030762985.1. Taxonomy (NCBI): domain Eukaryota; kingdom Metazoa; phylum Arthropoda; class Insecta; order Hemiptera; family Miridae; genus Adelphocoris; species Adelphocoris suturalis. Next base: position 42,386,392 of record CM061041.1, read on the forward strand.
ACTGAAAAAGTTGATCATGTTTTTCGTTATGTTAGTGTATTTTTTTGAAGTCTCAGACAACATTTTATCGCACCCACCATGCACGGCAGTTCGGGCCGCGCTCAGTATGCCACAAATTAGGCTCACCTCCGCGAAATACTTTATGTCTCCGTTTTTTTCGCTGTGATCAACTATTTGATACCACTTATATCTAAAACGCTGAATCTTTTTAGTCTTCGTACCTGCTTAAGCGTCTTCTTCTCACACGCTTGAGCGGCTGCAACCTTTTCCAATAAGTTGTTGTACTAATCAGTGGTCAACACGTTGAAATGAGTCGATCTGGTATTGTTCGCTTCTAAAACGGCTTAAGCATAACGGCTGGAGTTGGAATAAGCAGCTCCATGATTGTTGGGTGGTTCATCCAAGAAAGCACACGCGAGACTAAACTCAATCGTTCCCTATCTCCGACACTTAACTCAATCTCCCCTTTCTCCTTACGTGATATCGTGAACTTTAACGTTATTCACACTTTAATAACAGTTAGTCCTAAAACGCAACCGGCCACACTAGTTTGTCCTAGGTCAGATTAGTTTTCCTTAAAAACGTCATAACAGTTAGTCCTAAAACGCAACCGGCCACACTAGTTTGTCCTAGGTCAGATTAGTTTTCCTTAAAAACGTCAGGCCAAACTAGTTTGGCCCGAAAGTGGAAGGACGTTCAGTTTGACCTAGGCCAAACTAGTTTGGCCTGAAATATATATATATATATATATATATATATATATATATATATATATATATATATATATCTATATATATATATATATATATAAGTTACGTACACACTAGACGACACTAGGCGTATTGTAACAGCAAACTGCTGATCACGCATTACTATCCTATATATACAGCCCGTAGGCGGCTCCAACCTTCAGTCTTGTTCCGCCGTCCGAACCATCTTCATCTTGTTTATTTCTAACACCAAGTCCGTATCAAGTCCGTATTGTGTTATATTCCAATAAATCAGTTTTTAAAAACTCTAACAACGTGAGTTATTCTATTTTTGGCGCAGTCTCCGGATCGATAGTGTTTTCTTCGACGCATACGACGTAAACTCTATCGGAACCTACATTTTACCACTCCAGTTCGGATCGGTAGTGTTTCTTCGACGAATACGACGGAACTCTATTGGGATTACCAACGGACAAGACTCCTTACAGCATGACACTCCAACATCTGTAAGTAAACAACCAATACGAGACCTACTACTTCTTCAGTAATTATACGAGACCTACTACTTCTTCAGTAATTATTCGCACACACCCAGTGCTCACAATTAATTTCGCACACACCCAGTGCTCATCGTTAATTTCGCACGCAACCAGTGCTCATCGTATTATTTCTCGCACACACCCAGTGCTCATAATCAATTTCGCACACACCCAGTGCTCATAATTAATTTCGCACACACCCAGTGCTCATCGTCAATTTCGCACACACCCAGTGCTCATAATCAATTTCGCACACACCCAGTGCTCATAATTAATTTCGCACACACCCAGTGCTCATCGTCAATTTCGCACGCAACCAGTGCTCATCGTATTATTTCTCGCACGCACCCAGTGCAATTCGAATTCGCACACACCTAGTGCAAATCAAACTCGCCCACACCTGGTGCGATTTCACCAACAGTTAACTTGGAAACAAATAACTCTTGTCGTTCACTCAAGTAAACAAGTTGTTCACTCCAAGTAAACAAGTTAACTTGGACACAAATAACTTTTGTCGTTCACTCGACGGAACCTTGGCTGCCAATCTTTATCTAAGCCAACTCACGTCCACTTCGTCCCGCGAGAGCTAACTCACGTTATCTCTCGTCTTATCGGAGGGAGGCGACCCGTCTTCCTTTATCTCCAACCGCAGAGAAACACTCACGACCTTCACCTCAAGATCGTAATTTAAGTTCTCGCTTCAACTACAATTCAATTTCATTTCATTAATTCAACCAATTTCATTTTATTTCCTTGTATTGTATGTGCTATTTCATCTTTTATTTTAACTAATCTTTTACTCTAATTAATTGATTAATTCATAAATTTCATTTTATTTCCTTGTATTGTATGTGCATGTCTACTGTCTAGCTAACTGATAACTGAATTACACACCAAAATTCCCAAAGTCAAAGAACCGAAACCCCAAATTAGCTTTTGGGATTGGAGCTCACAACGACTCCACAGAACCATGGATTCTAATAACGTCGCTAATATTCCCCTTCCACTCGGACCACCACCAATAAATGGGGCCGCCCTGATTCGTCAGGCACTAAACCCCATACCCGAAATACCCGAAATAAATCCACCACAATTTCCCCCTGAAAATCAACCACGACTTCCACTTGAAAATCCACCACTTCCGCCCGAACACAATTTCCCACAAGTAAACCCACAACTAGGTCCAAACCAACAAATACCCCAAATATTCCGAAAAGAATATGATAGGTTAATCCCGGAATTTAACGGGGAACCCCTCGTTTTACCCAAATTTATAAAACAATGTGATAAAATATTTGAGAAATTCCACGACCACAACGACCCAGATAACTTTCAAAATGAAGTAATCATGGGGACATTCACTTCAAAGCTAGGCCCCAAAGTAACGGAAAAAATATTCATAAATTCTATAGATAACTATCAGGAACTAAGGGGAGCGCTACTTCAAACTTATAGCGACAAAAGGGATACGTATACTCTATTACAAGAAATGAGTGAATTGAAACAGCTCCCACAAGAAGATTGTTTCAATTTCCACGACCGTCTTTGCCATCTATTAAATGCACAGGTTGCCTACATCAAACTGAATATGGGCAGCGCTGCTCCGATTTTAACGGAGTATATGAAAAATTACGCCCTAAGAGTGTTCGCTCATGGTATTTCGGAACCATTGGGTGGCCTCTTAAGGACCAAAGGCCCAACCAGTTTGGGAATGGCTCTCACTATGTTGACAAACGACTTCAACCTGAAACCCAGGAACAAACCTTCCCCAGGTTATTCCTCCGCTCACCTGGCTTACCAACCTGCCGCTGCGTCAACGAGCCGGAACGTCCCAAGACCAAACCCCTCGTTTCAACCACAAACATCGCGTTTCACGCCCAGACCCACTCAAAACCAATACCAAACACCAGTTGCTAAAGCCTACCAACTACTGCAAAGCCTTGCCCAAGGCGGCCAGTCGAGGCCCGGCCCACCTTGGCAACCGAAACCTCAATACCAACCGAAACCTCAATATACCCCAAATCAATATCAAAACCAAACCTCCCCAAACCAAAACGCGCAAACGTATAATAGGCCTGCTCAACAACCCAAAATATCTCAAACTAATTCCCATAGAACCCCAACGGCGAAACCCCAATCTCAAAAATGGACACCTATGTCTTGGAGGACATCTAACCCAAATTTCCATAACCTCGAAAACGACGAACCCCAAATTCTCGACTCTGAGGAACAAAATCGGGACCACGAAACTTGGCAAATCTTACAAGATGAACAGACCCAGGACATCGACCCGATCTATGAACATAACATAGACGAAATCACAGATTTTTTAGACCACACCAGCCTCGAACCCCCACATACGACCTAATGTCACTATACTCTAAACCGACTGACGAACTAACGTACATAACTATGCCTAAACTAAACCTAAAAATTCTAATCGATACTGGTGCTTCTGCACGTTTTATAAACCCCGAAATAGCCAACAAATTTTTCCCCGACAAAATTTCCCAAAGTACTTTCCTCGTAAAAACCGTACACGGAATTTCTAAGGCAAAAACTAACGCAATGGTCCCATGTGGCGAACTCTTCCAAACCAAAGGTCTAAATTTAAAATTTAACATCTTCGATTTTCACAGCAGATTTGACCTCCTCTTGGGCTTAGACAACCTTAGACTACTGCGAGCCGGAATAATGCTGCATGAAAACGTCCTACGAACACCAAAGGTTGACATACCCCTCCAATTTTTGAACCTCAAAACCAACGAAATCCATAACATTGACAGTAGGTGCGTCCAACAAATCAAATTGAAAATAAACAATGTTAAAGAAGGTGACGCTATCGTCCCTTACCAAAAGATAGGTCCCATAGAAATACCACAATGCTTAGTACGAGTAGACAACTTCGAAGCCCATGTTCACGTCCTAAATTCAGAGGAAAAACCCACGAGACTCGTACAAACATTCCCTGTAACAGTTGAACAGATTACCCCGAACGAATTAACACCATCACACGAATCACAAAATCCGAGTCAAAACTTCAACAATTTCGACTGTCCCAAATTCAAATTCGATCTAGGACAACTCAGGATGGACCATATGAACGAGGAAGAAAAAACAGCTATCTCCCAGTTAGTAATAAAATACGCGGATATCTTTCATCAAGACGGCACTTACCTGACCTTCACAAACAACGTAAAACATGTGATTAGGACGACAGACAATGTACCGGTATACGCGAAAAACTATAGGTTCCCCGAAATATACAGAGAGGAACTAGACAAACAAATGGAGGAATTACTTCAACAAGGCATCGTTAGAAACTCTGAAAGCCCTTGGAACGCCCCCATTTGGATTGTCCCAAAAAAGGCAGACAATAGCGGTAAACAAAAATTTCGAGTTGTTGTCGATTACAGGAAACTTAACCAAAAAACGATAGAGGACAAATACCCTCTTCCCCAAGTCTCAGAATTACTAGACAAATTAGGGAGGTGCCAATACTTTAGTACGATCGATTTGAAATCCTCATTTCACCAGATTGAGATGGATCCGAACAGTATTGAGAAAACAGCGTTCAGCACGCCCACACGCCATCTAGAATGGACTAGAGTCCCATTCGGATTGCGTAATGCAAACTCGACTTTCAAACGTGCTATTGACACCATATTACGCGGAATTGCTAACGAGTACTGTTGTGTCTACCTCGACGACATAATAGTATTCAGTACTAGCCTGCAAGAGCACATCCAACGCTTAGAAGCCGTTTTTAAACGCCTTAGGGACGCGAACTTAAAGGTACAACTCGACAAAACAGACTTCCTCAAACGCGAAGTTAGTTATTTAGGACATGTAGTAACCCCACAGGGAGTAAAACCTAACCCCGATAAAATATCAGCCATACAGAAATATCCTATTCCTAAAACACCAAAGGAAATCAAGGGTTTTCTAGGACTGTTAGGGTATTACAGAAAATTTATCAACAACTTCGCCCGACTGACTAAACCCTTAACTCAATGTCTAAAAAAGGACGCGACGATAGACATAACGGACCCCGATTACGTAAACTGCTTTGAAACGTGTAAAAACCTCCTGTGCAATGATCCGATACTTCAGTATCCTGACTTTACCAAACCTTTCCACCTCACAACGGACGCGAGTAACGTAGCATTAGGAGCTGTTCTCAGCCAAATAACTAACAATGCGGACCTCCCGATTGCCTACGCCAGTCGTACACTAAATGACTCTGAACAGAAATACTCGCCCATCGAGAAAGAACTCCTTGCAATAGTCTACGCTGTGGGTTATTTCCGACCATACCTTTTCGGAAGGAAGTTCACAATCTACACAGACCATCGCCCCCTTCAGTGGTTATTTTCCCACAAAGAACCTAGCTCAAGGCTGTTCGCCTGGAAAACCAAACTTCAGGCTTACGACTTTGAGATAGTATACAAAAAGGGAGCATTAAACACGAACGCTGACGCGCTGTCCCGACCGCCGCAAACAAAATCTGTCTCGCCGAGTCCAAAATCTGTCTCGCAAAATCTAAACGCAATCGAAAACGAGTATGAGTCTTCCGACTCAGTGATAGCCAACTTTGATCCGGAGGAGGGAGGAGAAACTCACTCTCACTCCGATAACTTAGAAACTTTGTCTGGCCTTACAGTACACTCGAATTTTATCGGCAACACCGTAACGACAATAAGTATCAGAGACCAACCCGTGAACCTATGCACTAATCAAATATTACTCACTACCGTACGACACCCTGTTTTTAAACCCGTTACGACGATCAAATTATTCGGAAACAAAACACGCATGATAGTAACAGTCAGCGAATCACAATTCGAATCCGAAATTACAAAATTTGTTAAGGAATTTATTCACCCAAAGGTCAAATATGGTATATATTTTGAAACTGATACCTATGAGAAATTTGTGCGAGTAGTCACCAAACAATTCACCCATACGGAAATAGACATCACGAGGTACACCAAAAAACTAAGAGACATACAAACTAACGAAGAACAAACCAAAATAATCCGCAACTACCATGAAGGTCACACTAATCACAGAGGAATAGAAGAAACATACGAGAAGTTAAAACGAGAATTCTACTGGCCCAATTTAAAGACAACAATACAAAAATTCATTAATAATTGCGAATTATGCCTTAGGAGCAAATATGAGAGATCTCCCCTCAAAATCAAATATAACGTAACACCAACTGCCTCACGGCCATTGGAGACCCTTCACATCGATAAATTCACAATAGAAAATACGAAATTCCTCACAGTAATTTGTACATTCTCCCGTTACGCGCAAGCATACCCCCTAAACTCGTCCACAAGCATGGAACTAGTAAACGGACTCCTAAAATTTTTTACTCACCACGGTATACCTAATTCTATAGTATCGGACAACGGTGCCGAATTTCAGAGCAGCCTCATAAAGGAACTTCTGGATTTACACAAAATAAATATTCATTATATTTCTTCCCAACACCCAGAGTCAAACGGAATCATAGAAAGATTCCATTCAACCCTAATTGAACACGTGAGACTCCTAAACCAACAAGAAGCGTTCAAGACATCCAACACCCGTACCAAAGTCAACTACGCGATCATCGCATACAACAATACGATACACTCAGTATCGAAACTAACCCCTTTTGAACTACTTTACGGACACATAAACAACAGACCACTAGTAGAAATAGATTTAGATAAACTAATAACAAATAATTATCTCAACGAATACAAGGAAAAAACCAAGGCTCTTTACACTCACATGACAGACAAGTTCAGAGAACACAAAGAAAACCTGACCAACACAAAAAACATAGGACGAATAGACCCCCCAGAATTGCCACCTGAAGTTTTTGTCAAAACAACGCAACGTCAAAGTAAGTCAAAACCCAAATTTAATAAAGAACAGTTAAAAGAAATTGATCCAATAACAAAAACAGCCCTCATACAACCCCGTCACCACAACACTAAAGAAAAAATACATTTAACAAACATCAAACCCCCACGGAAGTTTTATCAAACCGACGTGCAAAACGCTTGGGATGATCAAGCACCGCCCTCCGAAACTCTTGCCCATAAATACGGCTTAAAAATAACGAGACAAAACCTCCTTACTCTAAAACCAGGAAACTGGGTCGATGATATGATCATCAATTTCTATATGGAACTCTTAGACGAAAGGAGTCGCAACAATAGAAACTTACCTTCGACCCACTGTTTCAACACCTTCCTTTATCCTCTACTGAAATCTGGGGGCTACGACAGAGTAAGGAAATTCACAAGTAGGTCCGACATATTCGGAAAAGACTTTATCATCTTTCCGATCCATGAAAACAACCATTGGTCCTTGGTCATAGTAGACGTCAAAGAAAAAGAAATTAGGTACCTAGACTCCCTTTCCGAAAACAGACTCAAGCTAGGAACAGCTAACAAAATCGCAATCGAGATCCTCGAGAACATCCAATCCTACCTAGCCTTCGAATACCTCGAGAAAAGGAATGTTATGCTCGATTCCGAAAACTGGAGAACCACCCTTCTGAGGACTGTTCCCCAACAACAAAATTTCGATGACTGTGGTGTGTTTATGTGCCAATTTGCAAAAAAACTAGCACATAAAGAAGCCCTGTCCTTCGAACAAAAGGATATTCCCCAACTTCGAGAACAAATGTGTTCCGAAATTTTAAAGGGTTCACTGTCCTAAAACTCCTTATCGATTTTCATTGTTCCAGGATCGTTCTCCCCCTTTTTCTCATGGCGACGTACGGAATCGAGGTTATCGATGTAACCTCAAACCCTGGGCTCATTGCGGTGAATATGAAACCCGCAAAAATTGTCAAGGGCTACCACACCCTTTCACACTATTACGACCTCAACCAAATTTTGGATCAACTCAACCTCCTGCGACTGACTTACAACGAAACCCTCAAAACATTCCACAACAGCTCCCACACCGCCGAAAAAACGATGATGCTCACAGCCACCGTAAACCACACCTTCAGACTTATAGACCAGAAACTGGACAATATCATAATAACTCCACCCAAAACTAGATCTAAACGGGGACTGATTAACGGGCTAGGCACGTTAGTAAAATTCATCACTGGTAACCTAGACTCCCGCGATGAAGAGAAATACAATAAAATCCTGAACCATTTATCAAACAAGCAAGAGGACCTTCAAGAACAAATAAAGTCACAGTATTCTATCAACCAAGCAATATTAGAGAATTTTAACAAAACCATAGATACCATAGCACACAATAACCGCGTGATCATCAAAGAATTAAGGCATCTCAAATATATAAACTTGGAGTTAGGACGAGTCAACGCAATTATCACTACACTAGAACACCTTCAAACGCTCCTCAACCTACTTCTAAGCGCCCTACAAGACATTGAAAACTCACTCACATTTTGTAAACTAGGAAAATTACATCCTAGCATAGTCGACTCTCGGGAACTCTTCACTGAATTACAAAGATTGTCCAAATTCTACGGCAACACGTTCCTAGATTACTCCAATAAGGCCCTGTTTGAGATTCAATCCTACATTCAAGTCCAATGTTTCGTGGGAAGTAGCGAAATCATTTACTTCTTAGATATACCCATTGTGGACCCAGAAAATTTCGATTTGTATTACGTGGAACCCTTACCAACACAGTTAGAAAACGCTCAAATAGTAACCATCATCCCAAAGAAAAAATTCTTCCTCAAATCCCAAACAAGCTCAAGAATCGTAGCATTACGCCACGAGTGCCCTGCCGGTCACCTATCTCTCTGTCCAAACCACCTAACATCGGAATTAGATCTACCATGCGAAATTCAATTCCTACAAACAGGTTCCACCACTCAATGCAAGTACGTCAATCTTGACATCCCCACCAATTACGTGAACTTAATACCGGAAATCAACCAATACCTTCTTGTCTTCCCACACGGAGACACGATTCGAATTATTAATACAGAAGGGACAGAAGTCCGAACCCTATACGGAATCCATCTCGCGAAACCAGGGACGGACCGATTAGTATACCATGACCAAACTTTGTTTGCCCCCCGAAAGGAACTGTCCGGCCGACCCCTGATCATGAACTCCATCAAACTACAATTACAACCCTCTCAATATCCGGAATCGGAAATTCAACTAAAAGGTCTCGACCTTAACCTAGTTCACATGCCCGATGCCCGCGCAATTCCCATCTCGTATTATGAGAAACTCAAAACACCCAGCTTTTGGACCATCCTCCTGTACTTATTCCTCGTGTCACTCGTCACATACATTATGACCCAGTACTACCGCCACAAAAGAAAAATAAGGCTTTCCCCAAACCATCAGTAACCATATTTTTATTGTACAACATTACAATACAAAACAGTAGTACAGTACAATACAATACAGTGCAAGCATCTGTAACCTAATTTCTGTAATTGGTAATCAAAACTCTGTTTTTCCCTGTATTATCATGTAATAGGTTTTAGGTTGTACTTTGTTAATGTACTAATTTTCATACTAGTATTTTTTTATTAATTTGTATTAATCTTGTATTTTTGTATTTTTGTAATTTTGCATTTTTGTATTAATTTTGTATTTTTGCAATAATTTGTACTAATTTTTGTACCAATTTTCGTACTAGTATTATGTGGTAGTATTATGACATTGTTATAATGGAAATGTAATGTAACGTAATGTTTGTAATATCATATTTGTAATAATGCGGACTAACTTAACTTTGAAACTTTAAATTTTGAACTTTGAAAATTTTTATTAATTTTGAACTTTGAACTTTGAAAATTTTGTTAACCCCAAAATTTTGTCTCGGCGGGGAGGAGTTACGTACACACTAGACGACACTAGGCGTATTGTAACAGCAAACTGCTGATCACGCATTACTATCCTATATATACAGCCCGTAGGCGGCTCCAACCTTCAGTCTTGTTCCGCCGTCCGAACCATCTTCATCTTGTTTATTTCTAACACCAAGTCCGTATCAAGTCCGTATTGTGTTATATTCCAATAAATCAGTTTTTAAAAACTCTAACAACGTGAGTTATTCTATTTTTTATATATATAAGTTACGTCGGGTGCCGAGAGAAAAGAGTTTTTAAAAAGCACTTTCTTTATTTGGAACCGACGGAACACAAGTTTAACTAAGGAAAACGGAACGGAGATACGTAGCGTACGAGCGGAGCAACGAGACTGACTCGAACGGTGGGGGAATCAAGCTTATATAGCCTCGGTGGGCTGATTCAGCAGAAATAAAGATAGATCAGCGGTTTTGGTACTATAACACCTCCCTCCCCAAGTGGAAAACTGCAGAGAAAATTTTTCGCGAAGTTTTCTCAAATTGGAAATGATGAGTTTAATGAAATTTTAAAGTTGAGTTGAAGTGAAATTTTAAGTTCATAAGTTTTAAATTGAAGTGTTAGGGATTCAAGTTTATTGGTTTCGTTAAGTTAACTCGCTCCGTGTTCCTTGTTTTTGTTTAAAAAAAATTTTTACAATCGATGAGTTTGAGTTACAATTATTTTACAAAAAAAAAAAAATTTTTTAAATTTTACAAAAAAAATTAATTTTTGTTTTAAAACACATTATAAAAACATCATAAAAACATTTACAAGAAACATCATAAAACATTATAAAAATCATAAAATAAAGAATCATAAAACATCATAGTCATCAATCATACAATCATTAAACATCATAAAACACATAAAACATATTTTAAAAACACAAAAAATTTACATAGAAAGAGATTACAAAAAAATGAGATTACAAAAAATTTACATAAATTATAATATTAGGTCAAGGGGATTTATGCAGGTTGATTTGTTATTTTGGCTCTCCCACATTTCTGTCTATAATTTATGATTGTGTACCCGAACAGTGACAATATTAATACGTAGAGTATTATAGTCCATATGCTAGGCAATATGGAGGGGTACCAATTAAGACCATCTTGGTCGTTGTCAAAAGGGTTTAAGTTTAAATGAAAGTTGTCTAAGTTTTTGAGGTTGATGTCGTCAAAACGCATAGACATGTGAGTGAAGTTAAGGGAATCAAGTTTCGGGGTAGATATGCTTAACAAAGTGGGACTCCCCGTACTGGTAAGTTTTGATGACATTAATTTGTCGTGATAATAAACTGAGTCAGAGTTGGGGTTGACGAGATGGATACCTTGTAGGGTGAGTGTTTCCGATGTCCGTTAGGGACATCCTGTACGAGATCAGTGTACTTAGTCATTTTTAAAGTTGACTCTCTAAAGACGCTCATCATCACGGATGCGAATTCTTGATAGATTTCTCCCTTATCATCATTATAGAAATACAAGGAGTATTCTATATGTGGGCGTACATATTCCTTCACAAAATCGATTACATTATTTTTGAAATTGGTTTTTGAAAATTCCACATTTATCCGAGTTTTAGTTCCGAATGGTTTTGTAATTTTTGGAGTTTTGGGATTATTCGAAACGAGTTTTATTAATATTTGGTTAAGTCCATGATTGACTATACCTTCTTTAATTGGAATGGTCAGGACTGTATTGCCTTCGGCGTTGGAGTGTATTGTATCAACGGAATCTAGTTCGGGCGCTGCCGATTCTAGGTTGACGGCGAGGGACTGATTGTCTCTATTGGTAGCGTTTTCGATACCTTCCCTAGATCGTCTATAGGTTTCCATTATTTCGTCTACGACTTCGCGAACATTCGGGTCATTGTCGAAATCTGTAATTATTTCGCGCATAGCCTCTTCGTCGCTTAGAATGTTATCTATATTTGACGTACTAGGTTGGGGACTATCGCTGTTGTTCAGTTCTATTCTAGATAGTGCATCGGCTACGTGATTGGCAGATCCAGGTTTATATTTAATAGTGAAGTCATAGTCGCTTAATTTTAATCGCCATCTAAATAGTTTGGATGAACAATCCTTTAAACTGAAAAGCCATTGAAGGGGACGGTGATCGGTGAACAATGTGAATTTACGTCCATATAAATATGGGCGGAATGTTTTTAGGGCATAAACGATGGCTAAAAGTTCTTTTTCTATTGTTGACAGTTTTCTCTCAGAATCACATAGTGTTCGACTCGCAAAATGAATCGGTAAATCCGCTTTTTGATCGTTATATTGGCTCAAAACGGCTCCCACGGCTACGTCACTTGCGTCTGTAGTTACGTTAAATTCCTTGTCAAATTGGGGATATTGTAAAATTGGTGAGTTCATCAATAGGTTTTTACAGTGGTCAAAGCATTCCAAATATTCGTGACTATCATAGTTGATTTTGGAATTTTTCTTTAAGCAGGCTGTGAAAGGTTTAGTGATTTTAGCAAAGTTGGGTATGAATTTTCTATAATAGCCTAAAAGTCCGAGAAACTGTTTTATTTCTTTTCTTGTCTTAGGAACAGGAAATTTTGCAATTGCCTCTACCTTATCCGGGTTTGGTTTAACTCCTTCAGCGGATACAACGTGTCCTAAAAATCCCGTTTCTTTACGCAAACATTCCGTTTTATCTAGCTGAATTTTCAAGTTTGATTTTCGTAGCCTTTTGAAGACTTCCCTAAGGCGTTCGACGTGTTCTTGTAAACTGGTACTGTAAATCAAAATGTCGTCGACATAAATCAAACATATTTCATTTTGAAGTCCTCTCAGAATATCGCTCATTAGGCGAGAGAAGGATGGAGGGGCGTTCTTTAAACCGAATGGGAGTCTAAGAAATTCGTAATGTCCTGTGTCCGTTGAGAAAGCAGTTTTCGGGATTGACGATTCATCTAATTCCATTTGATGGAATCCAGAGGCCAAGTCAAGAGTACTAAAGTATTGGCATCGTCCAAGTTTGTCTAATAAGTCCGTGATGTTTGGTAGAGGGAATTTGTCTGATATCGTCCGTTCGTTTAGTTTTCTATAATCAATGACAAGTCTATATTTAGCTCGTCCAGATGCATCCATCTTTTTTGGTACTACCCATAATGGAGCATTGTAAGGGGAATTTGAAGGTCTTATTATTTTTTGTTTTAACATGTCGTTAATCTGTCTTTTAACTTCGTCTTTATTCACGTTCGGGTATCTGTAAGGTTTGGTGTAAATCGGTATCTCGTCAGAAGTTCGTATGTGGTGCTTTACGTGATTAGTGAAAGTTAAGGGTTGATCGTCAGAATGGAACAGGTCAGAATATTCTTTTAGTAGTTTTAGAATTTCTTGTTTCTCCTCCTCATTCATATGGTCTAGACGTAGTTTAGTTAGGTCTAGCCTAGGTTTAGTTTTAATTTTTGACTGATTAGGAGCCGAAGGTTGATCAGTGGATTCGCTTTCAAGAAAAAGGTTGTCAAGGACAGGTTCGCCTATGATGGGTTCGTTTTGCCTAAAATCTAGAGGTTTTTCGGTCGGATTCATAACATGAACATGGGCATAAGAGTTATTCACTAGAGCTAGGCATTGGGGAATTTCTATGTCTCCTACCTTTGTTCTAGGAATGATGGCTTCGCCATTTTCTATGTTTTTCAATTTTATTTTTACTTGTTGAATGGTCCTTGCGTCAATTTGATAGGATCCTACTTCCGGAATATTATCTGAATTTCTCGCGTTAGTGTTTGTGAAAAACAATTCCAGGGTTATGTTGGGGGTTTTAAGTATTCTTTTTCTGCATTTTACATCGGCTTCCAGGAATAGCAAGAGGTCAGTTCCGATAAGCATGTTAAATTCGTCATGAAATTTAAACATGATGAACGGAAGGTTCAGTCCATATGAATTGAATAATTCTCCACAAGGTACTAGCGCACTTCGGTTGAACTGTGATATGCCATGCGCCGTTCTTACTAATCCTGAGTCTGGTTGAATTTTTGAAGGGAAATATTTATAGGCAATTTCGGGATTAATGAAACTCCTAGTTGCACCTGTATCTATTAATATTTTAAGATTTGTTTTTGGCATTATTATATACGGAAGTTTACCTTGAGGATTTGGAAAGTTTAAGAGTTCGATAATTTCGTGAGGCTCATTTCCTCTAAAAAAGGATCGGTTTGGTAACCCGTGTTTCCATTGGAATTTTCCGAGAGCATATTCCCGAATTCATAACTCATCTGATCCATCTCTGGATCGTTGTATTGATGTTCATATTGAACATCCGTATTCATGAGAGTTGAATCACAATATTGGGCGTTCTGATTATCAAAAAGTGGTCCTTGAATGTTTTCTGGTGGCTCAGGATTCTCAATCATGTTGAGATTGGTGTTTTTGGTCGAAATGGACATCGGTACGACACTTTTGTTCATACTCGATCGATTTTGGGACCAATTTGGATTTTTCGTCTGATTTTGCGGATAATTAGGTTTTGTTGAATTTTGGAATTTTGGATTCGGATTTCTATTCAAACCGGGCTGATTTTGTGAGGGAGTAGGCTGTTGAACGTTTTGAGTTGAATTATATTTTGACGTGAAGCGCGGAGCATATTGTTGGGGAAACCTCGGCTGGAATTGATAATTAGTCGGGGTCTGCGGCACGGAATGCGGCCTTGGCATCATCCGGTTTGCTGACGCAGCACCTGGCTGATTACCGTTCGTCGCCCGTGCTGGTGGCGAGCTTTGTTGAGTGGGTCTGAAGGAGGAAGATTTATCTTTGGGTTTTAAATTGAAATCATTAGTTAGCATGGATAGAGCCATGCCCAAGTTGGTTGGATTTTCGGTTCTAAGTAGGCTTCCTAACGGTTCGGAAATACCGTGCACGAATACCCTTAGAGCGTAATTTCGCATGTATTCCGATAAAATCGGAGCATGCTCACGCATATTCAGTTGGAGATACGCCACCTGTGAATTAAGAATTAGACATATACGGTCATGAAAATTGAAACAATCTTCATGCGGGGATTGTTTCATTGCGCTTAATTCTGAAAGTAAAGTGTAAGTATCACGCTTATCGCTATAAGTTTGAATTAATGCCTTCCTAAGTTCTGGGTATGTATCTATAGTGTTGACATAGATTTTTTCGGCTACTGATGACCCTAGTTTAGACGTAATCACACCTAGGATCACATCGTTCTGGAAATCATCTCTATCAACATGATTATAAAACCTTAAATATATCTTATCACATTGTTTTAGGAATTTTGCTAGTATTAATGGTTCTCCGTTAAATTCGGGAATTAACCTATTATATTCCCTACGGAATTCTGGAGGCTGCTGGGGCGGCTGTTGAGGTTCAGGTAGAGGTGCTACCGGAATCGGATCTGGTTGGAACGGAATTCTTGGAGGTTCCTCAGGAATCGGGTTTAATGCTCTTTGCAGTAGAGCAGCTGCATTAACTGGAGGTGCTGGTCCAGGTGGAAGTGGGATATCGCCTAGGTCCATGCTTCTGTGGAGTCTGCGTAAACTACTCCAATCCCAAAAGCTGGCTAGGGGTTTTGGTTCCTTGACCTTAGGAATTTTTCAGAATTTTTATTAAAGTTGATTAATGAAGCTCTTAGAGTACGAGTATTCAGTAGGTACTCTGACGGTTTATAATGATTATATTTGGAACCAGGGTACGGTCCTTAGAATTGATTTATTTGACCAGGGTACGGTCCTTAAAATTTATTTATTCGACCAGGGTGCGGTCTTTAAAAATTATTTATTTGACCAGGGTACGGTCTTTAAAAATTATTTATTTGACCAGTGTACGGTCTTTAAAAATTATTTATTTGACCAGGGTACGGTCTTTGAATATTTTAAATTGATGAGACCAGGGTGCGGTCCTTAAGAATAATTCTTGTAAATGACCAGGGTACGGCCTTTAACTTGGAGAGACCAGGGTGCGGTCTTTTAAATCTACGTTGATCGCTGGGGAGGAGGAAATACAATATTCCTTTGTATTTACCTCAACACGACGGTATCCAGTCGATGTTTAATCTAAGACCAGGGTGCGGTCTTTTAAATCTACTTTGATCGCTGGGGAGGAGGAAATACAATATTCTTTTGTATTTACCTCAACACAACGGTATCCAGTCGATGTTTAACCTAACTGAAGAGATGTGAGCTGAATCGTTGAAAAATTGTAGAATTGAAGTTACTTACAGTCTCAACATCTTCTTCAGGAGTCCGTTGTCCGTATCCCGTAGATCGTAGAAGTCTGCCGTATCCGTGTGCACTCCGGTTCTGTTGAGCGCGGGGTTCTTCGACACACCTTAACTGTTGAAACAGAGATTTCCGAATAGTCCGAGAAAATCCGAGAATCGGTGTGTCCTACCGACTGCGCCAGTTACGTCGGGTGCCGAGAGAAAAGAGTTTTTAAAAAGCACTTTCTTTATTTGGAACCGACGGAACACAAGTTTAACTAAGGAAAACGGAACGGAGATACGTAGCGTACGAGCGGAGCAACGAGACTGACTCGAACGGTGGGGGAATCAAGCTTATATAGCCTCGGTGGGCTGATTCAGCAGAAATAAAGATAGATCAGCGGTTTTGGTACTATAACATATATATATATATATATATATATATATATATATATATATATTGGCACAGATGTGCAGTGAAAGTTTAAACACAAATAAAGAGGAAACTCACAATTATTGTTGTTAATATTTCGGCGATTGCCTTGGATTGGAAAAAAGGCAATCGCCGAAATATTAACAACAATAATTGTGAGTTTCCTCTTTATTTGTGTTTAAACTTTCACTGCACATCTGTGCCAAAATATATACTGTTCTTATAGAACTGTTTCTAACCAACCATAAGTATATATATATATATAATGTTAAATTCTAGAATTCGTTTCAAAATGCCCCAAAACGGATTTCAATGAAGAAACATTTCCAAAATTTTGATTTTAAATTTCGTAAAGCCATTGCAATAGCTTCATTTCTTACCGAAAATTCTATAAAGTTCTATAAAGTTAAGTAGTTACCAAGATCTAGTTGAAACCACACGAAAATCGTCACACATATTAAGAAGTTATCAATCATATTTCTCCTATTCACTCATCACGCTCCCCATCAATCCTCTTTGTGGCATTTTTTTCTTCATATTAGCATTTTTCCATTATGTAAGGCTAAATCCGAAGTCATTCAATTCAATCTGCTATGCGCTCTCAATGATAATTTCAACATCGAAGTCGGCAGTCACATGCAAATCTGCATTAGAGCCATATCACTTTAGAATGCAATTCACCAATGTGTGTGTATGGACCCCTACCACCCCCACCACCACCCCCCAGGCAAAGTGCATCAATATTTATACATTATAATATCCCAAGGGCTTACTAACCGTCTGACACGGGAAAAAACGGAAACAGAATGGGAAATCAAACAGACTTTAATGTATTCACAGTGGGTAACCTCCATCAACCGCTTTTTCCGTATTCACACAGATCCCTCTGCAGCCCATCCCATCAAGAAGTCTGACTCTATCTTTCCTTTGCTTACAAGACCAGGACACCGAAAGGGGGCAATTGTTTGATCTCGGGTATAAAGGACTCTTGTCTTCCGTTGAACTGTTTCTTGTGCGTCATCGTTATCCGCAGCGCTTGGATCCGTGGTGTTTCGCAAAAGAATCAAAAGGGAAGACGAGCTTTTTCACGCCGTCTTCACCTGAAACACTTCAAAAGCACTTTCTTCTATTTTATATCTTCTTCCAGCTACCACAAAACGTGATTGGTGAGATTTCTTCGAGAACTTGGCCTATAACTTAGGTTCTTTAATAAATTTTCGCTCTAAAAAAAAAAGAAAAAAATATTAATAATAACCTTTTTTTAGAACAGTGGCATCGTAAAAAAACTTTCCTAACTAGCCCAGAGCGCTTAATTGAGAGAGAATTGTAATCTATCCATAAAAATGTTTCATAGCTCTCACAAATAGTAAGTTACGGCTCAATGTCGCTCCTTAATACTCCATTGGCACTTGCTGATAAAATTCCTTGCCATTGATACCTAGAAGTTAAAAAAAATCTGTGCTTTTTAAATTCCTGCCTGTCGGGTTCAATACAAACGAAATTGGTCTCTAAGCTTCCGCAGATTAGAAGTGAGTCGTATCTTGTTCTTGTGACCTATAAATCCCGAAGTAGAACCTTACATCCATCATCGTCACGGGCGTCACGCATTTGGCTGATCAGGAGAGGAATTGGCTTCATAATTCAATTAGTTTCATGTTAGCTGATTTTGAAAGGGCTTGAAGATATTATAATAAAATCCTCGGGAATAGTATATAATTAAACTTCAAAAACTCTTTTCTTGGAAAAGTTTCACGTTTCAAGATTGTTTAAAAATTTCAGGAATTACGTTTTTTGTTCTCAATCATCAGCTACACACACACATACACTCACTTACTTTTTTTGTTTTTTCCCGCGACAACGGCTCTAGGGATGAGAGAAGTTGGGTGAGGAGGAGGAAGAGAGAGATGAAAGGAATACTTCTATAAAACCAGTTGAGAGAACCTAAGGACGCGGATGATGATGCCACGGAGCACTCCCACCGAGATGCCAACTTGAATAACTCCGAGGGACTTTTCTCGCACCAAATCACGGTGTTTTCATGACGAGATCGCGGCCATGACTTTGACGTTATTGGTCGCCACTCCCTTCAGATCAGATATTGCTTGTCGCAGGTCGTTTCTATCTTACTTTCATGTCGTAGCCCACCAGGTCTGCTCCGTCCACACCTGTACATCCATGATTATGGTAGATCCATTATGGGCTTGATCTGCTTGGCAACCGCATCGTGACGTAGAATGTAGCAACCGTGAGTCCGAGGACATTGCTGCACCACATGATACAGGTTCTCTTTTTTCTCTCTCAGGCACGGCATAGGCAGTCCTGCTACTGCTCCTTAAACACCACCGAACCGCATCTGGCTAGCAGCTCAGCAAAGGCATTGATAGCGATCTGCCAGCCCTCATGGTTTCAGCAAGTAAGATGATACACACACACACACACACACACACACACACACACACAAGAAATGAGAGTGCAACTTGCATGCATATTAGAAACCAGATAAATGACTAGATTGACATATCTGGCTATCGTCTTAATAAAAATCATTGGAACAAAACACTCCTCACATAAATTCAAAAGTTGCAGCGTGAGTATCCATTTAAAAGGCTATCTAATTGAACGCTCGTTTTCTTGAAAGCAGGGTGGATACCTTGTTAATGTGTATCATTAGTGTGTGATAATAATAAATGTAACCTTTGGATTAATATGCTATGATTATTTTCACGTCATCTAATCGTACCAATAGGTTGAACATTCGACATTCAATCGCAAAA
Organism: Adelphocoris suturalis; assembly: GCA_030762985.1. Taxonomy (NCBI): domain Eukaryota; kingdom Metazoa; phylum Arthropoda; class Insecta; order Hemiptera; family Miridae; genus Adelphocoris; species Adelphocoris suturalis. The sequence continues at coordinate 42,405,890 of CM061041.1, forward strand.
CCAACTATAATTTCCTTGTTTTCATTTGCGCAGAGCGAACAGCCCTGCGCACGAAGCAAGATGGGAGGAGGTGCAGAAAGAAGTGAACACGACAGGAACCTACGATCTGACGGAAACGGAGCTCGTCTACGGCTCGAAGCTGGCATGGAGAAACGCTCCCAGATGTATAGGCCGAATCCAATGGGCTAAACTTCAGGTAATAACCTTAAAAAGTTATTCTAAGTCTTCTTCATTTTGTAAAAAATCCATTAAACATACACAACAAGGTTAACAAATAATGTTTTCGAAACCGAACCTATAAACAGCAATAATATGAGCCTTATCGAGCGTAATGTTGCATGAGTTAGTACGACGTGTGGGGTCATTATTGAGACTAAGTGCACCAAATTGGGTTATAGCAAGGATGCTCCCAAACGCGGTGAAAGTGATTTTTCGCCGTTAACAGTTTGTACGAACGCTCCCTGCTTGGAAATACGAATGCTCCCGCGTTGGCTGGAGGACTAAGTACAAATGCTCCCGTTAAATACCAACAGAGTGAGCAGGACCGTGATTTTTTCAATTCTATAATATAATATTATAATGGTAAAATTCATTCGGTGACACATACATAGGGAACACATATCCTCCAGAACTTAGGGCAAGCAGAATCTGTTGCAATGTCGTCAGAATCACCAACACTTGTGAGCCGTTCGTTCCGTTTTTAGAACGAACTTCAACCTCTCCCATCCCAACGTAATTTCATTTTTCGACCATTACTGGCGATTTCAGACGAAAAAGGACCGTACAGGAAAACGATTGGATTGCCAAGCTGAATACAAAATTCGAGATGGCGTAATGTCGCTGGGTAACTTTGTTCAAATTCTATCCTTCGAATATCAACCACGAATCCGGAGATAATTTATTTGATTTTGTTGTTAACGCATTTCCAGTCAGAAATAATAATAATACAATATAATTTATCTCCGCTGGACGTCTGGATGCAAATATAGAGCCGCCTGGCTGGAGCATTTATACATATATATCCCGGAATCATTCGAACATACTTCAATGGGACGTGCGGAAGCGTCCGAGTACACTTGAGCGAGCGTCGGAGCTTTTGTACATGCGTCCACCGAATTATCGCACATTGGTATTACATAGGCTCTTTTTGCCAATTATTGTACTACAATACCCTGATTATTTTACATATATCTCTCGCTCCTATCCCTAAGTAGAGTTACCCCCTTGTAATACCTCCAAGCTCGTGAAAGGGTAAGGCGTATTGAAGGATATTAATCCTATCTCTCGTGCACAGCTATTAATCATTAATTCATTCAAATACGAGTACAAATCATTGTAACATTCATCAAATGAAATTCATATTGGAAAATGGGTGAATTCTATAAAAACATACTACTTTAAGAAAAGTTACTAGATGAGTAAAAATTAGTATATGATTAAATGTATTTCATGTTTCCGAATTCTTTTATGCGCGGAGGCATAATGAAATTTACATTGAATTTTCAATTTAAAATTAATGGTGATTAAAAACTACTGATGAATTTAACAGCTTACCAAAGGGTTTGTGCGCACTTATATTACTCAAACCGGGTACTGAAGGTTCTGTGGTAAACTCGGTAGGTATTGCTAAATGAGTTTCAGGTTAATCAAAGCACAGCTGGATGTTTACCAGGCACACAAGGTCGGCAGCTCCTGTACATATGAGCCGCTACCCCGCGAAATGCAGACTGGAGTTGTAATTAAATGAAAAACTTGAATTTCCAAGTTGTGAGAGTTAATTATTTGTATACGAAAAATTCATAAGCATGAATGATTGGACGAAGCCTCATCAGTATAATATTATCAATAGCAACCTAGTGAAAGAAAATCGCTTTATGTAATAAAATGAAACACTGTCCGAACCTTTTCAAGTCCGTCAGTAATCAGATGATTCTTGAAAAATAAGATCAGTTGTAACATGATCATCTGCTTCGATTGTCGTATTTTAGAGGGCGACTTTAACGAAGCTCTCCCATAATGACTCTTTTCTCATTCACGGACGGCCTTGACGACGTTTACGTCATTATTTTTTCTTTCCCCTCATTTATCTTACGACAGAGCGAACAAATGAACATACAGTTATGCGCGGCCTCAATCAATTATTTAAAATGAAATGTATCAATCAAAAACACGGCCTTTTAAAAAAAACAGCAATTTTCATACGATGTAAGTTCAAGTATACAACTTCACTCACATCAAGAGTCAAAATCGGATAGAGGATTTTGATTGTATTTTTAACTGGAAAACGATCAAAATAGTTGCACAACTCGTAACTAAACTCACGGTAACCGCGTAAAAATATAATGAAATTTGGTAACCGGCTCATGAAACAATAAATATACGATAACGACACTTAAATAAATTACTATAACTATACTATAACTATATGGACTAAATAAGAAAGTGCTGTTTGCTAATGGCTCCAATAAACTCAAACATTCTAATTATGAATGTATTGCATCATCAATTAGGTTGACTGAGACTCGAAATTGTGAAACCAAGTACACTATACTCATTCACTCAATATTTATTGTTATCATCATCTACGTAGCACTTAGGAAATCTCCTAAAAATACCAACAAAATTACCTAATTAAGAATTACTATATGTTCTTCCATAACCAATATTTCGAATGAATGTTATCTCCAAAATTAACTCAATAGGTCACGGGAAAAAAAATCCTATGAAAACCATGAGGTCGACCGCTGAACATTTTATTTCTCGAGAAAATTCGCAAGATATGAGTGGAACGTAGCAATATAATTCCCTACTCAGTATTCTCAGAGCGAACCGCTGGACGACTCCGATTTTTTCTTGTTCACATCCGCATAACTTCTAATCTCGAGAATGATATGCAAGAGTTTATTTGGTTTATGAATAAACCGCTATCAGGAGGCACGTGGAAGATTAATTGATCCTTATAATACGTTTTACCCTCAGGCGCAATATTTAACTCGTTGTCTCCGCTTCCCATAAAATATGAAAACTTTCACATTTTCTATACATTTATTCCACCTTTTTTCGTTTAATTTATTTTAGATGGAATCACAACGACCATCAGGTCATGTAGAGATCAAGGTTTATCAAATGAACAATTTTTCTTCTACCGCCTCCAACAATATTTAAAAAAGGACTGAGTTTACTGAGGACTGTATGTGAAGAACTACGAGACGATTGAATAAAACGAATAGAGTGGCTAAGGTACATATGTTTTCAGTGGCCTCATCCCAGTGCTCCTTTCTCGTGGCATTTTTCGCTATTTGAGAACATTTACAGATGGGAGGAACTGGTCTCCACGTTTATCACTCGAGTATCAATAAAATTCGCTCTTTCCCTGGAACACGCTCCATGAGTGCATTCGACTCCGGTGTACCGTTATTTATCAGCCGGTGAATGAATCCCGATGCTGTCATGTCCCCACTTCATAAGTTCTCTTTGCGGTTGGAACCGTGGTTAAGAAACATAATTGTCTCCACTGCATTGGTCATATCAACCAACACATCTGACCGGCACAGTTTGGCAGAAACCAAGGGAATAATAGACAACCTCGGAGACGCAAATCTGTGCTATTCGGCGCATTGTGCAATTTGTTTGAGAAGGTGGACTCAACAAGCTGTATTTTATCAATTTTTTCCCCAATAACTGGTAACTTTTCTTAAGACCTTCAGTAAATTATGGATATTCTGTTAAGGAACTCTCAGCCACACAAGTACTTTAAAAAACACATGAGTTCTACTCTTTTCCAGAAAACCTATGGACTGGTTTGATTGTGTTTAGTCATTTGTAATATATTTTGCAGCCTTCTACAGATAAGCTAGCTCCCTTCAATGAATTCTATGACTGCCGCGTATTTTGCCTGAGGACTGCGTAACATGCTTCTAACTGACTTCTTACAACACCTTTTCATGCATGTTTCAACCCAATTGCGCCACGTAGATAGGTACCTAAGGTATTATCAAAGCGAATACCTACCTGTATCTCTAGCATGAACATATTGGGTGACTTCCTATGGATACTCTCCGTAATATGCCAAAATCAGTAATTTCAAAACCTCTGTTTGTGTTGGAGATATACCTACTGATCGTGGAACTGTATTCGTGAATTTCAAACTGGCTGTAAATAGCTGAGCTGGTCAGAAACATTTGCTGAATTCATCAGAAGAACGCGTTTGCGTTTCTCTTGGTGATTATGGGAATGATGACATTTTTAAATTCACGATTAATACGAGGCACCAGAACGATTAATAACTGGGTTTCATTCACGGATCCATCCCTAGAACTTGGCCCGTCGGTTTCTTTCAGTTTTTGCCAAGATACGATATACTCGTATTCATCATGGAACCTCATCTAGTACTAACTAATGGGAAGCATGTTAACACAATGTGTTTTAGCCTTGGGCATCTCCAACGTTTATGTGTAACGAAAATGTGTTGCAACAGTTTCTGATGATTTCCGCTTACAACCGAGTCGTTGCTAAGGAAATGGTGCTTCGTCATTTTTCATCCCACAATATTCGTTGGCCGTTGACCGTTGAATGCTCTCGAATTATCCAACCGTATTATGTTAACTACTGCGAAGTGCGTGGCCAACAGCCAACAAGCTGAGGTATGAGCATGTATATTTATTTATTATTATTTTATTTTATATATATTTTTTTTATATTATTTTTTTTTAATTTTTTTTTTAATTTTTTATTTTATTATTATTTTTTTTTTGCGCGCGCGTCTAAAACAGATGCATATATAACCAGTATCGTTACAATACATTACACATTATTTCAATTTCATAGTCTAATTTATAGCTAAACACATCTTTGAAAATAGTTTCAGTTATCGAAATTTTGTTATTGAATTTGGTTATAGTAAATTTAGTTATTGAAATAAGTCCCACATGTTTACTTTTTTTTTGTCACAGACTGCACTTCTTAAGAAAGTTATTATGTCCTTGAGGTCCTTTCGAGAGGCATTTTGGAGAACATGGGCGAGGTCATCGTTCTCGCTTACAAGCGCGCTGAGCAGTCTCTCTTCTGAGTAATGTGGGCAAACCATCATCTTGTGCTCGACATCTTCTTCTACATTCTCACATATCTCGCAGAAACTCCAGTTTCAAGCAATTGAAGTTGGAGAACTGCTGGTTTCTTAGTTTCTCTATCCATGAGCTGAAAGTGGTACAATCCTTTAGAGAGCGACATTTACGGGTGTTTTACGGAAAGCTCCCAATGAAATTCTTTTGGTGGAGTTAAGCAAGACGTCATATTTGTTGAGAAGTCTAGAATTAGCTTTTTGTAGAATAGTTGACCCGAACTCCAACAGTGGACCTACAATTGCTCTGCTTGCAGTCACCATGTTCTTAGGGTGGCACCGTTAACTCCAGGCAAGAAGTTAATGTGGAGTTAAGAAGGAGTTAAATTTTGTTAGGTGGCCGCCGTTAACTCCAGGCAAGGAGTTAGGAGTTCATGCTCTTTACTGCTTTCTTGTTAGTTTCTGCGACGTGCGTTGAGAACTTAAGTTTAGAGTCCATCCTAACAATTTGTGTGTGGTGACAGTTGGTAGTGATTGTCCATCAGTATGTACAGTTACCACTCCCGCATCGTATTTGTGCCGAGTTGGTGGTATTTCCGTGTAGATATTTTATCCCCTCTTGGAGGTAGTGAAGTGCAAGATCGAATTTCTGATTTGACGAGTGCAAAACTAAGTCATCAGCATATTGGGCAACATCCCCATTCACACGTAAAACCTACCCTTAGTGATCTACCGTTTGCAAGCGAAGCGAGCAACATCCCCTACATGTTTCAGTTGTAATACACCTCAACGCCCCCCCCCCCCCCCCCCGGCTTGACGAAGAGGAGAGCGAAGCGAGCCGGAGCGGCTAGTTATATTTTAAGAATGAAACTCAGTGAGTGAGTGAGTGAGTGTCACTATCACGGCCGAACGGACGAAGGGATCCGAACGGTTTTTTTTTTATCGTGACCGGGAATCTCCCGGTCAGAATATAGGCTATTTTAAAATTTTCTAATCCCACCCGAACCATTGGCTGGAGGGCGGGAGAGGGGTGGGAGCCTCTTTTAATGCGCGTTTTTTTCCCTAGCGCCTGATCTTCTATCCACATTAAAATATGATCGAGAACACTTCGTATGTCAGCATCATAGTTACGTTTCAGGACCCGTAGAACACGATGGTGCAGTCAAAATTGCTGAAAGACTGTCTTCTTGGAGAAATCAGCGGAGGAATGCGAAAAATGACGAAAAAAATGCGTTCCCCGCTATAGGTTTTTTCCCTCTTAGACCGAGTGAATTTCGACGGGTTTTCCTCGGGTTGGTCTTAGAATGTTCTTTGAAGTTCCAACTTGACCCCATGCCAGTTTCGAGACATGAAATTGTTTTTTCCGATCGAAGTGAACGATAATGTAGATGAAAACGTTGGTTTTTATACCTTTTTCCGTTGAAACGTAATTGCTCTGAACTTTGTATTCAGAACCTCTTGAAGGAAAGAACCTCTCCGTTTGAAAGACATTTCAACAGAATAATAGACGGGGAAAAGGAGAGCCCTTCTACGCAGATAAAATAATGGCCTATCTTTATTTAATTTAATAAACTTTTCGTGGCTCCACGTAGTTTTGTAAGAATTTATTTGTTTGTAAGTAATTTCCAACAGACGAAAACGTCTGCCAAGTTGGGTGGGCAGTATAACTTCCTGACATATTGTAAGATGGGTTGTAGGCCTCGATGGTATCCCACTATATCCCATCTTATCTATACATCCCATACCGAGCGAGTGAAGCGAGCAACATTCCCTACCCGCGTCGGATTTCAACGAGGTTTTTCCTACACATACCCAGCCATACCGAGCGGGCGCGCAACATCCCCTACAGACGTTAAACCTACCCTTAGTGATGTACCGTTTCCAATCATTCTACAAGTCCCACTCTCTATATCATTCTTTTATGAATACTGACTACAGTATTCATATACTATATGATTTTACTGACTACAGTAAGTAGTTGAGATTGTTTTGAGAGAAATTAAACGAGATTATACCACTTTGTCATTTAATCTGAAACAAGCGGGATGCGTTATTCCATGGATTAGCGGAACGGTAGCGGCACTTATCTTGTGGCAAGGAAACGGCGTTAAAATTGGAGCAATAAGCCCTCCATATTATTTATATTCAAGGGGTTTCAGCGCTGACCCCGTTTCTATCAATACTTGATCGATACAGAAGATTTCTTTCGACACCAGTACTTGTATCGAATAGAGAGCATCAATTCCAAAAATACCTGGTATCGAGAGAAAAGTACCGATACATTACTTTCATATTGATAATTATTGCGTATCCGTAAGGGGTAAGTACACACTTACATGAAAATATTTTAAGTTAATGTTGATATCGGGTCCTAAAAAAAAATGAGTTTCTTTCCTAAGGAATTCTAGTACTAGGATGAGGTCCTCAGGAAGTTCATACTAGGACTATACATCCATCATGGATCCAGATCCATACAGATATCCATCCTTATACATCCATCCATTCTGGTCCGTACTAAGACTTCTCATTTTCTCAAGTCAAACGTTACGTGTAACCCATATCCTGGTTGGTTAGATGGAATAAAATAAAACTCAATCCTAAACTTAACAAATCCGACCCCAAGACCTCGTACGTGCTAAGACAACTAATCTCCTTCTTCCAACTAAAAACGGAAACTTTGTGGAGAACGTTAATGAGCTGTCTAAGCTTTCTAGGCTTGTAAGGACGTCCTTGAAATCAAGAAAAACTGTATTCTGTGAATGAAAGCTTTTCTGTTCATATGTGTTTATGTAGTTCACGGGGGGTGCTAATGTTATTCGATCAATAAAAGTCGTATCATTAAGGTCACACGAGTTAGTTTTATACAACCAATTGATCTACCATTGTTAAAACTAATTATTTACTTAAGCTCTTCTGGTCTCTCTTTCTCTTTTATAGTCTTTCCTTTTATAGTAACTAGGCGAAACTAGTAAGAAATATGACTACAATAAAGTTGGAAAAGCCACACTAGCATATCCACCCACTATGCTTCAGTCTTTTCCAACGATTCTAGATTGTTTGGTAGTTCTTTGATTAAGACTGCCTTTCCTCTCCCACACACTAACTCATTCTACATTATTCATCATCATGTCTTCACTTTCGGTATCAAACAACGAACTTCATCTTCCTTGAGTGCTTGGAATTTGCGACGACGGTCTTTTCATTATTGCCTTAGGAATAAATCAGGTTCGTACATGATTCTCTTCACTTGGGGGCTCGGGGCGCTAATGGAGTAACCCAACACGGCCGGGGTGGATCTTGTGTTACCGCCGAAAGCTATCGCGCGCAATGAATACTTTACTGTAATACTAATGAAGCTTGCTTGATATCGATAGGAATGAAACATTGAGTGATTTAGCGCTCTGTGCAGTAATACCAACCGTTAGGTATAATTGCTCCAGTTCGGAATTGTCGTGGGTGCTGTAGTACGCTACAGTTACGAGCCAAATTTTCCCTTCGGCTATCGTAGTAAAATGGTTGTATTCTGCTTACTCGAAATTTGAAATTTTGTGTTATTTTAAGTGTAGATTTTTGCTCCCGCATTATGAAAAAGAGATTTAAAAAATCTAAAACATTTTTGCATTATATTATCTACTAGCAGATTTCTCGGAGGGTTGCAGCAGAAAAAAACAAATTGATTACTAAAATATTCAACAATGCGCTAAAACATTCAATTACTTTTTACTCTAGTACCTACTATAGTTCGCCCTCACTCTGGTTCAGATTGGTACAGGTTCACTTCATCTCCAAGTAGTTGCCATATATATATTGTTGCTCCAGGTGGTTGTCATATCAACGCGTACCACTTTTTTGTAGTAAAGCGTATTTACCCGTTGCGAAGGGCATCCAATTTGACGATAAGGAGTAGGTTTGGGAAAGATTCCGATAGACTATCAATAATAATTAATATTGATTCATCTTGCTGTAGGTAGGTCCCCACAGTCCCTTTTTTAGATCTCGGTAGTGGCGTAATTCCTCGAAATGACGACACTCAACAAAGGGCTGGAAACAGAGAAGGGGAATGAAGTTAGCCATTTCGCTATCCACAATCGCATTGTGGTTACCTATTTAACTGTTTATTTGAAGTTGTTTGGTCACGCGCCAATGCCTCACCTCGAGCATGACGTGAAGTAGGTAACCGCGCCCCTCCGGTCACTAAGAGACTGCACTGAATAAATTATTGAATCAGGTGAATGAACTGAACAAGTGAATTTTGAATTTATTATTATTCATTATCGCCGTGCGCTCTTCTTCAACGTTCAGAGTTCTTCATAAAAATACTGTTTAACTGTTTAATAAAAATACTGTAATGTCTACAACTTTGACATATCCATAATCTATTGCTTCGCCCCTCTGGACCCCCGGTAACTTTCCGTCTTCAGTCTTCAGCTAAAACATGGATCATGCTTTCTTCCCGCTAATTCGTTCTCAGAATCGACGGTTGGACTAAATTTTTTAATGAGCCGGGTAGGTACTAACAATTCACTTAAAAAACTCAAACTCAGAACTTCCCTTTTCAATGACCAATATATGCATTTTTCCCTTGAGGGGAAAAACAATAGATCATGGACATGTCAAAGTTGTAGACATTACTTACTTTACACTCTGTTGGGATGTTGGGAAAGTAAAAATGGACATTACTTTCCACTCTATAGGGATGTTGGGAAAGTAAAAATGGACATTACTTTCCATTATGTTGGGATGTTGGGAAAGTAAAAATGGATATTACTTCCCACTCTGTTGAGATGTTGGGAAAGTAAAAGTGGACAATACTTCCCACTCCGTTGGGATGTTGGGAAAGTAAAAATGGATTTTACTTTCCACTCTGTTGGGATGTTGGGAAAGTAAAAATGGACATTACTGTTCACTCTGTTGGGATGTGGGGAAAGTAAAAATGGATATTACTTCCCACTCTGTTAGGATGTTGGGAAAGTAAAAGTGGACATTACTGTCCACTCTGTTGGGATGTTGGAAAAGTAAAAATGCCACTCTGTTGGGATGTTGGAAAAGTAAAAATGGACATTACTGTCCACTCTGTTGGGAAAGTAAAAATGGACATCACTTTCCACTCTGCTGTGATGTTGGGAAAGTAAGAAATCCCGCTGTTCCATGCTAAAAAAAAAAAAAATATATATATATATATTTAAACAATTCAACATTAATGGGGACCTTGTATTGATGCAGGGTTAAAGGGGTTGCATCGTGTTCTGGGCAAGAGCGCATATTCATATTGCTGATAGTCAATTGGATAACGAAATCAGTTCCGACAGTTAACAAAATCGAGGAGAGCCAACTCGAATGGAAATCGGATCGAGATCGGTATGGATCGACAGCAGCTAGTTCCAATGATAGGAAAAAAAAATCGAGAAGAGCAAACTGGAATCGCATCGGGATCGTTAAGCATCAAGAGGATCGAGAAGGAGAGCAAACTGGAACCGGATCGTTAAGCATCGAGAGGATCGACAAGGAGAGCAAACTGGAACCGGATCGTTAAGATAATGGAGGTCTGAGTCACGACGGGAACTTGTAGCGGTTATCGGAACTGGTATCGTTATCTTTAGCGGTCTGGAACAGTTCCGGAGCAGTTCCACCGCGAGATTAGGTTCCACGTTCCCGATCCGAGAGTATCGGCACACCTCTAATAATTTCATTTATATAGATATAGACTATTTATTAAATACACATTATGGCGCTTTTACTAAGTTTGCTGTAAGCCCCGTCTTTGCATTCACTGTTCTAACCTCATTGGCATTTCCGGACACTTTCGCAGAAAAAGATTCCTAGGCAGAGCATTTAATGTACATGATCAAATGTTTATAGTGAAAGGTCCTACTTGAGTCCATTCGACGCGAGTAAACCTAGGGTACCTGTGCACACCCTCAGGATATGAGCACCAGTACACTCAGTTGTATATCGGGAAAACTAGAAGTCACGACTGTCTATGTACACATGAAAAGTAGGTATATGGAAGCGTCAAGATTTAACGAAAGGTGTAAAGAGTTCAATAATATAAATAGGAACGTAAAGAAGTAAAGAAAAAACGTACAGATCATCTTAGCACACTTGCAATCTTGACAAAAATTGAAATGAATGAAATCGTCAAAATTATCATTCTCACTGAGGTCCCCGTGGTTGATGGATATTAAAAATTCTAGATAATTACCAACTCACCACTTTCACGAACTGGTAGGTACGTAATGAGTGACCTACTTTCGTTTCTTATGATACAGTTTGACTTGTTCAGACAGAAGACTTTGTGGGTACCATACTGAAACGCCATAGTGGCAGAAATGGAGTGCAGAAAGGAGGATGGAGTGCTGAAGTGGAGTGCAGAAATCATCACTTTTTTTTCTGAAATGGCACATCTCTTGAAGCTGAGGTAGACCTTCATGACAATGGGCGAAAATCTCTTCCTTTCCGATTTTACTTAAATAAGCCTTACACTTCAAATTTCGTTTTGAACATATCCATTGAATTTCAATCTCCCCCCGATGAATATTTCTGGAAAACGAACTTGCTATCTTCACGAAAAATAACGCCTCTATTAGCACGGCTTTTGCCTTTAACCGCACATTGTGATAAACTGACTGCCTGGTCGGACTGTGCGGCTGGCCCGCTCGACTCGAAGAAAGAGATCAAGTTTGTTCTTGTGTATTCTAGTCATCAACCATAGCTACCTAGTCTTTAAGACACAAAAACTTATACTTTATTATTAGTTAGTATCTATACTAACTTTTCCAGAGTGCAACTTATACAAGTTTGATGAATTGTTCTGACGAGGAATAACTTGTATGAATTATCCTGGAAATGGAAGCAGCGTTTACGTTCGTTTATGGTTCGATGGACCTTTTATCGGCAGTAATGTTATTCGTAAAGAACTATTCAAGCCCAGAACATTTCATCAAAATTGGCTTGTAAAGTTGTACAGTTTTGCCCATTTTAAATTATGAAACGAAGAATATTCAGGACAGCATGAAACATATAATGCAAGTGGAATTTTAAATTTTTGAGATCAATTTTTTCATCTCAAAAATTATACGATTACAATGTTTTTTCTGTCTCAATAGCATTGGAAGAGATTGCAAAACCTATTGCCTATCGGTGTTCTTCTTAGCCACTTTCACATTGAATGCACTTAACTGAAAAATATCTCTAGTACACATCAGATTTGTTAAAACTAATTTGCCAACTAATAGTACTTACCCACTAGTCAAAAATCACATGACAATTAAGCATTTAAAAGTATACATGATCCAATTAGTTGTTTAAGTTGATAACACTGGAGTATTATAACTAAGAATATTTTAGTGTTAAATACTCATATATCCCCCTCTCTCAAGTGGAAGACTCTTCCTAATATCTTGGGGTGTGATTTTTATTTACTCATTTCCTCTGTCTGTTCAGGTTTTCGATTGCAGACATATCACAACGACTAGCGGAATGTTCGAAGCCATTTGCAACCATATCAAATACAGCACAAATAAAGGAAATGTTAGGTAAGTACACTGATGAAATGTAAGTAGTATTGATATAATATTGAACATAATATTGATTTTAGCAGTCAGAGAAATGATTTGTGGTGATGATCTGATTTGATACATAGATCTTTTTATTATTCAGCGAGTATGTAATTTTAGTATTCGCTAGGATGGCGCGCTAATGTGGCGAATGCCGAGCGACCACTTTTTGAAGGTAAAATAGCTACATACGTTTTCCTTCCAATCAAAATTTTCACTCTCACTTAACAAATCAGACCTTCCTAGACATGAATTTCAAGTCTTCTCTGTCAATAAAGTGATCAACTGATCAAAAACGGGTTGCTAGTTTTTATATTGAATCAGTAGTGTTTATGTAACATACCTACCGTTTGTTACTGATTAATAATTATTTAGCTAAATAGACTAACATTTTATAAATTTTTCACTATTCATAGTCAATTCCTGAATTGATCAATTTACGTGTACCATGAGGTGCAAATTGCCAAAAACGTCAAGTATAATTAGAAAAGCTACAAATTATTACACAATGGTCTCTAATAATTAAACGCCGTATGTAATATATGATCAGATCATGGCGCATCGTCGATCAAGCGAGAAGGGTTCACGCTTTTACAGTTCCAAGACCACGAAATTTTACGCATCACAGTAAAAATATTTTAAAAAAAGGTCCCCTCAGCTGATCAATGCGCCTCCGTACCTCGTAATTGTTTCCGAGGAGTCCCAGAGGAGCTCCATCTAAATCACAACACCGTGAGTCGAATAGGAAAATTAGCCTCGGAGGTTCCGAAGCCGATCTCTGAGTCCCTCTTTACTTTGTACCTAATTGTATTCCAGATCTCAATAAAGGAGCTACATTTCAGGTTTTGGCATCATAAGTCAATTAGAAAACAAATTAGGCTTAGAGGCCTCACAGCTGATCAATGTGTACTGATACTGTTTTCTTGATATTACAAAGAAGGTCCATTTCAAATTGCAGATCCGAGAACCTGCAGAGGGAGAATCAATGCAGTTAATTAAAACATCTAGATTTTACTAGGTCTCAGAATAACGGTATTTAAGTAAATAGATACCTACCAATTAAAAATAACATGCATGTATAGACCATTGAAATGGTTTTAATAATCATTAAAAACTCCATAGCGGAACATGGTCACTCAACAAAACGGTAAACGTGAAACTTCGAAATCGGTCATTTAGAAAAACGGCAAAATTATGCTTGAAGTAATTTTTGTTAGCGCATGCGCAGAATTGAGTAGTGATTTGAGAAAAATGTAATTGGTAGGGATTAATCTACAGCATAACCCACAAATTCCCAGAAAATGTAATCAAAATCTGATGAAAACGGGAAATTAACCTGTTTCTTGGGAGTACACTCATGCGCAGGAGCTAACCATGATGCAATCATATTGAAATTAACATGGTATAATCAAACCATAGTCCCCCAAATATGCACCAAATTTGAGCGGGATTGGACGACTAGGGCGTGAAAAAATTATGCTTGAAGGAATTTACGTTGTTTTGTTTCGTTTAAGGAAGTTACGTTAATTTCGTAAGTTATGTTCTTTTTTAATAATATGTCCTTTTGTGTAACCATTTTTTTAATATTGTCTGATTTGTTCTTCAAAATTTATTCAATAACATTTGATCAGATCCGCTATCACGGTTTTCCCGCAACGGACGGATGGGAAACACGATTTCCGGATATGGAACCCCCAACTCATCCAGTATGCTGGTTACAAGAATAAAGATGGTTCTATCATAGGAGACCCTCGCTCTGTGGAATTCACTGAGGTGAGTTAATTAAACTTTTATGACTTAGTTAATATAAAAGGAAGAGAGAGATATAGAGCGAGGAGTCAGAGAGGGGGGGGGGGGGTGAGAATTAGTTTATTTATCGTTAAATAAGCTTCGCTCCCCTGTAACCCCAATTTAACACTTTATGGCAACAAGCAAAACGCTTTAAGGCAAATTCATCTATCCACTAGTTATAAAAATTCCATAGACCGTGTAATGATTCGATTATTGATTATTAGTTTATTGATAAACGGCACATAAGTACCCGTAGTTCTCAGAAGCAAGAGGAAGGGATGGGAAGTTGGAAGCATGAGATGAGGTGTGTCGTGTAATAAGCTTGTAGAATTTTCCAATGAGCGATGAACGATTTTCGTAGATTGGTATATAAGCACGTTACAACTAGCAACGATTAATTGCACGTGAAAAGCACTTGGAAATGTCTCGTGTGACGCGCTTTTGTAACCGATTTGCGTAACATTATTTTATGGAGGTCGGGCGAAAGGATGACTTTTCCATCAATTATACAACTTGTTGAAAAAGTTTAAATCTCTAACATCAAAGGAGTGCGGTAACCTTCGGAAAGTGCATAGCTCAATAACTTACCTGGTTAGGGTATAAACATTTCCTGAATCTTACCACTGAACGGCTAAAACAATTACATAATATACAATAAGTGACAGGTGTCATAACTTTACTTATGACTTGAACAAAATAATATGATGACCAATATTATGGCTTTATGTTAACTTCCTACGTATATCCACCTGTATGGATCCCACTGTATCGGTACAGATTCCATCAAACGTGTTCACGTCCATTTCAATAGCCGTTATTATTCAGCTAGAAGCATAGCTGTGTCACAAAGCGGTTGTAAGTAGTTTGAACGTACGAGGAGAATAAGGTTGTAAAAGTCAACATCTTATATAGCGTTATAGGGGTTTACAACTCTGGTTATGACAACATAGCGTAACTACTACAATCCCAATTTGTTTCTAACATCGTAACATTCTTTTAAAAGTTCATACAACCAAAGATATCAACTACTTAGGTACAATAACTTAACCCAGAAATAATATCTAGACCTAGAAAACTTCTCTACTTACAAAATAAATAAATGAACCTATAGATGAATCAATTTATTACGGAACAATGGAGGGCTCGTGGGAATACCCAGGTGAATCAATGTTCTTTCAAGAAAGGAGCTGAATGTGTTCCAGTCATGAAAATGGAACTGATTGAATGAATTACTGAAATAATTCGCCAGAATAGTTATTGTTACAAATTTGGACATACGTATTAGTAAGTTACGCATTCATTACAGGGATGTTCCTAGAATGGGTTGGATATCATTGAACCTCACCTCACCCCGACATAAACTACTTGGATATGCACTCTCGATTATATCCTTACTTGAACATGCTTTAAGCAACTGCAGTTACGAGTACATTGTGAAATCGAACAAAGAAAGATCCAAGGAAAAAAGGTTGAAAATTTCGGGGTAGGTATATCAATCCCCCCCCCCCCCCCCCCCTCGATCTTTATAAAGTTTTACTCTAATGAGAATGGTTTTTCGAAGAAATAAAAATAATTACCAAAATCGGTTAGGAATGAGTATAAATAGTTGTCCCCTTCCATTACTCCTCATCATGAAAAAATCCTTCATCGAAATGAAATCGCTAATTATTCGCTCGATTGAAAAAAAGCTCGATTAGTTGGAATTACTAACCATTCCAACCTTTTTAAATACACCTCTGTGAATATCAAACTCCCAAGGTGTGCTGCGAAACTGGATGAATTCTTTATTGAACAAAAAAGAATCGCAAAAATCAAGTGAGAATATTGTTAAATTATGACGGTTTACCAGTAGATACTATCACCTCGATTCACTCTCTTATATGATAAAATTTGAAACTTCTGAAATATTTCCCAACAGCTAGAAGGAATTTTTTATTGAACAAAAAAAGAATTGTATTGCAAAAATTATTGTAGCCTAGACAGCGCGAAAAAGGATTGGCTTTTTGTACAATTAGACTGAAAAGGGGATCGAACAAAATTTGAATTACGGAAACCGGTTGAGAATTGTGGATTGGGTAGCGCATAAAAGTATCGACAGTTACCCTCTCCAACCCCTTCTGGTGATAAATTTAAAATTTCCAAGGTTTGTTGCACAAAAGTTGTTGAAGCACAAAAGTCGGTTGAGATTAGTGGCCTGGGCAGCGCTCGAAAAATTTGTGAAACACGACAGACCTATGGTTTTTTTCATAGATTCTTTCTTAGAACGTCCGTAACGGATTTTATTCGGTTATTTTTCTCTCATTTTTGGGTTGTCTCACAGCCCTTCGGATTGAAGAAGCCTCTATTGACGGACAATCTGAAAATAACCTATGTTACAATATAAGGCTAAGTCTGAGAAAAAAAATCAATTTATTAATGAGTTTGGTCTTAGATCACTTCCTGTAACAGAGAGTTCAACAAATTTTTTTGTGTCCCAGAGGCGTGAAGGAGAACATCTTTTACAAACTTATTTGGATCAATTTGCTATCTTCGACTACCTAATGGTCTTTCTTGGGAATATCCAAAGCCGAGGAAAGCTGCCCATGTCTGTTTCAACATAATTCTTCGATGGCTCGATGGCTAACCTGGTTCATGGATGAGTGGCTGAATTTGCTGATCAAGTGGATCATGCCGGGAGCTGATAATCTACCATAAGTGACTTCGTTTTGTACTACTGAATCAGAGCGGTTTTTAATCTTACCAGACAGCGCCTTTCTCTTTATCTCGCCTGACAAAAAATGTGTTCTTAGCGTCGCTTTCAAAACTCAAAAAAATTCATATGAAGAACCAACGTAGGGAAATTGTGGAAACAAGCAAAAGTATTGATCCAAGAATATACTCATTGGATGTCCCACTTTCCTCCTATTCATTTTCCTTCAACTCTTCAGCTTGTGATTTTATTGTCATTTGCTTGGGCAGGTCTGTGTGAAGCTCGGTTGGAGAGGGAAGGGGACGCGGTTCGACATTCTTCCGGTCGTTCTCACGGCCAACGGAGAAGACCCCGACTACTTCGAACTGCCTCCAGATCTAGTGATGGAAGTCCCACTCACGCACCCGAAGTACGTACCAACTATAACATCAACAATACAACCCTCCACAGTATAACCCCGAGAACTATAACCAACTAAATCAATTAAAAGGGGTATCAGGGGGTTTTTTCGTTACCAGCTTTATTCCAGCAGTACATATTTCTCTCGAGCTGTGCGTAGCTAATTTTAGTTCCTCCAACAAACTTCTAGCAAATTAAACTTCTGCCTGTTAAAGTCATAAAACATAGAACATGCTCAGCAACATTCGCACAGTGAGTTCAATATTAACGGAATTTCAGAGTATATCATAACCAATATTGAGTATGCAAATTAAAAACATATACTTAAGGAGGTTTAATAGAAAAATATTCTAGCAGACAAATTGGGAAATTCTAGACAGCTTTTATTTTATTTATTTTTATTTTATTTTATTTTATTTCCTAGGACGTTATATTTTCTTGCTAGCGATTGTTTTTAAGTAAAAAAGTAATAAACTGCCGTTGCCATTATTTTGTGAGATTCGAAGTACCTACATCATATTTTCTTATTTTATTTATTTATTTATTCATTTTTATTTTTTTTATTTTTATTTATTTATTTTTATTTTATTTTTTTTGCGAGTTGATGGCTAAAGCATGATGGCTGTGATGTAATGGATACAATACAATGAAACAAATAGACCAGTTTGGTTGTAGCAATTAGGTATCGCAGAGGGAATAGTTAAAGAGTCTAACCCAAAATATTGTTAGGATAGTACCTCTTTTTTGTAAGTTAGGTACCCAATTGTAATAAAAAATGTTTGTTAAGGTTACAACGTAGGTAGTTACAAATACAAGCAAATACTAATTAATTGTAAAACACCGAACGATCTTTTATTTTATATTACTCAGGTATGAATGGTTCGGAGAGATGGGACTGAAATGGTTCGTTGTACCTCTGGTGTCGCATATGATGTTCGACTGCGGAGGTATTCAATTCACCGCAGCACCATTCAACGGCTGGTATATGTGCACAGAGATCGGGTCCAGGAACCTCTGCGATACATCGCGCTACAACCTCCTAGAGGTAAGAGCCCTATGACACGCTCATTCAACATAAACCTTAAGTGAATCTGTATAAACTTACTTTCTTTGGGTGTGTTTAAACTCTTCGGGAGCGTATTTAGCTGGTTTTAAAGCGGATGCCAACTAATGGTGGTGACCTTTGATACGTGAGACTCTGGAAACGTGGCTACGTGGAGGCACGTCTTATCGTACCGGCAACGCCAACATTGGGCTATGGGGTCCAAAAACTAAACTCGAATGCTTAGTAGGTAGGTAGGAACCTCATTTCATTTTTATATTCTCAAGTTTGAGATTTCTCAGTAGAAATAGAAAACAGTTGTCAGTACAAAAGACATACATCTAACACTATCTGCATCCATCTGTACCTAGGGGACAGATCATATATCACAATTTGGATTCTGACTTCTACACTGTTTTTCACCGAGTCTGGTAAAATCCCGATAAAACCAGTCATAAGGATCGACAGTCAATTATAAATTAAGAAGATTGTTTTTCAAGTAGCGCGTAGAATCAATATACCTACTTCGGAAATCTGATAGTTACAACAGTCCTCATAAATCTGTATTTCGAACCGTTTAAGATCATCTGCAAATAAATTTCATTTCATTTCATTTGCAGGCCATTTATATATATATATATATATATATATATATATATATATATATATATATATATATATATATATATATATATATATATATATAATGTTAGTCTCCCTTGTCACATTTTCTACGTTCTTTCACACACTCAGCTTTTTATATGTGAATGATTTTCTGGGGAATCAGTTTATGATATTTAACGTATTCACCTCAAGGACAGTGCCAACTCTTGCCTACAACCTAGTCAAACTCTTAATTTCATCTAATGACCACCTAATTAAGCCTAAATTTTCGTCCGGATTGAATGAAAATTTGTGAAAGTGGAATGCGTCATAAGGATTTCATATTTGCGTAATGGTCAGATTCAATTCGCAATGTTTCATGTTTCCTGTTCTCGGCCTCTGTGAAGAACAATTAAAACACTCAATAATAACATTCCCTACAATAAATAAGGTATGAGTTAAACTTAAAGCTGAGTTAAACATAAAAAATTGGAAAAGCAATTAAATTCCAATGCAGGAGATTCAAATAATTTCAGGCATGAGTTGGCACTTGCCCAGTTAGTCGCTATTCGAAATAACACAGTTATACGTATCCGTCTAACTTGCTATAGCTCTCTATGTCCCTTTATGACTACATGTTTCATCCATGATTGAGCCTCCCGTCTAATGTGTTTCTAGTCTCGCGGTTTGGAAACATTTGGTTTGATTGAATTCCTTTATAGGCATTAACAACTCAAATTTCAGCTAGGTACTAAATCATTTGAATTGTATACAAAATCAAACCTATACTTAGCTTATGTAACTAACACTTAGATGTTTAAAGATTATGATTATTGTCGGGAAGATAGGATACTTCCTGAGGAGATTTCGACAGAACATTTTCATGAAGTTTCTCCTTGGAACTTTGTTGTAAGTATGAAAGGGGTTCATAAGCCTGAAAGTGGAACCCGAGCTTAATTTTCCGACTTGATTCCTGCCGTTAGTCTCTTAATGCCTCTTGACCATAAGAAAACTACACTAACTAAGGACAATTGTATCTTTACCCGTACCCGACCTGCATTTACTTCCCTCATTTATTCCAACCACTCAGATAAGATCGCTACAATAACATCTACTTACGAAATATTAAGGGTATCTACATTCATACTGTAATTATTCGTTAATTAATTTCTCAATTCCAGACTATCGGGCAGAAAATGGGACTTGACACAAGAACTTCAGTATCGCTATGGAAAGATCGAGTTTTAGTTGAAACAAACATAGCCGTCCTACACAGTTTTCAGGTAAATTAGAATTTTGGTTCAATTCCTAACACTAAAATAATGAAAAAGATAGTACCTATCTATATTTATCAACTATATATGTAAATCTGTAATATTATCGTACAATACTGTGTAATTAAATCCAAAAAATTTCAGTATATATCAATTACACTATTTCGAATGCTACGATACTATTTCGAAGTGTCCTTTCAGTGTTTTGTGTACTATTTACTATTCGATAGAAATTTTGTAGATTTTGATAGATTGCAGGAATCAGTAACACGTAAGATATTCACCGATGTGATTTCCATAGAGATTGGCATGGAGTTCCGTTCTATGTGTAATCTGCTGGTAGAGTAATTTATGTTTTTTGGGGGGGAATTAGTATTTGCCTAATAGCCCTGACGCCCTCAATTCTCACTCTTAATTATTTATCTTTTGGTGGCTTGACCTAATAACGTGGATAATAAAACTATAGCTACCGTATATTCCATATATCAGGTTGGGTCTTCCAACAAAATCTAAACGCATTGAAAAGACACTTCTATATCTATAAACTACTTGTCATTAGCAAGAGCCGAGCGAATAGAACACACACTATTTTAAATCTCCAATTACGTATAGCTTCACAATGCAACGATAGTGGATCATCACACAGCAAGCGAGAGTTTCATGAAGCACTTGGAAAACGAGCAGAGGCTCAGAGGTGGCTGTCCTGCTGACTGGGTCTGGATTGTCCCTCCTCTGTCGGGCTCCGCAACGCCTGTTTTCCACCAGGAGATGCTTAACTATTTCCTCTACCCAGCTTACCACTATCAGGTGAGGGATCTAATGCAATTAAACATATATTTTCACTAATTTCGGGGCCATACACTTGTCAAAATATCATGTTAGATATATAGATAGATAAATCGTACATTTGTCAAAGTTACAAAATACAAATAAACCATACGGCATGGTTAGTTAACCTTCTGCTGGAAGTCTGAGCTTTACGATGAAATTTTAAATATTGAGCAAGGTACCTAAAAATGAAAGTAATAACTGGTTGAACAACGCCACAAAGTTTAACTGTCTATGAGTGGATTTGGCGAGGGAAAATGCAGTTTCGTTATATATTTATTAAAACCGTCAACATAAAATATTCATAAGACGTATTCATTATTCATCCGCTCTGTTACATGAACTACATTATTTTGTGTGCTTTAGGAGCCAGCATGGAAAACGCACATATGGAAAGATACGGACGGTGAAAATAAAAAAGAAAAGAGAAAGTTTCGATTCAAACAGATTGCTAGGTGAGTTGCTTTATGTTATGCTTTAATATATTATGCTTCATTATATTATGTTTTATTATATTATGCTTCATTATATTATGCTTCATTATATTATGCTTCATTACAATATGCTTCATTATAATATGTTTTATTATATTATGCTTTATATTACGATTTTTAACATTCCACTTTCACAACGGAACATGTTATTAATATGGTGACTAAACTTTAGAAAGCATGCACTTCAAAATGATTGGGACTTGACCTGATGTATATTAAAGTGTTAGGTTATAAATCATTTACGTTATAAACTTTTCCAACTCCCTAAATACACCTGGAAGAGATAGGATGAAAATGGTCCAAAAATGTTAGGTATTCCGAAATGTATGTAGGAAAAGTAGTTTGAGACCTTGCACCATATTTTACATAGCTAATTTATTATATTTCAACCGCAATTAAATTGTCACAAATATTTATCAAGTATTGACATAGGTATGTCTTACCGCGGGGGGTCATGAAAAATTGTGTTATACGGAGAAAAAAAATCGTTACGCGGTACCATTGAACATATTCGGTAACTATACAGCAGCAATGAAATAGCACTCTTCGGTTGCATTATTAATGGTCTAAAATCTTCATTACAACGGGCAATTATTGATACCGATAAACAACTGTGGTTACTATTATCTTTAGGTTTTGAAGTAGGTATGATTTCTGAAATCAGTAGTTTTCTAATTGAGGTATTTTCAACTTGTTGCTTAAATCAGCAAACAAACGTCCCAAGAACTAAACAAGAAAACAAACGAATGATAATTAAACGATAAACTTTTACCTAAATTACTAATTGAAATTATTTTGACTGACAAATACACACCTTGACGGAATTTATTATAATCACGTGGAATGTCTCTGGAAACTGTATTAGAAAAGTTCATTCTTCAAACTCTAATATAATTTACATCTTTTCTGTATAGAGCCGTTAAATTCACGTCCAAACTGTTTGGGAATGCTCTCTCCAAGCGGATCAAAGCCACCATCCTGTACGCGACGGAGACCGGAAAATCGGAAATGTACGCCAAGAAGTTGGCCGAAATCTTTAGCCACGCCTTCCATTCCCAAGTAAGTAGCATGAAATTCTGTTCGTATCATCACTGAATAGTGATGAAATAGTGACCTCGAATAGCGGCATTCAGTTAATTCTTACAGTTGAAAAGGTTAATGACCCACCGCACGCAATTCGTTAAAGAAAGTTTCAAAAACATTAGTCTTGAAAAAATATTACTCAAGATGAAAAGGTAGTTTTTTTACTATCGTCAATTCTAGTTTGTGTAAAAATAGTACATATATAATTAACAAATGTTGAAAAAATTAATAAAATATTTTCCAATATACTTTTAGATAGTTATCCATGAGAAAATCTATTCAATGAAGTTTTTGAAATGAGAAATGTAATTTTTTCAAACACATTATACTCGATTGATGGATAAATTTGATAGTAAAACACAAGCCACATTTTTCATTTCAGGTGCTGGCGATGGACGAGTACGACACAAGCAAGATAGAACACGAGGCTCTGCTACTCGTGGTTGCTTCCACGTTTGGGAATGGCGATCCTCCTGAAAATGGACAAGTGAGTCACAGTTAACAAAAATTAAAACGAAGAAAATAAATAATAAATCAATAATGGTTATTTTTTTCATCCCTCTACCCAGTATAAGACAAGTATATAGATATATGATAAAGAAAGGCATTGCTGCTGCCCACAGAAAGATATGACGAGAATTCAATTTTGAATGTGTTCCGAGAAAAGTTCACAAGCAACATCGTGGAAATCT
Organism: Adelphocoris suturalis; assembly: GCA_030762985.1. Taxonomy (NCBI): domain Eukaryota; kingdom Metazoa; phylum Arthropoda; class Insecta; order Hemiptera; family Miridae; genus Adelphocoris; species Adelphocoris suturalis. The sequence goes on from CM061041.1 coordinate 42,429,400, forward strand.
TTGCAAGCCTTTAGTATTGAATATCAGGATCTAAATATGGATGCTGATTATGTAAACCAATAAAAAGCAATTACAGGTACATATAATGTGAGAACTTTATTAATTGACCTATTTATAGGGGAACAGTATGAGGTTTATGCCGAAATCCATACGGAAGCTGAGGATGGCAATACATTGAACTCTCATGGCCTATGACTTGGGTACAAACCGTGGGTGGACAATAAACCCAACCATCCAAAGAGAATCCAACGACACCATAGGACAGCAGATACTGAGAAAAAACAAAACTATGAACCACGCATGCCGTACCTAACAAAACTGTTCAACACAACATTCCACCGATGGAAGTGTTTGGCTTTGCTTTGGGGGCAAAGATACCACATCAAAGACGCTTGAAACTTATAGGTTTCCCAAAGCAAGATTAAAAATATGGAAAATTTGTCTAACGATCCTCAGATATACGTAGGGCATAATACAGTTTTCTTTAAATGACCGACCTCCCAGCCCTCACCCCGAATTTCGGAAAGTATCTATAATCAATTAATAACTCCAATGCAAAATACCATCAATGATGCGCAGATCGCTTTGTTTTAATTTATAATAAATTCGTTTCTCTCAAAAAATTGTTTCATTTAGGCCGACGGGAAGAATGTGTATATTTAATCCTTTCGTCAAATACAGAATGATTATAGATAGATACACTGGAGGCTAAAATTGTAGAAATGGTTTTAAGAGAAAAACTTGAAATAATTAAAATGATGATAATTGTATTATAATTTACATCACATTAACACCCCAACAGTTAAGCCCACATTTCGGACAACTTATACAATTTTATAGGAGCAAAAATTAATAATAATCCGAACAACCCTCGTTCTATCATTGAAGATCATTGAAAATGACCTTGTATATAGTCTGAATAGAATGTAGGAAGAATCAAATACATGAATGGAGAATTTAATCGGAATAGAATCTTGAGCATCTAACAACACTACCAAACCATAGGAATTTTTCCCAAACCAAGATGATATTTTCATCCATTACAATACATAGTAAGCTCAATTATGTGGTAATGCCTACTATCACTCCTCTAGCCCAGAAATCACATTAATATTCGTATCTATCACCCGAAAAATCGCTTCTAATGCCGAAAGATTCTACGCTCAACACTACATTTTTACCTTTCTAACTTGAAGGGAAATTGTCAAAATTTAATTTTTATATCATGTAGGTATTCTACAAAATTTATATTATAGTATTCTATAAAATAGCAACAAATAAAAAACTGATCTGTAATCACCACTATCTACAATCTTCACATTCTCTGAAAATTTCATCAAAATCGGATGAAAACTGTGGAAATTGAGCTTGTTACAGGGACATTCGGATACACGACAGACGGACACGGAACGAAAGAATGGTCGAAAACGTAAAATGCGAGTGGAATTTGGGTTTTGGAGATAAAAAATTTGTCTTCTCCTGAATGTGAAAACATTGCTCCTGCTACTTATAGGTAGACTCAAAAGCAATAGTAATTGAATAAAATAGTAACTATAATATTTAAAGTACAACGCAGCGTATCTTAGTTGTGCGGCGTTCTTGATACTAAAATCCGCACGGCCGCTCGGTCTTGAGGGTCTTGCAGAACTGACAACTCGCTAAGAGGGCTTCATATTCGATACCATCTTAAATCATGATTTAAAAACTGTAGAGTTCACCTCAGATTGTCATTATGCCTGTCCTCCTATAACTGACGAAAAATATTCCTCCGACTTTGATACTACGTACAATGAATTGATTGAAAAACAATATCCAATCATGCAGCATGATCGTGTGACCGAAGATAAATTGTTTTGAAATATGAGCACTTTCAGTGCACAGAATATGTTAAAATTAGGAATTTTAAGGGGGAAAAACTTTTTCTTAATTATATTCTGCTATGCAAACCAATTTTTTTGGAATCTTTCCAATTTTTCAGTTTTTATGAGTTGTACATTTTTAGTATAATTTCGAGCACAAATTTATTAATATTCTACTTGTAGTTCATCAACTTTTTCTGAGTAAATTTCTGCTTAAGAATATAAGCTTAAACAAATTTTCAGCCGTTTTTGGTCATTTTTGGTGATATTTTATCACTTTTTTAATTAGACCAAGTTATTAAGCTCCAAAAAGTGTTACCCAATGGAGACAGCCTTTCTTCTGGAATGCTTGATTTTTAAAGCGTAAAAACGAATTCTGTATCTCAATCCTGAAAAACGTTAGGTATCGTCTGGAATGACGTATAAATATACGACGCTTATATAATTTTATTTTTCTTTGTCGATGATAGTGATTTATTACTGAAAATTACAAACCAAAATCATTTATTTAGCTTGTGTTTCTATGGGTTCTTAAAAGCAAAGTACTGCTGATAAATCAGACCCGTAGATTCATAAAAATTTCTTATTAGGAATATTCTGAGATAAGTAGCTTTTATTGTTATTCCTTCATCAATTCGCAAATGAGACTTTTTCTGAGTATCCATAACAGTAAAAACCAATTTCACCCTGGCAACTTGAATATTCACCTAACGAAAATTACTGGGAAGCCTCACATCAAATCTTTGTCTTTAAAAACTCATGGGGAAACTCCTATTTGCCCAAATTATAAATACAGATAAACATTTTCTTTCTTTTTTTAGGATTAAGTTTTAAAAGGTAACGAAGCTCGAAACCAGTGGTTTTCGGGAGGGCAAAGAGAGTCCAGTTGCATCGTGCAAGAGATTGGTCTGACGTCCTATAATTTTAAAGCTTTATAACGACTGATGTACGATTTAATTGGAACAAGAACTGATGCAAAACACCCCTAGCTAAGTACTTATTGGTTGGGAACAAAACAATTTGAAGCCTTTCTTAATCTATAGTGTTCCAGTGAAATTAGGCACTAATCCATAACTAAAAGTAAGTTAGTAGTGTATAAGCACTCACCAATTTGCCTCTAGATCATTGAGAGATCATTTCCTTTTAAAGAAAAGTCATTTTCGTAGATACCTTAGAAATAAATAAGGGCCAAAAGCATTTGAATAATATAAAGCATATGATAACATTTCTTCGTGAGAAGTACTTATAAACTTGGTAATTTTAAACCTCAAAACTACATAATACGTGATTTCTGATGAGTTGGTCTAATCAACCTCTTGAGCAGATGCCTAAGTGAAAAATACGATAAAGGAATATTTATCAACAGAAATTATAAACGAATGTATTCTTACATCAAAATAATGAATTTCCAAGATTAAAACACAAATAGTGGGGTAAATAACAATGTAAGAATTGTATGTAGATTGTAATACTGGCTTCACCAACAACCTGTGTAGTATATTCCTTTTGAAAAATCAGTCATTCAACCTGACTTTGAAGTTGCAGGACACCAATATATATTTACCTGAATAGGACCCAGATCCTGAATAGAAACGTCGTAAATAAAAAATGAAAAGGAGCCAGATCCTAGATAGAAACGTCATAAATTTAAAAAAACATCAAACCCGCGACTTGCAAAAATTTTTTTCTTGAGCATTTCTTCATTGGTGATCTTTATTACACGGTTCCGGAGATAATCCGTATTGAATCGTAAAAATTAACCGAAAAAAATAATAACGATTTATGACAGGTAACAAAATTCTTTAAAATTTTCGAACGTTCCACAACTTTGCGAAAATTGGGTATTAATGTAAAGGAAGCTCATTTTCTGTATTCATGAGCTATAATTAAACATTCACTTACCATTTTCTAATACTCTAACCTTGAATATGGAATTATTATTACTATTACATATATTTAACTTCAAACTGAACGTTTGTTACAGAGTTTTGCTCAGTTTTTGTACACGATGAAGATGGACGAAAATGGGATGTCTAACGGACACGCTTCAACCAAGTAAACCCCGTTTCATATTACCATATTTACCAAATCCTTAACATCGTCCGCTGAAGACTATGCGATTTTAATATTAGCAAATTTACTAAATAACTGCGTCTAGGCTGATTAGTTTTAATCCTCATGACATCGTATCTGCCTGTGGCTATCAATAGTTACCGAAGGAACGTGGATATTGACGTGGCTATTCTGAGCAATAAATAATTGAACAACAACGGCATTTAACATACAATTTTTAACAAACTAATTTGAATTATATTTCACAACCATTTCTGCGTACATTCTTTTTTTTACGTAGAATAAGTTTTACGAAGACCTAATTGCCAAGAAATTACAAATGAAAATGTCACGAAATACCATCACGGTGAACCTATAGGGATCATTTCTTTGTTATCCAACCTACTAAGCTAAAATTTGGAATGGAGAATCCTTGAGACGTATAAAGACAAATCAGAAAGTCTAAAGCCCCCAGATCAGCTACGTGCGATCTAGAGCTAAGTTCTTTGCTATTCAACCTATGACGCTAAAATTTGAAATGGAGAACCCTTGGGACGTCTAGAAACGAATCATGAAGTCTAGAGCCCTCAGATTAGTTGAATGAGGAGCTAATTTGTTGTTATTCAATCTATGAATAGCACATTTTTACATTGAAAACCTAAAAACGTATTCGACGCTCATCACTCTTTAGCCTTTAAGCGTAAGGTTTTTTTTTTTTTTTTTTAACACAGAATGTGTTTTTGCGATGACCTACCGAAAAAAAATCGTCACAAAAAACCGACAGAAAAAACCGTTATGCGCCTTTTATAATGATTTTCACGTACAACCAAGCCGTTGGTAGGGAAATGGAACTTCCGCAATTTTAATCGCACAGAAATCGTTCACCATTCGTTGGAAAGCTCCTGATTTATCCAACCATATTATGTTAACTACTGCGAAGTGCGTGGCCATCAACCTGAGTTATGAGCATGGTTATTTGAATCAATTGTTTACACACAGATGATCATACTCAATAATTGATATTGTCAACATGATTGCAACCGCTTGTAAATTTTCTTATGATTTTCACGTACAACCGAGCCGTTGGTAGGGAAATGGAACTTCCGCAATTTTAATCGCACAGAAATCGTTCACCATTCGTTGGAAAGCTCTCAATTTATATAGTATTTTTCTTGTAGTTACATATTTATTTATATAATATTTATAGGGTTTTAGACCAAATTAAATGTCTAACAATTATTTATTTTATTATTGCCAAATATTGTTATTATTCACGTGCAACCAAGCCGTTGGTAAGGAAATAGAATCATCGCAAAAACACATTCTGTGTTCCTATGATTTCATACAGAGTATGGAAAAAGAAATAAACCGGGGGGTGCAGGGGGGCGGAGCCCCCCGCCGAGGCGCAAAGAGCCGAGTTTTTTTTTGCTATTCATATCCATACAATTGCTTGTCAATAGGCCTTAGTTACTTTACCATTGCGTTTGGTATTAGTTACCATTAAAAAATATATAAATTTATGTAGCTTGTGTAACAATCGATCACTAATTAGTCTGCCTTTGAAGTTGGTAACACTATTGTGAGTTGCACAATATACCTATGTCACTAAATGCCTACGTTTTGTGCGCTTTTCGTTATTTTTGTTTTGTTCGTATTTGCTTCATTACGTTTTTTCTAGTTATGTTCCTCATATCTCGCGTCCCTAATGAAGATTGTCATAATATTTTCAGGGAAGTAGTAGGTATTTATTTAATGTAAATATTATCATATTCACCATAATCGTAATCATTGATTTTTATTTCATTGCGAATTGGGGTTACATAATACAGGTTAATTACATCAATTTCTGTATTTGATGAGTGTCACATACAGCTTTTAATTTGGAGGATTTCATAATGATATCATAATGATGTTCTTCTACCATTTCTTATACTTTTACCTTAAATATTCTAAGCCCCTTCATATTCAATCTAAAGACTAGGTACTTGCCCACAAAATCTACTGAAAAGAAAAAAAGTTCTCCATTTTTCACCCGAATTGCATAAAATCAAGCAGTTAAGACAAAAATTAATCAGAGCAAAATCGATTACTTTAAGTAGCTCACTAAACTGGCTATTTTCGTTTCGTACTATCTAAGCTACGTTTGCGCTCTTTGTTATTTTCACCATTGTATATATACTGTGTACTCATTTTCATCTCTAGGCAAAGATAATAACTGCTTACACTTTTTTGTGATGTCCTCATTTCGTCCTCGTCTTTGCCCTCATTGAAAAGCCTAGCGAGCTCTGCTTCCTTCATCAAAGCCAACAGCCAAATCGATCATGTGGCCTCGCTGGAAAGGACAGACTCCTTCCGCGGATCAGTCACGGACGCTGACATTTTCGGACCCCTGAGCAACGTGAGGTCAGTACCTATCTCAATCAGTCATCGTGTTATTTGTTCATTCACAATCAAAATAAATAAGAAGAAATATTTAATACTGCACGTTTTGCAATTATTTATGTGTTGATAAATTATTTCATATGTATAGTCATACTAACAGTTTACTCATTTGGCCTTTTGAGTTTGACATCAAAGTTGAGGGTGATAAAGTATTTTTGAAAATTATTCGTATTTCCCCAAAAAGATTTCCCCAACACAGAACAGATATATATTGCTTAAGAAATTTGTTTCCTAGGACACCATCTGAATATGAGCTTAACTCAAACTGAAAACATATCTTTACAAACCAGAAAGATTTATGTAAGTGTTCCTACGTGTCTTGTCCTTTGCTGCTATATATTTAAAACAGGTTAAGAGGCTTCATAGGATTTAACAATTCTACCTCTGTTGCGGGTTTCTGTTTCCATAATATAAGAAGAGCACTCTTGCACAACTATTGACAGAAGCCCATCTTACATGTTGTGTATTTTATATCGTACTATTAAACAACCCCCTCTTAAACAACCACGACTATATTTATGTATGTTGTACGAAAAATCCGTAATTATTTGGATAGTGAATCTAGGATGGGACGAATGTGAGAGGGTAATTTGCTGCACGTAAAGCCAATAAAATTATCTACAGATAATTATGTATGATATAATACTACCGATAATTTTTAACACAGAATGTGTTTTAGCCATGGACTAACTAGCCGAAAATGGAACGCGGGATGGGAACGAAATGTGTGACGGATGATTTTCACGTACAACCGAGCCGTTGGTAGGGAAATGGAATTTCCGCCATTTTAATCGCACAGAAATCGTTCACCATTCGTTGGAAAGCTCTTGATTTATCACGAATTTATTTCGTATTTTTTTTCGTAGTTTCATACTATAACTATATAAATTGATGTTATAAATGAATAGTAAAAAATGACGCTTGTTTGGTTGTCACTTGGTTGCGCGACAACGCAAACACATTCTGTGTTTCAATAATTTCGTCCGAAGTATGTAAATAGAGGTAACCGGGGGTCCAGGGGGCTTGCCCCCTGGCGAGGCGCGGAGCGCCGAGTTTCATTTTGTCATCTTTCCGGTCAACGTTTCTATGCCAGCAGACAACGCTGGGTGCAATGGTACAATGCTAGTTGCATACGAGCAATAGCCTAACGCCTAGCAAAACATTGTAATTGGTGGAAGTGTGATTTATTATTTATTTTATTTTTAGTTGAAGAAGGCACACAATAATTTTGTATGTTCATTTTAATTGTATGCATATCCAATGAATGACTAAAGTTTTAAAAATTCCAGTTATGCAGCATGATTTTCTAAGCAAATTTTCGTTAACTATCGTATTATTTTACATTGTTTTGAAATTTGAGCGCTAAAAGTTGCTACCACTTTATGGCAAAAACTCGTCCTAAATAATATTCTGCGATTCGTAAAAGATTTTGGATTTTTAGCTTATTTGGCAGTTTTGGTTGATTTTTAGCTAATCTTAACGAAATCTCGTATTATGTTACTCTGTTTTGATATTTGAGCATTTTGAGTGCAAATACCAATTTCATGAGGAAAAACGTATCCGAAATAATATAGGACTCATTTTATAATGCCTTAAAACGGTTTTCAATTAAGAAAACTTTCAAAAACTTTGATTTTAGAATTTTTGGAGCCATTGCAATAGCTTCATTTTTTACGAAAATTCGTTAAAAGCATACCATAACAGCTAATCCCTGACTGAGCTCTATATTAATTGAGCTAATGTTTTTCTAGAGTTGTTTACAGGAGTGATTGTATAACAGACATTTGTTTATGGGTCATCCTCTATTGTTACTTTAATTCACTCATTATTTCACCAGGATCATTGGTCGAAGGGAACGTTATTCGGTTCTAGCGCAGCAAACGGGCTCTTCCGGCAAGACTATTTGTCAAGGAATTAACTCTGCGCAAGGAATTAACTACCCTTCATATTGAAGGGTCCAAAAACCGTTAAAAAAAATTTCATTTTGAACGACGTCTATATTCAACTCTTACCAATATTGTTCATTTTTCAGTAGTTGGTAGATTTTTGATAACCAATATTTTATTCCTTCACAATAGGTTCGCCGTATTTGGGCTGGGCTCTAGCGCGTACCCAAATTTTTGCGCTTTTGGCTCCTACGTTGACAACCTTTTGGGCGAGCTTGGTGGCGAGCGGCTTATGAAGCTGACAACGGGGGACGAGATGTGCTGTCAAGAAGGTGCCTTCAAAAAATGGGCTCCTGAAGTCTTCAAAGTGCGCTCTTTTTCATCTCCGTTATTGGATGTTGAAATGATTTACCATATTATTCATATATTTAATAATTTGTTGCATGTAGCAGTTGAGTAGAGAAAACTTACCGATTTGTGATGGTTACCAATGCTGATTTTAGAAAACCTAAACTTCACTCATCTAATAAATTCAATCTTTCGCTCTGAGTAACTTACCATGTGTTAACGTGATTAAGGGTGTAAGAGAGTTATCGGTATCGATGGAAATCTAAATTAGTAGTTATTTGGTGACTTTCGTTCGTTAAAATACGGTTGAATATCAAAGCAAAAGCATTAATGCGTAACTTACATTCATAAATTGAGAAACGACTGAATTTAAGATAGAAGGAACTATTTACTCATTAAACGAAGAACGGACAGCAAGTTTTCTAGCACATATCCATTCCAGACCCTCCTCCAACCTTTCTTTTGCTCAGCGATTGTAAAGTAGATTTTAGGATCTTCAAATTCTTGATATCCAAAATCATTGTTTGAATCGCAAATTATTCTTTAGGCATGTTTATTTTGCCACCTGAACTGGGCACCTTCCAAATCTTAAGCAGGCAAAAATTAAGGCAAAAATCTTAAGGCTCCAAAATTTTTACTAAGGAATTGACTACTTGATGTAATGTATTGTTGAGATGCGAGCTTGCGAACATCCAGACCACCAAACTATACACATCATTCTGACCTATACGTCCAACTAATCTGAATTTTTACTTAAGCGATTGACTCCTTTATGTTATATGTTTTTGAGATGCGACCTTGCGAGCATCCAGGCCACTAAACTATACACATCATTTTGATATACATGTCCTACTAATCTGAATTTTTACTGAGGGATTGACTACTTGTTATTTATGTTTGCGATGCGAGCATCCAGACCACCAAACTATACACATCATTCTGACCTTTATGTCCAACTAATCTTAATTTATAAATACATCCTTCTAATGTGTTTAAACGCTAGATGGGTTTGAATATAGCGTGGGGACACATACGGAACTTTTTGACCGTGTGTTTTTGACCGTGAAATAGTTCCGTGTGTGCTCCCACTTTTTCCATTACATATTTCTCATGTATGCAAAGGAGAAAGTATCATGAAAACATGGGAAAGATGAGACTCCGAGATTTCCGAAATAGTCGTAAAATTCAAAATTCAGATTTACATTGGTTTGAAAGTGAGGACAAATACGGAACTACACCTGAGAATTGTGGTAACTCTTGAATATTACGCGGAAATAATTTTAGTGCACGGGGCTGATAAGCTACGGAAGTATTTGGGACCAGGTTTTGCGAATGCCGACGGGTCACAATCTATGTTTTTATAGGTGAAATGCAAACATCGCTAGCTCCCTCCACCATATTAACAGCCTGGTCAGCTGTATATCAGCTTTTTACATTCCGTTTGAAATGAGGTTGTAATTTTCATCGGGAAAAAAAGGACAGAGGGAAAATTGCGGTACAAAAATTTTGCAATATTATCAACGTTGTCCAAGTGTGATGTTAGAGCGTTTTACCGTATAAAAACAACCAGTATCAGCTCAATTACATTATCAAGCCCATAGTTATGAGAATTGAACGAAATCTGCACATCATTAGAACACTTCAAAATAGATTAAATTAAATTCTTAAAAATATTCGCATTGGTAGGTTGCAACCATGTTGAACTATAGGTTCTTCTTTGGTCGCTGGTGTATGTCCACAATTGTTTAGGGATGTTAAAATTTACAACACGCACCAAGGGTGTTCAATGTCTATTTGCTTTGCACGCTCATCCGAATAGTAATCTTATTGTAGTAGTCTTCAATTATAACGGATTTCATCATTTGATCTAATGCAGTAATCGATCTATCCTGTCAAGAATATTGCTCTGTCAGGAGATGTATTTAAAAGTTTATTGAGCATAGTGCACAAGTTCGGAACCCAACCATTCGTTTTTGCTAAATTACCGTATGAACTCAAGCTCAATTTTGGTGACGATTGAGAAGCAGTTGGTTCTATCAAGAAAATATGTAAGTCCATTTAGCTTGCTAGCATGTGCTGCCTTGAAAATGAATCAACCGATAGGTTCAGGAATCTAAAACTATTCATACATAACCAATCGATCTTGACATTTTTAGGATAGCGTATAACTTTCTCTCAAATATTTCCTATTTGTACCTACTATAAATTATTAAAAATTTTATTATATCGGCATTGACTTGTATTATTCTTGCTAGAGTACTTAGTTATATTACAAACCAACTTATGTGCCTTTTATTATGGCAGCAACGCAGGCTGATCCAAAATTGTTTATTATATTACTCAAAAGTACAAGGGAACTACTTGGAAGTACTTGGTATTTATGGAACGACCTATTCCATTTCGTTATTCTATATTCGAAAGGTGGTACTAGGTGCTTATATTAATTGCACTCGTGTAAAAAAAACTTGTGTTTGCAGTTGGCGTGTGACACATTCTGTCTGGATGATGAGACGTTTTTGGAAGCAACGCAGGTTCTTCAATCTGAAGCTATTACCGCGGCATCGGTCCGATTTGTCGAATCATCTCCAGATGACGTTGAAAAAGGTGAATTTACAAAGATAATGAGATCAATAATGAAGTCAAGTATGAAATTTCTTGAATCATCTTAAGCTCTCTATAGTTGTTATGGTGTAATTTACGTAACTCATTCACCTACAATATAGATGGCGTATGCATGATATAAATGTGAATTAAAGCACTATAATCTTTTTTATAAACCAGCCCTTTCTCACTGCCACAACAAGAAAGTCCACAAGTGTCCACTGATAGGAAAGCGCAACCTTCACGGCAAAGGCTCTGCGAGAGCGACGCTTCTCCTGGAGATCGGCATCAACGGAGGAATCGAATACGATCCTGGTGATCACGTTGGGGTTTTAGCGTGCAACAAGAAAGAGCTGGTGGAAGGCATCATCTCACACCTCGACTGCCCCATCGACCCAGACAAGCCTGTTCAGCTGCAGGCTCTGAAAGCTACCCACACCCCAGACGGTTCGTGCACTACAATAAATTATTCCGTGACCAGGGTCAATAAAACTTACTTTTTACTTGAATAGTAATTCCTATTGTATAATTTCAGTATAGCACTAATTTACCGCAATTTTCCTAATGAGCTCGTGATTATTGATGAGTGCCTCCCCCAAAGTACAGCGAAGACCAACATAATATATGCCAAAAGATGTCACTATCACTTTCTCTGCTAACCCACCCTGGTTTAGGTCATGTTAAAAAGGTACAGTCCGTGACGATTACCGTCTCATTAAGCGGCTAACAATTCAGAAGAAAAAAAACGGGTTTTATATGCAAATATTGAAAAATAAGTTGAGCAGCTATTCACACAGGAAATGTACACAGTTCATATTGTATAGACCCTCAATAAATATTATCGAAATAACATCAGAGCTATATATTTTAAACACACAAAAAAGTTCAACAATTCACACAATAAGTGGTGAAAAAAAATATTACAAGATTACTCAAAACCTTTTGGAATTAATATTTTAAAAAAATCCAGTGAAACATCCAGATCACTAAATTTCTTAGCCTCACATGGAGCAAACAGATTGGTTCGTATAAAAAAAATTTTTTTTTTTTTTTTTTTTTTCGAAAATAGGTGAAACTTGTAATTTAGGTCAAGGTACATGGGTTACAGTGGAATCAGTGTATCATTTCCTACAATAAATCATCTAGACCGAACTTTACAAAACAGTGCGACGTTCGCTAATTTGGCTGTGGCTCAAATTCACTCGCAAAATGTAAACGATCGTGGCAGAAAATTTAGGAAATCAGAGATCGTTGCAGCTGGACTGTATATTTAACTAGATTCTTGATAGAAGTGAAAATAGCAATGTCTTCCAGACGATAACTCCTCTCAGAAATGAGATTGAAAAACGAGTTATTTCGTCGAAAAATCAATTAGTTCTAAAAAAAAAATTGGTAGGACTCATTCGAAGAACTTTTTGGGCACAATAGCGAGCTCAAATTTCACAGAAATGTGTACTTAAAAATCACTACGAACGGCAAAAACTTTTTTTTCTCTCTTTTTTTTAACGGTAGGTACCTATTTAAATGTAGTTACAAAGTTGTTGCTGTTATTGTTGAATTGGTGTTGTTTTTGTTGCATGATTCAATCAATCACAGGGGGCAGTGGTACTTTTAATTACTAAATACCGGAGGTACCCAGAAATCCTGTATTTAACAGCAAATAGGTCTTCTACGGCCTCTCTAATGAATCGAAACTGCACTTATTATACTTGGTCGATTACAAAGCTTTATTATTGAAAATACTCGTAGTAAACCAGAATGCATGATAAAGGAAAGCTTCACGCTTTCAGTCACTCTCGGTTGATGGTATCGGTGCCACTGCTTTGCTATAACATTATGAAAGGGAGACGGCGGAAGTTGGCCGCGGATCTACAAACACAGGCTGCTGTTGGCTTCGTAATTACGGAAATGAACATCGAGGTACTGTTAAATGGTGTGCCAAGGCTTTGCTGAAAACGATCGTGGGAAATTGCTGTCATTCTCTTGAGCAATTCAACGGTTAAGGTTGTTGGGGTTTTGTACACTTGAGCTCATTTACATTTGAATGGTTCCGTCATTTATAAAAATCGCCGTCATTACACCTCACAAACCCAAGATGCACATTTGCCAATCAAAATCACGGTTTGATGCTTAGTTACATTAACGAAAGTGGCAGTTCAGTAGGTACTTGTGTAAATGATTGGAGTGTGTTGGATATTGGTATTTCCCCTTCTCGATTCTTCTAACTGCCGCTTCTTGGGATAATTCCTGGGCTTTTCAGCTTTCAGGATATCCTCTGGGTGTAGTGTAGCACGCTAATCGTCCCAACCAAAGGAAGGGGTAACTTCTTCATTTCCATCACTTCCTTGTCATATGGTAGCAGAGCTTGGTTCTGAACCACCACCCCCACCCCATCCCCACTCAACCCCTCTATTATTTACTGTCCTGACACCTCTACCCCCCCCCCCTCCTACCATGGAAACCATATCCGTTAAATAAGTTTTTAATTTTTTCACGATTTTTTGTGAACATGCATGATTTTTTTCACCCATGTGGGGAGGGGTGGAGCGGGTGGAAAATTTCAGGGATTTCGAATCAAAGGTCTTCTGCACCTAGAGCAAGTTGGAAGCAGAAACTAGTCGAACGGTAGTAAACCCAGTAACGTGTCAGGGCAAGTAGATAGAGTTGAAGAGAGTGTCCGCTAAATGCTTCAGTAGCGCTTTAGCACAGATGAATATTTATTTAATTTAACAATTTACACCTGATTGCTAAATTCTGTATCTTTTTGAATATGATGTATGAATAATATATACCTAATTTTGGAGATAATTACGTTGTTGTCATAATCTCGATAACACTAACTTTTCTGTTGCCAGTGTACTTAAATGTTTTCAACGCTCCATTTTCCAATGCACTAATCTGCATTTTTTACTGTACAGGTATCGTCAGAAATTGGACACCACACGAAAAACTGCCAAAATGCTCGTTGCGAACGCTCCTCCTTAGGTTCCTGGATATCACTACTCCGCCCACTCCCAACCTTCTACAGTTCTTCAGCTCTTGTGCAACCGACGAAGCTGAACAAAAACGTCTTAATCATCTCGCTACGGTAAATAATTTATCCATAATCATTACGACAGTGATGTACAATGATGTACTTATGCTGGATGCAACTTTGCATCCAAAGTTTGTAGGGAACCAACTAAGATCTAACAGGCACAGCCCCTGACCATTTCATCAAAATCGGATCTAACAACCTGATCAGGCGCATGCACACATATTAATGTTAATCTAACGGCAAACTAATTTATAAGGGTCCGTCTAGGAGCTAACCCGCATAATCGCTGAAAATTTTATCAAAATTGAACTGAAAATGACAGGTCTCTATAATAGTTAGTAGGTATACAGGGTGTATCGCAAGCAGATGACATTACTCAAGGGGATTAAACTCCCCTTGTAGTTCAGCGCCGCCAACGGCACCTCTTTATCTCAATCCGTTCCAGTGATATGTCGTTTTTAAGGTTTTATCGAAAAAAACCGCGGGTTTTGTCATAGGAACCCCAATTTCTCCATTTTACTTAACTTTATTTTAATATTCGACCCCATTTTTGGAATCAGCGTTAAATTTTACATAAGAATGGTGCACCATGGTTCTTGAAAAGTACCATCTAAAAACCCTAATATCCATTCAAATGTTTACCGTTTCTAAAAAAGTAACATTTCTTATAATACATGAAGGTTTGCTACGTTTCTATTTAAAAAATGCTTAAAAAAATGCGGGATCTCACAAAAGTTGAGAAATTTAATCAGCTTTTCAACGGTATGCTCAACGTAATGTTTATTTTTTAATTTTCTAAATCTGAAATAAATAAAAATTATCATAGAATAAATTAAAATGTTAATTTTCTACTAAGTAAATGGTAACTTTTGTACTTGAACCAGTTGAACTTTAAAAAAAAAACCAAAATTAAAGTTGCTGGGACAGACCCTTCTTGGATTTTGGACCTTCTATTAAGCGATATGTATTATTTAAGCATTTAACCATAAACTTGGAGGGGACCTTCAGTTATTGATTTTTTTTTTTTTTTTAACTGTTCGGATAACTGCCATTAATTATTCTCCTCGACCTAAAGTACTAGTTTCACTTTATCTCTACTATAATAAATTTATGAATTTAAATAATTTAGGAACCCGTTGCTATCAATAGTGCTCCCAAATATCCTTCATTATCGATTCAACCTAGTAATATATTCATTCGACATCCACATTACTTGATTAATCAGGATTCAGCTGCCTATGAAGATTGGAGACATTGGACATTCCCGAACCTCTTGGAAGTGTTTGAGGAGTTTCCATCGGTGAAACCTTTGCCAGCACTCCTGGTAGCACAGCTGACACCGCTCCAGCCTCGATACTATTCCATTTCGTCTTCCCCCGCCCTCTACGCCAATCAAATTCACTTGACAGTCGCCGTTGTCAAGTACCGCACTCAAGGTAACACGACTCACTTTGCATCAGTCTACTGATAGAACTTGTACATTTTTATTTCATTTTATTGAAGGCGAAGTTTTTTCAACATACAATCGTAATGGTTTATTATTTTCAATAACAACCCTTTGTAATCGATCAAGAGAAAATTTTTTTAACCCCCCTCAAAATATGCCGGTTTACGTTTCAAGATAAGTAAATTTCAAAAATCTTATGCTTTTCTCCCAAACTGCTGACTGGACCAACTTTATGAAATTGGCTCAAAATCATACATCGGTCAGGGATGTGCTAGAAACATGGGCATCACTCTCGAGCAACATCGTAGTACTCGCATTTAAGGGTTGAAATACTAAAAATTTGATATCGCAAACCCTTTCTAAATAAAATGGCATTTTTTTGTTTGATTTATGGACAAATAGGTCCAATAAATCGAATGAGATTATCAAGGTTGCTGTAGTGTCGTGAAGTGGTGGGGAAAATGAACTATACTGTATTTACACTTTATCAACCTCATACCAAAATCATATTATAATCATTCATATTAACATTTCATAATCAAATTATTATAGTAATCGTAATGCATTACTTACCAAATGTTTTATTATTTCGTCATTAAAATTGTTCATCGCTCATCTAATTTTTTTCAACTTTACGGGGGAATCAATAACTGATTTAATGATTACTTGACAACATAACATAACTCAAACCCAGATTACAGAAAACTAGGGATAACTCTGAATGTGAATTATTGCTCAGGCTCTAGTAGGTAATTAACAAGGTGGACCAAGAACAACATAAATAATATCACTTGTAATATGTGTGAAATGTGTCTAAATGCTCAGCCATAGCACGCGATGAGATAATTATTATATGTGGTATTGACTGCAGATTTGAGATTGTGAAGTTGACAAATCGATTGTGGCGCAGTCGAACACTGATTCGATGAAATATTGCTACAAACAGGTCGGGCGCGGAAATACTAATCCAACGGTATCTGTAACTAAAGTTCACTTTTTTAAAGGTATGTGATGTTAGAAATTCAACGACGATTTCAATAGTTTGATTTTACTATATTTTATTCGTTTATTTTATCGAGGATCCCGGTCCAATTGATGAGTTTTATCCAAGTTTAATAGCATTTGGTGCAGTAGTTTGGGAGAAATGTAATTCGACCCATCTGAAAACTTTTTTTTTTTTTTTTTCGAGAGAGAGAAAAAATAAACTAACACCCACCGATAGAGATCGAAACACCTTTCGAGCAATACAAAACATTTTCAAAAACCAAAAACCCATGGATAACTCAATACAGTTAAATTACCTATCTAATCTATTTTTAGATTATCTTTGGTCCGAATTTATATTTGATCATTGATGGTTTGTATTTTATTAATATTTGATTGGTTCAATGGTCATCAGATTTAGGAATCAAGCATTGCTTCGACACCTTTCTGGAATCGCTGGAATAAACAAAGCTCTCTGGCGTTTAGCTGCCCCCGTTTGACAATCTTTTTTTCTCTTTTTTCCCAGCGGCTACCTGCATATTCCCGGTAATTCACAAACGATGGTGTACCTCGGTTAAAATCTCTTTTTTCTGTGGTGGGAGGACCGCGAAACCAGCGTTACAAGTTGCTTCACAAACCTCCGCTCTTGAACACCTCCCACTTTTTACACGCTGCGGGTTCGAACCCGCATTTCGGACGTCCTCAATTCTCCCAAGAATTAAAAACGCTACAAATTATTACACAAAGGTTTATTATTTCTGTGTCAGATATCAATGCTTTGCAGATCCCTGGTCTATAATTCGACCTCCTCTATATTATATTTATCAATGAAATTCGGCTTGAAATGAGGCTTCGCGCCTCACAAATGAGTTCACTTTATCAAAGGACCCCCCCCAGTTTTACGGTTTATAGTAAAGTTAAGGAAAAAACGATCCATGACTAAGTCAGCTTCCCACCAATAAGAATGGTCGCATACACCGTATATTAATTTGGAACTACGTTAATTTTTTGCTCATAAAATACTTAATTACGATCAGTAGGTTGATTAGAAAAAAATCAGTCTCAGAGGACCCCCAGCAGATAAGTTGTCTTCCGTATTTAATAACATTGTTTCCAAGCGGATCCAAAGGCGTTCTATTCCACATTTCAGCAATAAAGGTCGACCAGGACAGAATTTAGCCTATGAGCTCCCTCACCTTGACAGTCCGTCACCATAACTTGGAAATGTATTCTACGTGTTCCAGAAGCGCTACATTTCAAATTTCATCACTGCAAGTGAATAAGGAAAGAAATTAGGCTCTCAGGCCCCTCAGCTGATCAGTGCGCTTCCATGCCTCGTACCTAACTGTTTTTGAGGAGTCTCAAAGAGGCAATTTCAGCACCGTCAGTGGATCTGAAAAGGAATTACCCTCATGTGTCCCACAGCTGATCAGAGTCCCTCCATAATTTTGAATTGTATTGTAGATGTAGATTGTTGTAGATGGTTCACGTTTCAAGATGTGTAGAATCTTAAACGCAGAACACTAGCCTGTCGAAGTCATTAAACGAAATGTATTATACAATCTCTATATGTAAGCCGATGATGTCTACCAAGGAGACATTAATTAAATTATATAGAACATCTACACTTTACTAGTCCTGTCTTTAACAAGAGCTGACCTACCAACTGAGAATCAATAAGGTGATCACCTACCAACGCTTCACAAATCCATTTGTGGGATTCAGATGTTATAATGAACTCGATTTCGTGAAGTCAGAATTCCACTAGAATTATATCAGCTGATACAATCGTCGTGGTTTTCAGGGCGATTCTCGCTGTTTTACTGGTTGCGAATCATTTCCGTGTTGACATATTTTTTCTTCTCAATGTCCCTTAGGGAGAGCAAACGGATGAACGTTCAGCGACCGAGGTGGTTTCATTCGATTCTTTGGGCGGATTCCTATAAATAAAACCCTAAAAAATCTGTTATCTTGAAAGTTTTCGGGATCTTAATTTTCGCAATGGCTCCAAAAATTGAGCACATTAAATTGGTCAAATTCCAAAAACTGTACTAAAAATGGCTAAAAATCGTTAAATTTATGTTTTTTAGTAGAATATTGCTCAAATAAAGTTTATTAACTATAAAGTAGAACATTAAAAAATGTATGTGCAAAATCATTCCGAAAAAGTACTTAAAATTCATTGAAATTTGCTAAAAAATTGATAAAACTGCAAAAAGCTAAACATTTTAAACCTGTATTTGAATAGGAGATTATTATTTAGAATACGTTTTTTGCCATAAAAATAATAGTTAACAATTTCCTTGCACCCAAAAATTGAACATTTCAGCCCTTAGATTCTACCCTAGAGTTGATCGAAGGTGATGTTACTGGCACATCCTCTAGCAAAGTATGATTTTTGAGGCAAATTTCATACATTTTGATTCAGCAGTTTCAGAGAAAAGCTTCAGACGGCGTACGACAGACGGAGATTTTTTTTTAATTCTACGCATTTTAAAACTTAAACCAACAAATTATGAAGGGGGGGGGTAACAAATTTTTTCTTGGTCGATTACAAACGGTCATAATTGAAAATAATAAACCAAAACGCTCTACCGCCATGATACCCGTGATTTTGCTGAGTAGCGTCTGTACACATATGTAGGTACATTCACAAACGTACCATCTCTGCCACGGTTTCATTGTTTGAATTACGTGAATAATTTTGTAAATTTAATTGTTTAATTGTAAAATTCAGTCCACATGAATAAATGTATGCGTTCAATATTAATTTGAACAAATGAAAGATATGTAATATGATGCATCTATGTCGACTATGCAATATGTCGACTATGTCTAACGGTGAAGCGCTAACGAATAAGCTGCTCAGAAAAATTCGATCAATATCAAATCTATAGATTAGATAATAGCTCTGATAAAAGCTGTAGTTATGAAGGTGACATGGTTGAGTACTTGATTCTTTGTTAAAACATGGATCGTTTGGTTTTGGTTTGTAGCTATAAACTTCCATCCGAAGGAGGTCGCCAAAGAATGTCATAAAATAAAGGGACGAAACTGAGACCCACGTTTTCTAACCTCAGTTGCTAGAGAAATGTAACTTCCACGGTTTCTGTCCAATTAAAATTCTTCACCACTCGTTGGAACCACGGGACCAAACTTTCTCATCCAAGTTTCCAGACTCCCTAAAAGCATCATCAGTATTTTTGCTTCCTAGTCTAGTTGATGGTAGCGGAAGCATTGATTCGCTTGCTGGTGATGAAAACTTTTTGTCTCGAAAATCAACTTTTCACTCACATTTTACGTTTTATATCATTCTGAACAACTTTGGATTCGTGTACGTCTGTGTCTAGGTCTGCATGGGATCGCGACTCATTGCAACATGACGAACTTCCACAGTTTTCATCCAATTTTGATAAAATATCTAGAGAATCTGCGGATCAGGCTCTAGATGGTCCCCAATTAGTTTCATTACTCACAAATCAATACTTCATTCTGTGCATGCTCAATCGTGAATTTCATCAAGTATTATTTTCTCACGTTCTAGTGGTCTGATCTGGTTCAAATTCAAAAGGAACTCGTTGTAAGGAAAATACGATATCAATTTCATCAAGATCGTATCATTAGTAGCCGATGCGCATGACCAAATTATTTAATTTTGATGAAATTTCTAGGAATTCTGCGAGTTAGGCTCTGGATGGTCCCTTATCAGTTTTGTTACTGACAAATCAATACCACTTTGCGGGTACGCAAAATTGAATTCCATCAAGCATAATTTTCGCACGTTCTAGTTGTCCATTCTGGCTCAAATTCTATTTAGAGGGCAGTTAGGAAAAACGATTTAAAATATTTCATACCAATTTCATCAAGATTCGGCAAGAGTTGAGTAAAATTTATGGTAAAGGTTCTCCGTACGATTAGAAGACAAAATGTAAGCCATACCTTTAAAAAACGACTGCCAAGTTGGGTGGGCAGTATAGCTTCCTCACATATTGTAACATGGACATATAGAACAGTTGAAGAACAAAGTAGGTACGAGCCGAAATGATTGATAAGTCAAAGTTACTAGTTTTGCGCATGCGCAATGGTTATTAATCTACTAATTGCAATATAATTTATATGGCATTTTCTCGGAACACATACCCACTTACCCACCAAGTTCGAAAACGAATCAACAGATAATGAGAAATCGACGTTATGAGAAATTTACGTTTGTACATGCTCACAGATTACTATTTAAGTGACTGCAATGAAAGTTACAGGGGACCGTCTGGGATCTAACCCGCACAATCCCTAAACATTTCATCGGAATCGGATTGAAACTTGGTATAGTTTTGGGCGTGAGAAGGATTTACCACAGACAGACAGACACGGAACCAAAATTGATCAGCAAACTCTGAAACGCAAAAAGCTAGTGAAAATTCTAATTTTGGAGGAAACGATTTTTTCTACTTCAATCATGAACAAAAAGCTTCCCTACCTTCGGTAGTGAGGAAGTAAAAGTCTGCCAAGTTGTGCGATATAGGTTCCTCATTTATTGTAACCTGGGCGTATAGAATTAGTTGAAGAACAAAGTACGAGTCGAAACGATTGAATGCAAAATAGAATTGTAATAATATATGTAGGCATGCTATTAAACAAAACAGGGCTATAATTCATGTTAAAGCAAGCGCATACCGTACCATAAGTCGAAGGCATTCACCACTCACTGTATATTTAAGGAGATGGAATTGCTAGACATATAATCCTTCAAAATTTAATCCAAACAGCACCATTAGTATTGGAGTGTTAACCAATATTAGCTTGGCGCATGCGCAATAATTATTACTCAACCAATCACAATGAAATACATAGATTATCGTCCTGGGTATCACCCACCCCCACCCCTGCCTCACGAATTTGAACGAAATTGGACTAATAGATAATAAAAAATAAACTTGAAAAGAAATTCACGTTTGTGAATGCGCACGACTAGTATTGATCCGACTGCAATGGAAGTTATGGGAGATCGTCTAGGAGCTAACCCGCAGAATCCCTGAAAATTTCATCAAAATCAGTCTATTTTCTCGGGGTTTTGCTAATGTAAATCCATTTTAGTTTTGCGCTTGCGCAATAGTTATTACTCAATCAGTTGCGTTATAATTCATAGATCCTCTTCCTGGAACGTATACCTCCCGCAACTATATTATGCGAGGGTGGATCAAATATAAACGGGACTTTTTTTTTTAATTTTATTCGTTAGAAAATAAAAACCGGGTATATGTCAATTTTCTACATAGTCTCCTGCTTTCTTGACACATTTTTCCCAGCGAGTAGGAAGTTTTTTAATCCCAGCATCAAAAAACGATGAAGGTTGCGTCTGAAGCCAATTGCGCACGAACCCCTCGACCCCCTTATCATCCTCGAATCGTTGTCCGCCTAGCGCTTCTCTAAGCCCTTCGTTTTCAGGGCAGGGTCTAACGCTTCTCATCAGAAGTTGAGACCAAACGTCTCAACTTCTGATCTGCAGTCAAAAGGCGAGGGACCCATCTGGCACACACTTTACGGAATCCTAGGTGCTCTGTAATGATCGTTTGGAAGCTCCCATTACTTACCCCTACCTGCTCAGCAATTTCGGAGACAGTCACAAGACGATCACCTTCAAGAATGTCACGAACCGCTTGAATGTTCTCATCCGTAATGCTGCTCCGGGGACGGCGATCGTGTTCCTCATTCTCTACTCGTTCTCTTCTCTCCTGAAACTCTTTGTGCCAGGCAAACACACGGGTCCTAGAGAGGGTTTGGTCCCCGAAAAGGGTGGTCAACCTTTGAAAAATATCCGAAGGTTTGACTCTTTCACAGGCAAGAAATTTCATGATAATTCGTTGCTCAATGGAAACGGGCACCTTTTGTTCAGACATCGCGATAACTACTCATAAAGGGGGGGACGCACCTCTCATCCACCCTCTAATGAACCTGTCCAAACAATCTCGAAGTGACGGATAAATTGTTTTGAAATTCTTTTTCATTGTGTGAACAGAAATTTTTAACCACATTGGTGAACACCAATTTTATAGCAGACAAAAATAGTTTTTACAATTTTTGTTATTTATGAGCTAAAATCATATCAATAAAATTTGAGTTGATTTTTCAGCATATAATTTTTCACACAATATTTGGATTTAATAGTTCGGAATGAGTTTTTTTTCGAGTAATATTCTGTTAATATATATATATATATATATATATATATATATATATATATATATATATATATATATATATATATATATATATATACACACCATTTTTAGTGATTTTGAAATTCAACTAATTTATTGAGCT
Organism: Adelphocoris suturalis; assembly: GCA_030762985.1. Classification (NCBI taxonomy): domain Eukaryota; kingdom Metazoa; phylum Arthropoda; class Insecta; order Hemiptera; family Miridae; genus Adelphocoris; species Adelphocoris suturalis. The sequence goes on from CM061041.1 coordinate 42,452,377, forward strand.
TGAAAAGTGTTGTCCAGCAAGCTCATCCTTTCTTTTGGATTGATTGAATTTTTGGTGGAAGAACGGTTTTGTTTATCTTTATCCTAAAGAAAAATCGTCTGGAAAGTCATAAATATTGTTATACGTGCATAGATCATACAGAGATACAATTTTACGTATGGAAAAATGTAAGGTGAGTTCTAGCAATCGTTCATAATGCCTCGATTTCCATGAAGAAAATATTGGAAAATTTTTATTACAACATTTTGGAGTCGTTAAAATATCTTCAACTTATAAGATAATTTGCTAAAACACTATCTCATTGAAATTTGTTAAGATTACTATCTACTTGAAATTCCAAATAAAATATTCTTATACTTACACGCTTTTGCTTTTGGACTTTTACCTAACTTAATTTGTTTCAGGAGGAAATGGGCCCGTTCATTACGGAGTTGCATCAAATTACCTGTACGACTTGACGATAGGGGAAGATCTGTATCTCTACGTTCGAAGGTTGGTAGATAAACATCAACTCACCTTTCACTCATCATACCACAACCCACCTCAACCCACCTCACAACCCTCTGTAGGAGTTTGGGGAAGGTAGATTAGTTGGTTCCGTGTATGCTAGATCAGATAGATCAGCATTCAAAATACATATATGAGCACTGCTTTTCTTTGTTCACTACCGTTGTAGCCGAGGCTAAAATTTGTAATGCCTGGTTTTGGAGGATTCCCAATTACCAACTGCACCCCTCTAAATAAAAATTCCATGAGTGTTCGCTGATTGGAGATTTCACTGCATTATAATATAGTTCAATATAGGAAAAAATAGATTTACGAAAAAAGTGAATAAAATTAAGTAACATTGTGCATAACATCATTATTAAACCTTACAGGACGACTTATTACACGCCATTACATCTTTCAAGGACGATAAGCTTTTTGCAAAAGGTCAGCTAAAAACGGTACATCACGTTTGAAGAAATAATATATTCATCAAATAAAAGCACAGATTACCTATTATTTATTTATTTTTTTATTTTTATTGTAATCATTTCCCCAGAACAAAAAAATATGAAAAATTTTGGACGACGTTATTCTTTATTTATTTAGAGTGTCATGTTTGAGATGGGAATATGATGAGCAAGTTTTCACCATGAAGGAAAAAACACATTTTTCTAAAAACAAATTTATTTTTCAAGTGAAAATCATATTTTACATCATGATTCACATGTCTAGAAACGAAAAAAGTAGAAATTCACCTTTTTTTTTTTTTTTTTTTTTTTTTTTTTAAAGGTTGGTATGTGGAACATAATTGGAAAGTCACTCTCAATACACAAACACTTGTACTAAGTATTCATATTTTTTTTTCTTAAATAGGTACTCTTTTTTTCATTAATTAAATTTAAAAAATGTTTTTATACTGATATCGTCTCTAAATGAAAGCAGTGTTTTACAGATAAAACTATTACAAAAAAGGGTTTCTAAAATGAAATGATTGAAATAAAACGTACATATTTTTACCTTTAATTTAGTTCAGTATGGTATTTCAAAAAGTACTGGCCCACATGGAGAGCTGGTTTCTTTGTGCAGGTATCACAGTACACATTTGTCTCTTTCCTGCTTTTCTTTTCTGAACGAGAGGAACACACTTTACACTCCCTTGTTTTGTGTTCTCATTTGAAAGGTGCATGGAAAACGCCACGATTTAGTCGTTCAGCATCTTCAGAACTGTAGCTTGAAGATCGTCGTCTAACTGTTGCTGGCACTCTGAAATCTCCTACGAGCTGTTGTACGATAGCCTTTCGGAATTTGAACTGGTTCGCTTTCGGATTTACATTTTCCTTGTAAACTAGGAATGCATTCACTATCGCAGTTTCAAGTAGCCAGAAGAACAGTTTGCGATACCATTTTTTTTTTTTTTTTTTTTTTTTTTTCGCAGAGAAGGGTATGAGGCGATATAGTGGTCGGTAATGTCAACACCCCCCATGTATTCATTGTATTTGAAGATAGTAAGCGGTTTTTCTACAGTTTCATCTGACCCATTTTTAGCTTTCCGAACTATAAAAATACGCTGGTTCCCGTAGCGAGCCGTAAGAACAGGCACTTCTCTTTTATCTTTCCACACAATTATCCCGACACCGTTTTTACTTTTGCAAGCCATGATCTCCCCTTTTTTCATTTTCTTTTTCTTGGCATCTTTCAGCTTCTGTGGAATACCTTTCCTGTTCAAGTTGATAGTTCCAGTCAGATGGCATTTCATTCGTTTCAATTCCCGAGCAACCTCTAGATTTGTGTAGTAGCGGTCAGTAAAAAAATGGAAACCTGTATAACCACCTGTTGAGTTTATGACTGATTCAGCAAGAGTTATTACAATCCGACTTGTAAATAACATGTGGGGGTGTGACAGGGCTTCAGATGTTCCACTACCAAAATAAGGAATGAGACTATACACGTATCCATTCACGGCATCGGAGAGAGCAAACACTTTCAGTCCCCATTTGGTCGGTTTGACCTTATTGTACGTCTTGAACGATACTCGCCCTTTGAATCCCACAGTGGATTCGTCGATAGACAAATGCTGACGGGGACTTCCTTGTATTTTCTATCTAGGTAAAAAAGTACATTGCGAACTTTCGCACTTCTGGAAACCACGCCTCTTGTATCGTTGGTTGGAGGGGGGGCAATATGTAGCATCCAGAAAATTTGACTGAATCTATCCCGACTGAATACTTCCGAAAAAAATGGAAAACGATCGACCCAATCACGAGACCCCCCTGGAAAAGGGTGTAAACCCATGTTGATCAGTAGACCAAAAAAAGCCTCGAGTTCATCAATTGTCACTTCTTTCCATGAATTCCAGATTGATTTTGAGGAAAGTAGTTTTTTTTTCATCAATCTTAGCTTTAGCGAATCTGTTTGTTTCTGTCATAATTTCAGTCAGTAACTCTCGCGAAAAAAATAATTGGAAAAAATCTTTCTCCGATTTGGGAGGGGGCTGTGGAGGTTTGTAGCCACCATCAAGGGAAAAGTCGAATTCACGAAAATCATCGTTGCCTTCAGGCCAGTCTATCCATTCATCATCGCTCCCACTACCTTCATCGCTTTCACTACGTTCGTCAAAAGATTCATGCACGTCCTCACCTTCCGAATTTTCATTCTCTTCCATCTGGTCGTCTTGCTCTTCCATTTGAAGCAACAATCTTTCAATTTGTACATCGTTCATGACGAAAAAACCACTTACGAACTGAAAAAGCACAATTACTAAACACAGAAAACTGGGTACAATGGATACCGCACACGAAAACAACACGAGGACAAGAGTTATCAGTGAGAAAATAATGATAAAAAGTCGAAGTTCAAGTAGTAACCAGTCACAGAAAGGTTTCTCATATTCCTTCCCAATGGGTTCATTTTATCAATAAAGTGCTGCGATCTATTGTCAAAACCTTCAGTAAAACCTACTGAATTGCCCCCAATATTTAAAAAATACCAAGCTACCACCGGGTTTCGTCTGTGAAGACAAGAAAGGGCGCCGACCAGTGACCGGCATTCGACCCCTACGAGGTAACAAGGTCGCCGAGCAGGGACCGGCATTCGTCCTGTGAGACATCCCTCACTCAAAATGTTCCGTCCACATGCGGATATTGCCTAGCCGAGTCCTGACCGTGTTTCGTCCGGAAAGGGTTAATTATGTAAACTTTTATTGAACAATTGGTCAATCAAAATTATATTACCGTATTACCGTAAATAAATTACCGTTTTATATCTATGTTAAATTGTTCTGAAATTTGAGCACTTTGAATGTAATGAAATATTTAACTATCAGTTTTACGATAAAAATGTATTCTAAAATAATATACTGCTATTCATGAAAATAAAATCCGGATTTTAAGCGTTTTTGCAGTTTTTATTGATTTTTCAGCTCAAAATGCACGCATGTGCATTACCGTTGCCTTGTGATCTCCGAAGCTAATTTCTTTGCTTTTCAATCTATAAAGCTGCAATTTTAAATTGAGGCCCCTTGGCCCTTAGAGAAACGAAACGTAATTTCTGAAGCCCCCCAGATCAGCTGAGTGAGTTCCGGATTTATGTTCTTTGCTATTCAACCTATGAAGCTGAAATTATTTAGAAAAGGGAGCCTATTCGAGCATGTAGAAATTACTTAATTATAAATTCTGAAGCACCCTAGATCAGCTGTGTGACCTCCGGAGCTAATTTATTTACTATTCAACATATGATGCTAAAATTTGGAATGGAGGCCTTTTAGAACAACTAAAAACGAATCATAAGTTCTGAGGCCCCTTAGAGCAGCTGAGTGAGCTCCGGAGCTGATTTCTTTGCTATTCGACCTACGAATAGCTCATTTTTACGTCGAAAATAAAAGCATATTTAACGCTCATCACTCTTCAGCCTCCCAGGCTCAAGGTGGTAGTTTTTTCCCCCATCTCGATACGTAATAGGCAACGAAGAATGATACGTAAATTATAAATAAGACAATGTAGCTATATTTATCTTCTTTCTGTAATTTGTTTCTGGAAATTCGTTAAAAGAATGTATCGTTCCAATTTTAGTATGTGTACCTGTACTGCCAATAGGAGTTCTAAAATGATAACTAAAGTAAAGCAGAGAAGTATCACGGCGCACTTGCTACAGTCGCTCCCGCTGGCACAGCTTCTATAAAGTGGAGTTGTACTATGTTTTGGCACAGTTGCAACATCCCTATGACAAAGAATATTACATGCTAACAAATCACTGAATTTTGAGGTTTAACCTTAATTTTACATAAATATCTTCTATTATTTCAGTGCCCCTAACTTCCGCATGCCCAAATCAGAATCATCTCCTATTATTATGGTCGGCCCTGGGACTGGCATTGCTCCTTTCAGAGGTTTTTGGCAGCACCGCCTTGCTCAAAGAAGTTTGAACGGTTGGTAAAATTTTATCAGTGTAATAATCAATTTCAGGTTATTTATGGTATTCAATAGGAAGGAGAACAATTACGGCGCCTGAGTTACCATACCTCCGTCCACTGTTCTGATTTAACTTAGTCGTGAAACAATTAGTTACCATTAATATAGGTAATTATTAGGAGTTGCCTGGAGGATCGGCAGGCACATATTGCAACAGTGAGGCGCTTCCAGCTGCTTGGCACAGGATTCTTTGATTGTTACGCAAGAAAAACCATGATGAGTAAATAAGTGAACTGTCCAAGGTAACCGAAGTAAATTTCAGCTTTGAAAGTTCTACATCTTTATCATGAGTTGAAGGTCATTTAAGCATGAAACTTATCCCTTCAGGATATAGCATTATGTCTAAGGAGGGTGTGACACCTCCTCAATGGTTGTCTACCTCTGGGGTATGAGACGCTTTACCTTGTTCGGAAAACCAAAGTAAAGACGTTCAGTGCGTGTTTCTTCAATTTTCGATTCATTTTCTTCAAGGAAGATGTGTATCGGTATCCAAGTAAACTGGGTGTTGGTCGTAAGACTGGAGCGGTACTTGACTGTCAGGGTTCAAACTCACTTCGGTGAACAGTGACAGTTTATTTATTAAGACTTTTGAAACGGTCATGCATAATTTTCTTGCATAAGAATCCTTTGAATGGCTGCAAGAAGCGCCCTTCTGCTGGTATAATGTTCCTGTTACTGATTACACCTCGACGCACCTCGATTACCACATCTGCATCCAGTTTATCTGGATGATATATCTTCCTTGAAAGATATTTATTTATCCAGTAGGTCTACCTAATCTTATTAAACCTCATCTTTCAAAATATACACGTACAGGTAGGTTATCAAGTACATGTAACTGTATAGGATGATTCCAATACTATAATATTAGTACCTACTTTGCTTGTTAGAAGAATAGTCGGAAGTGTTTAACAATGCATTGGTACGTTTTGTCGATGGTCAACCAAACATATTTGTTTACGTTTGCCTGGAGAAGATTGGTATGCAATTAGTCTCAAGATGGCTTGGTCATGAAGGTGAGATATCTAGAACGCCCTAAACTTTATAGTAGTATTTGAGGTTTATAGCCTCAACTATTTATAGCAGTGATTTACTTTTTGCTTCTTTTTTCACATATATTGTTGTCTTATGAAATACCTAAAAACAAGTGTAACGGTTTTCAGCCATCTCTAACATAGGTATGTAACTAAAAATATGCATAGTGCAAAACAACTATTAGGACAAGCACTCATTCTCACAGTGGCCTGCCAACTGTCTTACAGTATAGAACCAGTTTTTTTTCAAAAATAATTAGGTTCTTATAAGTAGATAGTTTTCTTTCAACCCTTCTGCTGTACCAAATCACACCAATTTCACAGTTACCGTTATAGCATTTCCAAGTTGAGTTTGGCTGACATTTCTGAATCATTTCGACATTTTTCGAAATTCGAGTATTCTACTTTATATTTATTTTTGTAAATTATTCCATGAGAAATATGTAAAATCCGTTTTAAAACTTCACAAGCATTACAGATATGAAAATTTCCTCGAAAAACTTAGGTTATCGATTCGGTTTCATTTGGGAATTAAATTTTATAGGTCGGTACAAAAACGCTGATGATCTGTCTTTTGGTTTATTATTTCCAATAATAAGCCTATGTGATCGTGTAGCAAAAAATTTTTATAACCCCCCTCAAACTTTGTCACTTTACGTTTCAAGGTGCGTAGAATCCAAATTTGAAATGTCCGTCCGCCGTTCGCCGTCCGCCGTTCGCCGTTCGCCGTCCGCCGTCCGGGCCATAAAAGGCCTAAGAATTGACTTAAAAAACCCGTTCTTTCTCACATAGACTCCATTTGGGGTCTAGTTGGCCCTAACGTTTAACCATCCCGATCGCTTTACTCGCATAGATGATATGGGCCAAAAACGGGCGAAAAAGTGTGTTTTTTTTTTACGCGCGCACGCCTGGCACGCTTGGCAGGGGGTCACGGTGGGTGGTGAGGGGGGGTGAGCGGGCGGTGGAGTGAGAGGAGGCGCCGGCGCCGCGGCACCTTGTGTTGGGTACGGCGCCGGCGTTCCTTCTAGGCATGAATATATGTTTTTTCAAGGTCATATTTGTGTGTTAATACCAAAGCTTTTCCTACGCATATTTAATAACATATCCTCTCGACTTTACGTACGTACTTAGATAATGATATTATTAAGGCAATAACTATTTGAATAGATTGGAGCTCAAATCGAGAAATATAAACATGCGTATATAATTATAGAAGTATAGGTTGTGGCAACTCGAAATAGGATATGCCGAGGAGTCTGGACGGGCCTTATGACGTACGCTAGCCAACTAAAACTATGATCATACTCAATTGAAAAAATAATAAACCTTTGTGAAATAATTTGCAGCGTTTTTTTTTACAAATAAAAGCTAGAAAAACTTGATGAAAATTGGGTATTAAACCTATTTATTTGGCTTCCAATCTGTGCAATTCAACTTGGAAACCCTATAATTTGACCTCAAACTGAAACTAGCGTTCCTATCTACTGATATCCCTTGTATTTACTCCTATATAAAATAAATACAGTAGTACATCCAACGTTTGAATGGAATAACCAAAAACCACACAAGAACTTACCTAGTTGTAGATATTACTGTAACATTATGATCATGGAAAGAGTTTGGCTGCTTGATTCCACTTACACATTCCTTGATATTGTAGGTACGTCTTGTCAATGACGACCGAATCTTGCACTTACGAAATAACCTGATGAAGTGTTAGACTGAAAAGTCGCATGAACCTATCCCTTGGTGAACTTCTACCATTTCGACTCTGTTACTAAACTATGCACCAAACATAAGTTTTGTGTATACCTACTAAAAATAACCCTCTTCAAAATGCACTTGATACTATTTCACATTCTTAGAAGAATAAAAATTGTATGAACACTGAATTAAGATGTTTTCGTATAACTTTCTTGAATATTAATCATAGATCAGCTCGATATTAGTTGAAAGTGTGTCCGATTTTGTAGAATAATGCATTATATATAAATCTACTGTCAAATTCTACAAGCACGCATCAATAGGAAAATTTTTAAAATTTGTGAGCAGACCAATGTCTTATGAAACAAATTGCATTGGTTCTATCCTACTTCACAGCTATCAATGAGTTTATCCTAGGCAGGTACAAGTGTTTTTATTTTACGAATTGCTTATGTTACAAGCCTGATTCTGTCCGATTAATTGGTTCCATTAATTTACTACAGGACAAGGAAAATTTGGGAAAATGTCGTTGTTTTTTGGGTGCCAGCAAGGGATTTTGGACCTCTACAGAGAGGAGAAGGCTGCTATGGTGAAAGAGGGAGTTCTAAGCAAAGTTTATTTGGCTCTATCTAGGGAGCCAAGCATACCAAAAGTGAGTTATATTCAACTTGACACGACAAATCCTACTTAAATATAATGTCCAAGTATGTAGGCTGCTACTTCAAAATTCGACATCTTTCAATACTGTACTTTAAAAATAGATTTAATTAAAAATCCTTCGTAATACATAGAACAACAATGATTTGAGTCACTATGTACTATAAACGAATGTATTTATATACATTTTTATTAATTTAAGTCCCTTACTCTCACAGAAGAATTTACTCTCACACAGAATTTACTCTAAACCTTTATTTCTGTCTATTCTTGGGCTTGATAGACGTACGTACAGGACTTGATGAAACTGGAAGCGAAAAGTATCTACACCCAGCTGGTCAACGAAGGAGGTCACTTCTATGTATGTGGAGACTGCACCATGGCTGAACACGTTTTCAAGACATTAAGAAATATTGTTCAGGAGCAAGGGGGCATGGAGGACCAAGAAGTTGATTCCTATATGCTCACAATAAGGGTAAATAAAATAAATACGATTTTATTGTCCTACTTTGTCAGTAAATTTTATATTTCACTAGAAGTATGAACTAGTAGGCTAGGTAGTTCAGGCTCTGATCTCGAGGTTAAGGGGATGTCTACTTTATGTCCTTTGCTACTGCTTTGTGTTTATAAGGCAGCCGAATGAACGGGGTCATATTCTGAATCAACGACAACAAAAAGAAGAAAACCTGGAGTTCTCATTTTACCTCCCTAAAAGTCTAGAACGTGTAGATACCTCGTTTTCACTGTAGTACGTACTTGAACGCTTCATGCTCATTAGTTCCCGTCAAACACCTTTACAGGTATATAATTTTCAAGGTAGAGTACATACATTTACGTACAGTTTCAGGTAGGCTCACGACTCTCGGAGAAATTCAAGATGTCATGACGTCTGCATTTGAACCGAGTGAGCCCACACTGACAAAACCTAGCAAATTTTGGACCTTTTAAGTATCTTTAAAAAACAACGCTTTGGTGTTAATGGATTCCAGACTCTTTATTTCAATTTTAATTTTCCACATTAATCATAGTTTTCACTTCCGACTACCTGCTTTGCCAGCATGGTATTCTCATCTATACGCTATCCTAATAGGTCCCTTGCCATTTCGGGCTGCTTCAGTTGGCAACTTGTTCATACTGAGCTTGGGGGACACCTACGTTTTCGTCGTTGGCCGCAACTCCTTCCTGTTGCGCCTCAGCACCATCAGCAGCAGCTTCCGGCTCTTGAACGTAGTTGTAGTTGTTGTAATTGTGCTCTTGCTCCACACCAGTGTACGTTGCGTCATTGCTAGGATGCCCGGCAGGTCGAGCTCCTTCATACCTGGAATGTTATGAAATCATGGTCAAAGTGGCTAATGGAAGTTAACATTGAAGACTCGTAGTTAATATATTCAAGTGGCTGTTTCACAAGAATTTGCTCTCAAAATATTGTTTAAGCTATAAAAAATATTGTTCAAGTTAGAAGTCTGAGGGTAGCATGAGTGAATCAATACATTGAAGTACTAGTCGTATTTTTATGACTTTCTACCGGCTCATCAACTTTTATGTATATAGTAGATTTTTCGCGTTTTTGATTCACCAATATTTCTAACGTTCAAATACATTTTACTCTAAACACCAACTCCATCCACTGCGTTTTAAACACATATCTAAGAAAAGAAACTGCAACGGGATATTTCGATAGGTACCTACCTATCTACTGATTTGCTACTTGATTGCTACTACCTACTTAATTGCCAGAGCCAGGCAACGGTAGGGAAACTCCGCGATCGCTCTCGGAGAGTAAAACTCCTCGTCCGGGAACTGGACGTTTCCGTCCTTACCTGCCCCTATCCTGCCCAATGTGCGAAGGGGCTGAGAGACGGCTGCCGCCATTAAGATAAATTAGTTGTAGCAATTGTCTGTCCTGTTCCTGCCAAGCCTAAGGGGACCTTAAGTCAGCCATGCAATGAAACAACTAATTTTAACCTCAAGCAAAGTCAAATCGATTCCCAGATTAAAATTAAAATTAATGTCCACTTCCGTTAATTTCACTTACTTTTTTTTACCGGTTAACATCATCGGCTGATCATTAACAGTCCCAGCTGAGACAAACGTTCGCTATTACTAACATAATGAGTGTCAAAGGTACAACTGTAGCGTCATCACCTTTGACCCTAACAAGTAAAGCCTAACTACTGAAAATAAGCTACCTACTTATTGCTTTTCTCGCGAGAGAAGAAAAAGAGGATGATGTTGCTGTGGCATGACAGTCGTGTAGAGGTTGTAGACTTAGCGATTAAGCAATAGGCGCTAGAGACGCGATTTGAAAAATCACTCGATAGGTAATTGGAGTTCCGATCCGGTCCCATTCAAGTTTCGAGGCATGAAATTGTGCTTTCCGATTGTAGTGAACGGAAATGTAGACGAAAACGATCGATTTCGAGCTACCGCTCTTCCTATTCCTTCGAAACGTACATGTACTCTGAACTGGTATTAGAGCCTCTTAAAAACATCACGGAAGATCTCGATGGTATGGTGATAACCAAATCGGTCGAATGGTCCTCATTTACCATGACATTCGTTAAAGATTGGGATTTTTTTTCCCCTTCTTTTTTTTTTGGATTATAACGATTACTTTATATATATAAATTATATCTGAGTCCGTCATAAACTGTAGGCAGACAAGTATTCGTAAATGAATTTTTCCCCTCAAAAATTCACCAAAAATATGCAGAAAATAACGAAAGAATTCATTCCGGCTATATACATCCCACCCCGAGCGAGCGAAGCGAGTAGGTAACATCCCCCACACACGTCAGATTTCAACGGGGTTTTTCCTTCGACTCGGGATGGACTAGATCCCATCGCATCCTATATATCCCACACCGAGCGAGCGAGAAAACTAGGCTAGTTATATTATAAATTCCGTTTGTCTGTCTGTCTGTCTGTCCATCCAGGCTATGCACGGCCAAACGGCACGTCTATGAGTGGAGGGATCTTCTTGGATTTCTCGAAAAGGTTTCATAAGCAATTTTAAACTTTTCTACCTCACCCAAAACCCATGGGCTGGATGGTAAAAGGGGGGTGATACCCCATTCAAATGCGTGTTTTTGGCCGAGCGCTAGATCTTCTATTGGTTGCCACATTGAAATTTGATAGAGAGCATTTCGTATTGCAGCGACCTGTAAGCAGACAGGTATTCGTAAATGAATTTTCCCCCTCAAACAGTCACCAAAAATATGCAGAAAATCACCCCGAGCGACCGAAACGAGTAACATTCCCTACACACGAGTGAAAAAACTACACTAGTAATGTATAAAAGATCCCACAGTATTTCGTAGATTTTCATTTGAAGCTTTAATATATTGTTTTGATTACAGAGCACAAATATTAAAAAATATATACAATGTAGATCCTTTAGGTTTTATTTAAATTTGATAATGTATGAATAATCATAGTTGACAATATAGACCTAAGCTAAGATAGTAGTTAAATCTTGGGTAATATTACTAACTCACCAACAGACAGGTTTACTTACTTCCAAAACCTGTATCCCTCACCACCACCTCTCCTCGCTTTCCCCTTCACTGACCTCTCTATATACAGCGACTGACTCCAGTACTGTTTTGACGGACTGTTGGTTTTGATTTGACTGATGATGATTGATTTGACGGACGATTTCCTAACATCGAAAACGCTCGCCCCCGGTACTCGACTTGCTAGTGACAACGGACTCTAGTAGGTGAAATAACCCTTTACATTTAATAACATTGGCGTTGGTTCTGCTGGAGAGTAGTGTGAAGGAATGGAGCGATGTTCCTCTGCTAGTAACTAACTAGTAGTGTGTAGTGCAGTATTGTTTGGTTACTAGTAAATTTAACAAGTACCTATTTACTGTAACTCCAAATTTCAACCTAATAATCATGCTCCAAGACCGTCCCGTACCTTTGAAATTCCCTACTCGTGTTCATTTTATATGAAATTCCCTGATTTTTCCCTGTCGTTTCCCCAAGAATAAAATTCCTTGACTTTCTCAGGTTTTCCCTGACTGGCAGCTGACTCTGGGTGTTCCCTATTACTTCAGGAATCAAAATATACCCTTAGATATCAAAAACCTAACGGTACGAGTTGTTCTTCATGCCTCTTACGCCCGTAACCACTATAGAATATCCAACCTCCAAAATCCTCTGACTGGTGGCATTCTCGATGAAAATCTACCTGATAGAAAATTAAAGAGAAGACAATAGATTGACTTACTCACTTTCAAACAACGCCTTGCTATGACATCGTCATCCTTCTTTTAGGCACGTACTTGCACGTTACTGATATTGGTACCTGCCTACTATACTTTTAGACAATGTAATGAACTTCGGAACCAAGACTTAATTCCAAGATATTGATAAAATAAACAATCAGTGAAGTTCATCGCCCTCTATTCTTTCTATTTGTTTACTTTTCCTTCGAACTTATCTTTCACAAAACTCGGAATCCTAAATCATGCTATAGGCATCCCAAATAGGAAGAACTGTAAATGCACCTGGAAATTAAAAGGAGGGACTTACCCCACATCTGCAGCCTCCCCGAGAACCATTTCGGTCCTAGCTGCTTCTTGCAGAGCTAGATCAGGCCCGTTCTCCCGCGGAGGTCGGAAATTGACTTCAGCGCCACCAGCTCCACCAGCCCCGACCTGTTCAATGCCCGCGTTCTGCTGAAGAGCTTCTTCCTGCTGATCCACTAAGTCGCTATCCACTGAGTCCTCTTCTTTCTTCATTCCTCGCTCGTTCAGCGGACGTCTGTCGACCCCAACCTGCACCTGCATTAATTTAATGAGCAGTATTTTTGGAAATTCCCGGTCAAAACCCCATTATTGAGTATGTAATGGGGAACTTTCATGTGTTGGAATTTTACACTCTTGACCTCAAATTCGGATTCACCGCCAAGAAACCCTCAAGTACCACTTTTCAGCCCATAAACGGTTAGGAAGATCATGCATGACTTAATAGTGCAAAAGAGCTGTGGGTCCCCTATGCGAACAGGGGCCGTGACGTCATCATGCAAATTAATTTCAAAAGCCGTATTACTGGCCAGTTACCCATTATATAGGACCTTTTGAATAGTTCTCCCGTGGTTGCGGACTCGTACGCAAACTGTCGTGTTGGCTATAATGTGTGTTTAAAAAAAACTTTATTTTTGTACGTGAATGGAACATTTGATGAACAATTGAACACACAGGTAATTGGGTTATCTACTTTCCTTCTTGATTGATGGAATTACAACACAGCCTGTGGCTGAAGTGAAAAATACTAGTTTAATATTTCTTCTACTCCTCCTCTACGATTACCTTTTGCTGTTCTTATATAAAAATATACCCATTTGTTCTTTTACTAATCTTATCATTCCATCTATCGTTTTCTGAAAAAATTATTTATGTTTTGATTATTAATAAGAAGCTGTGACATATGGTGAGAGAAGAAGACTCACATGGTTTCATTATGGTAGGTAGGTATTTAAACGGTCGTGGAGTCAATAAAGAGGAAAAAAAATCTGGTGAATTGCAAAAATACAAATTAAAATTTTTAAACTTTGAAATTTTCCCATAATGGGAGAAACAAAACCCTCATCTTGCCTCAGAATACCTAATAAAATAAATCAGAGTCCGAGGAGAGAGAAATACTCCCCTAAATCTGTTGACGTGCTCTCGACATAATTCAAACTATGTTCCTACATATATTATTGCTTTTTACATACCAAATTGATTAGGTGTTTTATCGAATAGAGAATATGTACCTAAAGGGAGGGGAAATATCGCCGCATGATGTTTTCATGTAAATTGAGAACTTTCCAACGAGTGGTAAACGATTTTCGTCGGATGAGAACGTCCAACCAGCTGACGTTTAAATATCAGCTGACTTATCTAAATTCTCTTTATTCATCCTAGGAATTTGAAATTTGATAGGGTGCCTCTCTGGAACATCGGAAAACGAATAAAATGATGGACTCTTTCCTGATCAGCTGAGTGAGGTAAACGCTCTCCTCTTTACCCTAGGACACAGATAAAAATGACCTGTAAAAGTGTAAATGTGGGTTCGTGCAACGCACTTCGATTTTTTGGTTTCTAGGGCTTGCAGAGCAAAATTACTGCGACTGTTCAACATGACAAATAGGTAAGCCAGAAAGGAATTGCGTTTTTTGTGCAGCTATGAGGTGGAAGGAAGAACCAAAAGGATTTGGTTGCCTTTCGGGCAGAGTGCATCTATCATCGTTCAAAGGAGGTGGCACTTTAAATGTAAATTTGTCTGCGGTCGTAACTATCAATCCTCCCGACTGTGAAGCATCACTCTGCGTTCAAATTCTGTTAAATCGTTTCACAAAGGCTTGACGACACATCTACTGAGACGGATGATGCACATGCACATAATCTTATCGGCATTAGCTTCCATAAGCAGAGAATTGGAGGCCACTAATAAGGAAGATAAAAATTAAGAAGCATCGCTTACTTTTTGAATTGAAACATTACGAATCAAAACCGCAATCTCCTCTTCGTTTACCCCTTTTATAATTATCATCCTTCACACCCCGTTCCTTATAGCTTTTTTTCATTTCCGTTTCCTTACCCTCCAGATTATTTTATTAAATTAATAAAATGTCTTCTAAGACCAATAGTATACACTTTTTCTGCTAAGCATCACGCATCAATACACTGATCATTTTCTCGCCCATCGGGCGGGTAACGCGGCTAGTAAAAGACTGTATTAAAGACTGAGCGATAACCTAATGGTCTGAATCAGTCTTTCCAACAAACGACGGTCATATTATCAGAAAACGTAGCAAAGAATTTTCTGTTTCTATTTCCACAGCTTATGCAACCCGTCATGTTCTAGACATGAGCGATATTGAAAGAAACGCTTGCATACGAGTCCGCAACACATTGGGACATTTCATGTCTTTAGGTGCAGACTCGTATGTGTTCCAGACTCGTATGCAAGCTCTAAGAGCCACTCAGCTGATCCGGACCCTGTGCATCGTCAAGTAAATGTCCAAAAGAGGCTACATACGAAATTACAGGTTCCTAGAGTGTAAAGTATAGAAATTACCTATTCAAATGATTTAACCACCGCTTCACAAATTGGATCGGATCACCTGCATTGAATCAAATCATCGAAACACCAGCTCAATGAAATCATCAGAAATTAACAAGCGGTTGCAATCATGTTCACAATATCAATTATTGAGAATGATCACCTGTGTGTGTAACCAATTATTCATATAACCATGCTCATAACTCAGCTTGTTGGCCACGCACTTCGCTGTAGTTAACATAATATGGTTGGATAAATCGAGAGCTTTCGAACGAATGGTCAACGAATTTTGTGGGATGAAAAACGACGAAGTACCATTTCCCTAGCAACGACTCGGTTGTAAGCGGAAATCATCAGAAAACCAACCGTAACGCTTTTTTTAACGCTTTTATTCAACGCTTGTTTTTTACGCTTGTTGTTCACGCTCTTTCCAAATATGTGACAAAGTAAAGACATAAAATGTCAAAACATTGGCAGAAGAAATACTAGGAACAAATTAAATAGAATACATATATTATTTATACAAAACGTAGTTTTAGTTAAATTTCAATGGAAATATTTCATTTTTCATGGAAATACCCACAAGGGAATTTTTCTCGGGTGTCCTACTTTACGTTGACAGAAAAAATCTGGCAACCCTAGTCTCGATAACGCTTGCTATCATAGGCAACTATTATCACTAGTTATTTTTTTGAAGGGTAGGAGAAGCCGCCAAAAGTAAACTGAGTACAGATTATTCGTTTTCCTTACCTCATTGTTTTGAGGTTGCTGTTCAAGATCGTCTTCATCCCCATTTACTCTGGACTGATATGCGACTTCTGCTACGTTCGTGTTGACTTCCTCAGCCGCACTGTCTCGCACATCCCGGGCGCACTCTTTTTGAGATTCATAGCCCTCTACCCCATTGTCTTGGGTCTCTCTGGCCTGCATAAAAAAATAATTTTACGAGAGGAATATCGAGTAAAAATATTATATACTAACCGTAAAGCGAAACTTTGCACTATAAGGTACTTTTCTCAATAGGTATACTGCTTCCTCTTCACCAGTTACAGATAAACAAGAACTCACATAGGTATACTGGATGCCCAAGAAACCACGTATCACATTTTTTTATTCTATTTCTCAATCTAAAAATATCTACTCACATTAAATTAGTGGTTCCTAACTGGTGGGTCACGCAGATCCTTCGCTGAGTCGAATGTCCATGTGAAGAAAAAGTACTTAATTATCTATTAAAATAGAATAAAAATCTGTCTTGCATTGGCATTGAGTGTGTGGGTGTTGTCACCCCAAATTCCCGTACCGAACATCTGTTGTGTTGCACGTAAGTTGAGTGTCATACTAAAGGGCGACAGGGTGGAGCTTCACACAAAAATTGCTTCTCCCATCTCCACTGCGACTAAGGAACAGTCGGAAGGAACAATCGAAAGAATATGGAGAAAAAATGAAACTTTACTAAACCAGACATTGCAGCTGAGACATGAGTAACTTGATTACTTTTTTACCTACTTAGTAACAGGTACCTCAACAGTAGACAACTACTTCATAATGCAATAGAAGGTTTTGGGAGACCTGGTGATATCCGTAACTGCCCATGAAATCCATAACTGCCCATAAATCTCAAAACTTTTCATATGTACGATTTTAAATACTTATAGTATACTACTATCAAATTTAAGGGTTGAGGTAAATAAAATACGGTAAATGTGTAAAGTAATATAAAACTCCTATAGGTCGTGAGCTTCGAAAATGGCATCAGTGCTAGGGTCCCAGGGGAAATTGAGTTGAGAATCACTGCATTAACTCGATAATTCTCTATGTATTCAATCAACCACATATTTATGTAGAATCTAAATTGGCTAAATAGCATCGTTATTTTAATGGAGAAACCCATTTTCCAGTACAGATTAGGGTTTCAACTCAAGTCTGTTTTTCAGAGCATCAAAATCTGCAATAAACAGGGGTTTCTATTTAAAGGACTACGTAACGATGTTCGAGCCATTGGTCATTTCAAGATAAATATAGATAGGAAATAGTCAAATTTCATGGAGCCAGATATTTTTAGATTTTTTTCAGAGTGCCAAAATATCCGTGGGGGGGATTGTCCTTTGAGGGACATTTTATATATTTTGCTAAATGGTTCGAATATTAACTTATTTTCAGAAACAATACAAGCTTTTCATTGACCATTTGGGTGTTTGGTAAGTAATTAGGTAGCTACTTTTATAACACTATAATACGTAATTAAAATCCATGCACCATGATAATGAGAAATGATCCTGTCGTATGTACACTGTAACTGTTCGAATCCACACGGTCTCTTGTTATGGTATACCTAGGTAACCTGTAATATTTACCTACCTGTCTCTCGACTTCTCCTTGCTGCTCTGCGTACTCCTGCTGCTCGGCATATTCCTGGTAGTTGCCTTGGTTGGGAAAGTTAACGCCAGCCGCCTCACCGATGCTTCGCCCCTCTGCTGTCAGCAGCACAGCTCCAAAAACAACCAACACTCCTACTCCAATCAGCATCTCAGTTTTTCCTCCCTGATTAGTTCTGACAAGGGCCGGAAAAGGCTGAACTGGTGGTTTGAATAAACAGGAAAAAACTTTTGACGTAGAGTCCAAAATTGTTGAGCAACTTCTTGATACACTAAAAAATTAGAAATTATCGTTTCAACTTTTCTGTTCAATATTGGGGCTTGCTTGCACCATGTGTGGTATCACATGTTTACATTACTAGAGTAGGTACCTAATGAAGGTACCCAACATAAATTTTCAGATGCGAGCATTCGAAATCGTCTGCCCAATTCTCAGTGGGCTTTCCATTTACCCTTATTCTACATTGTATATTTTCTGACTTGAATTCGTTTATGACTGGAGTATGGAAAGTATAACGGCTGAGCAAATCAGATAAGGATCGGTACCTATGAAATTAGGCAGTCCCAAAAGTAACTAAATAGCTCCAGTGATATGGAATACTAGCTGACTCGGCGGACTTTGTGCCGCCCAACATAATATTCGTACAGTTATGGTTACAAATAACGACAATTTATTTATTAAAATTCATTATTTACCTAACTGAAGCGAAGAAAACGTTTAAAATAAATAATAAAGTAATACGTATAAAGGGTGAATACGGGTATGTAAGGGATTATAATTTTGATTCATAATGGTGCAATTCATTTTGCAAGCGATACCTGTTGATCCTAAGCTGTTTCTCTTGCTTTCTAGTTTCTTCCAATTCCCTTTCAACAGCCACTATTAGGTCACTTATAGGAGGAGTATTTCAATTAGTTTCCATTGATGTATTGTCCAACTTTTCGGAGACGTTGGTAGATACATCGAATGCTGTAAATGACGGTTCATGGAAAGTTACCATAATTTTATTCGTATCTCGATGCCACAGAGAGGCTCTCTATCGAATTTCAAATTCCCAGAATGAATAGGAGAGAATTTAGCTAAGTCAGCTGATCTAGATGGAACCCGTCAATGCATTCGTCTCATAATGTCCTGCAGAGGCTCCCTGTCAAATTTCACATTCCTTGAGTGAAAAGGAGAGAATTTAACTCACTCAGGAAAGAGCCCATCATTTTATTCGTCTCTTGATGTCCCAGAGGGTCACCGTATCAAATTTCAACTCCCTTGGGTGAACAGGAGAAACTAGCTTTTTTTTTAGAAATTAGTATCTTTTTTTTTCTTTTAGCATTCAGTACTGGTAAATCGTCCCGGTTTCTTCAACCTCATTACCTTTAACCTTAGCTAGGTACGTCAAAACTCTTCCCGACTAAGATTACTGCAAGAAGGCGTTTTTAATATCAATATTTGATGGTCTAGCTTTACGAATAGAAAATTCTCGGCTCAACCGACCAAAATCGTTTTGGTATCGTTGAAGTTGTTATTGAAAGTCCTTTACTCCCGATCATTATGATATCCTATTGCTGCTTCGGTCTAATGAAATTGTCGAATTGAATCGGGTTATTGTTGAAGTGAAGCATTTAGAATGAGGCAAGAAGGTTTTGAGGAATAGCGGTTTTTCAATAAAATGGGGAAATTCGTGACAAGTGGAGTAGCCTTGAAGGGTTGCTGTACGGGTGTTCTGAGTACAGCATGGGTTGCGTCATTGATAGGTGATGGACGGGAATTTGATATTTCGTGCAAAGAGCGGGACGGAAACATTTGTTTGGCTCCCGAAATTTTATTATGGTTGCCAACACGCAGTTCGGGGCCTTGATTCACGCGCGTTTGGTTTTGACGATTTCGATCAGCTGAGTTAGCTAAATTCTCTCAGGTTCACCCTAGGAAGTTGAAATTTGATAGGGTGACTCTTTGGAGCAATAAGAGCTGATTGAAATTATGGGCTCTTTCTTGATCAGTCCGGGCCTGATTTTGCTACCTTTACACTGTAATTTGGCATGCAGCCTCCGTAGGTACGAACACAGTGTGGATATGGTTATTTCAGCAGTCTATGCATCGACTAACCTGTACAGGTGGGTCAGTGCAACGCACGGGTAACCGGCAAGTTCATCATAAAATATAACTGTCAATGTCAGGAAGATGGGTTTGTTTTATTACTAATAATTTAAAGAAAGATGAGAAAGATGTTTATTAGGAGCTTGTAGCAATGAAGTCTAATGGTTAGAAAGAACTGAGTTTGCAGAACGTCTTCGGGTCAAGCACGTAGGGAGGAGGAGAAAGGATTTACGGCTAACTTACATAGAAACTCGAAAGGAAAGTCCCAGATTTGATTGACAAGAAATTAATAATGCGTGTTATTAGGTAATGAAAGTACTAAAGTACTGGCGCTGCTTTCCGATATATATATATATATATATATATATATATATATATATATATATATATATATATATATATATATATATATATATATATATATATATATATATATATACGTCGTTAGTGAAATGGTTGATTGACATTTCTTATTATAATGTACCAAGGTATCTATAGGTAAATTGAAAGACATTTACCTACCTATAGCGCAAATAAATCAAATTTTGAACGGAAAACAAGTCATTCTATAAGTTGGGTATTAATTTTGGGTATTTAATATCTAGGTAGGTACCTACTAACAACTATAGAATTAAATAATTGCATAACTTGTATCCATGATTCTTTCACACTTTCTATTATAGGATGAAAACCGATACCACGAAGACATTTTCGGGATCACCCTCAGAACCGCAGAGGTGCATAGCCGATCCAGAGAGTCTGCAAGGATCCGGATGGCCTCCCAGTCACAGCCTTAGCAGAGAAAAAACAGTAGCCCCTTCAACTTGGCTACTGGCCTCATACATTCCATCAGGTCCTTTCTCAACAATTAGTCACCTCCTCAACAATATCACGCAATGAATTACTGTTTCCCTATTTTCCTTCCTTCCAACCAACCTTATTATCCATAATAATAACATTATATTATTACAATCGCATATATTTTTTCTTATAAACAATCCAGTCATTATTAACGTTGGTTATATTAATAATAATAATGAGGTTGGTTAACGATACTGTTTCTGAAGTACTTAAAAATCGATTTAGGACAGCAATATACGAATATATGCCTAGGCGCCAACAATTACGTTAAAGTATTATTAACGAAACTTCAAGGCGATTTGAGATAAGTCTCAAGGATATTTACCGTTGAATATCCTGCCATTGAGATCATCAGAATTTAAGAAATAATCGCAAGCGTTATAAAAAGTTATAATCAAGTACGTTGTTACCAACTTCTTAAAAAGCATGACAAATGTACTCGTACTTCATTGGCGCGTAGGTCTTCCTTCATTTTCATTCAGTTGAATGTATCAAATAGGTGATTCGATGATGTTACGACTCAGTTTTTATTTGTCATCCAATTAGGTAAGTGCATGACAAACTTGTTTTCATGGATCAAATTGGTTGGTAATATTTCTGTATTTGTTTGGTAAGAAATCTGCTACCTAGGTACCTACCATATTCTGTGTATTATTTCCACAATTTTTCTGTCTTGAACCTTAAAGAGATACAACGTTTGGGTACCTTGGTGTCATTAAACAGAGAGAAAAATCCAATTTTTTATTTTCTACAAGTGGTATATTTTAGAGGACACCTAAACCTAAAATGAATGGCCCATTTAACCAATTCGAAATTGGTTAGGGTTGATTGATAGGGATTTTTGTTTATATTTGATTACGTAGGTACTTACGAAATTAATGTTTGTACTAT
The DNA here is from genome assembly GCA_030762985.1 of Adelphocoris suturalis. Classification (NCBI taxonomy): domain Eukaryota; kingdom Metazoa; phylum Arthropoda; class Insecta; order Hemiptera; family Miridae; genus Adelphocoris; species Adelphocoris suturalis. The sequence goes on from CM061041.1 coordinate 42,474,007, forward strand.
TGAAATTTGAGAAAGATCTGTGATAAGTGTACCAAAAGTAATTGAAAAGTTTATAATTTGAATTCTTATTGAAACTAGAAATATTTGCCACATTGCTTTGGAACAAGAAACCAGCATTTCGCTAGAGTGAACCCGTTGGAAAAAGAAGGGTTTCTGCTAAACTTTCACTGAATTGTAACTACGAGCATAAACGTGCTTATTGTATTTACAATCATTTAGCGTCATGCGGATGATTCAAAGTAAAATTTGAAGAAAATTCATACGATAACTCATTTTTGCAAAGGTAGACTTCTGTAATGGTTTTCTATCTACAACAGATATGATGAATCACTCGGTTTACTGTTGATTATGAAATGAACACTACGACCCTGTGTATTTGTTCAAGTCTTTGTTGAATGAGTTGAAGAGTTTAATCTAGTTGGTATGGAAAATCACCTCGTTTCCTCTCGTAGTTACCTATTCAAAACATTGGCAATCCCACTAATAACTCTGAATAGCTTTATAAGTAGGTAGGTATCTAAATTATGACGGATCCAAATATTCGTTGATCCTTCAATTCAAATCAGATTCAATCATTATCAAAGAATGAGGTACCTACCACACAATAAAGTTCACACAAAAACTATTGGCACATTGACATTTAACACCAACAAACAAATACAAGAAAAACACTTTTATACTGATCACATAACCTTCCCTTGATTCCCCAGGGAGTTGGGAAAGTAAAACATAACATCGAATCCAGGTAGGTAAGTACCTATTGGTTGACTCAGTTTCACCGATTTTGTTATTACTCGTAGTTCACAGTTGACAGTTATTGTACCTACCTGCATACGCTAGACGTGCACAGAAATTTTTCAGTCAAGATAAAAAAATGAGCGTGAAGCCCAGTGGGACGAATAAAGCATTCCATAACCAAGTGTTCTCTATTCAACCTGCATCCTGCTGTCACACATATCATTAAGGGACTTCGGTTTTTAATCTTCTCACTGCCAGAGCATTAAATGAGAGAATTTACACCTCTATCATGCGTGCATTAATTTTTTTTTTTTTTTTTTTTTTTTTTACTTTTTGTCCAACAAATGTGTTTATTTTTCATCATGCAACACGGATGCGTACTGGATACACACAACGCCCTGAGGACACCGGCAGCCGTTAAGGCAAATGAAGGAAACATTTATCTTGAGTGCCATGAGGTCATCGATGGACTCACTCTTTGAACGTGTTATATACGAGTACATAGAAGGAAAATCCATTCACCACGTAAATTTTGCTTTGTAAGGAAAACGAAGGCTACACAGATTGTCAAGTACCTACTTAGGTAGTAAGTTCTACCGACTACCTATGACATCCTCATGGACCAGTAGATAGGTAACTCTAATTACATTAGGGACGATGAAATCGCTTCAGATGCTCTAACTTAGCAACCAACCCGTGCCTGATTACCTTGATAATGCATATCATATAATAATACTACAGTTTTCTCCCTAAAGGGACCAGAAAACTGATATTTTGGGTCGCAGCACAGCTCGACCCACTATGAGATAGGCTATCCCCCCTCCTGACAACACCTACCCCCCTCTCTCCACCGTTCCTTCATCATGGCACCCGTGTAAGGTGCTGCTACCTACATTTTGAGGTGTGTGAGGTGCGAGCTGATTCTAGTCCTCAGTGTGATTTCTTGGAGCTGACTAGCGATGTTTTGGGTGGGTCGAGCTTTGCTGCGACCCGAAATATCAGTTTTCGGGTCCCTTTGGGGAGAAAACTGTAGTATTTGGGGTCTTAGCTGCAGCTCGACCCACTATGAGAAGTGTTTGTTATCTGTCAGCTCGCGGCTCAATAGGAGAAGCACACTGTGATGGGTAAAAAGGGGAAAATTTCATCACTTGGTGAACAAACACAACAGCAATGTTGAAAAAACAGTAGCTGTATTGTAGTAAGATAGGAAAAACAATGTAGAACATACTGCAGAACATTTAAACGTTGTATACCTAATAAGAATATCAAACGTTGTCAACTAAGTACAATGCAGAGTAGTTATGGTGCCGGGGTAAAAGCTTGTGTGGCACAATTCAGTCTAATCCGGGATGGTGGTGTTGCAACAGGGCGGAAATAATGCCTGAGGAAAGTAGTTTCTGAGCGCCTATTCGCCCGCGTTAGAATCTCGTCTATGGGAGTCCCGAATTGTGCCAAATTAGTATTGACGGCTGACCGGCAACTGCCTGGAGGCGCTTCTTTCCCAGCACTCATCAAAGCTGTTGTGATCCACTTTGATAACACTGCCCGTGAGGCAGGTTTCACTCTTCCCCTTGTAGAGATGAAGAGGTTGGTCAGGGTTAATGATCCGCAGCGACTTTTGCGCAGGGCCAGGAAAATCTCAAGCCACCTAACAGGGTCCCAAAGTGGAGTAGTAGTGTTGGGAGACAAACGCCACCCAGACTGGCAATGAGTGGGTGTGTCCGTCTTCGAACCGTAAGCCGGCCAGAAAATTATGTCTGAAGCTTCCCGCTGAAGGTGGTGGTCGTCAATATGAAGGAGAGTAAGATCGTGAATCCTCCTGCCGGATGCTAACAACAAAAGAAGAGCCAAGTGACGAGATGACTCGAAGAAGCTTGTAGGGTTGGGTTGATGGTTTTCAATCCATGAGAGGAGGTGGCCAACATCCCAAATTGTTCTGATAACTCTTTGGGGTTGAGATGCTGCAATGCCCTTTAGCATCCTCGTCACTATTGGGTGGCTAGTGAGTGAAGTCGAGGCATCTGGGTGGGTCCAGGTGGTCACGACTGATCTATGGAGAAGAATCGAAGCTGTCGAAAAGTGCAGTGACGTCCTTAGATAGGCGAGGAAACGCGAGAGCGCCGCTGCAGATGGTCGAAAAGCATCCACCTTCATGATCGACGTCCAGGCAAGCCATCTGGACCAAGGCCGGCTGTAGGTAGCTATAGTTGATGGTCTCCAGGAGCTAACTAGGAGGGCCCTCTCCTCAGGTGTCCAGGAGGACATGTAGGTGGACCACCCCGTACTTTCCAGACTGACAGTTCCAGTTCGTCTACATCTGGTGGGGGGGAGTTCGTCGACAGGTCCCAGAGGCTGGTCTGGAGGTTGTGTAGGTGGATCGGTGGTGGCATTGCCCTGGCTTTTATGTCTGCAAGCCAAAATGCTTTGGGCCAACGTGGGACCACCAGTAGAAAGGTTCCTACGGCAGAGTTGAGATCCTGTGGAATCAGGGGTGGTGGTGGAAAGAGCCAGGCGAGTCTGTACACCCATCTCTGCGAGAAAGCGTCTAGGAAGGCTGCTTCCCGGTCTGTTGGATCAAAGGTGGCGTATAGTGGAACTACCGCTGATCTCTTTGAGGCAAATAGGGCGATCTGGGGGGTCCCCCACCGTCGGAAGACAGTAATTGTGGTCACTTCCTGCAACTGCCACTCCGGCGGAAGTTGACCCCTTGATAAGCGGTCTGCCACTGTGTTGTATCTTCCAGGAAGATAGAGAGGTTGAAGGCAGGTGTTAAGTTTGTGAGCCAGAAGCAGTAATTTCTTGGACTCTAGCATCAGTGTGGAGGACCGTAGGCTCCCCTGCCGACAAATTGCTGCTGCCACTGTCTTGCTGTCTGTCAATAAAATTCAGTGGTGTTCTGAAATAACTGTGGCTTGCTTTGCAATGCCCATCGCACTGCAAATAGTTCCTAGCGGTTGATGTGCCAGCACTGTTGGGCCAGAGTCCACTCTGCTCGAATGCGAAGGGGACATATTGTTACTCCTAGGCCCCACTGTGAAGCGTCCGTTGTCACAAACGTGCGGGTTTGAGGCGGTTGGTACTTCCGTGAGTCGTTGAGGCGGTGTTCCCACCAACCAAGGGTCTCTTGAATTGTGTGAGGAATTAGTGACAACGCGTGAGGGTGAGTTCTTGGCAGTTTGGTCAGTGCTAATTGAAGTGGGTGTAGATACAGACGTCCGAGTGGTACTGTGAATGATGCGAACACGAGGCGGCCTATGAGGCATTGGGCCGATCGAAGTGACCACATGGGTTTCAGTAAGAGACCCCGAATTCTTTGGAGGAGTGTTGACACCTTGTCTGGAGGTAAGGAAACGGTCTGTGTTGTGGTATTCCAGACCAGTCCCAGGAAAGATTGCGTGTGAGTTGGGACAAACTGAGACTTCTCCAGGTTGACGCACCACCCTAAGGTGTGGAGGAGTACATCGCTTCCCAAGTGTGGCATGACAGTTCTTCTGGCGATTGGGCTGCTAGTAGGAAGTTGTCGAGGTACACAATTACTCTTATCCCCTGACTGCGTAGGAGGTTGCGAATGTTTGTGGAGCTGATGCTAGTCCGAAAGGCAGGCAGGTCCATGAATACGTTACTCCCATGTAGTGGAAGCTGAGAAAACGTTGATGTCATTTTGCAATGGATATATGGCAATATACATTTGACAAGTCTATGGTTGTCAGGTAATCGTCGGCTTGCAGAAAATCGGGGATACGAAAGTGGTTGAGTAGTCTGAATTTTTTAAGGTGCAGGAACTTGTTTAGTCGGCCTAAGTCGAAGATTGGTCGCATTGAGCCGTTTTTCTTTCTTGCAAGGAACATTGGCGACAGGAACACTGTGCGATCGATTGTTGGTGTGACAGTATTTTGTAGGAGCAGATCTTTGATAACTTGGGACATTGCTGGGGAGGGTGGTGTTGTGAGTGGGGTTGGTAGTTGGCTGTTGATGTACAACAGTTGAGGGACTGATGCAAAAGGGAGTGCATAGCCAGAGATGGTTGCCAAAATTGGTTCCAGAGCTTGTAATCTGCCCCACTCTTTTGCAAATTTCTGTAGTTGACCGCCCACAAACCCCCTCCCGAATGTCTCAAAATTTCTTATTAGATTTTGGTTTCCCCTTCCCAAATTTCTGCTGGTGCTGTCTGGGCTGAGAATAAACACGATTATGAGATTGGGATCGTGTATAGTCGCGGTTCTGTGGGTGCTGCCTTGACCCACTTGGGGTAATACGTGATGGAGCAGGTTTGGATCGTTTCACTGATGGCTAATAATCAGAGGATCCCTGCTTTGGGGCTTGTCGTTTTCTTGGCACTGGAGCAGGTCTGGGTGAGGGAAGGACACACTTCTTTAGGCCCTCTTCGTCAAAAAGATGTTCAGCGGATGGTGGCACCCCTGACAGCTGATGGTGGGCTGCCCTATTCCCTGGTATGAGCTTTCTTTGATTACCTCAGCTCTCTTTCCACATGTGAATTGTAAAAGATCACCAGAAGTCTGGTTGAAAGAGCAGCTTGGATCAAGATAGAGGGAGGTAATTAATGGCTTTGCTGTCGGAAGTTCACGAAGCAACTGTTGAGCTGCCTGCTGGAATGCATCACGCTGTTGTAGTAGTCCATAGAGCATGGTTCCCAAGAGACGTTCAGATTGTCTCAATTGAAAATCAGTGTTCTCATTTTTTGAGGGCAACAGGCAGGTGTTGACTGCAAGTGGTTGGAATGACTTGCCGTGTTTAAGGCGCTGTTCAGACTCAAGGTACCTGATCCGTTCCAAGCTCGGTTGGCCCAGTCTTAGGCACTGTACTGCTTGCTGGTGTAGATGCTCTGGTAGGTCAGGAATCAGGGGTGCCATCTCGACTGTAGATGCGTTAAATGCCTTCGAGAGGTCCTCCTCCTCCTGTATTGGGTTGTCTGTGGCTGTCAGATCTAGCTATGGTTGGATTGGAGTCTGTTGCTCGTCCCTGTCGATGCTCCCCTCTTCTGCTGAATAGGTTGATTCCACGTCAGTTTCATTCTGATGAGTGGAGGATCGAATTAGTTGTTTGAGAGCGTCAAAACGGGACTCAAAGGATATTAATTTTTGTTGGAGGGGCTCTGTGTGGGCTTTTATCAAATCTGTGGTCACAGTGCGTGGAGGAGGTGATAAGGACTCAATCGACGGTGAGCAGGAATCCTCATCTTCTGACAAAGCCTTGTCCAGTGTCACGACAGATGCAGAGTCAGTGACAGATACAGCTCGTTGCTGTTCGTCAGAGAAGCCTGGGTCAGGTGTTTGAGGAGGTATCTCATTTATCTGCTTCCGAGACAGGCACAGCGGAAGGACTGCGACAGTAGCCTGTTTGAAGGCTGTGTAGTCCTCCTTTTGAGGGCCTAGGGGAGTGGCAAACTTCGAAGGTCCAACCGCCAGTGCTTGACCAAGTGGCCAACGAAAAAGTTCCTCCTTCATCCTCCTATATGTTCGCTCAGATATGTGAGAGGTACCCGGGCGATATGCTTGTACCAAGGGGACGGAAAGAATTGCGAAACGCGGGCGGTTATAGTCAATTTTTGCAACCAGATCTGGACGAAGGTTGACTTTGAGATCGCGCCAACCCGAGGGGAAGACGGCTTGGATGATCTCCTTAACCCGAGGGAGGAAAGAACCCTGGGGCTCTTCATCAAACAGTTCTCCCACCGTCGACATCTGCAACAAACAGAGAGAGAAGTGGGAGTGATGGCGTCTTCCGAGGTGTTACCCAACGCACGTCGTCCAAGGTGTCACCCGACGCGCGTCGCCCGAGGTGTCGCCCGACGCGCGTCGTCCGAAGTGTCGCCCGACGCGCGTCGTCCGAAGTGTCGCCCAACGCGCGTCGTCCGAAGTGTCGCCCAACGCGCGTCGTCCGAAGTGTCGCCCAACGCGCGTCGTCCGAAGTGTCGCCCAACGCGCGTCGTCCGAAGTGTTGCCCGACGCGCGTCGTCGGAAGTGTCGCACGACGCGCGTCGTGAGAGGTGTCGCCCGACGCATGCCATTTAAAGAGTGCGAGGAAGCGTTGGAAGCAACGTTCGAGTAAGGAAGCACAAGCTCAGTTTCCGTATTTTGTAGGTTGTCAGTGAGCTATCCTCACTGAGAGAGGGCTTTGCTGTCGTTCCGGTCTTACTATGTTAAAAGTGCGGAAACAAACACTTTGCAACCCCACAAGAGCTGTGCTCTGACCTTCCAATCTAAATAGGTTGAAAGTGTGGAAGCTAGTTCTGAGGCAACTGCTCCCAGTTGTAATGAAAAAGATAGAGAAAATAATGAGGGCACGCAATTGAAGGAGAAATCATGAGAAGTTCAAGCCTACCTTTGAAAGAAAATAAACTTCGAGTTTTTCGAGTAGGAAATGAATAAAACAATTACCTACAGAAAACCTAGAACGGTAGAGAGAACAAGAAGGTATAAAATAACTCATATTTACCCGAAAATCAGCGATTTTGTACAGCAAAAGACTGCCGGGTTCGAGTTAGTTGGTATTGGTATCTGTCAGGATGGAAGAAGCACACTGAGGACTAGAATCAGCTCGCACCTCACACACCTCAAAATGTAGGTAGCAGCACCTTACACGGGTGCCATGATGACGGAACGGTGGTGAGAGGGGGGTAGGTGTTGTCAGGAGGGGGGTAGCCTATCTCATAGTGGGTCGAGCTGCAGCTAAGACCCCAAATAACACTTAACACATGGATGATTCAAATTTACCTTTCATGCAATGATTGCCTGAAATGGCATCGGTGGCCTCATTAAAATTATGAAGCTTTGGCTTACAGGTTACCGGCGACCTCATGGCAGTGAGAAAGCTAAGGGTAATTTGATTCTTATAATTACCGTTAAATTTACCCTCAACAGGAAGGCGGATGTACTCACTAGCAAGTACTCGAATGTATTCTCAGAAGTCTTCATCTTATATTTGATTTTTTCTAAAAAAGTGGGAGTGCCTTTTCAGGTATATCCTACAGACATCGCGCGAAGTCAAGAAATTGCCTTTTCATACTATTGTAAAATATCGAGATTTAACATTCTGAAAAACTTAAAATGTTGTAGGTATAGGAGAAAAATCAAAATTTTCCAATCTCATCTTCTTACTATTCACCTTCTTATAGGTATAATACGAATTTTCCAAAGTTTTAAAAATGCTTGCGGTTTTCTAATTGTTCTACTATTTCACTAAATCGTCTTCGGTCAAGATTTTTCCACACAATAAAACTATTGAATGTACAGTTGTGCAATAAAACATTTAGGTATATCTACTACATAGCTAATAAGCTTAGTTTGATTATAAGAGAGCATTTTTTGTTATCCTCTCATCATGCAATCCTTTTATTTTGATGCATCAAAACCAAAGAGCTGGCAATCCTTTCAAAATGAAAGAAATTAATACATAAGTACCTAACCCTGAAAATGTTATTTGGAATATATTTTTTATCTTGCCAATATTGCATAAACAACATTTCCCCCTTCCAACTCTCCGGGTAAACGAAACATGAACGATTATTACTCCCCATCCGGTGGGTATTAAACCAAGCTCCGTTATCCAATTTTCAACCATCGTCGCTTATCTTAATCCCCAGAAACGTAAGGATTCATGTATCTTTCCGATTCTACAACCAAGATTTTCCTGGTTATACCCTCCGACATTATCATAGATAAACTTCCGCAACTTGAACCGAATTCTGGCATTAAGGCCAATTTAACAAAGCTATTTTAGTACCTACCTAGATCAGCATTTATCTTGTTTTAGATTAAAATGGTAATCGGATCAATGGTTATCAATGAAAAAAGACTGGAATCAGTTACTCGCATGTTACATCATAATTATATGTTACATATTATGTTGTTCTTCTAGTTCAAGAATGTTAAACTTTCTTTATTTCCAAATTTTGGGGGATAGAAATCATTGGTTCAGGTTATGTTGCTCGTCATAATAAAATCTATCTTTGATGAATAATTATTCTTGTTAACGCTATAAATATGAATATATATACTTAAGTACATACTGTAACTATGTAAATATCATGTTGTAAATCTATTATTATACCCATTAAATTGCTCATTACCTCCCATCGAAAAAATGCATTTCTTTATCTCCTCGACGATCATTCTACAAAAGAAGCAGGAACTATTTTTCATAGGGATACATAGTTTCTCCCAACGACCTCAACCTGTGCTTCCCATAACCTTGTATTTTACCAGTAGGATATAGTATTGGTTCCCCGATTTTCTCCCATACTTCCTTGATAATTGTTGAAACCAACGCTCCTGAATCATACTTCATCCTGCAAGGCTTTCTATTAATCATCACATCGATTACTGCTCTTCCTACTTTTCTAACTTCGTATTTTCCAGTACGTTCCGTTGTGTTCAGGGATTGTATCGCCTGGCCTAAGAATTTGCATTGATAAGAATTGTGAAAATTTTATGAATTTACTATTCTTTCGTTAAAAATACCTCTCCCGGCTGTACCCGAAGATTCTTGCGAGGTTTTGTTAAAAATTTAATGTAGTTTTCGAAAACTCAAGAGAGAAAATCAAGCTTTATTTGCGATTTTATGAATTTTATAAGAATTTGATAATTTTCTGGACCGATTCTAAACTTTCCAAAATGGGATTTCTACAAAAAATGGCGGAAATGTAGCAGTGCTGACTTGAATGCGTGTCTCTTGGTTCATTCAATAGACAGGATGTTCCAGGCAGTGGTCACGCATCACACGCGTTTGGCAGTTTCGACTTACTAGAAAGCCGAACAAGATCGAGCCGAATTTACCAGAAGTAGATCCTAGTTTTGCATTCCAAAGTTCTTTTGCGATTCACATGTGCGTTGTAGTTTTTGACTTCTTTTAACACCCCCTGGACCCAGGGCCGGCGCTAAGGCCATGCGGAACATGCGGCCGCATGGGGCGCCGAGAGGAAAGGGGCGCTCGACGGCACGGCGCGGCCGGCTGCACGGCGTGTTAAAGATTTTTTAAAGTCCATTTTTCTGAACCAAAACATTTTTTGCTGAAGAAATATATTTTTTGGATATTAAAGAAAAGGTCTATTTATGTTTAACACTTCTTTTTGAGATAGGAAACTTACATCGGAATAGGGCGTCTTCCGTAAGGAGTCCTTAAGTTTTAATAAAAATTTCACGGACTCGTTTAATAGGGGGTTTCCATTTCTGTTTGACGTTTTTTTATTGCATTATGGACAATTGAGATTACTTACACCGTTTAAATAAGACGAAATTATTCATTTTATCATCAAACATTATATATATATATATATATATATATATATATATATATATATATATATATATATATATATATATATATATATATATATATATATATAATTTAAATATATTTTTTAGTTAACAACCTAAATATTTATTCTCAAACATTAAACTTTATATTTTATTTTTCTGGGCGATATTTGTTATTTAAACAAACAAAACAATTAACTGATAAAATAAAAATGTTTTTATAAGATTTGTTACCGTAAACGTTACCACAATGTCAATTTTCATGACGTTACCAGTAACTGGTGGCATTTAAATGTTTGTCTTTGATTTTTAGTGATAAAGATAAGTACTGATGTTACGTTACAAGTTAAAAATGAATATTGTTATACATATTTAAATGTGAGCTTAAATTTTTTAACTCCCAGTCCCAACTTTATATTCCATTTGATACCATTATTCGTTGTAAAAAAAGGCCTACATTTGATATAAATAAATAATTCTTTTACTTTAATTTTGTAATTTTATTCAATACTATATTATTACTTACATTTTACAATGTGTTCACTTTTGATTATAATTAGGAGTTTATATAATTATATATATAATACCAAAGTGAAAGTGGAGGGATTATTTTGGGGGGGGGGGGGGGGGGGCGCCAAAAATGACTCTCGCATGTTCAGTGAAAATGCCTTGCACCGGCCCTGCCTGGACCACACAGTTGATCGCACAATGGTCCAAATGCTTTCATTCGAGTCCGTGAGCCGAGTTCTACCTACATACAACGAAACAAAACTGCCTGTTATTTAGAGAGTTTTCGGTTTTTTTTTATTTCAATCCATCCCTAAATTTCACTTGGGGTTGATCGAAAGTAATGCCGAGATTACAAACACATGCATGATTTTTGCGCCAAATTTCAGAACTTTGGTCTAGTAAAAAAACTTCCAATCTTTCGAATCTGCGTATTTGGAAACATAACTTTGTTTCCCCCTAGGTCGATTAAAAAGGTTTATTATACAAAATAATATTCCAATATAAGGAATATGAAAGAAAAATGGTCATAGATAGGAAGGTGAAGTAGACAGTCCATAATCAAGAGCAGTTATACAAAAAATCAATTTAATAAAAATAAATATTTACCGAACACTCAAAAAAATAACTCGTAGAGTTAAATTTCATATTGCTAATTGACAGCCTCAATTTATTTGGAATGCCTAGACTTTTGTTACCTTGAAGAAGTTAACTAACAAAACGTCAACGTTATTGGGTTACTCAGCTTTGTCGAAAATAAGATCTGTTCAAAATTACAAAACCTAAGATAGGACCAAAAATTGGAAAGGAGAAGTGGCCGTATGCGCGATGGGCAGCACCTTTGGGTTATTTATTTGCTTTTCTTGACTTTTTCTGAAGAACTGGCAGCCTTGGTAGCGCCTGATGCTGGTTTCTTGGTTTTGGTTTCTTCGGAGGTCCTCAGACGTTTGACGAAAGTCAGTGTCAGAGCAACGCAAAGGAAAATTGACACGAGTTTCCAAAGCCACGCGTTCTCTCTTAGGTAGTCAGCAATCTGCTGAGTCAAGTCATCGCTGAAAACAATTTCCAACAGCAATTAAACAGAAGCGCTAGTCGAACAACATAGCTATCGAAGCATTATTTGACCCGAACTGAATAATGACATAGGTTGCATGATGTAATATGTCATAGGCATGTAACTGTCATTCAATGCCAATGGTGGTTTAACTCCCAAAAGTTAAAAACTAATGTGGTTCTGTAATTAAAGAAAACAACCATCATACAGATAAGTGGTTATGGAAATTTGCCGAGTAATATCAGCTGACTTGATTTGGATTGAAGTTTTATCAGATTTATTCACTTTTTGGAGTACCTACCGTTCAACAGTTTTACAGTAATTAGTAGACCAACCAATGAAGGTATATGGAGGAAGTTACTTACAACGGTGATTTTGGCACAGGCACTTTTTCAGACCGAGCGTGTTTATATCCAACTGTAGCAAAATTCACAAATGATCCCACATCAAATCTAGGGATGTCCAAAAAGTGGTACATCTTTCCTAGTCGGAATCTGGAACAAATTATGTAGAAATGATTTCAAACCCGCTCGAAGTTCACATATTCTAATTATAAAATTACATTTCTAACATACTAACAGTAAGAAGGTTGGTTCTTCAACGATGTGAAATCTTCGAGATGTGACTCGGCCTGTAGTTTTACGGTTCACTCTTGCTACATTTAGACGCGTCTTAAGTTTAGCACCAACTGTTTCCCATCTTGCTTGAAGACGCTGACAGTCAATGCAGTCGTTTGAGTAGCTAATTTAGAAATTAAGAAAATAATAAGAATAATTTTAAACATATATATAAATTAACAAAATAAAATTATTGAAAATCAGGAATAACAATCACTTTAAACGCAAAGTTAATTAGAAACAATTTTAGTATAAAAACCTACTAGTAACTAACCAACTAGTATGCAGCTGAATACAAAATGAATAGCAAAACTTAAGGTGATGATCAAACAACGAAAGACACACTCGAGTGAGGTCATCAACACAGTGTGTTTTGACACAGAGAGTGAGGGAGTGAAGATGCTACCTCAAGGAATGTGATGTTTACAAGCTGGCTCTAGCCTTTGTACTGGAGATCTAAGGGGAGTGCGACACTGCCACCGTTCTTGAATTGACCAGAGCCACCAGACTCCAGCTTCGGTGCCCTGATTCAGTCCAGTTTGAACGTAAACGCCTCAGGAGTTTGTAATTCAAGGCAGCGATTCTCATCAATTTGGAATCGATTTCGAGACTTATGGAGAAATGGGAATAATAACAGATTAATGATGTTCTTGAAAAAGTCCTCGATGTCGCCACATGCAGCTGATAGATCACTGTACAGTGAATTTCAAAACCTATCCACCAAACTGAATTAATGATGGTCATTTTCACCACTTTTCAGGATGTCAAGAAATATTATTATTTATTTACTTTCATTTATTTATTTTTTTACTCAACTCTTCGTAGAAAAGGGGGTATGTATTACAGCCGTCGGCATGGCAGCACATGGTGGTGGGGATGCATTTTCTTTGCGTTTCAGAGGGTGTAGAACACGTTTACAATAGTCTTTTATTTTAAGATTTCTTTATATAATTATACCCCCCTTGTCTATATATATATATATATATATATATATATATATATATGTACATATATATATATATATATATATATATATAAATATATACATATATGGACAACATTTTGTGCTCACTACTCCTCCGAAACTTAGTCTGATTTGGACCAAATTTTTATATGATGTATTTTCATGTCGGAATTTGTGCCTCGCTGACTTTGGTGAGGATGAGCTGACCACAAGCCGTAATATCAATCATAATGAAGGCAAAATCGTGCTTAAATCTCTCCTATTCACCACAGGACGTCGAAATTTGATGGGGAGCCTCTCTAGGACAAGAAGGGACGAGCAAAGTGAGGAGCACCATCTTGATCAGCTGAGCGAGCTAAAATCTCTCCTGTTCACGGGAGGACGTTGAAAATTGATGGGGAGCCTCTCTGGGATAACAAGATACGCGCCTACAGGCTCCATCCTGATCAGCTAAGTGTGCTAAAACTTGGTCGACTGTCTGATTACAACGAAATTTGATAGGTAGCCTCTCTAGGACATCAAGGGACGAATGAAAAGTTGGTCCATAACATCACAAAACATGACGCAACCTTCAGAAGCACGAGAAGCAAAATGAGCAAAAAACGCTGCAAATTATTACACAAAGGTTTATTATTTCTGTATCATACAGACCTTCTACGTAGAAAACTGACCGTAATTATTTAGCCTCACTTATAGAATAGAATTAGGAGTATTTTTATACGCATAAACAATCTCTTCTAATTGGAATTAATTTCATCACACTCTCTCTCTCTCGCCTTCCCTTCCCTCTCCCCTCCCCTCCCTTCCCTCTCACTCCCTCTGCCTCCCCCACACTCCCTCGCCCTCCCTTCCCCTCACTCCCTCCCTCCCCTCCCCCACACTCCCTCGCCCTCCCTTCCCTCTCACTCCCTCCACCTCGCCCTCCCTCTCACTCCCTCATGGAATAAGTATATTTACTAGGTATCGAAACTCGGGGCTTCGTGCTTCCAATATTTGGTTCACTCGTTCACTGCATTACAGCTCCAGGACCCCATAATTTTACGCTTTATAGTAAAGTTGAGGAAAAAAAAAGAAGATAAATGCCGTCTAGGGACACCCGAAGGAAGCGAAGCTTTATATCATAAAGCGTAGAATAGAATTAGGAGTATTTTCATACGCATAAACAATCTCTTCTAATTGGAATTAATTTCATCACACTCTCTCTCTCTCGCCTTCCCTCCCCTCTCCCCTCCCCTCCCTTCCCTCTCACTCCCTCTGCCTCCCCCACACTCCCTCGCCCTCCCTTCCCTCTCACTCCCTCTCCTCCACCTCCCCCACACTCCCTCGCCCTCCCTTCCCTCTCACTCCCTCCACCTCGCCCTCCCTCTCACTCCCTCCGCCTCGCCCTCCCTCTCACTCTCTCTCCCGCCCACCCTCTCCCACCTTCAAGGCATGCGCGCGTTCGTCAGTCTAACACTCAAAAGCCTCGAAAAAGACACTTTTCCGCCCGTTTTCGGCCCATAGCATCTATGCGAGTAAAGCGATCGGGATGGTTAAACGTTAGGACCAACTAGACCCCAAATGGAGTCACTGTGCGAAAGAACGGGTTTTTTAAGCCAATTCTTAGGCCTTTTATGGCCCGGACGGCGAACGGCGGACGGACATTTCAAATTTGGATTCTACGCACCTTGAAACGTGAAGTGACAAAGTTTGGGGGGGGGGGGGTTATAAAAAATTTTTGCTACACGATCACATGGGCTTATTATTGAAAATAATAAACCAAAATCGGAAGTGAGGGGTGGTTCTGATAGGTTCATGGGGCACAGGAAGAGAGAGCTGTTGCTGCCCTAGTTGGATGCCGCAGGCCAGATAGCGAATGTGACAGGACAGGTGCTGCCCCATAATCTCTGTCGGAAGCCCATGAAGCTTGCAGATCTTAAACAGTTTGAACAATGGCATGGGAAGGCGGAAGTGGGAGAGGGGAGGGTCTTGTTTTTGATCTATATCCACAAAAATCGGCACATGTCGAGCGTATTTGTTAAAATTCGGCTTAGGAACCTGTTAATCTTATCACATTAGAATCTCACCTTATCTCTCTGATAGTTCAGTGACCGGGGTTTTTTTCTGTGATCTCGAGTGTGTGATGGGGATCGGAAGTGTAGAAATGTTCGATGAGTGCCACTCATACTCACAATGCCTACTTCGGTACCTGATGACATTATCATCGATCTGCAGAGTAAGCCATTTGGAGCTCGCAGGTATAACCATATATATCACGTGTGATATTACAATACGACTTACCTATATTCTTCGTTATTTCTATTCTTTTCTACCGTTAATCTATTTTTTCTGTACAATTTTTTGTGAGATTAATCATTAGTATGGGAATACTTTTGCAGTGAGTGTAGTAAAATGTCACGCCACGCCCCTGATTATGAATTCAACAGGTTTTCATTCGTTCTCGACGAAATTCTGAGGGGATGTGGGGAATAGAGTCTATTTGTTCACCTGTGAATTTCATTGTTCCCAGATCAAAAGTGATTTTGGTGCATGCATAAATGTGAGACCAACACAGAACACTCTTCTCCTGCTTTCAATATAATTACTAACGAATCATGGCTTCGCAATTTCTTCAAGCCACAGTATAAAAACAATTTAGAAATTAACCCATTCTTAATCCTCCCTATTATCATGATTCAATTATTGTAACTACAATCATGTAATCCATATGAGAAAGTTTATATGCCACACCTAAATCATAAATCAAATATTTTCTGGGAAAAGAAAAAATTCAAACACAAATTAACTTACAACATGACGAACCAATCACCGGTAGTGGCCCCAGACGAAGATTGAGTCAAATGTTCAAACGTTTCGTCTGTCAATTCTTTGACCACAGGCTCTTTGTTGTCCGTGAGAAAATGCTGCATAGCTTCTTCATCTTCATCCCCTAGAAACAAGACAACATGTTTTGGAAATCAATAATTATTGATAGTAATATATTTTTGACTAAGTTCAATATGGAAGAGATTAATGTGGGATGGTTCAAAACTGGCTTAAACTCTGTGGTGCCTACACTTTTGTAAATAACAAGTACCTACCTACTTCACATAGAGCAGTGCCTAGAGCAAGCGAGTGCAGATGCTCATGCTAGTCGATACGCTGACTCCATAGTACCAATCTAATGCACTTTCCCTGTATACAAGAAAGTTCCAGTCATGCAGCATGATCGTATGAACGAATTTTCGTAAATGATCGCACTATATTATGTTACAGTTTTGAAAATAAAGGACTTTGAGCAAAAAGAAATTGTTTTTCGCCAATTTTATGGCGAAAAACTCGTTCTAAATAATATTCTGCGATACAGAAAAAGATTTTGGATTTTAAACTTTTTAGCCATTTCTATCGATTTTTTAGCACATTTTAATGAAATTTAAGTTTTCCTAAGTTTAAGTTTTTAAGTATTCCTAAATTTTTCAGCACAATTTCGAACATAAATTTTTAAATGTTCTATTTTATAGGTAATAAACTTAATTTGAGCAAAATTCTGCTTTAAAAAAAAAATCAAATGGATTTCCAAAAATTCGTCGCGCGTGATTTAGTTTGCACCTAGAACCTTTTGTAGTAGGTATAGCATTCACAGGCCGTGCCCCACGAACTATGAATGCAGAAACGACGTTCCTCGAAACTGTAAAGTAACGAGCTCAGCTGACTGTTTGACCTTACGCAAGACAATTTAGTTTCTAAACTCAAATGATTTATGTACCTACACTTACCATCGTAGAGTAACGGAACTCCATGCCTAAAGAAGACTATAGCTGGTTCCTTGGTCGGGCTGTACAATTTAACTAAAGGACTGCCGCTTGATTTGACTACCCATGCTCCGCAAGTTTCAACCAAATCTTCCCTTATGTTTGTCAAAGATATTTCCAATTTATCGCACGCTGGACAATTGGTTTTAGCTGAAAGAAAAAACATCAACAATTACTTGACGGAACATGCTTTCGTTAAAACAACAGAAATATCCGGGCTCTTATCCGCAAAACTTACCTAAGGTTAGAGAAGTTTGGAATTAACCATAAAGCCATGGCGAAATGGAGTAATGCCATCAAAGTAAGTAGAGTTATAAATTATCTAGCGCTGTTCTTTTCTTGGTCAGAGAAAAGAAATTAGGGTCTATCGATAACTAGGTAAATAAGGCAATACACTTACTAAATAGAACAACAACATATTTTTCATTTCGGAAAAGAGACAATAGCTCTTCGTCATCGACTTGCTCCAAAGTGTCAGGTTCACCGAGAGCAGCCGCAATGAGGGTAAAAAGTGTCAGTAACTTCATGAACAACATTCTACTCAACACTATTCTTCAACAAATTATGCGTTGTTAATTTCATATACTTAATTTATCTAGAAGGGCACCAAACTTTTTCAATATAACATTATTATCAAATTGTAACCCAATTGCTCAACGAACAGTTAATTAAACAGTAAAAGTTTGTATTGACTGAGATTAGCGATTACGATTTTATACACGAACACAAATTTGACGTGATATCGGCGTGCGGTTGGTGAGTTGTTGTTATTAATGTGGAAGCATGAAAAAGGGCAACAGCCGTGGAAGAGGCTCTACCGCTTCAAGATTTGTTCCGGTTTGTAACGCCAAGAATCTTGCAATCGATCGGGTTGATGGGCTTTAATCATTAGAATAGGATGGATGACTATCATTGTGCATCTTAGCGAATTTTCGAAGAAAATCAAGCTATTACGATGGTTCCATAGGTAATTCCTTTCATGAAAATCTGTTTTGAGGGATCCTGAAACGATTCCTGAATTTCAACGCTTCATCATAGGTACCCATAGTGTTAGATAGTTACCTACGAACAATTATTATTAAGGAGTTGACTAGTAAAGATAACAACATAGGTATTGCTTGTTTATATAATGAATTAAGAATCACTTTTCATGTAATACCTACCTACACTTCAATCTATGGTAGAGTGTAGTTCCGTATGTGTCCCCACTTTCAAACCAATTTAAATCTGTCAAAAAAAGAATTTGATGACTGTTTCGGAAACTAAGAATCTCGTCTTTCCCACGTTTCCTTGATATAACTTTCTCATTTGCGTACATGATTAATGTGGAATTGAAAAAATTGGAGCATACCTATACAGAACTATTTGCCTAGTTTAAAAGTTCCGTATGTGTCCCCACGCTATATTCAAATCCATCTAATGTGTAAATACATTAGAAGGATGAATATAGTTTGGTGGTCTGGATGTTCGCAAGCTCGCATCTTAAAGATACAAACCATCAAGTAGTCAATCCTTAGTAAAAATTCGGATTAGTTGGACACATAGGTCAGAGTGATGTGTATAGTTTGGTAGTCTAGATGCTCGCAAGCTCCCATCTCAAAAATACATAACATCAAGAAGTCAATTCCTTAGTAAAAACTCCGGACCAGGCCTTACCTACCTAAGATTTGGAAAGTGCCCAGTGCAGGTGGTTTAGTGGCTGCTGGTGCCCAGTTCAGGTGGGCCTGGCTCTCCGTCGGGGAGTAGTCTGTTGGTAGTTATAAGATGCACGTTTATTCAAGAGTCTGTATCATCCTTCAAAATATAAACATCAACGTTGTTTAAAGATCAACAAAAAAAGGGTTTTTGCACTCATTGCTCAACTTACAGACTCACAAATAGCGTGGGGACATATACGGAACTTTTTGACTACGCAAATAGTTCCGTATGTGTCCCCATTTTTTTCAATCACCTATTTCTCACGAAGGCGAAGGAGAAAGTTGATTTATCATGCATCTATTGAAAAGAGGAGATTTGTTAGGTTTCCGAAACAGTCATAAAATTCATTTTTTGTTAGGTTAATGATAGATTTACAGTGGTTTGAAAGTAGGGACGCATACGGAATTACACCCCCTATGTATCTATTATACAAATGTGGGTAGGTATGTGAGTCATTTCAGGGGATAACTCTCCTTGTAAGGTTTTAAAAAACATCAAAACCAAAACAAAGTAAGCTCAAATTACTAAAAACATATCCATGCTTATGCAATTAAAAAATATGATTCGTAATTTATGACCCCTAGTAGAAAACTCTCCCACAGAAGATAAACCGAATGGAATATTTTATTGAAAACACTCGGCAGCCATCAGGATTAACCATTAGGAAATCCATTTTGGTTCATTATTTTAAATTATGAATCCATGTAATGTTGGTTTATGTTTCAAGATTCGTAGACTCCAAAAATCCAATAGCTGAAAATCTGCCAATACGCTGTACAATATTCCCCGCCAACTTTTGCCATCCCCAGTAGGACGGGAAACACTCCATATCTTGAAAACCGTTCAAAACATTGACTTGGGAATGGTTTTATGGAAAATAGGTCGGAAAAGAAAGGAATAATTTATTAACACCTACACAAAGTTACCTACCTACCTTCCTTTGAACTTCACATAGGTACCTCCTACCCACAGAGTACAGTAGGAGTTGCACATACCTAATAAGACATTACAACATCAGATTGTTTTACTTGATATACATTTATTGTTTTATTAATTAGGTGCGAAAAGAAAAACGCGCATTGCAAGGTGAGCTCATGGGAAGGGTTGATGTAGAGCAAGGCCACAGGACGCGGCACCATCAAATTCTCTGACAGATTATTTTGTCCTTGGCAGGGAGAACCTGTTATCAGTTACCATTGATAAAGAAGAGATTGTGATGTTTTTTACCATCTGTCAAACTCAACTGCATTACGCTTTATAGTTGTAATCCTCTTTTAAGTTGAGTGAATATAATCACTAATATTTGTCATTGGTTGGGTTCATTTAGAAGGTTTTGTTACCCCTATTTCATGTATAAATAGGGGTTCATTGCTGTCAACAAACGTCAAACTCTTATCACAGATCAACTGGGACATAGTTGTTGAACATAAAAACCTTTGAGATGCTGTCCCATTCACCATGTCCTATGCAAACGCCCAACCTGAAAATGGAAACTTTATTGAAAAGTGCTCTGGAAACTACCACGTTGACAAGAACTGGACAGAGTGGAGGCGGATGTATCAACCAGGGAGAAGCTTACATCACGGATAATGGAACTATCTTTGTCAAAAGCAACTCCAAGCCCCAGGTATTCACTTAGTACATTATTGTGTTTCACAGTAGATCAGCTCTATCTAGTCCAATTAGATGTTCTCTCTTCCTATTTACGTGGGCAACCTCTTAGCTAGTGGTTCAGTAAAAGCAATTTTGGATGAAAATTATGTGTAACTTCGCCAGACAGTCTTGCCGCCTTGAGTAGCTAAGTAAGAAAAAGAAACAAAGCCCGACTGTCCAAGGAGTTGAAGAAACTCCAAAATATTGGTTGAGGTTCATGTAAGGCCAGAGGGTGGACTTACAGAATTCTAACCAGTTGTAGGCTTTACTATGCCAATACCATACTAGTTATGAGGAAATCTGGTACGATAGATCCATATGTTATTAATTTTTTGATTTTCTCTACTATTTACCTAAGCTAAAAAATTTGTTTACCACTTTCTGCCCTGCTCCAAGGGTGCACGCTAGGTGGGCCCAGGTCCTTTGTACCCTAAAATAAATAAATAAATAAAAAGTAGGTTCATTAAATGACTTCCCCATCTCCAGAAGAGCCACAAGCCTTTTAGTTGAGTGTATAAAAGCAGGTTCAGAGCTAGACACGCACAGGCACTGTGAACAAGTCAGGTCAGTCCTTAATGAATATAGATCTTTGCGGAAGGTAACTGATGCGGTCAGAGGGGAAGAAGTGATCAACGAGCTACCCCCAAAAAACCAGCGTGCCATCCGAAGATCCAAAGATGCTTCCCAATGGCTCACAGTTATACCACTGGTCGTAGATAATTTTGATTTGTCCAAATCACAGTTTCAGGATGCACTGTCAGTGTGGTACGGATTTGAACCTTATGGCTGCACCTTTTTGTGCCTTATGGCTCCTGCTATGGATGTGGAGAGTCAATGGACGTTAATCACACCCTTAATTGTAAAATGGGAGGGTTAGTAAAACGAGGACATGACAAGTCAGGGATGAATGTGCCCTCATGGCTAACCTTGCGTGGGCGGCGTCACGACCGAGCCAGTTCTTTGCGACAATGACGAAGGGATGCCAGCTCTAGTTGCCGACATGAAAATTCATGGCGTGTGGGACAGCGAGAGACCGGCATTTTTTGATACTCGCATCATAAATGCTGACGCCGTCTCTTACTCATCCCAAGAATGGCCTACGATCCTGCAAAAAAACAGCTCACACCAAGCATACGAAGTTCAATTGGTTCCTTCACGCTTTTGATGTGTTTGTGTGACGGAGCTATCCACCGAGAATATGATAGGTTTTTGAAGGGGATGGCGTTTGTCCTCGAGGAAAATTTTTCTAGCCCATATTCGCAAATTTGTTCTAGGGTGAGAGGAAAACCCAGTTCTCCATCATCCGAACCTTCGGTACAGGGGAACAAGGAGGGTAATAAGAAGCCTGGGCTTGGAGGATGGGCAGTTCACAGAGTTTACCACTCTACTACTGACGGAGTAGCTCAACAATAAGCTCAGCGTTTAGTTGGAAGAACTTCTAAACCGAGAAGAAAAGCCAACAGCCTCATATAAACTCTTCCAAAATCCCCATTTTCAGAAAATTTCCCACAATAATGTTACATTAAATATCTTTATCTTAAAAAAAAGAAGTAGGTTCAAGTCAGAGAAGAACTACGTTACCTAAAGATACCATAATGGAACCACGAACTGCCCTTACCCCTACTTACTGACTTGAAGTGAGAGAGATAATTCTCCAAATTATTTACTCTACACAAGTTACCGGCTAAAGCAATTCGTTCATCTGTATTATGTGCTCCAGGGATTTCTACATATTACTCCTACTCATGGTAACTAGCAGAGCACTGCTCCTTCATCCGACTCGTATTGAATTTAAAAAGTTCTGTGAAGAAAACATAAGTTAATGAAGAACGTTCTCTATTTCCACGAAAATAAAGACAATTTTAGATCGATTTCGACGGTTAACCTTGGTGAGATGGGTTTCCACAACTTCGTCTCGAGTGTTTTAGTTTAGTAGAACAGCTCTGTCTCGCCTCTTTATTTATTAAACGACAGATAGCTCCAAGCAACTAGGTTGGCTCTGGTTTTGAGCTGAAAGTCTTATTCACTATCGAGGATCGATATGGAAACGCTCAGCACCAGGAGAAATAAAGAAGAGACAATTTCTTCTACTTGAGATTCGTGGCTCCTTGGTATCGACTTCCCACTGGTCTCATTGAAGCTTCTTCAACAGATCCCTTCGAGAGAAAACCAGCAGCTTGGGCCAACACCACCTTCGTCAGTGTACATTTTTTCCCTCCTGTTCCTCCATTTGATAACTTACGCTGTGGTATGAAGATAAATTAGCCAAAAACCTGCTTAGAAAACATTCAACTTGTGATGAAAAAAGAAAAAGCTGGACAAAAATATGTTATCAGCTGAATTGTATAAATTTAATCTGACAGTTGGCTGCTTTCGAAACGGTAGCTTCTTACACCGTCAATTCAAGTTTTGAGTTTGCCCAAAAACCCTCAGAGTAGTTGCTCTAACGAACCAGGTCTTTCTACTTTATATTCATAACAATGAAGCTGCTGATGATCTCTAAAAGAGAATTTTTGGAGTCCCGGCTTACAACAAATTCTTAGGCTCCCACTAAATGTGATTGGAAACTAGGAGAGCTAAGAATGAGCGAGATATTGTAACTAAGTCGCCCACTAACTATGAGCCCACTAAGTCGTTCTATAACCATAAAAAGGAGTTGAAAATAAAATAGCATTATAGTAACTATTATACTGTTTATATTTACTTGAAGGTAGCATTTCACTTCAAACAACCTGCTCTCTCCCTTAATCAAACTTACGTAGGTACCTATATTATAATGTGTTAGGTACTTAGGGATGCTGAAACTTCAATATATTGTAAAGCATGATTATAGATTTCAAGTTCCCTGTTATAAAATGGTACATACCAGCACTAAACTGCTAGAGAAATGTAAATCCCGCCTATTTTTTAAGACCTAAATACAACCAGTAAATCCTAAAAACAAACAAGAAGTTTGATCAAGGGCTCGAGAAAAATCATCGATACTTTCAGAAAATTTATCCTTATTTCTACATGACATATTTCAGCGTAAAGTTACAGGTGGTTGGAGTAGGTTATTTGTTGACCTAAATAATTAGTTACCCACCAACATAGACATGGAAAAGAGGAAATGAGATTCCGCCCATTCTAGCTTGTTTCTGTCGCCGATATAAAAATGTTAGTTTGCTTCTGAGTCATCCAAAGTTAGTTGAAGTCTTAAGGTCACTCAATTGCAATTATGAACAAACTTCCTGTATTACTTTTCTACACACAAATATCGTACAATCTCTAAATAATTCGATAACAACTGTTGAAATAAAGATGCAGAGTGAAAGTAAGTAGGGACAGCGTAAGCTAAAAGTCGGGACATATCGGGACAGCCTAAAGTAGAAAATCGGGACCAAAATCGGGACAAGATATAGGTACTTCAAGTCACTGACAAAATACAACGATTAAGTAGGTAGGTATTGAAAAGTTGGAGAAACATCATTATTGAAAGAAAAAAAACGAAATATTACATTTGGGTGCTTAGATCATCTATTACATAGACCTAGGTATAAATTTCAAATAGTCAAAGGTGTCCGGCTACCTACCTGCAATGCAGGACATCTGTACCACGCAGGGTTTATCCAGGTTTCATCCTGGGCTTACAAAATACTTCGGAGATTCAACTACTTTAAAAATCGGGACGAAGTCGGGACAGCAAAAAAAATAATCGGGACGCTTCAAAAATCATGACAGGACGCCCTGGACACCTCGAAAATCGGGACATGTCCCGATAAATCGGGACGGATGGCAGCCCTATGCTAAGCGCCTTTTGAGCACGCCCGTAGAACCCCTATCGTATGAATAAAACACTAAATACGATGAAGCTTTATGCCTCTTTCAGACTTGTTTTCTTTTCTTCTTACTAGTATTTTCAAACCGAGTTAGAAAAACGGAAACTACTACCTTTTTGGAATGGGTATGTACTTAGGTGAGTAGATCAAAATGCAGCCACACGAGCAACAGTTGTGCTTTGTGCCCTTCTACAGCGAGGACTTTCTCGTATGGTCAGAAAAATAATAAACCTATCTAAAGCGGTCCATTCACGATCCTGCTGCAGGAGGTGGGGAGTGCAACGAAGTTCTCCTCTTCACTCTCCTGCCTCAGAGTGCGTTCTCCATACACGATCCGTCATTCCCGGCTCAAAACGAAGGTTTCTCGCCAGTATACGGTATTCTGAGCTAATCGTTTTGGCGGGTGATTAGGACATGAAAGGTCTTGTGGCAGCTCCACACACGCTCGGACCTAGCAGATTGATAGGGTGGGGGACCCTGGACCGCGAGATGGTCCGATGGGAAACCCATCCGACGAGCTCTGCAGGACACCTACAGCAGGAAGGCCTCCTGTGCAAGAAGAGAGGGAAGTTTTTGGTTCCCCTCACTTCCTGCAGCAGTATCGTGAATGTTCCGCTTAATACTGAAACAAAAGTTAGTGAAAAACGTTGTCTATTTCCACGAAAATGTATTTTCGTGGAAATAGACAACGTTTTTCACTAACTTCCGTTTTGAAATGGGTTTCCACAATTTCGTCGCGAGTGATTTAGTTCGTAATACTGAAAAACCGTTGTTTTCACTATTATCTTCTGATTTTCGTGATCGTGTTTTTGTTTGATCCCAATTTCAGTCCAGTAATGAAAGATTTGGGAATTTCAAATTTGTGTCCGGTGAGGTGAATGGAGGGGGTGATTCCGATTAATCGTGGTATCACTTTTTTAATATGTATTTCGGTCTGTATGTGGGAACATCGGGGATTCCATTTTTATGCAGATGGATGGTGTGGAAAAATGTAGGATGGCAGGGAAAAATCTACAATTTACACTATTCTCAACCAATTTTTGTGATTCATTTACAGCATTTGCACTTTAAATTAAAACTTTCGTGAAATGAATTGAACTTTTTGCGAAAGGTTTAATTCAAATTGTGAAATGCCTAATTCATAGTGTGAAGCTATATTTGGTTGAAGGGGTATTAGGTGTGTTCCAACCACCCCTCTGAGTTCATGAACTCGTGAGTTCATGAAACTTTTAGGTTCAAGAACCCGTCAGTGGGAACACTGTAGTTCACATGACAGTCAATGCACTAACTAGCGCTAGCGTCGTCTTTAGTAACGTGAACACCTCGTCATTGAAATCCTTTGAGCATTTTGAAGAAAAGGCCAAAAAGGTGGAAAAAAAACATACGGCATTTTCAACTTATTTGAAGTTTATTTGCTAATTGCCCCCTCAGACTATTTTCCTAGGTATGAAGGGTATGGGATATCATTCCTATCCAGAAGAAGAGTAACTGTTGAGATTTTCATCAAAATCCCTCGAGCCATTATTGAGAAAAGGCAACAAAAAAAAGTGCTAAACACGACGTTTTTTCAAGTAGGGTAGGGTGAGCCAAGAAAAACATTAAGTAGTTTGACTTTGCCTGCCAATTACCAACTAGGTACCCTTAAACAAATGTTTTCTATCTATGTGTAGACAGCTGATAAAAGAAAACTGACGGTGGTAATAATTATTCGATGGAGCAAATTGAAAAAGAAATGTGAAAAACGATAATACAACAAGCATTTAGCGTGAAGGTTCGCAGTGAAATGAGATTTTTGGAAGGTTACGAAAGGTTTCCTTCAGTTCGAGTTCTCAACCCTATCCCCGAGGAGGTCTGAAAAGTTCATGAACTCACTGAACTCAGTTCATGAACCCGATGCGGTGGGAACACCGTCGCGAGTGTTGAGTTCCTGAACTGAAAACGGTTGGAACACGATTCACGTGCGCATACGGTTCGGCGCCAAACCAGTTCCGAAAAGTTCATGAACTCGCGGTGGTTGGAACACACCTATTTTATTTATTTCTGTTTTTAGATTAGTTAAAGCAAAAAATCATTCACGACGCATCCAGTTGAAGCCAGTGAATTTGCAAAATGAGGGTAATTTAGGTTTACGTCAATAAACAAGACATTGGGACGAGCCTGTAACGCATGCATTACTTACCAATATGTTTTCTTTTCGGCATAAAGATAGCTTTCAAGTTCCACCGTTTTACAGTAGGTACCTAGGCATCTACGTATTTATCGGTAAGATGTAAATACTAGCTAGCGTTTTCTAATGAAATCTTTATCCCACAGGCAAGAATAATGTTCGAGGGTGAAATGGAAGGTCTCAAAGCACTTGGCGGCACTGGGATAGTGACAGTCCCTCGACCCATTAATGTTTTCGATCACCCTGATGGTGGCGCTTGTCTTGTTATGGAGTTCATCGAGATGAAGGGTCTTCGCAGTTTGTCTTCCCGCTTAGGGGAAGATCTCGCAAAAATGCACATGCAGAACGTCCTGCTTGAGAACAGAGGAAATAGAATCACAGACAAGCCTGCTGCAGATTACGTTGCACAATTCGGCTTCCACACGACTACCTGTTGTGGGTACATACCGCAAGAGAACGAATGGAACGACGATTGGGTTGTAAGTGAACAAGGTGCCCTAAAATAATGTATTCATGGTCCACTTCGACAATTGTACAGAGAAGGCCTATAGAGGCTTCACACCACATTTCAATCTCCTTGGTCTATTAGGAGAGAAATGAGATCCCGAGCTCACTCAGCTGATCTGTGTGGGCCCTCACTTTGTCATTCGTACGCAGCAGGCCTATAGAGGCTCCTCACCAAATTTCAGTCTCCTTTCCTTGGTAGGTATATTAGGAGAGAATTGAGCTCCGGAGCTCACTCAGCTGATCTGGGTGCTCCCTCACTAATTCTATTCTACCTGTCTCATAGAGGCTTTGTTTCAAATGTCAGCTTCATAGATTGAACGGCATAGAAATTAGCTTTCAAGCTCAATCGGCATATTGTGGTGGTTCCGCTCGTTGAAATTTTATTCTAACGGTCTCACAGACGCCCTGTTTCAAATTTCAGCTTCAGAGATTAAATACCATAGAAATCAGCTTTAGGAGCAAATCAGCTGGTCAGAGGTCTAGGCAACTTCTGGTACCTACTACTCTATAGTTCCTTCCAAGTAGTGCCTTCTGTTCGCATTATTAGTTTATAACGTATCGTAATAAATCAGCTCTCCTTCACACGACAGCGGGTTAGGGTTCATGAGTTGTGAAAAAAAATAGAGAATTCCAAAAACTGGCTAATGATTTACCCGCTATGAGAACTAAGGGAGTTACACTTCCCTAGCAACGCACTGGTTGTACGTAAAAATTAATATAAAACATGTCGGCTCGCGCTGAATTTCGTTTAATTTTCAAGCAAAACATCTAGCGGTATAACATGATACATGTTAATTTTTTCATTAATATTAGTTTGAGAAACTCTGACACTAATCCTAGAGTTCAATGCTGTGAGTGTGTCCTTCCAAACGATATTTCTCCTTATAATTGAGATAAAAATTCCGTTCTTGCCCCAAAAATCAAGCTTTCCAAACGAAAGATGAGTTCGTTGGCCAGCATTTTATGAGCACAATAAATGGGTAAAAAAAAAAAATAAATAAAATTTGCTAAAAAGTTCCAGTCGTGCAGCATGATTGATGATTGTGTGAGTGAATTTTCATCAACTATCTATCGTATTATAGATTTATAGATTTTTTTTAGCACATATTAATGAAATTTAAGTACGTTTTTCAGCACAATTTTGAGCAAACATTTTTAATGTCCTATTTAATCGTTGACAATCTATTTTTGACTAAAAATCTGCTAAAAATAAAACTTTAACGATTTTTGGCCGTCATTTCTAGTGATTTTGTAGTACATTTTTCGAAATTTGACCAGTTTAATGTGCTCAAAAATTGTTGGCCAACGAACTCATCCTTTCCTTTGGAATGCTTGATTTCTTGGCGCAAGAACGGTATTTTTATCTCAATCCTAAGGAGAGTTATCGTCTGGAATGACACACACACACACACACACACACACACACACACACACACACACACACACACACACACACACACACACACACACACACACACATTTTTCACAGATACCCTTGATTTCAGAGAAAAAACCACGTTTTTAAACATACTTTTCTCCCAATTAACAAAGTAAAATAAAAATCAATTATACCGTTCGAAAGCTGAGATTTGGGGCGAGTTTTTCCTGCAATGCGTACGGTTTTTCACAATTTAAAAAAAATACTTAACGCACCTTAAAAAAACGGAAATTTTCAAAAAGTGAGACATTTTCGTGTTCATTTCACTTTTTCGCTTACGTGACTTGTAGTAAAAAGACGTCAAATAGCTTAGGGAAATAGGAAATTTACCGTTCTTTCCAACGATGTATCTATTCTTAAAATTACATTGTGAATTAGGGGAGATATGGCCATTTTAGTGATGTAAGATCGAAAACACGAAAAAAATCTTAAATCGTGAATAACTCGGAAACAAAGCCTCTAAAAAAGTATACGGGGCAATTTTTGTCAGAAATGAGCTCTAAAATCGGCTCTACTCGTTTGCGCCATCTTAAGTGTGTTTAACCTGTACACTCACACAGGGGCGTCGAATTTCCATAAAGAAATGTTAAAAAAAAAAAAAAAAATCCAAATTTTTAAGCTGTTACACTAGCTTTATTTTCTACGAAAATTCGCCAAAAACCTCTGGAACAGAAAGGCTCACTTTTCGTAAATTTTCACAATAAGCCCATTGACAAATTTACAATATTAATAATTCTTTTTCAGGCCTTCTTTTCTCAACAGCGCTTGGATTATCAGTTTCGATTATTGGAAAAAGAGGTAGGTATCTTCTCCATGTTGAGTAGAATCAACGTAGAATTACTTTCATGTCTTTTTCGTAGGTAGATGTTTTCTAATTATTTTGATATTTCCAGAAAGGCGACCGGGAAGCTCTTGAAATGTGGTCACGGCTCCAGATAATTTTGCCCAAATTTTTCAAAGATCAGAAGATAAGGCCTTCTCTTCTTCATGGTGATTTGTGGAGCGGTAATGTGGCGCAAACAAAACGACACCCTGGTAAGCCCAATAGGATTGTAACACATTTTAAGAGATGGTGGTTCTATTGATTGCGGAGTTTGTATTGTATATACTAATGCCCATCTCGGTGTGCTCCGTGACATAGGTACATAATTACCTAAACCACCCACTTGTTATATATTGTCCAACAATAGTTATTTCTATTGCAGTTATCAATTCATGCGTTCCTTTCTCCTAATTTCAGTTCTAAATTCGATTCTATTTCCAAATAATGCAATAGGTTTCCCTGACAGCGAAGATTTTAGTACTTAATTCTACTTAGCCCAAGTTCTAGGAGCAAATTTTTCAACTCGCGATATCGTTCGACTACTAGAGGAAATTCATTTAAGAAGACCGTCATTGCCAACGTCCGTTTGTGCCACAAATTCATTTCAACGAATTGATATCCTCTGGCAATGAACCATTTTCCGAATATTTCGAAAGGTTTTAAAATACGTTTAACCCTGCGCGAAATTTTAAAGAGCGAATGGTGTAGTTGCCTGAGAGTCCACATAGATTCAGACCTGAACAACAAATTATCAGATCTGATATTACTTGCGTCACCTAGTTCCGATAAATTCGACGAAATTACAGAAATCCTAGAAAAATACTGCGTAAAAAGTAAAATCAAATATAGTGAAGCTATCAAATTCCGAAAATTCCTTCAACAACCCGGTGAAACAATCAGCGAAGTGCATCGTTCGTCTACTTTCCTAACCACAATCTGTTTTTCGAAATTTACTTTTTTACAGTTTTAAATCGTGCTGGAAGAATGATATATACATCTTTGTGTGCTTAGCCACTTATACAATTACTGAAACCAACCACCTGTTGTTGGTCAGACATTAAATTAACTTCCATTGCAGTAATCATTTCATGCGCCCCTTGTCATTATGTTGTTGTTAATCTTTTCAAGCCATGTACACCTCTTGTTTGTTCATGTGATGGGGCACTCCATAAAGAATTTCAGGTGTTCAAATAAGCTGTCAGAGAAGTGAAATCGGAAGTACACTCAAGTTTTAGGATGGGTGCGTGTAAGAAATCAATTTGCCATAGTCAAATCGAGTTTCACTTCGTTTACTTCGGCAAACATTAAGAATGATGGACAAAGCGAATAATATGAAGCCCGAGGCCAAAATTGCACTTAGTCAAAATAGCAACTCTAGCTAATGTAGAGTTGAGAATTTAAAAGCTTTTATGATTACTGGATTCTCCCACAGCACAATGATTTTATTCATACTCAAGTTACTCTTTTGTCTTGTCATGATATACATTTCTGGGGGGACTTGCCTGGTAAATTTAACTAGAATCTGTTGAAATTCTATATGCTTCTAGTTAAATATCCGGATCGATTATACTTCCAGTTAGTCTGATTTGTTGTGTCTTATTCCTAGTGCTCTTTGACCCCGCTGCATTTTATGGTCATCATGAGTACGAACTGGCTATTGCTGGAATGTTTGGCAATTTTTCTCGAAGCTTCTACGACGCATATTTCAAAGTAATTCCCAAGTCTTCAGGTTTTGAAGGAAGACAGCGACTTTACACTCTGTTCCATTATCTGAACCACTGGTAAGCGCCAATATTTATTTGTACATAGATACTTACTGAACTTTTTTAAGACAAGAAATAACTCAAAATAATTTATTACAATAAACGGACTAGTATAATTGTTATTTGAATTGAGCTCCTCGCACATTAGAGAGGAACAGGACAGGAAATGCCGTTGGCAGGTCGCGGGATGCAGGCACTAGGCAAGACATTCTTCAACTCTCTTTCTCCCTCCTTCAGAGGATAAGTGGGTGGAGTTTCACGATCGTTTAGCCCTTGTCCGAGCTCTGGTTCTTTTCCCTGTCTTCTGCTGTCATAGATATCATCAGCGTATTCTCTTCATTTTTCTAGGAGTTGTCGAGCCAAGTCATTTTGGATTTGTTTAGCCATTGGGGAGAGATAATTAGGTACGTCTAAAGATGTAAGGGATGGGTGGGGGTAGTTCAGACGTCAATAATCATCTAATCATCTTTTCCCAATTTCTAAAAAAAAAAAAAAAGGACGCCTTGAAACTACAGGTCTAACCTAGTACACGTGCGAGTTTACAAATGTGCAACCCCCCCCAAAAAAAGGACCTCATCATCTGTAGTCTTTTATCTTATTAAGTACACCACCGAGACTGGGTCCATTATACCCAATAACGGACATCTAATTATTGTTATATCACCAAATTCGTGACATGAATATAATTGACATGGTACGTGAATAAAATAGTTTCCGATGGAATCTAAACCATCCCATCACTCTCTTGCACGCGAGAAAAACAGTGACAGGAAACTACGCGTTGCAGTTCATACTAAACTAATTGTTAAATAGCTATCTGGTGTGAGCTTCGAGACATAACTGACTAAATCAAAGTTTTTGTGGTACAGTGCCAGCTGCGCGCGTCCTTGTTTTGAAATGGTCTATTATCATAGTAACAGATTTTACAAATTCATGCTTGGGACGCTGACAACACATGTAATGGGTTAATTATATAATCCCGCATTATCAATATTGCTTTTGTAAACACTGTGCTCTAATCAACTTTTTGCAGGAACCATTTTGGTGATGGCTACAAAAATGCTGCCATAGCAGTGATGAAAAGTCTGTTGAAATGATGCAGCTCTTTCAAGATGATGCCAGATCTTTGGTGAAGGCACTTCTTGAAACGACTCCCTCTTTCCTTCCTTGTGAAAATCATTGAAAAATAAAGCTGTTGACCTTTCCCTCCGCTCTGAAATGTTTCGGACTTTCACCGCGAGACTCGCCACATTGAAGACACCTTGCTTTTGGATGGAATGCATCGTCACCACACCGTTTTCGCTCAAAAGTATGCATGCACCAAATAAGGTCTATAAAATGCTTGTTAAATTTCTAATGAGCTTTGAAAAAGATTAAGTCTCAACAACTTTTATAAATCCCAACAAGAATGACCATTCTGTACAGCTTGGAACTCGTATCAACGTTCTTTTGGTTTTCAGATACAACTGTCTTAAGTACTTATCTGGAAGATGCTAACGGGAAATACTGTTGAATACTCCAATACTACCTACCAAATAATTTATTTTATGGCCTAATATGTTAATCTTATGGACATCTTATGATCGTACATTGTAGATCATTGTAAAAAAAAGTAGCTTTTTAGAGCAGAGTGAGCGCTAGCAGAGCTTTCGTCTCCCATTTTTGCTGATATTTGAAACAAAAAATGTATATATACCTCTGTATTGAATCAGTAGCCATTTTTTGTTTTTCACTAGATCGCAACTAGATGTATGTAATGTACTCTATTTTAATTTATAAATATACTTCTTTTATATGTGAGGAGGGTCTGGCGCTTGGGGTTTCCTTGCCATCTTCCAGAGTTCTTTCGTCCTATCATACCAAACACCAAAAGAATCGTACTTAACATCTGATGCAACAATTCAGTCATCATTCACGTGTATTTT
Organism: Adelphocoris suturalis; assembly: GCA_030762985.1. Taxonomy (NCBI): domain Eukaryota; kingdom Metazoa; phylum Arthropoda; class Insecta; order Hemiptera; family Miridae; genus Adelphocoris; species Adelphocoris suturalis. Next base: position 42,506,745 of record CM061041.1, read on the forward strand.
ATTTCATGAGTGTTTTAAGAATTTGCCGATATCAACATCAACATGCGGAGCCTGGCGTTAAATTGTTGCAATTATGTGTCATCAAAATCGGATTCTGGGAGAAAATCAGAAGAAAAAAGTTTGTTAATTTTTTCTTTTAATGTTATTTCATTGGTTTTATAAAATTTGTAAGCTGATTTTCTAGCAGTAATTCATTTTTGGGTATAGAAAGTTTATCCAGAAACAGTTCCAAGGAGCAGAATTCTTTTCACGAGTTATTGACAAACATGCTTATACATTCCTAAGGATTCTTAGATGCCTAAAGATATTATTTAACCATTTAAGACGTGGGGAATGTAAAAAGTGGTCTCCCTGATCTGTAACTTCATCTAGTCAATACTTTATTAATTTTCACAGTGTGTGTAGTATTCGTACGCATAGGTAGGTACTTCAGCCATTAGAAGACACCAAGGATCTCTCGATTGCCAGACTCTCTCAACAGGGGCCATATAGTTTCCTCGCAACACAGTGTAATTGAAAAATGCTGCATGATTTCTCAAAGAAAAGTATTCTATGTAGTAGCTCAACTTATTCCAACGATTACAAATCAAAAAATAAATATTTAAACAATAATTATTGATACATATTTTGTAGATACTGTGTCTTGAGTGCATTTTAAACGTAGTGCATAAAATATTTTTCCTTGTGCAGCTGCTTTCCTACGCACTTTGAAGAAGCAAATAATGTAAAAGCAAAGCTTTATTTAAACTGTAGTGATACACCTCCCAACAACTCTCTTTAAGCAATCAACTCACTTTCGCCTTAATTTAAAAGCTACTCGCTCCCTCGTCCTGGTAATAAAGCATTTTTGTTCTTTATACTTTTTTCCGTCAAAGCGCAGAGGGGCGTCAGGAGCAAGCAAGTGCTGATAAACTCCTTTCATAATTTTCAGACTTAAACGCGGAGGGCCAAAGGAGATAAAGAGCCAGTAGTGACGCTAGTGGCTAACGACAATGATAATTCATTCTTGTCTTAAATTTAAGGTCGAGGTTGTAGAAATTTGATCCTATCCTATTTTGCCAAGAATGGAATGGATGGGTAGACCTACCTACATACCTACTCTTATAAAACATTATCTATGAATAAGTAGGTATCCAATCAGTCTCAAGAGTTAAAACTATCTCAAAGAAAGTAAAGGCATGAATTCGAACTCTGCCGAAGCATAAAATATTTTAGGCCGTTACAAATTGTTTTTGTACAGGTAGGTTTTCTGTAGGTAGGTATTGTCGCATGCGCAGCTAATAGTACTCTTTTCATGTACAAACGAAAAGAATATGTGAAGAACAAAAATACTTACTCTATTGTCGTGGAATTCTCTTTGTCAGAACACTACTTCTGTTGTTTTGAATCACTCAGCATAACACTTTGTTTATACACGTTCACGCTTAATCATAAAGCAACCAAACAGAAGGCCTTTCAAATTCTAAATAAAAATAAAACTAAACCTTTCTTCTCTTCACCGCCAGGTCCTTTGATTTGTTCTACTTGTGATGCAGTGTGGAGTCAATTCATGGGTCATCACGTGGTTTCAGTGCACTGGAATACACCCAGGCATCCTCTCCCTCTCTTCCCTTAGTTTTTTTTTTACGTAGCAGGACAAAGTGTCAAGGTCAGATATACCTAGTCAATTGCTTTTCGTGACCTAATCAAATGGAATATAGGAGACCTGATGCTGACCTTCAAGTCCTGGAAGTTATTGAGTACAATAAAATTTGAAAATGTAAATCTCTTGAAATACTTTTACTTTCAATGTAAACAAATTTTCCATCGCAGAACACTATTAGGTGTCACCTTTTCGTTCTTGGTCTAACCCTCCGTAATGTCCCAAAAATATTTGATACCTCGACAGGAGTTCGAACTCGCGTCTTTACAACTACGGGAAATTTCCTGAAGTTGCAACACTCCAACGATCAGAGCTCTGAGGCCAGGGTTATCAAACCTCTTTGACTGTGAGAGTTATTTTCCTAGAGTTATTTCCCCGGAGTCAAATACCAGCCGTCTCGGCTGGTTTGTGGTCGGACGAATGACAAAGTGAAACTGCAGACTGCTGGCTCAGCAGATGCTCGCTGGAACAAGTCAGCAGTCGAGTGAGATCATTGTCTCGGTGTGTTTTGAATCAAGTATGAGGAAGTGAAAGGTGCTAACGACAGGAAATGTGATATTTCCAGTCTTTTGGCTCGAGAGGGATTTAATTAATTATTGTTTCGTATGGTTTCGGGTCCTATTTCGACTGCGCCACTGTAACGGCCCAAAAATATTTGATACCTCGACAGGAGTTCGAACTCGTGTCGTTACAACTACGGGAAATGGTGGCTTCTACAGTTAACCAAAGTTTTACTAGTTTAGGAACACAAGAAAAATGCAGTTGATGAATACAAACCAACTGATTGCAAGAACTAGGCAGGTTTCAGTTTTTCGTATAGTTTCCATTTGATTCGAACTCATGAACTTAAACTGATCGCTTTGATATTGGAGGAATTGCTTCCAACGAATATGGGTTTCCACACCCAGGGCAATATGATGGAAAAGACTATGCATGATTCTCCCTTGATCAACTTAATTATTTAGACTACCTACTTTACTTCACAATTAAACTCAACAATTGTGAATTCTTGCTTAATGAGTTAAGTAGATTTCTAGTAATTTAAATCAATCATACCCTTCCAGTTCATTGGAAATCAGATTTCCGAAAGGCCAATATTGTCGCTGTCAGAATATTAAGATAGTATCTGGTATGATGAGCTGAATGTTTTTTAGCTAAACTACCCTGTGCTACCTGAATTCCTTTGAGTTATCTTGCTTACTTAAATATGTTCATTTCGAATCACAATAAAACATTCCATAACCTATGTACTTCATAGAAAATTGAAGGTTTTTAACATGTTTAATGTTTTAGGGCTGGGGGTCGTTCTGTGAATTCCGACACGACACGCAAATCTGCAACGTTTTTTTTCTGATGATTTCCGCTTACAACCGAGTCGTTGCTAGGGAAATGGTACTTCGTCGTTTTTCATCCCACAAAATTCGTTGACCATTCGTTCGAAAGCTCTCGATTTATCCAACCATATTATGTTAACTACTGCGAAGTGCGTGGCCAACAAGCTGAGTTATGAGCATGGTTATTTGAATAATTGTGTACACTCAGGTGATCATTCTCAATAATTGATATTGTGAACATGATTGCAACCGCTTGTTAATTTCTGATGATTTCATTGAGTTGGTGTTTCAATTATGTGATTCATAGCAGGTGATCCGAATATTGCGAGAACGGTTTGATTTGTGAAGCGGTGGTTAAATCATTTTAATAGGTAATTTCTATACTTTACACTCTAGGAAGCTGTAATTTCGTATGTAGCCTCTTTAGGACATTTACTTGACGATACCCAGGGTCCGGATCAGATGAGTGGCTCTTGAAGCTAATTTCTATGCATTACGCTCTAGGAAGCTGTAATTTCGTGTGTAACCTCTTTGGGACATTTACTTGACGATACCCAGGGTCCGGATCAGATGAGTGGCTCTTAAAGCTTTTTTTTATGCTTTACACCCTAGCAAGCTGTAATTTCGCTTGTAGCCTCTTTAGGACATTTACTTGACGATGCCCAGGGTCCGGATCAGATGAGTGGCTCTTAAAGCTATTTTTTATGCTTTACACTCTAGCAAGCTGTAATTTCGCATGTTGCCTCTTTAGGACATTTACTTGACGATGCCCAGGGTCCGGATCAGATGAGTGGCTCTTAGAGCTAATTTCTATGCTTTACACTCTAGGAAGCTGTAATTTCGTATTTAGCCTCTTTAGGACATTTACTTGACGATGCCCAGGGTCCGGATCAGCTCAATGGCTCTTAGAGCTTGCATACGAGTCTGTAACTAAAGACATAAAATGTCCCAATGTGTTGCAGACTTTTTTCTTGACCTTAAAAAACTATATCTAATTTCTCCCTTGCGAGGGAAAAACATTAAACATGATTTAATGACCACTGAAAGATGCTCATGATTTTTTCCTCGGGTCCATGAAATTCTACTAAAACAAATTTTTTTGCGACGGCTGAACTGAGGGAAAGTTACTTGACAACGTTTAACTTACACGACAAATTGAACTCTTTGTTTTTCTAGATACTTCCCCTACTTAAAATTGACCTATTACTGATCGTTTAAGGCCCTGTCAAACAAAACACGGGCAGCCCGCGCGAACACCTGCGGACTCTGTAAGATGAGGTTTTGCATTACGAGCGTCAAACAGAAGGGGCGCTACCGCGGCAAACCAGTCGAGTCTGCGATGGGGAACGAGCAGGGTGTGATTTTTTAGATTCTGCGACAAGCAGAGCCAAAATGAGTGGTGAAAGGGAAGAAATGAATTACAATTTTATTTAGTGCAGGAAAGCAGTTTTATAACTTGATTTACGTCATCCTGACTACATTCGCTTCAGTATTTAGTTCTAAGAACAGCCCTCTCCAACAGAGACTGCCAATAGACAAATACAACACAGAATGCGGGGTCATTACTATAACATAGTTACCCATTTCCATTTTTGTCTTGCTACTGAGCTGACAGAGAGCAAAACAGTAAATTGAGCTGGACATGATGACCGTGAAGGAGAAAGTCACACTGCTTCGCCGTCATTTTCGCGTTCTGTTTATGCAGTAGTACTAACTAATTTATAGTGCACCAGTCCTAAGGAATTCAAGTAATGAAAATCTAGTCAATGATCTCTATCTTTATAACAGAAAACCATGTGATTGAATCTGCACCAGAAATTGCCTTAAACGCTTAATATGCACAAGTTACTAGCAAAGAATGGCCCAGATATATTCATTACTCCGTGGGTGTGAGTTTCGTTAAATTAAATTGAAAATAGATTTCAGTACCTAGTTGAAAAAAATACATTTTATCTACGAAAATTTGTAAATCAGGCAATGAGGAACTTTCATCTACTGCAATTTCACACTTTTGACCTCAGATTCGGATTTCCACTTGTAGCAATTTTCAGTTCAAAAGATCGTTCAGCTTATCCAATAAACGGGTAGGAAATCCTACCCGTGAGGCAGTAGGGCAAGGGAGTTGAGGGTTCTCACCAGGCGGACGGGGGGCCATGACGTCATCGTGCAAATATTTCAAAAGCCGTTTCACTGGTCACATACCCATCACATAGCATTTTTTGAAAAGCACTCGCTCAGATCTTTCTATTTATCAAATAAAAAATAACCATAAAAATTCCCCATTTCATATTTTTATAGAGGTTCCTTCCAGGAATGACCGACCGTTCTTTGCTAGTTACATCCTGTCATGATCTTGAAATAGCAATATAGTAATTGGTTAAAACATGTATGTATTATATATATATTCATTGTATACCTATAGTGACTCGATCACAACAGTTGAAAATGTGCTAAATTTATATTTATTAAAATTTTATTTCAATATTTAAAATAAAGTAAGAATATGCATCGAATCTGTGCTGCCGTTATTTAATTATTGCCCGTTTTGTGTTACCTTATCTTGTCTTCCCCATATCAATCATATTGTTGTGGAGAAGGGTTATAATGGAGAGGAGGGGGAAGTATCACGCGTGTGGTGGAGGTGGGCAGTTTAGCCCGAACTGCGATCGTGTTAGCGTCCTCGTTAGTTTTGTTTATCACTTGTACGACTGAGTCTTTTTAGGCAAATATACCGTTCTATAATTGTGAAGTGTATGGTGCCTGTTACCCAGCTTCTTACTGAACATTACACTTCACAATTATAGAACGGTATATTTGCCTAAAAAGACTCAGTCGTACAAGTGATAAACAAAACTAACGAGGACGCTAACACGATCGCGGCTCGGGCTAGACTGCCCACTGTGGTGAACTCACCACCTATCACCGACCCTTTTCAGGGCCACCAAAATTGAGTTCACACATAAAACAAAGTAATTAAGACGTCGGACTACCTTACGACGAAACAAGATAACTCGCGGGAAGAAATATATAAATTATATAACCGCCGAGTCAATAAACACGTCAGAAGGTAAAAAGTGCCAAGCTAAATGCTCACTGCACGAGCAAGGCTAGGCAAGCCGACGATCAGGCCTTCTTCGACCAAAAGCCGCGTGATTCACACGCCGAGCCCGCGACAGAATCTGTCCTAACTCACCTTCTTGAAACACAGAAGGATCGAGCATATTCTGTGGTGCAATCGTACACATCTCCAACCGATGTAAGCTACACGGCCCAGCAATATCAAACCCCTACAAAAAGGGTCCCTTGTGAGTTTAGTTCACGAGCGGAGATACGCCCGTTCTTGGCGACCGGGTACACAAAATATAGCTATCTTTTTCAAGACTCGCTAGACCAATTCAGTCACGAACCAAAAAGTACTTTTCAGTACCTTCAGACCCCCGTTATATATGGACGGGAGAACATTCACTTAAAGCCCGGGAATTTCCATTCTCAAATCGGAGAAACTCCAAAAGATCAGCGTCGCACAGACCTATTCGGAGAGACATTACCCCATGGCTCACACACACCACATCCTTCCGAACACAAGGATATACGAGACAACAACGGTACTTTTTCGTACCTCTCACAAGACCCCTTTCAAGGGTCAAGCCCGTACAATCACATGTCCAACGTGGCTAGAGATATTCCACTGGGAATACCAACTCCCAGTAAGACATACATAAATCCACTACACCCACCTCCACCACACGCGTGATACTTCCCCCTCCTCTCCATTCTAACCCTTCTCCATAACACATATCTCAGTCGGAGTGTGAAACACTTTCCACATAGGTATGAACATGACATGAACATAGGTATATTCATCTGTCTCATCAAACGCTTCAGCTCGGCATGTCTTGGTGCTTATGAACGATACCCATGTGTCTGAATTTATCGAATTCGTTTCCAGAATCTTTTTTTGTGTTCATAGGTGATAGGGAAATGGTTCAGGCGAAATTCCGAATATATACACTGGTGAAGTAACATTTTGAGCTTCCATTTCCACAGATCAGCTCAAAAGTTGACAAATTTGAATGGATATTATATCTAGGGGCACTAGAGGGAGTTCTATTAACCATTATAGTGGCCTTCGCCACACCCCGGACAGAACTGGTTTCAAAGGTATTCAAAAACTCACGGGACGGGTGCCTTAGGGAGGTTGTACCGACATTTCGCCCAGCCATTTTGGCAGCACTGTCTGCGGCCCTTGTCCCTTGTTCTTCAGCTCGTGCTGTGTGTCAGTTTCACTGTGCTTTTCAACTTTTATACTTTGAGTTTCCCAACACAAATCACATTTGTTTTTCCGGATTTTCCGCGAAAGATTAGTGATTATTTGTGTTGTTTTGAGCTAAGTGATCAGTTTCATTGGTATTCGGAGATTGTTTTGTGCTCAGGGAACCCCCCTCCGTGATTCGGGTTTGTTCCTGAAATGGGACGATTCTGATGACGATCCCTGGGAAAGGCAGTTTTCCCGCACGTTGGACTGGAAAGATGTTTTCCTTTGTATCTGCCCAGACTGGAGTTTGGTCTGTCACCCAGACAAATGCGGGAAACTTTGGGGAGGATGGAGATTCGGGGTGGATGGCGGCACAACTCCATCTTGCTTAGGCAAAGTGAGCCTGGGATAATTTCAGAGTTGATGACCCTCTGGTTGATTTTTATTTGTGTTCTGAGTCGGAAGTGGGACATCGGGGATACATACCTCCAGGCCTCGATTTGGCAACCGGCTTGATCGGGCGAATCCGACAGTTTTGCAGGTTATGACCTCACCAAAGGTGGTCCAGATGACACGTTGGGAACTAACCCCCGGAGTCTGCCACCTCCAGTTTCTCACCTGGGTTAACAGCCTCAGGTAATTTCCAGCCCCCCTCCCAGGGGCCATTTAAGTTTAATTAAAAATTCCTGGCATGGAATTACAGATCAGATATCATGTCTTGGTTGAAAGGGGTTCACATTCCCCAACCTAATCTGTTGCTATATTCTCAGGATCCCATTTTCATTAACCAAATGTCATTAATAAGCTTGTATCCGACCAGGTAGGGTGTCATTGTCCCACCAGGGAAGATCAAGTCGTTTCTCCGACTTTTTCTGGTAACCAAGTCATCCTAGGGGAACGTTTTGCTTGGAATTTGAAATATTTAAATTCTTTTATGCGCCCCCACATTTTAAATTGGAGGGCTATCGCACTATTATGGTGGACCCCACAGATGTGTATTATATGGTTCTGGTTGGAACCTCTATGAATTCACATGCTGGGATTATTAATATCCCCTTCAATTTTACAGCATGCTTTTTTTCCCGGAATGCCCCCCTTTTGAGTGTGCGATCATTGTTAGAGGAATGTGTGGCCCCGGCGGCCCCCAAGCATAGCGATCCTTATTCCTTACGGTCAGACGCCCGTTTGGTCCTGCTTCATGCCAAACTTTGGCAAAGTGGGTTAGTGATGTGCTGACCAGTGCTGGAGTTGATAGTCTTTAGGCCTCACTCCTGCAGACAGGCTTCGGTCTCTGCAGCAAGGAGAGGGGAGCCCCCTGCATACAATCTTTTGGGTGGTGGGCTGGACACCCTCCTTGCAGAGTTTGCTAGATTCTATGATAGGCCACCAGCTCCTCCCCCTGTGCTGGCTGCCGTTTTCTCGGCTCACACACCTAGTTCAGGTTCTTAGAAGTAAGTACCTTTGGCATGTGCTTACAGCTTATGTTTTGACTCGGACTTCCACAACATTTCCTTGGTGGCAAATGTTCTGCCATGCCATTGCCTAATAGCAGTTTATTTTGATTCCAGGTGAGAAAAAAAGTAAAGTAAGCAACCATTGCAGGTAGGGGCTTTTTGTCCAACTGCCTCAGGCGTCAGGGACGTCATCAGCTGTCCTCCAAGGAGGATCAAAGTTTGTTTTGATGATTTTGCTTAAAGCTACTCATTGCCTCGCCCCCTTGAGTAGAGGGGTTTGCTGTACAGGAGCGTGAAAATTACTTGGACGTCTGACCCTTACCTAAACGGTCACCCATACAAGTACTCACCATGCTCAATGTTGCTTAACTTCGCTAATCGCATGAGAAACTGTTCACTGCAACGCCTAACCCGTACGGCTCCAGGTGTGAATCCCAAGGGTACTACCTATTGCAAAGAACCGTGGTATATATTGTTTGTCAGAACTTATATTTATATGTTAAGAATTTATATGGTTTAGTTTATTGACCACTTGGTGATAATTATGACAGTTTTTTGGGTTTTTGAGAATCGGTCAGGCAATAATAAAATTCAAATCTTCGGGGCCAACGTTTTGATGTATTTATACATCATCTTCAGGGCTACAACAAGATGAGATTCAAAGGGAGATTACATTATGAGCAAAGGAAAAATTGATAAATATTATACATAAAACATAATATTGCATACCTCGGAGAATCTATGCAGCTGTTTACAAGGTCATCTTCTAGTATTTTGTAGCACATTCATGAGTATGTACAAATGACGAGTGAAAAATGAAGATATTGAAAAATGAAAAAACACATGAAAACATGTGAACATCAGCAAATACTCGTGAAACAACATCAACATGTGAACATCAACTCGTCACGTCCTCGTGAGCACTCGTCAACATGTTTCACGAGTATGTGCTGATGTGATTCACATGTTTTCATGTGTTTTTTCATTTTTCAATATCTTCATTTTTCACTCGTCATTTGTACATACTCATGAATGTGCTACAAAATACTAGAAGATGACCTTGTAAACAGCTGCATAGATTCTCCGAGGTATGCAATATTATGTTTTATGTATAATATTTATCAATTTTTCCTTTGCTCATAATGTAATCTCCCTTTGAATCTCATCTTGTTGTAACCCTGAAGATGATGTATAAATACATCGAAACGTTGGCCCCGAAGATTTGAATTTTATTATTGCCTGACCGATTCTCAAAAACCCAAAAAACTGTCATAATTAAGAATTTATACCTTTCAAGATTTTATACATTGCCTGTTCTTACGTTATACACACATATTCTGGTCACACATATATTGAATTATACTATTACCAACCTATGGTTGACCTCTGAATTCATGATGTTTTTCAATGTGTGCTCCTATTTAATTGGGCAAGACCAGAGGAGAAGGGGATGTAACGAGTTTTTTGCTCTCCGTCAGGAGGGTCGATCCACCTAGGCCTGGACCCGGCAGTCAATGATTTTGATAGGATTATCCCTTTAAACATCTACAATGATTAATAGAACACCCTATAGTGCCCCTAGATATAATTGAAGAATAAAAGAACTTCCTAGTGAAGTTCATTCATAATTATGTCAGGAGCACTAGAGGGTGTTTTAAGCCCACCCATTACCCTGCCCTGTATCATAGACCTGTCTGGGGACTCTTTGTACTAGTGACAAGGGCTGCGGACAGTGCTGCCAACATGGCCGGGCAAAATGTCGGCGTACGACCTCCCTAAGGTGTCCGTCCCACAATTTTTCAGTTCCTTTGAAACCAGCTATGTCCTGTGCGTGGCGAAGGCCACTACTATGTTTAAGGGTGGTCCTCCACTGGAAGCGACTAAGCTTATTTGTCCGTATATAAGTGACTAATCCCATAAGCTTGAAACGTATTAGAGGTCCTCCACTGCAAGCTACATGAGCGACCTGGCTTCCCCCTCCCACGTTTTCTCGGCATATTTATACGTAGGTATGGTTGTTAGCCCAAAATATTCACATTCAACTGTACAAAAGTACGTCAAATGTATATATATATATATATATATATATATATATATATTTACTGATGCGAAATTAAGAAACAAAAAGTGTGGAATATATATATATATATATACTGATGCGAAATTAAGAAACAAAAACTTGTGGAATACATTTATATATATATATATATATATATATATATATATATAGATGCAAAATTAAGAAACAAAAAATGAAACTAAATAATAAAAAATTTAGTTTTTGAAGTTCCTTTCCGTTTCACTTTTTGTTTCTTAATTTCGCATCAGTGTATTGTGCTCTCGTAGGGCCATTTAAACCACATTATATATATATCCGGAACAATGATTCAAAGAAGATAGTAATGTGTTTCTAGTAGTTGTTATCCATCTCACACCCACCTCATCCTCCTTGACATCTCTTCCCCTCCAACTGTCACAAACCCTATACAGGAATGTAACCGTTTGTAGGTCCATCCTATAATTTCAAACTTCTCCGAATCTCCCTTCAGCTCGTCGTGGAGGTGGTTGAATTCACCCAAACTTCGCCTCCTTGTCAATATTGGGTTCATACAGAACATTAATTGGGCAGTAAAAATTTCATTTTCGGTAAAATGAAAGTTAATACATTTATAAATGTTTCGTACCACTCCTGAACTGCCAGCGTCATCCCTACAGTTATGTTTAGTATTTTCCTATGTTATCATTAAACCTAATCTAATTTATACGTCATTAAACTGAAAAAAGTGTTTTCTCGTCACTCACTTAATCACTGCAACGCAACATTTTTATAACACTTTTCAAAAAATAAACTGTCATCAGCATTCAGTTTATTCATCAGAAGTGTTGGTCATACCTGTTATCGGCAGTCATGCTTCAAATATGTAATATTACTATTTGATTTTGTAGGTTTTTGTTGATTAACTTGGGGTCTGAAGGACCCAGAGACCACTTTTTCCATTCTAGCGTGAATATTATGGTCAACTCATCTCCTAGATGATTCCTGTTTCTTCCATGGCTGGAGAAATACTTAAAGGGAAGGTCCTTGAAGACTGCATCAAGACCCAGATGTTATCATCGTAAGGTTAAATGACTTGTTTTGAGCCTTTTGCGTGAAACCAGACCGAAAGTGAAGTAGAATACCACCATCACGGTTCAATCTCAATCCATTGCCGATATATGATTTTTTTCAAGTGTTTGCACCCTCAATACCGAAGGTAGGGTAGCTTTGTGTTCGTGGTTGAAGTTGAAAAAATGTTTGTCCTCAAAAATCAAAATTTCCACTTGGTTTTTGCGTTTCAGAGCTTACTGATGAATATGGGTTCCGTGTCTGTCTGATGTCGGTCAGAGGTAAATCCTTTTCACAAGTTTCAGTCCGATTCCGATGACATTTTCAGGGATTGAGCGGGTTAGCTCGTAGACGGTCCCCTATAATTTTCAATGCCGTCGAATCAACAGTAGTCTTAGCGCATGCTCAAATGAGAATTTCTCATAACGTCAATTTTTCTTCATCTATTGGTTCGATTTTGTTCAAACTCGGTAGGTAAGTGGCTATTTGTTTCAGAAAAATGCCATATAAATTTTATCGCGATTGGTAGAGTAATAACCATTGCACATGCACGAAATTAATATCGATTGACGCAGGCAAAACTCCGAGTCTAATGGAACGATTTTGATGAAATTTCCAGGGATTGTGCGGGATAGCTCCAAAACGTTCCCCTATAAATTTCATTTCCGTTGGACTAATAGTCTGTGCGCTATGCAAACAATAATTTCTTATTACTTAAATTAATTAACAATCATGCTGTCCACCCAACTTGGTTTTTTCCCCTAGATAGCCATGTATTTTGGCATGAAAACTTTAAATAAATTTAAATAAACTTTTCTAATCTTTTGAACATATTTTCGGAATCAGCGTTAAATTCCCTTTCAGAACACATGATTTGCATATCATTTATTCAACATACTCAGACTCGTGTATTAAAAACCAAATGTTTTCTTTTAACAATTGGGAATTTTCAAAAAACTAGGCACTTCCTCAAACTTTTTTTTAATGTCAAATAGGGGAAAAAATTAGTTTTAATGTTGAAAACTTTTTTTAGTGTGAAATCTCTTTTTTTTATTGATTTATTTACGAGTTCGGGGTCGGTTTCTACTTTTTTTTTTTTTTTTTATTATCGCTGAATCAAATGGTAACACTTGCAGATTTCCTCAACTCCGTTATAACCGGGTTTCACACTCTTATTAACTAGTTTTTCCTCTAAAACCACATAAAAATGAACGTAATATATAAACTAAAAATGAGTGAGAGATATGCACGTGTCACTATACCTTCTTCACAACCTGGACCCTTTAAGAGATCAAGAATAGCATAATGAGGAGCATTCGTCATAACTACCACAATATTATCTTTGTTCTCAGAGGGACATTTTCAGGATTTATTCTTTCTAATCTGTATAAATAAGTGGAGTCACAGTTTGCTCAGTGAAGCGAGCAGGGTGAAACGTACTTTTTGTATACCTACTTTTCTGGAAAAATCACTATAATACAGATTTTATCAAATTTTGCCAGTGTAGAAATGAGTGCAGAAATGAGTGTAGAAATGCAGAAATTGAGTGTACCACTGCCTACGGAAATTATGAGAAAGAAGTTACTCAATTAGTAAGGGGTGGTATTGGCAGCTCAGGAGTGTTTACGAAACATTTATGAATTTCTAAAATTTCATGACTGGAAATGGAATTTTTCGTGCGTTATGAATGTAGAACAGGGTGGCCCACAAATGGAAAATTCAAAATCCCCTGACATTTCCCTGACCGAACTTCAGATTTCCCTCACAAAAAATATCAAAGTCAAATTTTATTATCTTCTCCTTAAGAGCGGGCCCCCGAAACAGCGCCATGTCCTTCGGCGTGAAAAGCTTTAACTAGCCAAGTTTGGCCAAGTGGAGCGAGTGACAAGAAAATCCGGTAGAGGTAGCAGGGTGATGAGCAACCCTGAAGGTACCTGGTGATTGGGGTGGGTCATCGAAGCCTCTCACTAAAAATAACGGGGCCTAGGTGAGGCGAACGCCCTCGGAGCCCAACTGAGAACCCGACTCGGCCCTTGCCGGGCATATATTGACGTTTTTCACCGATTTGTCTTGTCACACAAAAATGAGTTTGACATCGGGCTTCCATGTTTTATCCACGCTGAATAAAATGGCAACACTTTCCAACCTCGTTGACACATACCTAACTAAGCTCATGAGAAAACCTTCTTTCCGAAAAAAAGGGGTAGAAAAAATTTTGATAGGTATTAAAAAAATTTCAGATCTTGTATGAGTAAACTGAGGTTTTTTAAACTAATAAAAGCTGGTCTAAAAATGCTAATTTTATATATGTAACGGTTCTAGAGAATTAAATGATCTTTTCAACGATACCTTCAGACGATACCTTCAATATTGAAATTACAATGTACTTTTGATCTGTATTAATTAACCGATTTGTCTATTTCAAACTTCTTTTATTTTCACATTTAAGAATTTTCTCGAGTTATTACATTGTGCCATAGAAATGGTCATAACCCCCTTCATTTATTCTCTAACTTTGAAATTAAGGATACCGTTGGAAATAGTGATAAATTTTCGTTCATGTACACTGTAAAACCCCAAACATGACCAAAACATTGGTCTAACGGAGAGTGATAGAAGTTGAGAAATCTGTTTGAATCTAAAACTACCTAATACTTATTCAATTATTAGTGTACCTATTTGCATTTTCTGTGGAAAATCGCTCAAATACCGATAACTCAAATGCTGATTTTTGTTACACTGAGCCTGGTGTGCTGCAAAACGAAAAAGGTAAAAAAAATAATCGGCACAGTTTGAGTGATCCCCGAAAACGTGGTTAGGGGTGTTTAATATATCCATTTTCAAATTCACGACATTCTTGTCGTGGGTACTCCTGTATTTTGCGGCCGAGGCGATACCTTTTCGCATCCTCATTATGTTTTTTTTCAGTGAATTTCGGAAAAAACCCGGAACCCCTTTAATTTCTGCCACTGTCTTCATCTTTGTCACAAAATTGAGAAGTTGCTCCTGAGAAGTCTCAGCTTATGTATACGAACAAGTTAAAAGGACTCTCACTGGATCAGTCCACTACTCTGCTGGGTTTGCTCCCTAGTTCAACACTTTGATGATTTTTTTCACACAACTTATGATTTACGCCAGGTGATGTAGAAACAAGGGGAGCCAATTACATATTCATACACAATGTATCTGCGTGTAGCGTTGTTACTCTTTGAACAGTTTAACCACCACCTTTGATAATTATTTTTGACATTCGTATAAAAGTACGCTGTTGAAATTTGATTGTTGGAGAGGTAGAATATACCTAAAAATGCTGCAAATAATTACACAAAGTTTTCGTTAAAAAATTTCCTGACATTGGTGGTTTTTGAAAAATTCCCTGGTATTTCCCTAACTTTTCCCGACGCAAAGAATTCCCTGACAATTCCAGGTTTACCCTGACTTTTCCAGTTGGGGGCCCCTGTAGAATTAGATGCTCTACAACTTCCATTGAATGAATTTTTACGTAGGAGTCGTCATTTGTGAGCTGCAGACATTCATTTTTGAAGTTATCTTGACTTTTCGAAAAGTTGGAAAAAATCGACATTTTTTGACGGCCTGTTGCACCTTCAAGGTTGAATCAATTTCAACTTTCAGGAGCTCATTCGACGCAAAATTTAATGTTCTTTAATTTACTATATAAAATAATTTCAACTAGAACCTAGTTTCAAAGTTATTCGCAAAAAGTGCCGAAATTTAATGAATTTTGCGTTTTTGACGGCCCTTAAATTTTGTAGGGAAGCTACGGATTCGTGTTTAGCACCTCAAAAATATAAAAATCCGTTGAGAAAATGTTTACACTAAACGTTGCATCCCTGAAACATTGGTGACTGGACTATTAGCGATTTTTTTAATAAGATTCATTTGGCAACTTTCATGTATAGGTGTAAAGAGTGACAAAGTGGTTATTTCTAACCACTTGCTCAAAAACTGATTTGTAGGATTAGGGGTTGTTTTTTGGTGAAAAGAAATCCAGAAAAATGGACGATATGAAAAACTCGCGCATTCATGGACTGCACTTTCCTTGTGACATTTCACCGCTGGACTCCCTGTCCTCATGGCTGGTAAGCAAATCTTTCCATGTGACAATCGTTGAGCTTCATTTTAGTTATTCATTGAATGGGTGTTACACTCATCAGATTATTGGTCCAGTTCTTTAACTATTTGGGTTGTACAGATCTTTTAGGAGTTATTTAACCAATGTCATTCTCATAAACTGACCCCTTACTACTAAACTGACAAGTTACTTTTAATTCTGGAAGGAGATTAATGATCAGAGCCATCGAATGCAAACATCTAAACATTTGCCATTCATTTGCATAAAGTTGCGACAAGAATGTGTGAATAATCTTAAGCGAATGTTGGAATGATATTTTAATTTCAAGTGTAGGTATGATAGAATGAATAATATAATATTGAGAAAAATTAAATTTATTGAAAAAAAAATGTAAAAACTAGCTGAAAAGGGACAATTACCTAACATTATAGAAGTCGTTTCACACAGTTAGGAGCCCCACATTCGCAAAATAATACCTTGCCAGGGACGCTGTTGACAATGTATCCATAGTTCCAGGTCAACTCGGATCCAGCAGGGATGTCTTTAGAAGCATAGTAGGCAACCCACGGAAATCTGAGGTCATGAGTGTCAACGAATACATTTTGAACAATCATATTTGGTGAGCACGAGTGATTAAAAAACCTACCGATATTGCCAGTTACCTTAGCATCCAAAATGTATGGACCTTCGTTTGAGCCATAAAACATTCTTAATGACTTCTGTTTTTCAGTACTTCCATCCACCACAAACTTGTCGCATTTCTTAACATTTCCTTCTTTTTTGTCTATTGAGGAATCATCAGAATCAATATCACTTTCATAGTCTGGTTTGCTGCTTTCCATGACCTCAATGTGGTCTAGTT
Organism: Adelphocoris suturalis; assembly: GCA_030762985.1. NCBI lineage: Eukaryota > Metazoa > Arthropoda > Insecta > Hemiptera > Miridae > Adelphocoris > Adelphocoris suturalis. Next base: position 42,523,491 of record CM061041.1, read on the forward strand.
CAGTTAAATACTCGTCTCCTCTGACCTTTCCAATCTCATTTGCTGTCTCCTCAGTGTACACATTAGCTACGTAAGTACAAATGAATGTTCCTTTCGGTATGTCATTTAAACATCTTACTCCCCAACCTTTCTTTTGAGTTTTAAATAGTTGCAATTTGTTTTTCAATGGATGCTGTGCCACCCTGTTAACGCAAGTAGATCTGCATTTACAATTCCGGTTGCACTCATAAATCCCTGAGGGAATGGACTCCTCCAAGCGTTGATATTGATAGCCGATTGCAGTTAGTGGAATCATTTTGATATGTAATGCCGAAAAACATTCGTAATTCAGTTTCCAGCAGCTGCATACAGAATGATCAGCGCAATTGTCTTTACAATCGCAAGAAATCAGGAATCCTGGATCATTATTGATAAAAACGCCCTCGTGTGGCATCCTTTCAGTGATGTAGTTCATCAAAGCTGGGTACTCCGAATCAATGTCATTGTAGCATGGAATAGGAACGTTTTCAATTCCCAACGATATATCCTTCATGATTATATACTGTGGATGTGGTACCCATTCATCAAAAATATTTATTTCGATGCTAAATGAGAACATGTCAAGGGTCAATGGGATGAGCGTTGTAGACAAATACGCAAGTACTTCTTGCATTTTTGACAGTTCAACGCCACAAGGCGCAATGTATTTTACACAACCTCCAGAGATCGTTCGTCGAAACGCAAAAATGGAAGGTATTGCCAGTGGACCAACACCTTGAGTTTTTTCAATATCATATCTTACCCCATGTACACAAGCAAATGAACAACTGTGCTTTTGAAAAGAGCGAGGTGACAACATCTTGGAAGGAAATCTGGTGATAACATGATTGTTAGTCTTAATGGAACTCCTCGTTCCCTGCTTGTAAGGGAATGGAAAGGTTGGTTCCTGGGTTGCTGATATAGATGTTGTATCATGTGGTAACATATCATCGAGGTGTCCATCATCGAAGTACCCATCATCATCATCATTGGTTAAATCAATCAGCTGGTTCTCAAGGAAAGATAATCCTTTGTCATTCAAGCCCAGTTTTTTTGGTTGCTGCTGCGGGTTTCTGGAAACATTATAGGCCTCTTTACTTTTAGTTTTATTAAAAATTGGATGCAATCTTTGGGACCCTCTGTATAACCATTCGACTTCACTATTGTGGAGATAGGTTACAAGGACAAGGGAGGCATATACTCTCTCCACTCTGCAATACACCCAAAACCCATTCTTTTCCACGCGTATTCTCTGCCCCACTTCAACATAATACAATTTCCTTCTAGGAAAATTGCACAAGTACTCCATTGCCATGGTAGAAAGGTCCTCCCTAAAGTATTTGTAAACGGGTTTGTCTATTTTGTAGATCAGTCTGACATCAGTTTGAGGGCAGTATTGGACTTTGCCATCTTCGAAAAACACCAGATACTGGTATTTATTCATGTCAGATGGTAACTCAGAGATCATCCCAGATAAATAACATTTTGTGTTGTTTCCAATACCACTATTGTTATAAGCAGCTATAACACGACGACCTACTCCAATTTGGCAACTTGGAGGGTTGCAAAACGCAATTTCTTCACTTCGTGCCACTTTCCTCAGCACCTTTCCACCAACAGTGGCTTCCAATGAGAAAATTTCTGAACTGTTACTATCCGTAGAGTGCATATCAACTTTGATTACTTTGAATTGGCTCCATTCTGGGGTATCTGTATGAAGCCTGGAGTAAACTATTTCCATTACTTGAGGAGCTTTAACTGAATATTTGTATTTTTCAGCTAATTGATTACTTGTTGGAAAAGAATCATTGTCGTCGTTTCCTTCAATAATAATTGTCATTTCGTCATCGATAGGAATGTCCAATTCTGGAAGATTAATCACTTCTCTTTTGAATTGGTTTCTGAATGTTTCGAGATTCTCAAACATTTCTGCTTCCACATTGTGTAACCTAGTCACAAGCTGTTCCCCTGCCTGGTTGAAATGCTCAAAATTAGATATCACTTGTTCTTTGGCACGCTCAATGGCTTTTTTAGTAGTATTTTCGAAGGTAGAGATGGTTTCAGCAATTGCACCAGTGATTATATCTTCGAATTCCTTATCTTCTTCGTTACTTGAAAAAGTAACATCATCTGAGGCTTGTTCATCTTCAAGAACAACAAAATCATTTTTATAGGCACATTGAAGCTCAGTCATATCACCACCATTCGTGAAATACTGCAACGCTGCTTCAGAGTAAGAATCGTACGATTGTTTGCATGTTTGACAAATTCTGTATGAGCTCCCGCGAGGAATTCCAAAATAATCCCGTACGTTATCAGTTGGGATTATTTCACCAGGTAATGAACACCACGAGTTGCAGCAAACGGGACTTCCATTTCTGGGAATAAATGGGACTGATGCGGAAATTTCTGAGTTTTTCATTAAATCCTTCATCGCTTGAAAATCCAGTGAATCAGTGTTTTCTTCTTCAACGGTTAAATCAAAACCCATAATTTCTTTAAAACCAACAGTCTCCAGTAGAGAGCTGTTACTCTGTTTTCCTTCGTCTATGGCATCTAGTTCATCGAGTGTTAGGTCATAGGCCTGAGATTTTTTAGAATCATTATAGTGGTAATTGTTGTTAATAGTTTGATTTCCCTTTGGAGCAGAATTATTTACAAAACCAAGGAACGGTAAGGAATCATCAGAAGAGTTTCGAACTACTTCTTTTCCTATTCTGTCATCAGCGATATTTGTTATAGAGTTCAAATTCAGTGGTGGAACGAGCACTAAAGAAGGTTTGTGAATATCATTTGAATTTAAATAGCTATCACTGGTGGTTTCTTTATGGGATTTAGTTAAGTAGCATTTGTTATTGTTATTACCATTATTAATTTCTTCATAGGTTTCTTCGTCATCGTCACTAATCACTATAGTTGATTCCATAGTGCCTCAGAATACCAGTCTAGCGATTTTCCTGAAAAACAAAATAGCGAATTGACAAGGTTTTTTCACCATGAGTCTGTGAACATGGTGATGTCTGTGAACTATTGAAAGGTAAAAATTACAAAAGAAGATGTACCTATCTGTGGAAATTGAAACATTCAATAAATTATAAATCATATAACAGAAGTATACCGAGGGGTATTTATTTAGTATTTTTTCCTCTACAAAATGCAGGCGAAACAACAAACCGGTAAAGTAGTTAGTGAGCAAAATTTCATGGGGCTACTGACAGTAGTATCAGTTCGGAGAACACGTGAAGTAGATAGCTGATTAGGCTTGGGAGCCACCCTCCCGTCCTTTAGTACGACATCCTTTCCTATTAAGGCGGCTCCACACGCAACGGTAAGTTCGGAGGCCGGCCTCGAGGCGCCCAACCTCAAGGCGAACCTAGATATAGGGGGGTCTCCACACGCTACGGTTAATCCGAAGGCTTACCGTGAGGCGGGTTTCCAGCCCACTACTGTCAAATTAAGTTGTGGAGTTGTTAGTGAAATGGTGCCATCAGATGACGACGATGCTCTTGCTGTTGTTGGTTTGTTGTTAGCTATTAAGAATAGTGAAAATAAAGTGAGGCGAAAATTGTGGACTAAAAACTGGTTGAAAAAAAGAAAAGTGTTTTCTCATGTAAATTCATTAAAGGAACTAAGATTTAGCCAGAAAGATTGGCATAACTGTTTGCGGATGGATGAGGACACATACCTTCGGCTTCTATCATTGGTGACGCCGATCATTCAGAAAAAGGATACCATAATGAGGACTGCAATTTCACCTCATGAAAGATTGAGTGCCACATTACGATTTCTGGCTACAGGAAGGTGCTACGAAGATTTGAAATTTTCTACTGCAATATCACCCCAGGCTCTCAGTTTGATTATACCAGAAACGTGTAAAGCTATTTACAAAGTTCTTTGTAAGGATTATATGAAGGTAAGTTAAACTGTGGTATTATTTAAACAAATTTATTTTCAATTAAAGTACAAAGAAATAGTCTGTAGGAGGGCAGAAACAAAAAGGTAGATACATTATATTACACACAACTGTCTCTGAAACTGTTGTCTGAACAACACACTGTCTCGAGGCCTACCCTGCTCCCCCTCCACACGTTGCGATCGGCCTTGAGACGCGACAGCGCGGAGGCAAACCAAACTAGATTTTGTTTCTGATTTTCCACCCTCCACGCGTCTGAGTCGTGGGCATGCCTCCACAAAATTCACCATACACACGTTGGGATTTACCTCGAGGCCGGGCGCCTCGAGGCCGGCCTCCGGACATACCGTTGCGTGTGGAGCCGCCTTTACGTTCGAACCATTACATTCCGCTGACAATTCTTTGCTTGCAGTTACCCGTGGCTGGAATCCTTCTCTTATACCATTGGCAGCAAGGTAAAATTGCCTTTGCTCGTTGGCCACATTCACGGGTTCCATGTCCTCAATCATTTTCCCTTAGTAGGTATCGTACAAATAAAAATGTACAGCTGTAGGCATTTAATTTGTATCAAGAACAAAGTATGTTTCAAGAACCCAAATAACGAAATTACATGAAAAAATGCGGGAAAACAATTTTTTTTAAACTAGGACAAATTCTAATGTCCCGTCTGAATAAAAATGTGAATTTCCTGCCAAGCGCATCTCTGGGTTCTAATTCCTCTGCACAGTATGAAGTGCGCTGCTAACCGTGTCCCCATTTTTAACGTTGAGTTTTCCTATACATTAGTTTCTATGTGTCTAGCTTTTCGTTTTTTCTTATCGTATTCATAACTTCTCGCTTCCTTCTCACACTTCTCTTCAAATTTCTCAGGTCTTCAGGTGTGTTTTGCCATGCCGCAGAGGAAGAGTTATTTCAACTCTCCATCTCTATCTCCTCTTGTGGCGTTTTGAGGGCCACAATATATTGATTCATATTGATTTTGAACTGAGCCCAGTTTCCAAACGTTCAATTCTAATGAATTCTAAAGTAAAAAATCGGAATCTGAGACCTCCACCGCACACCCCCCCCCCCTCCCTCCCTTTGTCTCACTGCAAAAGGAGACATCTCTGAATCTGAAACCACATACAGTGTGTGACTAGGACGACTTCAAATAGATACTGATTCATCGCAAGCGCCCTATACACACCTTGAGGAAGTAGGTCACTATGCAGGTATAACAAAAACAATCCTGACAATTAAGTGGGTGGCAACACCCTCGCCTCATCATTGACAGGAATGGCAACCACTAACAATAGATTGCAGTAGTGCCAGTAGCAGCCTGGAAAGGAAAATCACTGGCACCAAGCAATCTGGTCGTAGATCAGATGAGGAAAGCGACTAGGGTAAGAGCCATAGAAGGGGAGGGGAGGACCATTAGACCCTGCATGAGGAACAGAAAGTCGAGAATGAAAATCCTGCACTAGTGTTGGAGGTAGCTGAAGCTCGGGAAGGAGCCAACAGTCCTCGAGAGGCAGAAACACAACAAGAGTAGGAAAGCAAAGCAATAGGAAAGCTACCCACCCTGACTGGAAAGTGGCAAAGAGTTCAGTTACCAAGGAGCTCCATATGTGGGCCATCAACTCATTTGACTCTTAGAAATCACTTGGCACATTATCCCAAAACTCCTGCAAGGAGGGTGCTCTATTTTGGGTGTGTCTGGCTGTGTGGCATCCCTATGAGATAGAGTCAAGCATGGGTCGTCTTTCTGCAAAAGCTAGGGAAAGCTTAGCACAACCAAGCAAAGGTGTATAGACCCATTTGTCAAACATCCTTCAATTTGAAGGCACTGGAAAAAATTGTAGACAGACACTTGAGGGAAACCTGTATAATAGCTATGCCTACCGCCTATCAAGAAGGCAAATCCTGTGAGGCAGCATGGCACCATTTAGTCACCAAGGTGGAAATGGTGCTGGCCAACAAGGAATTTGCATAGTATTATTACAATTATTACGTATCAGCCATTATATTTTCCTCAGCTCATTGCATTTTGTCAGTTGTCGCTTCCTTGGCAAGCCGATTGGCGAGTTCATTCCCGATGTTCCCACTATGTGCTTTTATTCATCGGAAAGAAATTAGCCAATCGGTAGCTCTCAAAGTGAACGCTAATCGACGGACTTCCTCAACATTATACAATCAGACTTTGGTGCTGTTGAGCATATGCAAAGATGCCTGGCTGTCTGTGTATATCACTGCACTTCTTCTTTCAGGCGGGAGGTCCAGTGCCGTCAACCATTTTACTGAGGCTAGAACTGCAAGAATTTCTGCTTGATTATTGGAGCACCAATCTGCCAATCGCAACTTCTCTTCTTTTATAATTGTTTGTGAATGTGCTTCTATTGCCACAAAGGCACACCCGGTACCTCCTTCTGACTTGCTCCCATCCGTGAATATTTCTAGGGATTCGATGGTGACTTCGCTTTCATTTGTACTTTGCGGACTAGCTCATCAATGTTAGGTAAGGGGTACGCATCGAGTAGGGTATACCTGTTAATGGGCTGGGAGTAGTAAATCACTAGGCGCTTTTTGTGACTATCTTCCACAACCAGGACTTGGGCCCTCCAAGGTGAGTTGCTGGGTTCAATGAAACCTTGGGCTAGGAACCTGTCCACTTCAGTTTTTATGAACATGGAGTCAGAATTACAGTATCAACGAGACTTAGTTGCGATCGGATGGCAGTCAGAAGAAAGATAGGCGAAGAGTCTTGGTGGGTCGACTCTTGCAGCTGATGAGCATATGGTGAGAGGAGCTTTGTTACCTCCAAAACTCAGCATGATATTCGAGTGTTCCTTCAGTAGGTCATGGCCTATGAGAACATCTGAGCAAAGTCCCTTCAAGACAATCAGTTTGCTATTTGTGTAAGTATGCTCAGCAATATCTAGTTTTACGAGAACATACCCTTCTACTTTAGTCCAAAGAGAAGCAGAGGGCCATGAATACCCTGCTTTCATTTGGGAAACTCTTATCCCATGTTTGTCCACAAAGTTCTGACTAACAAAACTACCACAACTTCCTGTGTCCACCAGACAGTGGCAAGGTATTCCATAGATGACTACAGCCTTACACAATTGAGGCAAGAAGGTGCTGTCAACGGAGGCGAGGATGGCGGCTGAAACCGATTTTGACTTATTGTTGTCCTTCTTAGACTTTCGAAAAACTTGAGCATAGTACCTCTGGTTTGCAGTTCCCACACTCCGAGTCGACAGCAGGACAGGCAGCCCGTGGAGGTCGATCAAATCCACATACTATACTACATATGTTTGTGCATACCTGCACAAACATCATTGAAGGGTTAGGGTCAGTGGTCCCTGCACAGGCAAGATCACCCATACCTTGAGTGTACCCATCAGCCTGCTTCTGAGCTAGTTCAAGGGCTTGGGCAAGCTGCATAATCTCATCAATACTTGAGTTTTTTATTTTCTTCAAGGATACGCTGGCGAATGTGTGGGGAGAGTAACCCATTTATAAAAGAATCCCTAATGTACTGGGATTTTGTACTCCTCAGCAGAGACTGACTTGAAATCACAATCCTTTCCTAGTATTTTTAACGCTTGAATGTACGCATCAATCTTGTTGCTGTTTTCGAATGGCGAGCAAATGACGCACAAATATCTCACTCCTAGGCTTCATGTAGATGTCTTTTAGAGCCTTAATCAAGGTATTATACGTTGAAGTTTCGGATATTACCTCATAAACACTGTAAGACAAAAAATTTGCGAATACCTTGCGTTTGTCAGTGTCGTTCAGAGGTTCTGCAGAAGCATCAAGGAAGTTTTCAAAAGTTTCTAACCAATGTGTGAATTCTTTAGAGGCACTTGGCAAGTCCGCACTTGCACATAATTTATCAGGTTTCAAGTACCTTTCCATTTCTTTTCTTTTGTGAATAAAATTGTTGTATAGTTAGAAGAATGTATCGCCACAAATTAGGCTTTTATTCACAAAAGAACACAACATAGTTTTTCAAGTAATTCGTAGACAATTGAATCAAACGATATAAAGAGACGGTTACCTAGAAACAGGGAGGTTTATCACCACAATAGTTACATAATTCTGGACATGTTGTCAAATTATCAGGATAAGGGTCAAAAACGAATAAAAGTCCTTATCGCCAAGCTTTCGGTTTATATATAGTTTTAGTTTAGCTCTGTATGCCTGCCAGCAGTGTTTTTTAAAATTTTAGCCTTTAGTTTTTTGAATCCTATTCATGTGCCAACCGTTGTCAGCCTCAACTGCAACGAGTTTTTGTTTTGTTATGACATTTAACTCAACATCCATGACCGTGTCCTATATTTTGACACCATAGAAGATTCTTGAGCCCTGACGATGGTTTTATATAAACCGAAAGCTCGGCGATAAGGACTTTTATTCGTTTTTGACCCTTATCCTGATAAGTTGACAACATACATATTGTGGGTCGATCGTCTCTTTCTCTAATTCTGGACATAGTAGGCCAATTGACACCACCTCAGTAACTCCAACTATAAAGGCTACTCGTAGGCACAACATAAACAACATCATATTATATAGATGGTTAGAAACAGTGCTTAGACAACAGTAACAGCAAAGCTCCTTGGGGAGTCGGAGGAGGTGACAGCGAGGGGCTATCGAGAAGGGGGGGGGGGGTGTATGCAACGACGTCTACGTCGGTGCTATCTACTGTGAGGTGTTCTCGTTTTTTGGAGGCTACTTCAAAGTTCGATTGACATTTATCAATCATAAGGCAATTAGGTATTTGATAATTAAGAGAGTAAGAAGGTAGATGGAAGATGGTGGGGCAGCATATTATATGCTATCCCAAATATCGCTAAACTATCTAACAACCTGGTCTGTTTGCCCGCACTGGAAAATCTGGTTCAACCTAATTCGCTCCAAACGTTCTTGGAATTTACTTCAAGAAGAACAAAGAAAAAAGTTACATTCATATAGCATGATCGTATGAGCGAATTATCATGTTATATAATTGTGATGTACACATGGACCCGTGGAAACATGTAACCTTCGGGGGTCCCCTCACCAGGCCGACATGTATACAAAGAGCCAAGATGCCACCTAAAATATAACACATCTTACTCGAACTTCAAGTGGTTCTTATTTATCCTGCAACCCGATAGAAGCCTTCATTACATTGGTGACATCCGACGTTCGATTTGCGGTCTTCTCATCCACAAGGCAACCCCCCTGCTGCGGAGTTTACTTCGAAGCCTCGCCGGAGCCTTCAAGCACGATCCTCTACCTTCTACACTGAAGAATCCGCCATCGTAAACATTGCCGGCGCTATCCATCAATCGAAGATTTTTCTTGTAACTTTTTTCGTTTTTCTTATGAAGTTTTATTGAAAAAATGCTGTTTTGTCAGTTAATTTCAAAATATACCTACCAAGTTTCGTTATTTTTGACATCTAAGTTTTGTTGAAATATGCGTACGGTGAAGGTTCGGTAGGTTTTAAGATTGATTTACGAGAATGTACGGTAATTTTGAAGAGATTTGTACGATAATGGATGACCATGAATCGGCAATCCTGGTTCCTGGAGGGGAAGTTAATGAGGTGATAAGATAATTCAAGCATTTTTGGGGTGCGAAATAATTTTTGAAAACTTAGTAGTTTCAATCAGGCTGGGTTATCTCGACCACTGAGTTAAATGTAAAATGTTTCGGGTTTCTCGAGGGTTGGTCAATGAAAAGTTTATATTCAAGGCCGACGTTTCGAAATATTTATATTTCATCTTCAGGGCTTGGAAAACTGTATTGATTATTTCATATCCTCGTCATAGAGCTTTATGATAGATAGCTAGCTACTTAAACACATCTTTGGGTATACTGAGAAACGGCCTAGAATATACTTTTTATTGACCGACCCTCGAGAAACCCGAAACATTTTACTAAGTAGTTTCTCAACTTTTTTCTCCACCTATACTCGCATGAATAAGAGACTAACTAACTAGCAAGGGGGGCCGCATGAAGCACTCGGAACTTTGCCAGATCGAGTACTCAAGGGTCATAATGAAACGGCTCCTATGCCAGGGTGGCTTATAGTTTAAACTGGTTCTTCAGTGAAGTGAGACCAGTGGTTTACTCAGTAACGTATATAACAGTAAGTTACGTTACTCACGTAACTCAATAACTCTTACTTACTCACTATAGGTACTCATTATTTTATGAAGTCATACCTATACAATCATGAACATGCTGTCCGTCAGAACCATAACTTTGGCAAACATGAGGAAATACTGACTTTTCCGAGTAAAGTAACTCGATATTTAAAGTCCCAAAATAAGGAACTTTTATCCTCGGGGTGGGAACAACATGTTCCTATGGATAAATAAACATTATTATTATATTCCTAGATCACCCTTCATTATCACCCTCTCTTCAACTCCAACTATACAACATATTTATCTATAACTATACAAATTGAACCCTAATCGACTAAACGTTCGTAATTTTACGATTAGGTATTTTCTCATTTATGGCGGGGAAAGTAGGAAGGAAGAGAAGGCCTGGGAGGTGCTTCAATTTTGTGTGGATCCCTCGTACGTGCATCGAAACTGGATTTCCGGTAAGCCACGTCGTATTATTTACGACTACCTACACCTACTTAGCCGTGATTTTCACGAACGTCTATCATTTGCAGCGTTGCATTTTAATCGTCATTTTAACGATGGTCTATTATTTTATGCTACCTACTAGTAATGTTTACATCGTCTAACTGGTCTATCTATAGTTCTGGTCGCAGGAAGACCCCATTAGCGAATTGTCAAGTTAATTTAAAGCGAATTTGTGTTGAAAAATGAAGCTATTAAATTGGGTCCAAATTTTTTAAAACGAAGTCAACTTAATTTAAAGCGAATTTGTGTTGAAAAATGAAGCTATTAAATTGGGTCCAAATTTGTTAAAACGAAGTTTTTTACTAACATTTGTATTCAGAAATCTATTTCGGAGCCAATTCTATACTAGTTTCATTCTCCTTGGAAATTGACCAACAATTTCCAATACTAACGCCGTGTCCTACGTGGACGACCAAAGAGCGCGAGCGACCGACCTCAAGTCGCGCGCGCGCGCCGCTATTGTGTCCACAGTACGCATCTAGAATCCTTGCGAGATTACCTTTGGTTCTTGCTAACTGTTATTTTAACACAGAATGTGTTTTAGCCATGGACTAACTAGCCGAAAATGGAACGCGGGATGGTAACGAAATGTGTGACGGTGATGATTTTCACGTACAACCGAGCCGTTGGTAGGGAAATGGAACTTCCGCAATTTTAATCGCACAGAAATCGTTCACCATTCGTTGGAAAGCTCCTGATTTATCCAACCATATTATGTTAACTACTGCGAAGTGCGTGGCCATCAACCTGAGTTATGAGCATGGTTATTTGAATCAATTGTTTACACACAGATGATCATTCTCAATAATTGATATTGTCAACATGATTGCAACCGCTTGTAAATTTTCTTATGATTTTCACGTACAACCAAGCCGTTGGTAGGGAAATGGAACTTCCGCAATTTTAATCGCACAGAAATCGTTCACTATTCGTTGGAAAGCTCCTGATTTATCCAACCATATTATGTTAACTACTGCGAAGTGCGTGGCCATCAACCTGAGTTATGAGCATGGTTATTTGAATCAATTGTTTACACACAGATGATCATTCTCAATAATTGATATTGTCAACATGATTGCAACCGCTTGTAAATTTTCTTATGATTTTCACGTACAACCGAGCCGTTGGTAGGGAAATGGAACTTCCGCAATTTTAATCGCACAGAAATCGTTCACCATTCGTTGGAAAGCTCCTGATTTATCCAACCATATTATGTTAACTACTGTGAAGTGCGTGGCCATCAACCTGAGTTATGAGCATGAATAGTAAATGAATAGTAAACAATGACGCTTGTTTGGTTGTCACTTGGTTGCGCGACAACGCAAACACATTTTGTGTTTCAATAATTTCGTCCGAAGTATGTAAATAGAGGCAACCGGGGGTCCAGGGGGCTTGCCCCCTGGTGAGGCGCGGAGCGCCGAGTTTTCTCTATTTTTGCGTTTTCTATTTTTGCGATACTATTAACAACTTGCTTTCAAATAAAGCAGCAATGCTTTATTACTTGGCGAAAGAGAATTCGTCGAGACGGAAGCCAATTTCGACTATTTATTCAATGAGGGAACAATACGGTGGGTCCCACCATTTGTTCCCGCAACTCAGGAAGGATGGGGCGGCATTTTTTGCTTACTCCAGGATAAAAATATCCATTTTCGATTATATTGTTCAACATATTGAAGGACAATTCAATCATCGTAACCGATTTTCAAAGGCCTATGCTAAGCAATTGTTGGGGAACTTGGAGAAAAGGATATTTAATTTTAATCTTTCCAGTTCGGAATGAGCGTGGAATGTACATTCGGTATTACGACATCCGAATTCCGAGTTTTATTGAAGCCTACAGAGACCGGAGTTGAAAATGCTGTGCGCATTGCTAAAGCAATTACTTTGTTACACAACAGAGAACGTGCACCGGCAGAGGAAGCAGACGAATTTAGAAACAACCCTTTTCCCCAAACTACCCAAAATTTACAGAATTTCCAACCTCCCGCAATAATAATAGGTGCTCAGCTTCTGCAATTCAAATCAGGAAAATATTTCGTGAATATTTTATGCGAAGAGAAGAAATTATACCTAGCGTAAATAGACTTGTTGAATAAATCAATGAAATGAATTCCATTTTCTTCAGTTACACCTAACCTAATACCTACCTAAGGGCCACTTTCACCAACAACTTATGTAGCGGAGATTGGCCAAACTCGATTAAATATAATCTCGAGGATCAAACCTTGGCGTCTTTCACCAACCCAAAACTCGTTTAAACCCAGATTGGAATAATCGAGTTTCCTTAACGGAGATTCCGCAAACTGTCCAATGAAAAATTGGACAATTTGAAACGACAGTTTGAAAACCCGCCATGTGTCCGACATATCAAGACAATAAAGCAGTGAATCACAACCACGACCAATTATTACCCTCGCCGTTTTTATCTAGTTACCTAGTTACTATCTACTCGCAACCTTTCGTTGACTTCCAACAAAGCAGGACGGTCGACCACCTTATTTAAATATACATAAGTTATTTTATGTGGTATAGGTAGGTAGGTACATACTGTACAAGGGATAGAAATTCAACATCGATTATACTTTATTTCCCTATCATCCTACATCAATTTCGTATTATCATTCATCAATTTGATGGTAAAAGCCTTTTTTCCAACTTATACCTGTTCGAAGGGAACTCCAGGTGAGTGTCAATAAGCTCGAGGACTTTCAAAACTGTCCGTTTTGAGAGCCGGAATCCCCACTGAAATTCGACGTCGTCCTACCCGTCAAAATGTGGAATGCGCCATCGGATCGTCCTTGGGCGTCTTTGCGGGACATCGTCCTCATCCGAGGAATCGAAAATTAATCCGAACGATAAATCGCGTGAATTCATCATGAAAAACTTGAATAACAATAGGTGTGTTCCAAGCACCCGTCTGAGTTCATGAACTCAGGTGGGTTCCGCGAGTTCACGAAACTTAGGTTCAAGACGGGTTGGAACACTATAGTTCACTTGACCCTCAATGCACCAACCAGCGCTAGCGTCTTCTTTAGTAACGTGAAAACCTGGTCATGAGCATTTTGAAGAAAAGGCCAAAAAGGTGCAAAAAAAAAAAACGGCATTTTCAACTTTTTTGAAGGTTATTTGCTAATTGCCACCCTCAGACTATTTTTCCAAGTATGAAGGGTATGGGATATCATTCCTAACTAGAATAAGAGTAACTGTTGAAAATTTCATCAAAATCCCTCGAGCCATTATTGAGAAAAGGCAACTAAAAAAAGTGCTTAACACGACATTTTTTCAAGTAAGGTTGGGTGGGCCAAGTGCGTACCCACGAGAAAAACATTAGTTTGACTTGGCCTGCCAGTTACCAACTACCCTTAAACAAATGTTTTCTATCTATGAGTAGACAGCTGATAAAAGAAAACTGACGGTCGTAATAATTATTAGATGAAGCAAAGTGAAAAAGATATGTGAAAAACGATAACACATCAAGCAGGCTAATGACAAGGCATTTAGCGTGAAGGTTTGCGATGAAATGAATTTTCGGAAGGTTCAGAAAGGTTTCCTTCAGTTCGAGTTCTCAACCCTATCCCCGAGCAGGTCTGAAAAGTTCATGAACTCACTGATCTCAGTTCATGAACCCGACGCGGTGGGAACACCTTAGCGAGTGTTGAGTTCCTGAACTCAAAACGCTTGGAACACGATTCACGTGCGCAATAGGTTCGGCGCTGAACCAGTTCCGAAAAGTTCATGAACTCGCGGTGGTTGGAACACAGCTAATATACCTAAACTTCAACTGTGAATCAAACTGTAGAGGTATCAGCTGTTGGTGCGGCCATATTGCTTGATATCATTAGGTTCGTTCGGCTAACGATTCTGAATCCGTTCTGAACGGAACCGCGTTCTGAAAAGGGAGGGGATAGAACTAGTTTGGAACTGTACTTAGCCGAACGGTCCTCAGGAGCGTTCGGAACTGATAACCTCAACAGAAACCTCTCTAATGAATAACCTTCGTTTCGTTTATTGAAGTCTTGAAAATGTCTTATCGACTACCGCGATATTTTCAACGTTTTTATGTGCTATTTGCATTATTTTTATATGATATTGATGTACACAGTTACTTCTACTTAGATAGTTTTTCTTTTTTTTTTTCGGTCATAGTTTTTTGTAAATCGTTATTTTTAAAGTGAGATTTGTGAATGATATAGCCCTTAGCTATCTGACAACAACACCTACAAATTTGTATTTGAACGGTATCTGTGATTGACCCAAGACAATTCGTTGTCTATTCAATTTTTGTTCAGTGAAATATTATTATAAAATGCGTCTTATTTCAATCTTTTTTTTTTTTTTTTTATAAAACCTCTATCCTTGAACGCCTCATTATCATCAGACGAAAGTATGACCGAACAGCAGCCCATATGTGCTAGGACAGAAGCTTTCCTTAATATCTTTTCATTTTATACATATTTCTTCTTCTTTTTTAAAGTCATATTTATGGACATTTTCCTTCACATTTTGAGGTTACATTGGGGTCTTAATCCGAGCTCTGGTGATTCACATAGATTCCTAAGTGCCTACCTATTTCATCAGTTCAGGCTGGAAAAATTATCTACTGCAATGGTCAATTTTCTCCGACCATTTTATTTTATTCCATCTCCTGAAAGATGTCGAAGAAAGCTTTCTAAAACAGGTCAATATGGAAGGTATAAGATGATAGAAAGTGGCCAAAACAGGAGTGTAAGGAAAGCTGAATGACATCACCCCTGCCGAGAATTTCGAGTTGACAATTTGGAAACGAGAAGTTTTCAGGAGCACAGGATCATATATTTACAGATCAAGAAATGTTACTTAGAAGAACGAAATTTTATGATTTAGATGTAAAATAAATTTACACATGAAAGTTACCCATTAGCAAATTTTTCAAGAACGGCAATGGCTCCAAGTTTTCAAAATAGAGTCTTCATGGAAATCTATGGAGACATTATGCTTCTGAAACATTTATACTAAAATATTCGAGCACATTCAGGAATCTCCTGTGCCCCATAGCTTGACAATTTTTGTCCTAAGGACAGTTACGAACTGTAACAAATATCAACTCATTGAGTCTTGATCAACTTATCAGATACTTTACTTAATAGCTGTAGGAAATTAAGTGTTTCCAATAAACTAACTTCGTTCCTATTATAGAATTATTTTATTGACTATAATATTCAATTCCACTAGTCAAATCGGTGGCATAAAGCCGCACATTGCACACAACTATTTAGAACTTCGGTCACAAAACTATTCAAAACAAATCGACGTAGTCAAAACCGAAGGAGTTGTCATCATTACCGTGGCGGAGTATTCATTAAAATAGCTGGTGTAAAATAAGTAAAAAGGTTTGATCAAGTAAAACTATCTGATTTTGAAGGAATCGAGAATGTTGAAGAAGAGAAAAGATAAGATGATAAGCGGGGTAGATAAGGGTGCAAACTCCCAGTTCTGAAAAAATCCCAGAACTGGTAGAACTGATTCAGAACGGTAATGAACGCCTAAACGAACAGCGGACTAAAGGCTGTAGCACACTAGCATTTTTTCTGCGTTTTTAATGCCAAAACGTGAAGAAGAAGAAGTGCGTTTTTCCAAGGTCAGCTTTTTCGGCCATAGCGCATCCTGGCGGAGCGTTTTTAAACTCACTTGGGAAAATTAAGGCCGTATCACACTAGCATTTTTTCCGCATTTTTTCTGCGTTTTTAACGCAAAAACGTGAAGAAGAAGAAGTGCGTTTTTCCATGGTCAGCTTTTTCGACCATTGCGCATCCTGGCGGAGCGTTTTTAAACTCACTTGGGAAAATTAGAACATGTTCTAATTTTTACCTTGACGCAAGAAAAATGCTAAACATAACCCTTGGGAGGTTACAATTCAATGAAAAACCCCTAGGAGCCCTAACCTGACAGATGTAATAAAAACGCATTCCGCCAGAATGCGCTGTTTTTGCATTTATTCCTCCTCAACATCCACAGCTGACCTTGAAAAAAAGCACTTTGCCTTCTTCACGTTTCATGCGGAAAAAATGCAAGTGTGATATGGCCTTAAGCGTTCTGAACGAGTTCTGGGACTAAACGAACGCACAAAAGGGGGCGTGGTCAGTCCCGAACCATTCAGAACTCTTAGCCGAACGAACCTATTGTTACCTATCACTAAACTGAAGCCCAAGATTAACCTCGAGCCACCTCGTTAGGAGTTTAAACTCGTAAAGTGGTCTGGTGAAAGACGATTAGCTGGAATCTCCATTATTTGTTAATCTTTTCTAACTTAAACTCGTTTATGTTGTTGGTGAAAGTGGCCCTAAGGGATTGACTACTTGATGTAATGTACTTATGAGATGCGAGCTTGCGAGCAACCAGACCATGAAACTATACAAATCATTCTGATTTATTCGTCCAACTAATCTGAATTTTTGCTGAAGGATTGACTACTTGAAGGTATGTAGTTTTGAGATGCGAGCTTGAGAGCATCCAGACCACCTAACTATACAAATCATTCTGATTTATTTGTCCAACTAATCTGAATTTTTACTAGGATTGACTAGGTACTTGATCTTATGTGTTTTTGAGATGCGAGCATCCAGACCACCAAACTACACAAATCATTCTGATCTATTTGTCCAACTAATCTATATTTTAGCAGCGGACATAGATTAATAAAAATTGAGGCGCCAATTCTTTCAACGTAATCTATTCGAGCGAAAAGAAATGGGGGAACGTAGTTAGAATTCAGCTCGGTATGGGCGTGCATTGCGAAACGTGTTGTGTACCCAACGTCAGGTCAGACTGTTCAGTGCGAGCCCAGCAGCATTCGGAAAACGTTCGAGTCTTGAACGAATTTTTTAACCTGACCTACTTTTCACGTGCTGTCGGAAGGAAAGTGGCATGCTGCCAAGACTGGTAGGAAGCTGAAGAGGGCAGCGAATTTTCGGACTGCGTCATCCCTAGAGATATACCTTGGTTCCACGACAAATATGTAGAACCAAGGCACATCTCCAGGGATGACACGGTCCAAAAAGTCGTCACCCTCTTCAGCTGTACTAAGCACGTCAAGCCACATAGGGTTAAGCAAATGTAGAAATTGTCAAGAAATATCTATGTAGAATCAGGTATTTATTAGATATTCTGATGTCCAAAGATAACTGCGTATATATAGATTAATAAAAGAAAATTACTTGTACAAGTCTTTTACTTACAAAAATTCAGGTAGTAAGTATGCCTCATGTCAGTGGACTTGAACAGAATTCCATTCCTTCTGTGATTCATCCAAACTGTAACCCACTCCGTTTCACAGCAGAATTCACAATTAGTTGTTTTGCAATTTGACGTATGAGAAAAATAAGCACTAACTACAACTACTACTATATATAATTCGCTCTGTAACGTTGTCTGCTCGATATTTGTAGGAACGTTCAACCATGGTTCAACGGTGAATATGGAACTCATTTCTTTTTCTTCCAAGAATTTTCGTTGCAGTTTGCATGGAGTCCGTTTTGAGTTTACTAAAATGCTTTACATGCTGTACATCTTTTGCGAACCTAGCGGATCTCCTTTTTTTTGGCGGGCCTTCCTTCGCTGATCCCTTTAAGTACAATACATATTTTTATTAAGGTCATCCATTCATTTATTTTATATTATATATATTTATTTATACTCGAAGGCTGATCCAACTGGGTTTTTTAAATTACAGTTGTCGGCGCTGCGATCGCTTCTTAAAGGCATGAACCAAAAAGTGGACCCACCTGGATTCATGCGTAATGGGTGATATTCTCGAGACTTGGACACTAGCGCATCCTTACATCGAGGCAAGGCGAAATCAAGCTATTTCACCTTGTTGTCATGGTGACGAGTAAACATATGCGAAAATGCGCCATTTGTGAACGAACCTGGACAACAGCGTAACATAGTCTCACCTAGTTCCGAGTCAATATTTTCATTATTTGTAATACGCAAGGTGATAAATTGTATGCAAATTACATCAAGTTATTATCAGGTGTTGACCTCAAACGCTACGAACGCAAGATTTAATCTGTGGGGTAGAGATCCATATGAAATGTGTGTTGGGGAGTTGACATACAAGTGTTCTAGATGATCCAGACATCAGCCGCAAAGATGTTGTGGATTACCTATCTAGTTTTAGAACTCTTCTTTGAATCAATTGAAACTAAAAATCTTTAGAGTACTGTGAAAGCGGTCTTGTGAAAGGATGCATTATGAGAGCTCTGTTAGGCGGGAATAGTAAGTTGTATCACATGTGGAAAGGTAAGTACCCAACTAGAGGTAAGGTATACCTACGTACTTTCCGTATATTATTACTTGTTCATGTAGGTACTTCATTGATCAAAACGAAAGTAGGTACCTACCTAATTACCTTTTTTGTCCATACAATTTGCGTAACTGCAAAACTCGCCCAATAACTGCACTGCCATTGCCGTCTTTATGAAATCTTACCTTCAGAGGAATGCATTTCAAGGTTTTTTCCTTGCAGCTGGTTTTTAATTCATGTTGCATATTCCCTGATTCGATATTTGACAAACTTGCTAATCAGCGGTTGTATTCGTCGGCAAAGCAACGACCCACCTACTTTGTTTAGGCACTTTAAACCAACAGCAAATCTGGTAGGACGTACGTACCTACCTAAGTAGTTTCGTTTCTTGATGTAGCAACCCAAGCCTGGCCTTTCCTGCCTTGTTTATTTTGACAAATCTCTCCTTTTATTCATTCAATATAGCAAGTAAAGCTTCCTCAGTTAAGCATAGTACTACGAACTTATAATAAAACGCTGATGAAGCTACCTGAGCAATGGCTAGGTACCTACACAGCAGTACAGACACCTGAGGAATTTTCAATCATCTTTTCTTTACTATTTTTCAGGTTAATTATTCTGAAAGCCTAAACGAATGAAGTTCTTTAGTTTTCTGACACTGATTAACTACTATAGTTTGTAGGCTCCTAGTCCAAATAAAAACAAGTTCACGTTAGATTGGTATTGTTGACAGCAATCTACAATCAATTATTGCGCTGGCAGGCATGATTATTATAACATTTAGTCAAATTAAAACTTTGTATTGCTACAATACTATACTTTTTCAAAACAAAACTGTTGAAAAATGGCCTTATAACCACGAATTATGTTGACGTGAGACGGCAAACTTCTTGTGAGAAATAGGTTGGTTGAGTAGCGATTCATTGACGTAGGGCGGTATCATGGCCGACATTGGCTGAAACGCGAACCTACTCCAGGCGTGACGTCACGAGAATATGGGCCATAGCAACAATTCGCGATTCCAAATAAGGATGCGAGCTTAGCGGCAAAAACACGAACTAAGTAGATCCTGACTACGACTCTCGTGTCATAGAAAATCATCTCAGTACCTTAAATTCTTTGAGACTTTGCCTTCCCCGTTTTACTTCCATTCATTTTTTCTGTGATGAGGAAAGAGTCTAAGGTGCTTGAAGCATTCTAAATTTTTTAAATACAGTGATATATGCCCTAAATAAAAATCGTATTTGGTTAGATGGTCGAATGAGCCTTACTGTGAACGAGGATTGGTACAATAGTACATATCGTTAAGGAATATGACAGGAAATATGAAATCGAGGAAATTTGGATTCAAAAAACCGACCAGAACACAAGAGCCCCTCTTTTTTTTCCCCGAACAGACCTTACAAAACTACCTGGTACTAACTGGAGCACAGGGATTCTACCAAACCAAAATCCTACATTTGTAAATGTAGTACATTCCTATCGTTTCTATGTACTGCACTTTTATTATATCATTTTAATAAGAATAAGTAGGTACCTACCAGAAGACCAAGACTGCTACTAGGTACATGCTTGCATGATCTGCTATTCCCAAGTTTGTAGGTGCATTTGAAGTGGAATAAATTCTTAAAATCTTGCAAAACCGTTGCACTTATTAGTGTGAGGATGTTCATTAATTGATAAACTTTGTGGAACAAGTGCATAAATGCTTCTAAGAAACCACTCAACTGTATGTTTATGCTGAGCATTTTAAGCTGATTTCCTTTGGTGAAATTACGGGAATCGGTTGTGCATTTTGCGTAATTTATGTACAATCAAATCTAGTTTAATCTTTTCTATGAAAATCCAAAATAAAATACTACTTGAATACTTTTAATAGCAACGAAAAATCCACTCACTACTGGTTGTAGGTACGTAGGTACACCTACTTACTACTTGTAAATAATAAACAAATAAACCTTTTGAACTTCTTACTCAACTTCCAGTGCTTATTAGTTTTGTTGTCTAGTGTATCGATATGACCTTCATAAATGCTGGTGTCAGTTGTAGCTCATGATTTATTCGTAAATAATCAGTGAAGGAATGGTAATTTGCCTTGAGCGAGTTGAGTCGAGTCAGGATCTATCCCATCATTATCGATGAGACAGTGGCGCAACTACCGTTAATCGAAAACGCGATATATTTGATGGCCTTTGAAGGAAAAAGCATGGAAGAACCAAAGAGCTATATAAGGCCTGATGCATATGAGCTGCAAAGTAATCGGGATGCTGATTGTTTTCAATCGGATAGTCAGAAAGACGGGAGTAATGGACCAATGCACAAGGGACGCGGATAGCTATCCGATACCTCGGCCTATCTCGATAGGTATTGGGGCTGCCGCTGGTCTCTCCCCTTATCTGCGTCATTTTCTATCGCTGGCGTTTCACAAGTACACACGTGGCATTGGGACAGTGCACAAGACATCACTGCATCCGGTCTATCTGGTGCTTTTTTCAGCAATAAAGTGGACTAAGAAAACATGAACAAATAGAAATAAAACGATTTATCACCTTAGTGTAGTTTAAAATAGGTTGGTATGTATGTTATGTAGGTACTTACTTCTGTTAGCAAATTTTCGTAGATAATTAAACTATTGCAATGGCTTCAAAAGTTTTAGAATCAAAATCAAGTTTTCTAGGGTTTGTTGAAGTGTGTTGCTTTCTTGTTTCTCCAATGTTTATTTTTTACGTCAAGTGTTCTTGGGTATTTTATTTTTGTCTTGTTTTATATCTGTGTTTTATTTATTTATTTTTTATTTTTTTTTTAATGTCTGGTGTTCTTGGTTATGTTTATAGGTTTGTTCGCTGCAGCCACCAAACCAGTTTGCAAATCACTTGAGGCGTTTGTTTACTTTGTACATATTGCAA
Organism: Adelphocoris suturalis; assembly: GCA_030762985.1. Classification (NCBI taxonomy): domain Eukaryota; kingdom Metazoa; phylum Arthropoda; class Insecta; order Hemiptera; family Miridae; genus Adelphocoris; species Adelphocoris suturalis. The sequence continues at coordinate 42,545,253 of CM061041.1, forward strand.
TGTTACCTTCCTGTTTTGAATACATTTTGTTACCGTTGAAATTTTCGTTTAGACAAGAGTAGTCAATCAATTTGTGTAACTACAACGAAATATATGAGTGGCCTCCAATGACCGGCAGGCAGTGAATGAGTCGACTGCAGCGCATGCTATGGGAACTTTCTACCTTAACAGGAAGCTGGGCAGATTCGAAGCGGCCTTCAAGGCGAGCGCAATCTCTTGGTAAACCACTATTGAGTTCTTCTTTCATGTCTTCTTTTAAGATTACAGTAGGTACATGTTATACAACATGTACAAACGTAACACAAGATATTGGTTTTATTTGCATTTCCTTCTGATACTAAACTCTGTAAAGCGATGGGCCTAAAAATTTTGAAAGGAAGGAACTCCATTTTTGAAAATCTCTTCTGTTAGAGTGACGTCAGAGTTGCAAAGGAGAAAGAAGTTGAGCTTACCTTATGGCTTATCGCTTTTGGACCTTCTCCCCCCCCCCTCCTAACCCCTACTCATCCAACAAGTTCAGTCGGTCAACTGCTCACACTACGAACTCGGGGGAAGAGAATGTTGTAGTTTTTCGCTTTATGACTGGCCCAGTGAAGTGAAGTGCAGTTCGTGGATTTGTGTGTTTATTTCACTGTGGTATGACTCAAAGATGGCAAGTGATATGTTTTGCTGTCCTTGCTGTTTACGTTTCAAATTCAGCCCCGAGGAGATTGAACAGAGATGCAGGAGCCAAGAGATTGACAAGATGATCGAAAAGGAGAAACATTCGTTCAGGAGACAAGTGAAACTTTTGTTGTTGGGCGCGGGTGAAAGTGGCAAGTCGACGTTTCTCAAACAAATGAGAATTATTCACGGGATCAAGTTTGAGCCGGAATTGATCAGGGAATTCAAACAGGTGATATACCAGAACATCGTCAAGGGAATGAAAGTTTTGGTTGACGCCAGAAACAAACTTGACATCCCCTGGGAATACCCGGTCAATGCGGAGAACGGAAGCTACATCCTTAAATACGACAATACCTTGGTTCTAGACACTAGACTATTCACACATTATGCCCCAACGCTTGCTGATCTTTGGAAAGATTCAGGCATTAAACGGGCTTTTGAAAGGAGACGAGAATTCCAGCTATCCGATTCCGTACAATACTTCCTAGATAACATTGATAGGATATCTAGAGTCGTAAGTCATTTATCTCTTTTCCCCTTTACTATGTTTAGTTTAATTTTAATGATAAACATTCATCAAGCACTTGTGATTAATCTCGATCGTTGTTCATTTAACACATCTCTGTGGGGCGTTTTGAGATTAACCTTCTTTTGTGCTGTCATATAGGTTATACCACTAATCACGGTGAAGGTCTTTTCCCACTTGCCATGTCGCCGCTAGCTCTACTTGGAATGCAGTAATTGAGGCTGGGTGTGTGCCCGTGATCATAGTCTGCAAGTTTTCATCCGATGTCTTTTTTCCTTCGAGTTGTATCCGCTGGCGAAGCGAGTGCAACTCCAGATAAGTGCGAGAATAAAATAAAATGTGAGTCATTTGGGGGACCAAACTCTGGGCGTTATCTACATATCAACTCGCGATAATATACTATATCCTGTCGAATCATACTTAACACAGCCTGGAAATAGTAGTTACATCATTCGACTCCACATTTTCCTGAACATAAGTCGGTACTCTGCCAATTTTTCAAAATCAAACAACATCCTATCAAATATTGTTGCACTATCCACCAACTTGTTGAGTGCTTCAAGTGAGTTGACAGAAGTTTTGGTTCTTGGATCGCCCGTCTCATCTGCCGATCCTAATTTCGAAATAGTCGACTCTGTAGGTTGTTAGTATTATAGCGCTAATTGAAAGAGTTAGTCATCCAGGCTATGTTTTCAAACTGGCTCGGTTTGTTTGTAAAACGAGAGAGTAAACACAACAACTAACATTGGTTAATTACGGTTGTTGATATTTCAGAAACAAGGAAGGACGATGTAGTGATGACTCATAATTTGGTTTTTGCTAATTGTTCTGATTTATTGTGATATACCTGCTAGGTACTTCATAGTTATACCACTTTTTCGGAAAAAAAAGCTGTAGCAATGGCTTCAAATTCTAAAAAAACCACATTTTTAATAACTGTCTTAATTTCAAAACAATTTAACATTAAAATAATGCGAAAAATTTACTCATATGGGCAGTACATTACGAACAAGGATCGTACCAATGATCTGTAAAGTTCCCAACTGTTGAAGTTCAGTACTAGCCGTTTAGATGTTTGTTAAGATGCCCGTTTATTAGAAGATACATTATTATTATATTTGTATCATCCTTCTTTTTCCTCGATAGAATTAATATAATAAAATTTTGTCCTTTTATTTCAAAACAAACAGCACTCAGGCGAATAGTTAGTGTTGTTTGAAGACATCGTCCCCTATTTGAGATTTTCCTTCCGTCTTTGGTGAATTCATTTTGGTCCGAGGCTAGAATGAAGAGCTGTGCTTTATTCCTGCCCCCCATTCTCAAAACGAAAGATTCAAACCATCGTTTTCTTATTTTAAAAATATGATTAGGATTCGTTAGAGTCCCCTTCTTTCTCATCATTGACATTTGAAACATCCTAGAATAGATTTACATTGTTTAATTGTGGTTTGAAAATTTGGGGGGGGGGGGGGGGGGGCAGCACTGAAGTTTTTGTCTAGTCAAAAACTTTAGTCCTGCCCTCCACTGGATGTTCTAGGAATATAAGATGTTCTAGGAATATAAACAAATAACCCTGATTGTCAAAAGAGAATTTTACATGACGCATATATATATATATATATATATATATATATATATATATATATATATATATATATATATATATATATATATATCTTGTTTTCCATTGTATCTTATTCACTTGAATTTCGGTTATATACACCTTTTCTAACATTAGTGAGAAAAACATGAATGGGTCGGAGTTGGCCATTTTGACGTGCCTCCTCCACAGACACTCACAGAGGTGTGTGTGGAAGATCTTGGATCCATTTTTCCGTTTAATCTATATTCGACCAAAAGGATTGTTGGGATTTTTCATTTTTGATATGCGAGCATCCCGACCACTGAACTATACACATCATTTTGATCTATTTTCCAATTGATTTGGTATGTTTTTCTATTTTTGAGATGCGAGCTTGCGAGCGTCCAGGCTACCAAACTATACACATCATTCAGATCTATTTTTCCAATTAATCTAAATTATACCCAAAGGATTGATTAAAAATACTTAAAATATTTTTAAAGATGCTAGACCACAAAACTTTACACACCATTGATACATTTTTTTATTTTTATATTCTACATTTTACCAAAAGGATTGATTTAGGATTTTGTATATAGTTATTTATCTATTTATTCGAGATGCTAGCATCCACACCTCCGAATTAAAAAAATAGAAAATCTCCCACTCTCATGAGATTGAAAAGGGTTGAGCGACAAATTGCTTGACGGGGACGAGTCCAATAACTCCCACAGTGATTACTAATTACTATAATTATAGCATCTAAACCTCACAACTTTCGATCAAAGTGAGTATCTGTGTCATCAGTCAAACATGTGTTTAGAGAAGCTACATATCTGAGGGGGCTATTTTCATGCATCGGTGTTCCTCAAGTCTCTATCCCAATCAAAACGGACAGTCAGGGAGCTATAGAATGGGCTGAAAATCCCTGAAATCACTCACGCACAAAACATAGATATCCGTTATCATTATGTCCGTGAAGAGATTAAAGGTACATAGGTATTAATGTTCAGTTGAAAATTTTCCTTGGGGGGAAAAACAATAGATCATGGATATATGTCTATTGTTGTTTAACGCAGGAGTTAAATCATCAGTTGTCCATGCATATTTTGTAGAATTACATTGCGGTAGTACCTCATTGATTTCTACCTAGCCTTCACTTTTCGAGTTAATAATAATCTAAAGTGCCAGAGCGTTGCATTTTGTGTGGAGAAAAAAAGTGTCGCGAAAAATTCCTTGACCCCCAGCCAAAAGACATATCCATGTAAAAATCTCGAGAACGAGAGTAATTTTTTTCGGGAGTGATTTATAGATATCATCCCAAAAATGCAAGCATCTCTCAGTGGATAGGACTAAATTACAAATGCTTGCATACGAGTCTGCAACACATTGGGACATTTTCATGTGTGTTTTCTTATTATTTTCTTATCATTAGGGAAAAAACTGGATTCTAGAGCCACTCAGCTGATCTGTAATCGGTCAGTTGTGTTCAGAAGTCCCTCAAGGGGCTACATACCAAATCTCAGAATCGTGGGATCATTAGGGAAAAAACTGGATTCTAGAGCCACTCAGCTGATCTGAGATCGGTCAGTTGCGTTCAGAAGTCCCTCAAGGGGCTACATACCAAATCTCAGAATCGTGGGATCATTAGGGAAAAAACTGGATTCTAGAGCCACTCAGCTGATCTGGGATCGGTCAGTTGTGTTCAGAAGTCCCTCAAGGGGCTACATACCAAATCTCAGAATCGTGGGATCATTAGGGAAAAAACTGGATCCTAGAGCCACACAGCTGATCTGGGATCGGTCAGTTGTGTTCAGAAGTCCCTCAAGGGCCCACATACCAAATCTCAGAATCGTGGGATCATTAGGGAAAAAACTGGATTCTAGAGCCACTCAGCTGATCTGGGATCAGTCAGTTGTGTTCAGAAGTCCCTCAAGGGCCCACATACCAAATCTCGGAATCGTGGGATCAATAGGGAAAAAACTGGATTCTAGAGCCACTCAGCTGATCTTGGATCGGTCAGTTGTGTTCAGAAGTCCCTCAAGGGGCTACATACCAAATCTCAGAATCGTGGGATCATTAGGGGAAAAACTGGATTCTAGAGCCACTCAGCTGATCTGTAATCGGTCAGTTGTGTTCAGAAGTCCCTCAAGGGCCCACATACCAAATCTCAGAATCGTGGGATCATTAGGTAAAAACGTCATTTCTGATGGTCATAATCATCGTTGTGGCCACTTGGGACAATTTTCGTGAGCAATTTTCGTGAGCAATTTTCGTGAGCAATTATTTTCCGTGACGTTTTTTTAGTTTATGTGCCAAAGCAAAGACATGAAAATGTCAAAAGGATCACTTCTTCTCTCCTACATCCCTACTCTATCTTGGCGAGGGGGCAGAGGTGGTTAGTTTATTAACTCTATTCTTTCTGCAATTCTTTACTTCATTCTATCCTGAAAATTACTCTCGTAATACATTATTTTTGGTAATTAATGTGTCATAGGTTATAGAAGAAGCTCTCAAACCACTGCATCTTCGCATGCGAAAACCTGAATTTCTGGTAACACGTGTTGAATCCTACAGTTTTCATCCGATCGAATTTGTTGATATACGTTAATATTAACACGAGGGAGCTACCTATGTGTCGAATGCGATCCGGCAGACTCTATTTATTTGCTTGCGATTTCGGAAATCATTGAAATTAAGTCTTATCTTCCGAGCCATCAACTCTTGATAATGCAGACTCATATTCCAATCTTTTACTTCATTCTATCCTGAAAATTACTCTCGTAATACATTATTTTTGTTAATTAATGTGTCATAGATCATAGAAGAAGCTCTCAAACCACTGCATCTTCGCATGCGAAAACCTGAATTTCTGGTAACACGTATTGAATCCTTCAGTTTTCATCCGATCGAATTTGTTGATATACGTTAATATTAACACGAGGGAGCTATGTGTCGCATGCGATATCTATTTATTTGCTTGCGATTTCGGAAATCATTGAAATTAAGTCTTATCTTCCGAGCCATCAACTCTTGATAATGCAGACTCATATTCCAATCTTAGGCTCCTTATCTAGCTCGGTGTAGCTCGTATCCTCATAGAGACCGCTCTAATCACTGTCAACTGGGTTTCTCTTTTAGTCATCCCAATACTAGTGAAAAGGGTCCTGACCACTCATAAGCCAGACCCATGAGATCAAGAGGGGAGTGAACGAATTGCAAAGCTCCACGGCCATTTCGTAACGTTATACTGTGTTTTTCAATGGGATTGTTCCATCAAACTTTGAGAAGTTACTCATGGGGTCATCTAGTGTTAGAGAGACGTTACTCCTTTTGAAGTGTAGTTGGAAAAGCAGCTCAATAACAACAGTGTTTTGAGAGCTTCTTCTATTCTATAATCTATGTCACATTAATTACCAAAAATAATGTATTACGAGAGTAATTTTCAGGATAGAATGAAGTAAAGAATTGCAGATAGAATAGAGTTAGTTAATAACCCCCCCCCCCTGCCCCATCGCCAAGTTAGTGGTGGTACTCGAGTCTTGTATGGATTAAAATTCCCGCAGAAATAGTTAATGCCGGAATTTATTTTAAAAAAATGATAATAATACTGAATTCTGAAAAAAGAATGTCGGAATATTGAACTATCACTTTTAAACAGAATTTTAAATCACTGGTTAAAAGTTTCATAGCTTCGATAGTTGCTTCACTTTACTACTTTGAAGGCTTTGGATTTTTTTATAAAGTGAAAGAAACTCATTGAGAATGAGAAAAATGGAGTGATAGGTCACTACTTGGATTATAATAGATTATCCCTGGGTTGGTAACAGGTTTTTAGGAAGTCCCTCTGAAGCTAGGCTTCGTTATTTGAGAGATGACCTATTGGAATTGACCCAAGGAGAAAAAACAACCCCGTTTCAGACCGTGAAAAAACCGAAAAAACCATAGATTTGTGTGTGTGTGTGTGTGACGAAGTTTGTTGTCACTGCCCAGGCTACAATTCAAGGGGGAATTGTACATCCAGTAAAATCACGGCCTACCTATTCGCTATTCTCACCAAAACATATAGGTGTGAGATACTCGTACAACCCTTTTCTTAGCGGAGTCCCTGTGATTCATGCATTCCTTACCAAAATGTATTACGAGTTGTTACCTCAAAACCATTGATGGACTTTGTTTTCGAGATCCAAGCTCCCCCAGAGCTGCTCGTCCCATGGCTTGATAGAACAGACTTATTAGCAGCTTGTCACATCACACTAGTATAGAATTTACCTCTTATAATGTTAGAGTAGAGGTGGATGAAAGAGAATGAGATCTTTGCTTTTAGTTTTCATATTATAACGATGTATTTCTTATGCAAATTTATTCACGAACTGAGAGATTGTTTTCTTAGTAAACATACACTGAAACCTTGACAGTAAGTTTAAATAAAAGTATCAATGAAATGATACTGGAATCGGGATTGACATCCTAACACCCCCTCTCGATCACGACTTCTTGTGGTCTTTTCGTAGAGACCTCACACCCGTGAAGCTTTTGCAGAAAAGATGCTTCTCTCTGGGAACTATCTTCGTCAGTGAGACTGCAGGCAACATTGATGTAGGAGAGAAGAAGTAATATTTTTTCAATCTCTTCACGTACATAATGATAACGGATATCTATATGTTTTGTGTGTGAGTGATGGCAGGGATTTTCAGCCCATTCTATAGCTCCCTGACTGTCCGTTTTGATTGGGATCGAAGCTTGAAGAACACCGATGCATGAAAATAGCCCCCTCAGATATGTGGCTTCTCTAGCTGCGTCTGATATGGCGACATATTCAGCTTCAACACTACTTCTCGCAACTGAATGCTGCTTCCGCGATTCTTACGAAATCGCTGCTCCGCCAAACTTGAAAAGATATCTTCTTGTCCCAGATAGAGTGGAAAGGATAGAATTTAGCTAGCACAGCTGATCAGGATGTAGGCCGTAATTTCATTCGTCTCTCATGTCCCAGAGAGGCTTCCTACCAAATTCCAACTTCCTAGGGTGAAACGAAGATAATTGGGCTTTCTCAGCTGATCAGGGTGTATGTAGCCCATCATTTCGTTCGTCTCTTAATGTCCCTATCAAATTTCATCTTCCTAGGGTGAACAGTAGAGAATTCAGCTCACTCTTACGTGTGGTGAACAATTTCCGAAGGATGAAACCTGGCGGAGTTACGTTTCCCTTTTAACGGCTCCGGTGGTAGCGGAAATCACAGTAGAAATCACTCACGTTACTCTTCAAATGGTTCTCAAATTTTTATCCATTAGCCTCCAAATAACCTCACGATTTTGTTGTTTTGTCTGTCTTTCAGTCTCAATATTCGTTGCAATTTCTCTGCAATGCATATTGGGTATCACTTTATCTCTTAAGTTACCTCAATTCGCATTTTTATTTGCCTACAGGACTACATACCAACGAATAAAGACATTCTTCATGCTAGAAAGGCGACCAAAGGGATCTCAGAGTTCACCATCCCCATAAATAACATCCCCTTCAGATTCGTGGATGTTGGTGGACAGCGATCGCAGCGTCAGAAATGGTTTCAGTGTTTCGACTCTGTAACTTCCATATTATTCCTGGTGTCATCTTCAGAGTTCGATCAAGTTCTCGTTGAGGACCGGTAAGACATAATTAAATTTTTGTATTCTCCGCAAAATATTGATTCATTTATTGTGTTCATATAAGTTTCAGTACCCGTTTAATTTGAACGAAATAAACTAAAGAGCTCACTCAGCTGATTAGAGTGGTTCCATGTGATTTAATTGTACTCTACCACTCCCAGAGAGGCCCAGTTCAAAACGTTATCGTCTCAGGTTGATAGGGACAAAATAATACTCTGCTGAGTCGTTCCTCGTGTTGCAGTCATACTCCATCACACCCATATAAGCCCCTTTTCAAACTAAGTTTAACATCTTAAGTTGAATACGAACTAAGCTAGCTCTCACGCTGCTGATTAGAGTGATTCCTCCAGCTGAAATTATACTCTACCACACCCAGAGGGGCTTTGTTCCGATTCATCATCTTAAGTTGGATATGTGAATCAATTTAGCTAGGCACAGATCTCATTGTTCAGATTACAGTGGTTCCTCAGGCTATACCTTACCCAGAAGAGGGCCGTTCCAAAGTTCAGCATTTCATGTTGAATAGGAACGAAATTAGTTATTTATACATATTGGCATAGAAGATAGAAATCACGCACCATCATAATTAGGTACTATGTATACCTATACGATTGAAATAAAAATGTTCAGTACTGCCAGAAAAACACCTACGGTCATACAATATGTCCAATGTCACCATGGCAGCACACAGTTGCATCCTATGGGAGGTAGGTACGTAAAAACCAGTGATGCCAGATACGAACTCAAGTTCCAAATTTTCAAACTAAAATGCTAATAACACTGACCATTTGTTCAATAACCAATACTTTCACTTCCCCATTCACAAGGTTATAAAGAAACGATATCCGAAATCAGCAGTTCGCAACATGGAATTATAAGTATTCTTGTAGTTCCATGACTTTATGGCCCATATTCTCGTGACGTCACGCCTGGAGTAGGTTCGCGTTTTAGCCAAAGTCGGCCATGAGACCGCCCTACGTCAATGAATCGCTACTCAACCAACCTATTTCTCACAAGAAGTTTGCCGTCTCACGTCAACATAATTCATGGTTATAGGGCCATTTTTCAACAGTTTTGTTTTGAAAAAGTATAATATTGTAGCAATACAAAGTTTCAATTCGACTAAATGTTATAATAATCATGCCTGCCTGCGCAATAATTGATTGTAGATTGCTGTCAACAATACCAATCTAACGTGAACGAGTTTTTATTTGGACAAGGAGCCTACTAACTATAGTAGTTAATCAGTGTCAGAAAACTAAAGAACTTCATTCGTTTAGGCTTTGATAATAATTAACCTGAAAAATAGTAAAGAAAAGATGATTGAAAGTTCCTCAGGTGTCTGTACTGCTGTGTAGGTACTTACCTAGCCATTGCTAAGGTAGCTTCATCAGCGTTTTATTATAAGTTCGTAGTACTATGCTTAACTGAGGAAGCTTTACTTGTTATATTGAATGAATAAAAGGAGAGATTTGATAGTTTGTCAAAATAAACAAGGCAGGTTGTAGCTACACCAAGAAACGAAACTACTTACGTAGGTACGTACGTCCTACCAGATTTGCTGTTGGTTTAAAGTGCCTAAACAAAGTAGGTGGGTTGTTGCTTTGCCGATGAATACAACTGCCGATTAGCAAGTTTGTCAAATATCGAATCAGGGAATATGCAACATGAATTAAAAACCAGCTGCAAGGAAAAAACCTTGAAATGCATTCCTCTGAAGGTAAGATTTCATAAAGACGGCATTGGCAGTGCAGTTATTGCCCGAGTTTTGCAGTTACGCAAATTTTATGGACAAAAACGGTAATTAGGTAGGTACCTACTTTCGTTTTGATCAATGAAGTACCTACATGAACAAGTAATAATATACGGAAAGTATGTAGGTATACCTTACCTCTAGGTACTTACCTTTCCTCATGTGATACAACTTACTATTCCTGCATAACAGAGCTTTCATAACACATCCTTTCACAAGACCACTTTCACAGTACTCTAAAGATTTTTAGTTTCAATTGATTCAAAGAACAGTTCTAAAACTAGATAGGTAATCCACAACATCTTTGCGGCTGAAGTCTGGATCATCTAGAACACTTGTATGTCAACTCCCCAACACACATTTCATATGGATCTCTACCCCACAGATTAAATCTTGCGTTCGTAGCGTTTGAGGTCAACACCTGATAATAACTTGATGTCATTTGCATACAATTTATCACCTTGCATATTACAAATATGAAAATATTGACTCGGAACTAGGTGAGACTATGTTATGCTGTTGTCCAGCTGTGCCTACAAATGGCGCATTTTCGCATATGTTTACTCGTCACCATGACAACAAGGTGAAATAATTCGATTTCGCCTTGCCTCGATGTGAGGATGCGCTAGTGTCCAAGTCTCGAGAATATCACCCATACTACTTTTTTGCCTTCTTCTTCTCTTTCTTTGACGTATAAACTGAAATCCTAAACCAAAGTGATAAGGGATTCTATACATGCCTAACGCGATCAGTAGTTTAAATCAAGTTTCAAAAGTAATCGACGTTAGGCTATGTTTCAGCTTAAACCTTGACTTGTACCTCTGGCCTTAAGTGGGGATTTAGTTCGAATATAGATCAGTATTCGCTCTGTGGGAGAATTTGTATACCCAGTGTTAGGCCTCCATCACTATAATTGTGATTTATACTTCACAACCTACTTGCAAGTTCATAAAATCAATGAATCACCAAGTACGAACTGGATTTGAAATTATCTTGGCCCACACCTGAGAAGTTGTTTAAGAATGTATATATTTTTTAATAGCGTTTTTCCATTTAAAGAATTTGGCATTGGTGCTAATACAATTATTTTTTGTTTGGGGAACTACTTGCATATTAGATTAACTGGTGACCATCTGATGGGCCCCTGATACGGTGACAAAATTTCCAAAGGTTGGAATAGCAACTTGCTGGAACGCTTTTGTTTCATGCTCATTCAGCAATTTGTACAAAATCTGTAATAGATATTATAGAGTTGGAAAATAACACTAGGGGAATAGAACTAATTCTGCTATAAATGTGTGTGCTTGTTTTAACTGTGTCGTTTGCTTCATTTTCTGAGCAGCTAGGATCTAATAAGAGGTAGGTAATACCTTGTTATATGTACTTACTTTATCCAATTTAATCTTTGTTTTACTCATTGGTCCATACAAAGGGAACCTCGACCATTAAGTGAGTGAGATATATCTATGTATTTATCAATATATTGTAAACCACCTTGTGCTATCTAACATAGGTCACTCACTACCTATGTAACCTACTGGTACCCTAATTATTAGGGGCGTTGCTAGGCAAAAATACTGGTGGGGGGAGGGGGGGGGACTACTACCTACCTACCTACCTACAGTTAATACCAGGATTTTAACATTCCTAACACCTTATGGGGCTGTGACAATACCACAACACAGGGAGCCACTGCTGAAGCCATGTTCAGAGAGTTGGATCTCTTTTTCCTGAACGATGGTTGTCCACCATACTTGTCATCTATCGATGGCGCAATGACCGCAATCGCTGACTGGACCCTCTATTAGGAGCATATTGTGCTCTACAATCTCAATGGAAACATCGAGGAAGACGTTACCAACTTCACCTCTGCTATCCTTGAAACAGCATGTGCTGCCATTCCAAAAATTGACCTCACCAAAGGACGCTATCATGTCCAATGAGAAGTGAGAGAAGTCAACAAAGCCAAACTCCAGGCATTGAATAGACTCTGCCGAAGATTTACTACTGAAAATGATGCTATATTCAAGCGAGCTAGAGTGCATGAGCGCTGGCTCAAGCATCAGGCCCAAATCAGCTCCTTTCGCTCATGTGTTAGTGAAATTAAGGATGGTACTCCTCGTAAAGATGTATGGCAAAAGGTACGTGCAGTGAAGTCTCCCACCACCTGCTATTACATCTATCAACACACCTCATGGTGATGTGGCTCGGGAACCCAAGCACATTGCTGACACATTGGCTTCTCATCATGCCCATCTGTTTAGTGATGGAGCGTACCCGAATGTCTTTAGGCGACACAAGGATGAGGTTGAGGTGGCACCTCTCCCTCAGCTCACATTATCGTCCTTTCCCTAAATTGATATATCATTCACAATGGGTGAATTAGAGAGAGCAATGAAGAAATCCAACAGGACTGCCCCTGAGAAGGATACGATCCATTATGAAAGTTGATTAATCTCCCACAGGAGCAAAAGCACACTCTTCCTTGATCCCTTTTTGATTGCCGCTAATGACCCTTCCAGTGGAAACGCAGCTTAAATGTTATATTAAAAAAAAAAGTTGTTTTTATTGAAAGTTGATAGATACTACAAAGTCTACTAAATTCTAATTGTTCTAAAATTCTAAATTCTACAACTAAATTAGAAATGATTTCTAATTTAGCCCATGCTTGTACCCTGTCTTCTGTGTCATGATTGTTAACAAGATCTTTTTCATATAGTATGTGGTGCAATGTACATAGGTTAATGATGCTTGACGGATTTTTTGTTGGCTCATGCGTAGAGTATGGATTTGTAGGTAACTGAAGGGTCCATTTGCAGCCTAACCCTAACATTCCCTGAAGATTTCATCAAAATCGAAGAATAGGTACTGAAGAAATTATGCATGTTGTCAGGATTGGCGGGCATACGGGTAGACAGATAGACATGAAACCAAAGTGTTTCAGTGTGGTCTAAAATTTAATAGAGGTATAATCGAGTGGACATTTTTATTTCATCTTTCGAAACTGAAAACAATGCTTCCTTTGAAGCAAAATACAAAACCCAAGAAAGTATCTAAGTCGGAAATCCATTCAAACGCAATATTTAAAACATAAATGGGAAACGCTTAGGAAAGTCTGTTGGGAAAATTTGAACAAAAAATATATTGCAAGGCACAATGGAAATTACTAAAGTCTTTTATACATGGTACAGGTGGAAAACTGAGGATTTTATTAGGGTTAGACTTACATTCGAGCTAAGGGTTTTAGTGCCCCTTGCTGATCCCACCACGGCTGTAGCGACACCCCTGCTAATTAGTTATTGATCAATGGCTATTAAATAAAACTATATTCTCGGGGATTCAGCCACAATGATTAAAGATTTGTTCTCTTCAATGATTTATTGTATTCTATACGGATGCAGAACATTATATTCTCTACTCAAATGTGGATTTCTCTTGGCACTTTAAATTCCGCATTTTTTTGTAAAACCTCCGCCCTCGTTCTTCGGTTAATGAGGAAACGTCCGCCTCAATTTACTTGGGTATTCTGTTCATTATGATTGATCTGATATCATCATTATCAGACCAGGCCATTTGATGTTGTTGGCCCTGGTTCAGTGCTGCCAATGCAGGGGATTTATCCCCACGTGGGAGATTTTTAAGAACTTTCAGAGTCCTAGAGTGATGAAGTGTGGGAGGGGATTTCTGGGGGATTTTTGAGGTTCACTGACAATCCTTGATTTCTATTATTTTTTACTGCCTTACATAGATTCAAAGGCGAATTTCACCATAAATACAAATGAAAAAATGTTCCCTCCACTAGATCGTTCTCAGAACAACGACAAATGACACGCACGGACAGTGTCAGGCACGAACGTCAGTTAGCCATACCAAATCAGACGAGAGTTAGTGAAGATGTAGGAAAGGGAAGGAGTTTGAACCCCAAGAAAAATGATTTTTTCCAAAATTTTGGAGGAAAAATAAATGGATCTTTCTACATTATGTACTTGGGGTGTACTTGTATTTTTTCCTATTTTACTTACTAGTTATACTTGTTGGTTTACATTTTTTTGTTATCCATGTTATGTTGATGTAAACCTATTCAAATTTATTACTCGTGTGAAAGTTACCCATCAAGGTTTTTTATTTATTGACTACATGATTCACCATAAGTACCTGCCTACTGTTGGTAATGGAGTTTCTCCTTTTTTGTAATAATCCACTCATTAATTTCTTTCACATTGTTTTCCTTGTTATATGACCTTGTTACCTATTTAATAATTCAATTCGTGATCAATATTGTGTCCAAAATCGCTTTTAACGTTACCTTAAATTTGGGGGATTTTTTGGTTCTTCCTGGGGATTTTTTCGTGAATTTGGGGGGGATTTTTTGCTGAAACGGGTTGGCAGCACTGCCTTGGTTGCTGTTTGTGGTGTTGCCCAGCTGTCTTCCTTGACCACTTATCAGTACGCCATTTTGTTTTCACTGGACACAACGAAAACATCTATTTTGTTCAACTTATCTGTATTTTACTAAAATGATTAATTTACGAATTTTTTCATTTTGGAGATACAAGCTTGCCGGACCACCAATCTATACACATCATTCTGATCTATTAAGGAGGCCTGTTTATTATACAGGACCGGTTTACTATTCAGAGGCCGATTACGATTTATATGAAGGCCAATGTTCTAGATGTTTTCCTTGTTTCCACGAAAACAACATGGCGGACTGAACTGGACACATTGTAGAGTGATGCGCGGCAGCTACTTCGCTTGAATTGGGGGGGGGGACTCATACCACTAGAGTTGGGTTACCCATAGGGTTCCATTACTGAAATTATTGAATTAGGTAGATAAGTACCTACATCATTAATGTGATCCACCCCGTTTTACATTGGCTTTATTTTGTTTCAGGAAAACAAATAGACTTGAAGAGTCCCGGAATATCTTTGACACAATTGTCAACAACCTAATCTTCCGTGGAGTCTCCATCATTCTTTTCCTCAACAAAACGGACCTCTTGGAGAAGAAACTGAAGTCTGGGGAGACGAGTATTCGATGGTACTTCCCAGAGTTCCGAGGCGACGAAAAGAAGCTTGCAGATGTAAAAGCTTTTCTTCTCGAGTACTTCACCTCCGCAAAACGGGACCCTAAAAAATCCATTTTTCACCATCACACCACAGCAGTCGATACAGAAAACATAAAAGTTGTTTTCAACGCTGTCAAAGACACGATACTTCACCGGAATTTAGAGGCTCTCATGTTAGAATAACAGTATGTTGAATATTGGAAGAATGGATGGGAATCCCATTGAGTGCAATAATTGGGTCATATCCCATTAAACC
This sequence comes from Adelphocoris suturalis, assembly GCA_030762985.1. Lineage (NCBI taxonomy): Eukaryota > Metazoa > Arthropoda > Insecta > Hemiptera > Miridae > Adelphocoris > Adelphocoris suturalis. The sequence goes on from CM061041.1 coordinate 42,560,755, forward strand.
ATTCCACTGGCTTCAGGTCTTGGTGAGCTAATGAATCTCAGGTCAATGTTGAAAACCATCTGTAGGTACTCATTGGTAGTTCACTATTATCCTTTATAGTATCAAACAGGTTGCCACTCTCTGGTGCGAATCTCTCCCTAACCCCAAGAAACTGAATTATGGCACTTGAACAACGGTCATGTTGCAAATAAAGCAATCAATGTTGCGTTCCCAATTTGTAGATTGTCCAGAGAAGGTACATGTAATTTCTCAAATGAGTTTAATTTATTGTGAAGAATACCATGTTTTCCTGCTAACAACGGCTCTTCATATGACATTGACCCTCATTTATCTAAATATTATAAACCTCAGTTATGCACCTATTTCATGTTGGAACACACTATTAATTCTTAGGTAAGAAATCGTTTGCTTGATCATGCCTAATGTGTACCTAGTAAGTCAACGTTCTCTTGAAATACCGAGCACAATCTGTGCATCCACATCAATACATTCGGTATGTTGCAATCTTTTCAACGTTATCAAACGTGTGTTCATCTAGTCGAATATATCATTTTTGTTATCATACATTTCATCACTGATTCGACCGGTTTATTTTGCCTCTATCACTACCTTAAGCTACCCTCGCGAATTCGTGACTAATATACATTATTGATTATTGAAGACATTCATAAACTCGAGATTCAATACCCTAACCAAATCTTGGTTTCTTGAAAATTAAGTAAACACCATAAAGATATCAACATTTTCGTTGTTAAATAATTGCTAGTGGTAATTGGTCACAACTTAGGGAGTGGTAATATCCTGATAGTTATCATTATTTACTAACTTCTTACCTGATTATATCTGGTAAATACACTAACACACTTCTTGACACTTACAAGCTTAAAAGTATTTCCCCTAAAACTATTACTAGTAGTTTAGGAAGTGTGCTTAAATATGAATCTAATATTGCTATAACTTGTAATACCTTCATGTTGATTACATGCACGCTTCTAGTTGTCTTGATTGGTTCTAATACAGTTCACTTTTTGAATTATTTTTTTATTATTCAGAAACCATCAGTAGTGTTGAATGTAGTAAATCATTCATTTTTTCTTAACTTCGTGGCCGATTCTATCAATTCTGAGTGTGGTAGTCAAAACATACTCATCGAGCTTATTTTTTCGCTCCCGACTCAGCATTTCTTGCTCAGCCAAAACCTCTTTGAGTTTCGAGACCTGCTGGCTCAGGTTCACTGCCTCCTTTACTCGATCCAAAACCAGTGTAATGACGTGAGGAACAGCGACTTTCGCTTCCAAAGTAAGTACTACGTCCCTATTGCACCTCACCTTATGGTCTTCTTGACGGATGTGGAGTTTCAGTTGGAGGTCTGATATTTTAGCACTTCTCATGGCTAATTTGTCTTCAAGGTCTCTCATGTCTTTATGAAGCTTCACTTTCTCTTCTTGCGAGACAGACAGAAAGATCATCCAAACTTTCCTTGATAACAGCCAATTCCTTGTTCATGACCGCTCAATCTTGGGTCAAACTATCCAGAAATTTCTGTGCTTGGTATTCAGACTCTAATAACTCCAACTTTTCGTTGATGAACACGAGAATACAGATACAAAGGCAGTTGAGAAATTTACCTAAATTACTCTGCTCGGACTAGTTTAAATGATTTCCTAGTCGAATTTGATATTTGGTATTGAAAATAAACAATGTTGTTGGGATCAGAAACGACAGAGAATATATTTTCCAACTCTTATCTGCGATACCGTAAGATCTAATGTCGTGGTTACAAAAATTTGTTGTGTAACAATTTCCCAAGAATTTCGCACCTAGTAAGCTATTATCATAATGTGCACGGGTCGGAAGAAGTAATGATCGAATTTTGGAAACGGTGGTACCAAAAAACGCATTTATTGGTTGGCGAAGAAAGTTTCAGAAATTGAACCATGGAGATGGGAAATTTAGACATTTTCGTGGTAGAAGCCGACAAGATGATCACAATCGTCTTTACACCACTTGATCGGGTGGTGGGGGGGGGTGAAAGACAAATCTCTTCCTCTTTGCGAAATCAAACAGGTGTTAATAGAAATTCGTTCACCAGTAGGTGCTACATCTGTCAACACCTCTCGCAAACAGCATGGAAGAAATCACAAATTGATAATTACGGAGATTGATTTATTTACGGGCACCAGATGTAAACAACCAGAGTTGTGTTTAGCATCAACGAAGTTTTATAGTAATTTTGTCATAGACAAGTGGGGCAACACATACCTCATTTGATCAAGTTTGAATTTCGTCGGTTTCTGAATGCAGTTAACTCTCTTAACCGACCCTCTTTTTTTCCCTCTTTCTCTTCTCTTGTTTCGTATATCTCGGATGGCCTTCCCGGATCCTAAAGAGAAGGAAAATATAATCTCTCGCTCCTTCTTTTCTATGAATGATTTACCGGTGAATAAATAATGAAGGAACTAAAACCACCTTACATTTACTTTCTAAGAATGATTTTTACCCCGCACTAAGTGGTGCACTCACATGCCAGGCAAAGTCTCAAAGCTAAGAAAAAATCGATTCTCGGAACTCGAGCTAAGAAAACAAAATTTTCCCGATTAGAAATGAATACCTACCAACTTGTTTACAGACTGTATAATCCGTGTACTCAAGTTACACGTACGTATGTTGAATACGTGTGTAGATAATTTTCTTATGAAGATTCCTTCACTTAAGATTATTCAGCCTAAACACCCGGTTAAGAGAGTCTACTGTTATTTAAGCAATTCGGATGTACGAAATGGGGGTCGCAAAACTCAAAATATATCATTATAAATCGGTATTGGCTGTTTTGTAGGTAGGTGTGTTCTGTATGCTACGAGTATTAATACTCGTTATGTCAACATTTCATTAATAAACTAATAATCTTTTGTTATTTTCCGTGACTTCCAAAAGATTTGCCACTCCCTAAGTACATAAGTGTAGTTTAGTTTTTGGTTTGGAACAGAACTAGAAGACAAGGTGTACATTTCAGAAAATTCCCACCGAATACTCAAATCCACTAAATTCGTCAAGCTTGGGCTTTTCAAATTGTTTTAATCGCTTCCAAAAGTGCTAAACTCGCCGTTGTTTTTGCTCTTGATATCAAGTTCTTCGAGTTGGTGTTATTTCAACGTTGTTTTCCCTCAATTTTAACCAACGAATAATTACAGTTTGATATTCATAGCCTATAGTTTGATTTTTTGTGTATCTTTTTTTTTAGTCATATCTACGTGATTGTATTGACTCAATCTTATTTTTCCTGGCGTTTGTAAAACAATTGGTTATTTCATAATCGGTGGGTGGGGGATAAGTGTCTATTACCATTGCCTCTCAGACTTTTGTAGGGTTTTTCAGTTGAGTAACATCACAACCCAGTTACATTGAAGATAGTTGATGCTTCTGTCCCTCCACTAGATGGCACCATCGACTCCTATAGACTGTAAAGTTGGCACCTGTTGGGAGGTATTAAGATCATTAATATATGTTCCTTTCTTTCTACCATACAAAAACTGGTGAGGTATGTGAATCGAGATATGCTTGTAACGAGATTAGTGTATTCACGTTAGTTCTAATTTTCATTTGAAACCGGGAGCAATGTAACCAACCCGTTTATGCCATATAAGCCAAAATGTATCTCAACTGAGTAGTAAATGTGCAATGAATTCCCGAGTCTTTCTAGAATATAAAAATGAACTGATTGATTAGGTATGTATACTATAGGTAACTCATGAACTGCGTGCTTTTCAAGTTGTAAACTGTGTATTTACCTACTTTATGTGAAGCTTGAATGTTATAATTTTGTACTATTATTTCCTATCGACATTGTGGACTAGTCGTTTCAATTTCTTTGTAGGCATCTATGTGTTTACGTGGCATTGCTGAGTTAAATTCAATCGTTGGCAAGAAATCTTCATGTTCATATTTTCATTTGAAAAAAAGTATTGATTATTGCTTGTAGGAAATTTGGTTGTCCACCACTTGTATTATTTCCTACTATTTAGAATACTGGCTCTGAATGTTAACGATCTAATTTCGTTATTGATGTACCCACCAATATTACTCTAAATTCTTCTCTTCATCGTTGGACTCGTGATAGTAACTATTTAGCGTACTCGTTAAATATTATTTTTATACGATTATATAATTTATATGAGCAGTAATGCCATTAGAGGGTATAAGGCGATATTCGGGGTCGGTGATTGATAGTTACTCTGCTATCGCAAAAAACATACTTTGTATGCTTGCGGAGGATGTATCCGAAGATACACAATATGCTCATAATACACAAGAATCTCTGCGATCAGCATTCATTAAAATCGAGCAGGATTATATCCATTTTTCAACAACAATGAATTTGTTTCTATGCTAATAACATTGTAGATAGGTACTCTTTTCTCATCGTTCCCTCGTCCTGTGCAAACTAATCATGAGGTTAACCTTTTAAGTAAAACATTTTATGTACCTACTAAACTTGAACCACTAAATTCAGTCCGTTAGCCGCATGATTAGACTAGACCTATGTAAATATTAATGTAAAGTTGTACATTGATCCGGTGTTTACTGTATATTATTGAACGAATTTATTATTGTAGTGCTGAGAGATGTGAAAAATGTGTATATTAAAATGTAGGTACCTATCTAAAAATTAACATAGTGCTGTTATTTTTATAACAAATTTTTTCATGATATCTGATGTACATAATTTAGGTATTGTATTTTTTTTATCATTTCCCATACTATAACTGCAGTGTTATTTTATCTAATATTAACTCATAGGTTAAAGCACTGCATAATTCGTCTTATGTATGATTCAAACTGTAACTGAAAAAAATACTCTTTATTTTATTAAAATTGTAATTTGAATAAAATACGGCTCGCCTACCAAGTTATTGTACACACCCAGTACCTAGTAAAATTTCATTGGACCGAGTATGTACTCGTAGTTGAGTCGATGAAGTGGCTTGTTTATGTTGAAAAGGCATTCCTGAGTTTTTAATTCCATCCTGGTCCAACGAGGATGTCGACTTTAAAAAAAATATATTTAAGTTGTGATTATACTAAACATAGTAAGGGTATCATGGTCCTGCAGATTCAACGTCGAATATTGAAACTTGTGTTTTGAAGGGGCGCATGCTCGTCCTCTTTTACAACGATTAAATTTACTACCGGCTGAACCCTTCAAAAGTCACGTTTTGACATCGAATCATTGATAAGTAGTAACGATCCTACTGGCTGCTTAGCGAAACATCCTTATCAATAAGACACCATTCTCTCAATACAAATCTACCGACTACCGATTTACAGGAACATTTAGTAGATTGGAAGGTCATGCCACATGTCATACAATCAGATCATAGGGCAATTACCTTCACAATGAGAACCATTAAACCGATCCCAATCAAAGTCCAAAACCCGAGACGGGCAGATTGGGAGGGGTATACAGATAGGCTTAAAACCGAATTACAGAACTTGAACCCAGACTGGGATAATCCAAATATGATAGACGATAACACACAAAAACTGATCACATGCATGAACAACGCCTTCAATTTTGCTTGTCCAGCTAAGGTGGTCAGATCTAAGAATAAACCATATTGGTGTTTAGAGTTGAAAAATCTGAGGACAAGATGCCACAGGCTACAGAGAAGATGTGAGAGAACTAAGACAGACTCAGATAAGGAATTATATAGACAATGCAGAAGCGAATATCGCACTCTGCTGAACCAAAAACAACGGAGTAGCTGGAGGAACTTCTGTGGAGAAATTGAATCCACAGAGGAGACAGCAAGGATATTTTAAGTGATTCAGGGTGATACCACACCCAGACTTGGATTACTTGTGGGTCCGGGAGGAGTAAGGATGAACAGTGAGAGGGAGAGACTAAATCTCTTGGCATCCACGCACTTTCCGGGATCCCCAGAGATATCCCACCACGATGTCGAGATTACAAGCACATCTCTGACAGGAGAACTAGATGACGATACGTTAAGTACTGTCATCAACGAGGAAAAACTCAGATGGGCAGTATACTCCATGAAGCCATACAAAGCGTGTGGCATTGATGGAATTTACGCGGCCTGTCTTCAGAAAGCATTTGTAGAACTAAAGAAACATCTCATTTTACTCTTCAAGGGTATGCTGAGATGGAATATTATTCCTAGGATATTAAGTGAGATTAGGGTACTATATTTACCCAAACCCAGCAGAATGGACTACACGGATCCAAAGTCACTCAGACCTATAAGTCTGTGTTCCATTCTGATTAAGACCTTAGAAAAACTAATTGATAGATATATAAGGGACACCAAACTCTCTGTGTCCCCACTACATTCCAATCAATATGCCTACTTACAGGGTAAATCTGTAGACGAAGCGCTACACAACCTTGTGGGAAGGATAGAAAATAACGCATTCAAGAAGGGATGCGCCACAGGACTATTTTTTGACATCGGGGGCGCCTTTGATAATCTCTCATGGGATGCAATAGTCAAGGCGTTGCTCGACAGAGGAGTGGAGACACAAATTGCACAATGGTGCAGAAACTATATCTCACAAAGGAAGATCACAAGTTCTTTAGGAAACACCACAGTGAAATATACTGTAAATAGAGGCACGCCGCAGGGGGGTGCGATTTCACCGCTCCTATGGTGCCTTGTCGTTGATGAGCTCTTGCGTGCGTTATCAGACACAGGGCTCCATACTCAGTTCTTTGCTGATGATGGCGTAGTGCTCATAGAGGGTAATGATCCCGTAGAAATAAAGAACAGAGTTAATCAAGCTCTGGCCATTATTGAGACATGTACGGACAAGGGACTTTTTATCAACCCCAATCAAATAGACCTTGTCATGTTCACTAGGAAAAGAAGAAACCCACACATTGGACAATTAGTCTACATGGGTTAGAATCTTACAATAAAAGAACAAACTAAGTATCTAGGAGTCATTCTAGATAGGAAACTAACCTGGAAACCACACATTGAGTGGAAATACAGGAAAGCCCTCAACAGCCTCTTCTGTGTACGTAGGGCTGTGGGTATGACTTGGGGATTCACTCCAAAAGTAATGTTATGGATAAACAGGGCTATCATACTGCCGAGATTATTATTCGGGGTACTAGTGTGGTGGCCCGGAGTTAAGGGGGGTAGCATCCTGAACAAACTAGACAGAGTTATCTGTATGCTAGTGACGGGTGCTTTCCGGTCTACTCCTACTAGGAGCCTACAGATAATTTTGGGTCTTGCACCCATAAGTACAATAGCAATGGTACAGTCAATGCATACTACCATTAGGCTTATGAGAACGGGTGAGTGGAAACATAATTACCACACACTAACTCATAATAGACAATCAAGTCATACCCTTATAGCACCAGCTACACTAGGGTATATTCCAGAAATGAAAATGCTACATGACGAGCTTGGGAAAACCTACCTATGGAAGGATCCCACCAAGTACGTCATAGGCGACAGAGAAAACTGGGACGGATAGTCCCTAGAACTCAAAGAACTCGTCTGTCATGCTTCACGGACGGCTCCAGAGTCGAATCTGAAAGCATGGCAAGAACAGGCGCTGGAGTATACATACCTGATTTGGATATAGCTGAGTGCTTCACTCTGGATGCACACACCACTGTGTTCCAGAGTGAGCTATATGCCATTATCAGGTGTGTTGACAGCTTATAGAGAACAATACGAGAAGTAGACAAATAGTCATACATACAGATAGCCAGGTATGCATCAAAGCGCTGATGAGCCCGGTTACCACCTCAACAATGATTAAAGAGGCCAAACTAGGCACCCAGTTGGATAACAAAGTGTATGTAAACTGGGTGCCAGGTCACGAAGGTCACATAGAAAATGAAGAAGCAGATCGTTTGGCCAGGCAGGGGTCGGCTAGAAACTATTACGGACCGACCCCAGCCTTAGGCATAACGCGCAACGCGTGCAAAGCAAAGGCAAACACCTGGGCCAACAGAGATCTAAATGAGTTATGGAGAAAAGAGAACAATAGACATAGACAATCTAGGATGTGTATATCTGGCTACGTAAAAAGTAGTTCAGACTGGATTATAACACTGCCTAGAAAGCAAATGAGAGGAAATTAATAGGGGTCCTCACAGGGCACTTCAGCTTTAAGAGGACTCTTTTCATCATGTCCAAGGTCTCTTCACCACTCTGCGAGTGTGGAAGAGGAGAAGACACAGCAGAACACTTTTTGTGCGACTGTGACAGATTTTGGAGATCTAGGCAAGAAGCCCTAGGACACAACACAATCGAGAGGGCCTCACTCAGAGACCTCGATTGGAAGCAGATTAAGAAGTTTGTTGAAATGAGCAACAAATTTAGGGACATAGCGCAGCCGTAGAATCCCCAATTTCCTAAGGGGCCCTTTTGGGGAAATACTATAAGCCATCAGGCCTGAGATTTCTTTCTACGGAAGCCCTATGCAGTCAGTCAGTCAAATCTACCGACGCCTCAATAAAATTATAAAAATTCTCGAGTTTTAGGATTATTGTTTCACGAATAATTTTATTATTGATTTTTAGGAGGTAACCAGCATTGATTCGGCTTTCATCAGCTAGGTTTCTTTCTATGATTTTTTTCAGAGTTTTGTGCACTAGCGACGTTGAAGCATACCACCCTCGTAGGGTGACCCGATGACCAATATGAGACTTTGGTGCATGAACGAAATATTGTGAGAAAGAAAATTTGCTTGCCTTGGGAAAACGTTAGTGTAAACTTTTGTAAAAGTACCTTTTAGCGAATTTTTGTTAAAAAAAAAAAAAAAAGAAGTAGCTATCGCGATGGTATGGACAAAAACTTTAAAATATAATTTTCTTCATGGAAATTGGGTTTGGAACATTCTGAACTGTCTTTACAGGCACAATCGTCATTCATAATTTTAGTTTCTATGATCAACTAGTCAAGTTTCTATGAAACCATGGGGGAAGGAAGAGATATATTATAATTTATGAATGTCTCACCAAAAGTCACACTTCTACAGTGTTAATGTAACAGTGATAAATCATAGAGTGATTCGAATTCGTTTGCCGTGGAACTTCCCCCGGACGTCCACTGGCAGCGTAATCAAGCGGCAACGCACTATGCGCTAAAGGTGCGTCAACGAACTGGTAGGTATGAGAGTAGCGTTTACTACTTCCGTGAAAGTGGGCAAAGCGCGAGTGTAAACACCTCACTCGCGCTGCCCCTTGCTCCTGCCACTCGTCCTGCTCGTGCTCGCCAGTGGGGGGCTGGCGGTTTTTGGTGCGGACATCAAAGGGCTGGCAGTGCGAGTGGCAGGGAGGGCTGAATGTAAACACCCCACTCGCCTGACTTCCACTACTTCCAGTCATACTCCAACCGCTGTCCGCCTAGCCTGCTTTTATTTCTCTGTATTTTGTGGTTTTTTATTTTTTTGAGTGCATAAGTTGTCCTCCGTCCTACTATCTCAACTGATTGGACGGATGAATTAACGTTCATTAGATATGTTCTCTTCAGATGAATATGTGAATTATTTTGGTATTTCTCTCCCTGTAATTATTCTAACCAAAAGCTTAGGCTAATGAAGGTACCTAATACAGATTTAACATATTGGTTTTTACAGTGTTCTGTTGCGATGAATTTGTACCATCCACCATTTCCTTTTCCGTCGTAGACGTCTATTTTCAACGTCGTTCATTAGGGTTAAGAGGCACAGAGCCGATGCTGCCTCTACTTCCTCCATTGCTCAAAGTCAAGACGGAACTGGGAAGTATAGGCTGAATGTAAACACCCTGCCCTTGGCAGCCTGTGGCAGTGGAAGTAACTGAATGTAAACGGGCTGAATAAGAGTGTTTGGGTCGTCCACTGTAAGCTTCTTCGCGCTTTCGCAGTATGTGGCGGACTGTCTTAGGGTAAGTACAGTACGCCGCACCATCACTGTTCACCATCGATGCCCGCACCCTCGCGGTAACCGCGATGTAAAACAAATATGTGTAGTGTTGTGGGAGCATTCATAGTGACGCACCATCACTGGGATGCCATCATCCGACCTCCGAGGTCGACCCTCGCTGTTTTTTGAAAATCAAATTCATTTGATTTTCAGGAGGGCAGCGAGGATTGACCGCGATGTGGGCTCGAACGTGATTGGCTGAGAGGCCGCCCCTCCGGCTGTCCTGTGTGATTCACAGCTTTTACTTCCCGTTCAGTGAGAGTTAAGTTCTGTCGCTGATTGAGTTCACTCGCTCCCAATGAAAGAAGAGTTGATTGATTTGATTTTCACGGCCACCCCTATTTGGGATAAGAGGCATAATAATCACCACAATAGGTACGTCCTGGCCAAGGAATGGGGGAAAATCACCACAAAACTCGGAGTGGATGGTGAGTGGTCTTTAATATTAATAATAACAATACATTATGAACACCCCCCATCTATGTGAAATTCAGGAGGTTGACCATCGCGTTTACCGCGAGGGTGCAGGCATCGATGGTGAACAGTGATGGTGCGGCGTACTGTACTTACCCTTAGTGTGTAAATAGTTCATCATTAAATCAGTGAAAATGGATATAGATAATTTATACTTTCTTGAAAACTCGTTCATTAAGAGGCGTTTAGCTCTCCAGGGAACACATTGGGTGAACCCAATTTATGAAAAAAGAAGGAAACATGAAGAGTTATAATCATCACCATACTGAATTGGAAAACGACCTGGAAACATTTTTTGAGTGTTACAGAATGGCTCGAACCGCATTACACCTTAAACGCTGTGAGAATGTTGCTGGCTTCGAACTGTTAACTGGTCATGGTACTGCCTCAGGGTGAGCTTATTACACATAATATATACCTACCGGTAAGTTTTGCTCTGTTAGTGGCCAACCTCATCAAAGCGAATTTAGGAGGTCCGTGTAAGAAGGGCACATGAAAACCGCCATACGCAAAACATACTAAGTGCCATTTATAAAATTATCTAGCAGTCCCAAAAAACTGTTCATAGCTGAGGAAAAAAAAAAAAAAAAAAAAAAAAAAAAAAAAAAAGAATGAAATGTCTTCCAGTTTCCCATGTCTGTTGTACAGTTTTAATTGCAAGCCAACTAATCAGTACTGGCAGGGCCCTCATTCTAATGCACACAAGGGTGGCTGCCAAATTAAGATTTAAAAATTCCCTGACTGGACAAAACCACACATTAAGCCCCTAGTTGATTCCCTATGAAATGCTTGAGGCGAATCTGCTTATGTCGAGCAAATATTTTTTACTGATTTAAGCCGCACTTTAACCATAAGGGTCATTAGAGGAAAAATGCATCTTTAGGCAAATATTATTCCATGTAGATGTATAGGAAAACTCTCAGGGTGAGGTTATTTTGGGCCCCAAGCACAGAAGCCTAGTGGCGTATTATACAAGATTATTCCATGCTTGTCTAATAATAAACTACTCCGCGTAATTCACTGAAAGAAACCAACGTACCTGCATTTAGGGAGTCTCTTCTGCTTCCACATGGAGAATTCCGTCACTCCTCCTTACTTCACCAAGTAGGGGTAGTAATGTTTACATTGCAATGATGCAGCAGCTGTCCAAAGATCCTATTCCTCTTCCTTCACATTGATCCGAACTTCTCATCATTCTTGTACGATTTATGGGCTGATACTCTGAAAAGGAATGAATCAAGTTTCTACTCCTGGGGAAGAAGATGATTGCAGGAACGTTCATCAGCGTCATGTTGATCTGCACTAGGAAACTTACCATCTTCCACTGGGGCTCCGAACATGATAAGCTCAAGGTAGAGCGCAGCTTGTAAACAAGGACCTTGCCGATTTAATCACCTTTTGTTGCCTATGGCCTATAAGGACACATAGCTTTTTTCGGGGGAGTTCTTCATGCATGTTTCTTCATTATAATTCATTTAATAATTATACAATTATCATTTTTGACCAAAATTGATGAGATTGATGGTGTGGGGAACGAATTTTAGAGCGAAAAGGGGCAACGCAAGATACCAACAAGGGAAAAATCATGTCAACCACTATGTTTCTTAGGTCCTTCGCCCCCTAGTGCTCCTAGCAGCATGGTTCACAGATGGGTCAAAAATGGAAGCAGGAACTGGAGCAGGAATACATGGGGCCAAACCCAGGTGGAACACCTTGTTTCCACTTGGGTGACACACCTCAGTATTCCAGGCAGAAATTGTGGCAATCGAGGGAGCAGCTGTGGAGAGTCTTAGGAGGGGGCATAAAAAGCCCACGTCCGCATCTTCTCTAGTCAAGCGTCGATAAAAACACTAACGGCTCCAACCATCTCATCTCGAGTGGCATGGAGCTGCATGCAAACCCTCAACTACCAAGCCTAACATAACCAGGAGCATAACCTGGAGTGGGTGCCGGGACATAGAGGCATTATTGGTAATGAAAAGGCTGACGAGCTCGCGAGAAGAGGCTCCCAAACCCCATTTGTAGGGCCTGAGCCAGCAGTCGGTTTACCAAAAACTACCTTCAGAAGAACCATCAACACGTGGGTCAACCAACAAACCACTAAAAGATGGTCCAATAATGAAGAACGTGCCCACAGTAAACTTATGGTGGCTGAACCCAACACCAAAATTACTGAAGGGCTATTTAGGAAAAACCGTAGGGAACTAAAACCAATGGTTGGCCTGGTGTGATGTGAGGAGGAAACGGCATCCCACATTATCTTCGAGTGCCCTGCACTCATCCATCACAGAATTGAACTCTTTGGGGCCCAAACCCCTATGAGCTCTATTCAGAGCGAACAATTAATCAAGGGCCTCCCACCCCTCATCAGGGGGCTGAGTCTCTTCGATTAAACTAAAAACTCTTAGGAAAGTACAATAAGCCAACAGTCTTCCGTGCTGGGGGCTCAAATCCCCCTCCCTGAGAGTTTTTCTATCTACATCTACAACATGTTTCTTAGGTCCTTCGCCCCTAGTGCTCCTAGCAGCAAACCTAGTTTGGAGACTCATACTACCCAAAACCCCCTTCATCACTTATTTTCTACGTCCCAAGGTACAGCCAGTAAAAACTATAAAGCCTTTGTGGGAGAATCGTTCAAACAACATATCAATACATCATTCTAACCTTAACATTAATTTAAAAAGAAGGAGAGATGAAGTTCATTGATTATCTTCCCTATCTACCTTGTAAGGAAACAAGCATAAAACTAAAAGTTTGTGGGTCCAAAGGTAATTTCAATAAAATGTGCATCATTGTCATTTTTATAATCTTTAATTCTTGATTACACAAACATAGCAGAATTTTTACTACAATGGCCATCTGCCGCAGAACAACGATCACGCTTACAATCAAGTAAACCAAAAAGCAGTAGGTACTTACTTTTTCTTAATTAATTTTAAGTTGTTTGTGCTGATGATGTGCAAATCATATTGTTGTGCCAAAAAAGGAAGACTTCTTCATTTCAATGAACCAATTTAAAAACATCATAATTTACAGGAAGTATAATCTATGTTTTGTTAATATCATGTACATCACCGACACAGCAATATAAGCTCAGCTGGTACCAATTCATGTGCGTGGAGAAAAAGACATATCCCGCAAACAACCGAGGTAAATAATATAAATTTAAAAATAAATGAGTATTTCAATAATCACGCTTCGGTGATAATAATTAAATATATTACCAACAACCAACACGAAAAAATAATTGAAAGAATAACAATGGTCTTGTGGAAAGCTGGTGAATGCAGTGTTGTTCATGAGCGAATGCCCCCATCGTTTTACTTAACATTCTGGCAGTGATACCAACTGAGTTTAAACAAACAGGCCAGGTAAGTGTTAAAAAGATTTGAGCATTACAATACTGAATTCTTTGGTCTCCTGGATGCCTCGCGCGCAAATGAGATTCCTACACATAATGGAAACTTTAGGTCAGCACAGAACATCCGCCCTGCCTTTGAAATATTTCACACGAAACATCACTGTACAAATAATATCTACCATTATGAACTAACTCACAAAACAAAAGTGTGGCCTTTTTTTTCAACTAGACATATAATATTGATATTTTTATTTATTTTTTTGTGTTTTTAACAATATTTTTTGTTTTGTTTTTATTATCGATAATTAGATTAACACTAGGCAATACCTACTGACGAGTAAGACGGCACATTGAAAGTGAAAATGCCCGCCGCAAAAAGAGTATTAAATAATAATTCATGAAGATTTAGGGAGGGGGGAGAGTAGGATGTATGGACATACGAATTTAATTAGAATTTATGGTTGGGATTCCACATTCAGTTCACCAGGACAACAACCCTATTCAGATAACAGAAAAAGGTATGACGAAAATACTCCTGAAAAGTAGGGAAGTTTTTTCTAAATCAGCAACGAATGGACACCACTAAATGAAAAACTAGGTTCTGACAGTTATTTCGTATATACTTCAACCTTTTCAACTGTTTTCAATATTAACAGTAATTCTATGACTGCACTAACAATACAAAGAACTAGTAAACGTCGATAGGTTTTAATTTCATTTTGAAGAGTTTGGAAAAAGAGAGCAGATATGTTCCGATTGGGAGAGAGGGGTTTTTTTTCCATAAAGACGAAATGACTATTATTGGGGTAAAATATAATAAATAACACCATATTAAAAATGTATAAAAGGATACGGGATCGAGCACGAAAAAAGCTAACAATATCTACTAGAAATTAATGTCTTTTAGCGACAATAATTTATTTTTTCTTTTCAAGTTCTTTTTCTATACCATACAAGACAAAAATATTTGTCTTATTGTACAAAAAAGAAAAACCTTCAAGGGGTCAAAAAATCGTTATAATTCTTAAGCAAAAAGGAAATGAAAAATGTCATGACACGCTCTAATTTGAACGGAGAACTTCTACATTACGTTCAGTGTTTAATATACTTACAAGAAAGGGGGAAAAAAACGTTCAAAATCAAAAAATAAAAAATATATCGGTGAGGCCAAGACTTACCAAATGTTATGAGATTCGGTACGTTTTACACACACTTAAAAAAATAATATATTTATATATTTATATATATGTACACATGAAACAATCAAGAGGAAAAAACGCAAGTGACATTTTGTTCATTCAGATAAAGGGTAAGGGAGAGGAAAAGGTTGAGATTTGAACGGGCCCTAGAACATTTGGTGTTACAATTATTTGGAGAAGGGTAGCCAAGCTCACCTTACCACAAACAAGTAAGACTATACCACGACAACTTCGTACAAAAAACGTTTTCCTTTTTTTGTATTTTTCTTTTTTTTTTCTCGATAATTGAATACAAATAACTAGTAGGAGCTGTGGTATTAAAGGATAGCTATTCAAAGTATATATTACATTTAGTAAACGTCGACGAGTGTTGTATGTTTCAATAACATAGAAAAAACCTTTTCCTTTTTTTAAATATCTATATAAGTTATTACAGAATTAGAGGGTGATAATGTGCCAACACGAATAAACGCATTCAATAAGAGAAATAGAAGAAACGAATTGTGACGTAACGTACAGGTACATACCAACAAACTGAATGGTACTTAGAAGTGACTCGAGTGATAAGGTACTAGGGAAAAATAAAAGTAGTTGGCACATTCTACAGCAAATTATGGTAGCCGGACACAATAATCATAGGAGAGGTAAAGAGTCTAAATTCAACGAAGGTCGTAAACGAAAAAGTATAACTCAACTATTTTCAATGGTGATTGAAAAAATTAAGAAAAAGGATACGATAGTTGCAGTTGGTTAATGTAAATTGACTTGAATATTTACATTTAGTAACATCAGGTGGCTGGAGTGTTCGTAGTTCAGTAGGGAGCAAACCTGTTGTAACCACTCCGGTACACCGCAGCCTAGAAATTAATAAATCATTATTATTACAGGTAAGAATGAGTGTAACGAGGAAAGGTATCAACTTCATTCATTGGTAAACCTGCGTCCCACTTTTCCTAAACCTCAAAATAATACGAATTTGAAGTACTGCTGCAGAAATGATTGTATTTGTATTCAATGGAAACCCTGACGTTAATTAGGTTATACCCTGATTTGATAACGTGTCACCTTTGAGTATAATATGGAGAGCTGTTAGTGGTAGGTAGTTGAAACGTCCTACCAAAAGTGCCGCCACTATCGCAATGGTCCAACGAAAATACGCGACTTTGAAGATGGACGGACAGTAATCTGATGATGTAGAAGTTTCAGTACTAGGAATCTACTTAGTATAAAAAAGGTTGAAGGGGATTATGATTTTTTTGACGAGCAGATGGCTTTTTTCGTTAGTTTCACGGTGGAACCAAGTTCTTGGGTCACACTGTTTTTTCAATTTTTTGCCTAGGGCCACTGGAAAAGTAGAACCTAGAAATATCCTTACTATAATATCAATGCCCTCTTTACATCATTCCCACGTACAATTAAGAGATTTTACAGAGTGCAGTAAGTAGTTGTGATTGTTTAGAGATGAACTAAACGAGGAGTTACCACTTTGGCCAGTTTGGTCCTTTAGTAGCAAGCAATATCACGGCCCCCAGATGAAGAGTAAAGTAAAAACGATTAATATGCCCTAATTGGAGTATTTTATGACTGATTATATTCAGTTCAATATTCATCAGGTTAATTTCGTGTCCCCCCCTTTCCTTGAGTTGTGAAGAAAACCCTAACTGCCAAATTTTATTTAAAATATTAAATGGTCATAATGGTGGAATGGTCATCAACTTACTCCATATCCTGCAACTGGTCCAATTCCATGACCCAAGTAAGGATCAGCATATTCCCTCCCATATCTGTAAACAAAATACAAATTATACTTCTACAATTGGAGCCTCTAGAACTAAGTATAGAATGACAATATACTGAAAATTACAAACTAATTTGACTGATTTAACATAGCATTGAAAAGGTTGATAATGAAGACTCACCCAGCCACTGCTGCATACCCAGCGACTGGTTGTGCTGCAGCTGCAGCGGCCCCGTAAGCCCGAGCAGCAACGGCGGTGTAGGAGGCAGCTGCGGCATAGGAGGCCTGTTGGGCAGCTGTCGAGAGAGATCCGGGTGCCTTCAGAAGAGGTGATGCAGCTGCTGCAGCGGCGACCTAGAAATTAGAACAGTTTCAGGTGAAAACTACTGGTACTTCCATGAGAAGACGATTAAGGCCTAGCTACAAACAACGCAGTCTATAGTGGTGGGCAGAGATCCCAGACTGACATGATGCAGTGATACGTTTGCTTAACACAACATGACATAACCTAAACTGGAAACAATCTGTTACAGTGACTCAGTCTTGACCGCGACCACAATTGCAGGCAGTACAGTTGAACCAAAACGCTAAATATCGCAGATTCCAGGCAGTCAGAAGCAGTTTGTTGTGGGTGTCGATTAAGATGGTGATTTAACACTCAATAGCTGACACGGATATCCCTTTGTATGTAGCATATTGATATTGCCAACCACAGAGGAGATCATGGCATCACTGCTTGCCGCAACAGACTGCGTTTTGTGCATCCAAGCCTTTACGAGGGTCAATGAATACAGAGCACTTTTTATTCACGAAGACACGGGATCAGGCCCCAACGCAGTATGGGGGGGTTTCCCCAAAGGAACCCAAAATCCTTAATATTTTTCAACAGTAGTGAGATTTATTCTGTAACAAGGAGGTGATGGAAATGCAGTAGTTCCCCCTTCAAAGGGGAGAGGCGATTATCTGCTACACTCAGAGGATATCCTGAAGGCTGATAGCCCAGGAACTAACCCCTAGATGTAACATTTGCAAGAATCGAGAAGGAGAAACTACTCCTACACATCACAATTTTCTATTAACATACATTGCTACATATTTAAAGTCGTGTTTTTCAAACATAGTGAGAGTCACAGAATTCGTATAACATATACCTACAAATGATTGCAGAAGTGAATGCAAAAATCGCAGAAGTGAATGAAAAAAGTTCCAGACATGCAGCATGACCGCATGAGAAAATCTTTACAACTATTCATACTATATTTCCAAGTTAAACAATTTTTAAAAGCGAGCACTTTGTGAGCAAATACTCGCATAACTTTAAATTGAAATTTTAAGGCAAACAACTTTTTCAAAATACCTAATACCTATTCATCAATTCAATACCTATTCAATTTTTAGTTTAATATATTTTTAAGCCTATTTTATTTAAATTCATGTACATTTTGCAGCACAGTTTTGAGCAGAAGTGAATTTTAAAAAGTTTCAGTCAAGAAGCATGACCGCATTAGCAAATCTTTGAAACTATTCGTATTATATTTTTAAGTTAAACTATTTTGAAAAGTGAGCCCTTTGAGTGCAAAGACTCGCGTAACTTTAAATTTTAATTTTGGAAAACAACCATTTATAAATAATACCTATTCATCTTAATAATTTTCGAATTTATTCAATTTTCAGTCTTTATATATTTGTAAGCCTATTTTTTGAAATTTTGAGCACAAAATTATAAATGTTTTACTTCATAGTTCTAATATTAATTATGAATATTTTGCTAAACAATATAAGTACCTATTTATAGCCTTATTTTCCAATTTTAATGATTTTTGCAACACATTTTTCGAAATTTGAATGTTTTAATGTGCTCAAAAAGTGTTGCAACGAAAAAACCCTTTCTTTTGGAATGCTTGACCTTTTGGCGAAAGAACGGATTATTTTCCCCAATCCTAAGGAGAGTTATCGTATGGGAAACATACGAAAAAGCGTAACATCCAGGAATTGTTCCAGAATACTTCAAAACGGAGTTCACAAAGAAAATGTTGCAATAGCTTCATTTTCTACAAAATCCGCTTTCCAGGGTGCAATAGGGACCGACAACCAAAAGATGGTTGATGTAAACGAAAGATGAACCAATAATCGAAATTAAACGTTCTGTTGACACATTTTTTACTGACAGTCAACGCTCCATATAAGCAACGTACATATTCTTCGAAAATGCCTGAAGTGCCAAGACGACGATAACTCTTTGTTATTTGTTAACTTTATTAAGAAAACGGGCTGTATTACAACATATCACATTGAGATGGAACATAATGCGACACTTATTGGTTTCTAGAGAAAAACGTACATACGAAGAATTAATTGAGGAAACGTAATCAATGGATATGTGGAATTTGAAGAATGTGAAGAAGAAATATGATGCAAATTCACTGCAATGAATTAAAATGAAAAAAAAATCTGCGAAGATGGGAGGTGGGAAAAATAACTTCATAATTTATTCTACTTGGTGACCAGATACTGAGAAGAATTTATTATTGGAGTAATATATAACTTTTTTGGCCTAAATTAGTACTGATGGTACAAATATGGCAAAACTTGAAATGAGATCTTTTAGCAGCTGATCTGCTGAATCCCTGGAAACTTCAACAAAGTCAAACTGTAATTTAAAAATTTTTGCCCGGATCATGAAATATACTGATTGCACACCCATTACTATTCACAAATAGAACTAAGGTTCACGTAAAGAGGATTTTCAAAAATCTAGAAATGTTTTGGAATATTTTTGGACTCAGAATCCTAGAAAAACTTGGTTCAAGCTGCAACTGCTTCACAGTGTTTCAAAAGGCCACTCTAGTTGTTCAAAAAGAGAGAAAAAGTGATCGAATATCTGATTAGATGGTTGTACAGGCCGGTATATGGGTTACCTTAAAACAAATTGAAAGGAGTAAGCGGTTGAGGAGTTTACAGAAAGCACATACGCAAGATAAAGACATGAGCTGTTTGAACCTGCAAGCGTCCCTTACATTTTTCTCGTTCTTTCAATGTTGTTCTACGAGTTGTTAAGCAACGTCCACACTATGCCGCCCAGCCTCCGTTAGTACAACTCGGCAAAAGTAGATTGGACGTGCCGGCCCCAACTAGCACCTGATTAAAGGGAGCCGAAGTGGCCTTAGTAGTGGGGACGTGCCGGAGGATGCACTGGATGCAGCCAGTTTCAATACTCAAGTCATTTTCATTTCGTATTCGTACTTTAACGAGCACTTGCTCATTTGCGAGTGAGATAATTAATTCATTTTATTTCTGATCGTGAAAGAGAGGACCAATGGAGAAGTTTCAATTCACAGCACTCGACCAATGGGATTCAATCCTCCTTCACATGTCACTATATAAGCCATATTCTTTCTAATGTGTCTTCAGTTATTGTTTGTTACTGATGATGACCTAACCGTCGAAATCGATTCAACATTGTAACTATTTATTTTTCGTGGAAACAGACAACGCTTTTCACTAACTTCCGTTTTGAAATGGGTTTCCACAACTTCGTCACGAGTGATTTAGTTCGTGTCAAATTTCCTATAAAATAGGTTTAAAAAAAAATTGAACAATCAGATTGGCATTTTAAAACACTGCGCATGTAGAGTTTGCATTCGAATTGCAGTAAATAACAATAAATAATTCATGTTTATGTACGTAGGTACTTACCAAGAATTCACCAGCCAACGATGAAAATCGAAATCTATTTTACGCCAAATTACGAATAATATCAACTAATGACGTTACGTATTGTACTGTATGGAAAGCCTCAAACGAAGTCAAAGAAGCAAATCAGGAAATGTATGGTAATGACAAAATTAAGTAAAATAGGAAGCATTAAGACAAATTAAATAAATAAATTATTGGACAGGATCTAGGTAAGTACTAGAAGAGGTTTGTGAGTTTTCACACGAAAATGTATATAATGCTTTACACAGAATAATACAAGTCTATATATTTATTAATGTTGTCCTGTAATACACTTTTGGATCGAATGCTAAGTAGAAGGAGCCAACATGCAAGTGACTCATTATGTTCCATCATCGTTGAAAACTCAAAAAATAATATTGACCAATAAATTAAAAGGTAAACCAGCAATATTTAAATAATGATCCAAACAGGGGTTACGAGCTCTTAAATTATTGTTGAAAATGTATCATGCATCAAGCAAAGTTTAACAATACTCCATTGTCATTCACTAAGAAGATTTTATGCGTACTATAAATTAAAAACAATTTACAATGTTCCTAAATTAATTCGTATAGAAAGCTATTTAAAGCTGATTATAGCTATTTAAAAAGGACAAATTGTGTGGAGTGAGGTTTAGTAAACAGTTTTATTTATTAATTATACAGTTTGAACATTACTGATCTTGTAATGTTCAAACGGTTTCTGTAATGCATTAACTTTCAAGTGAATGACAACAAAAATAGTGGCCAACGAATTAATCACTAAAATGAAGCCCATGTAAAAATGATAATTAAACGAGAAAAAACCACCATCTTGACACTTGGAGGTAAAAAAAATCCGTTCGTCATAATGACATCAGCGGAAAGGTTAAAACATTTTAACCTAACATTTACGCACAATGGGCAATTACTTTATATATAAAATTATTCAAATGAAACTGAATGTTTATTTATTAAAGCCCCATTTACAATGACTAAGCATCCTCGAGCAGAGGGCGCGAACACGAGAAAAGGAGTACTGCCTACATTGACCAACACGGGCTAGATCTAGAGATTCGCCGAATGCCGGCCAACGTGTTTAAACTGAGTGAGGAACGAACACAAGCCCCTTTTGCTGAAAACCCGATAGCTGGTGGATCAACTCTGTGCTTAGATTATAATTAATACGGAGGGCTATTACTCCGATTTCAACTCAGATTTCCAGTCAGAAGATACGTGTCGCCAGCGTTATACTGGTCCACTGACATTACGCGTCCCGCCAGGAACCCGCTCGTTTCAAATTGAATGACGAAGTGGTAAATCTTCGCTTACATTCTCTCTATACGAGGGAACGGGGTAGGGCGGGCATTGGCATTGTCCTGGCATTGGGATTTTGCCCTGCGTAAGGACATTTCTAGTTTCTGCTTTTCCAGTTACCTTAGGCTGAAAATTGAAAACAGTGTTTCTCACAAACTTGCTTCCACAGTAAAACTAATGAAGGAAGCCATCTACTCGTCAAACACCCTAATACCATTTTATTCCAAAATTATTTGTAAGTTTATAACTAAACAATCACCCACCTAGATCCCTTCAATCTACA
Source organism: Adelphocoris suturalis (assembly GCA_030762985.1). Taxonomy (NCBI): domain Eukaryota; kingdom Metazoa; phylum Arthropoda; class Insecta; order Hemiptera; family Miridae; genus Adelphocoris; species Adelphocoris suturalis. The sequence goes on from CM061041.1 coordinate 42,582,773, forward strand.
AACGCAATATTATACTAGATACCTACCTATTACTGGAACTTCGGAACATCAGCTGATCAAAATATGGACCATTGCGACAATGTTGCAACAATGGTTTGACGGCTCAACTACCACTAATAGCTCTCAACATTACTTATACTCAAAGACTTCGAGCACCGCTTGTGAACCTTGCTCGGCTCAGGGTGACCATTCACACTGCTCGAATGCTCGTTCGTAACCCTTGCTCACACTCGATGCTCTATCAGAGTAAATGATGCTTAACACTTCTACTACACTCATTAAAAAATTGATAAGTTGAGTAGAAGTTGCTGAGGGCTGGAACCGCAAGCGCATGCGCACTTGACCAGTCAGCAAAGTGGTTCCAGAATGTCCGCTTACTGTCAAAAAAGTATACAAGGAATGAACTATATGCATCACTTCTTTTTCCTCACTCTTTTTCTACGAGTAAAATCCTTTTTTTTTTCAAAGTGTCTAAAAGTTACGGATGCGACTCCGCGCCATTATCGTACATAACTACATAGCGAACTTATTAGAAGTTAAAAAAACAAAAACAAAAAAAACTAAATAATGTAATTGTATATTCTACCTAACTTATTTTTTATTATTATTTTTTTAAATGGCTATTCGAAAAAAATATAATAGCTTCTAGTTCAAAACGCAACCTGCGAATGATTATATACTATGTATACGTCCAAGGGGAAAATGTAGGCAGGTTCTATGTGAGAATCCCTTGTATTTGAAAATCTAACACTATTTCTGAGATGAATGAGAGTACCTAGAAACATACTCAGTGCATTTAACTAGACGTTCAACAGCAAGTCCAACCCCCACCACCAGTGCCATCTAGATCCAATTCTTCTTATTCGACCTCGGTAACATAATTTTAGGCGTAAATCTGATCTGTTTGTCCAACTAATCTGTATTTTGCTTAAAGGATTGATTTAGGATATTTTTTCAATTTTGAGATGCGAGCTTGCGAGCATCCAGACCACCAAACTATAAAAATCAGTCTTATCTATTACATAGGCTTGTTTCTTTATACGGAGACTGATTATTATTACACGGAGGCCGATTATGGTTTATAAGAAGGCCGGTTTATTATACAGAGGCCGATTATGGTTTATTATACGGAGGCTGGTGGTGGGGGGTATTACGGTGCTCTTGAACGCCAAGTGTGCATTTAGCATAGAATACCATCACTGAGAAACTTGAACATACCAACTAAAATTGAGGGGAATTATTGATCATATGACTTTTAAACAACAGAGCCATTATACATACCCAGCAATCAAACTCTTCGTAAAATAATACAAATGAAGAATTGTCTGATACCACTGTCACAGTAGGGGTTGCAAAATAGAAATCGATGTTTCAAAAATATCGATATATCCTATCACTGAGCGATGTTTTTTAACGCGGTTAATGCCATTCGATATAATCGTCAAAATTGATGGATGGGTGTAGTATCCGGTTATATCGAAACATCAATGGCAAAAGTGTCAACATAGATTTCTAGAGTATCTGAATTTGAAAAAACACGGGTATTTGAAACATGAGTACGTGAGAGCGGAGACATGAGAAAAGGTAGCTGCTGATAACCTTTCCACAAATCCTGAAATGTCTCTTTACTTCAGTGCTCCTCCCGTCCCTCAGCCATCCGATCCGTCTCGGGTATGGTAACGAACAGGTATCGTCAAATTCACTCCTCCGAAAAATCGCCTTAAAATATCTGACAATAGCTGGAATCTTAGTACCTACAAGCAGAGCGTTTGATTAGCCTCACTGGAGAAGTTAGAACTGCCGAGAGAAGTCATCTCGCCGATTAAAATACTATTGTTTTGGAACCAAGGGAATGAATGTTTCACTGAAGAAAACAATAATTTATTACTATTTTCTTGTACCTACCTATTTGGTTTGTTAGAACGTATGTTGAGAGTGTTTCTACACTTCTTAATTAGCTGTAACATTCACTTTTGTAGTATGGAAGAACGAGTTTCTAAACATCGATTAATCGATGTTATCAATGCCAGTGTTCCGATTATTTTTTGGTATCTACATTAAGTTTTTTACTGAAGCGAAACGTTGGATATCGACGTTTTTCATTCGATGTTGCAACCCTATGTCACAGTAAAATAAGCATCATTCAAACTAACCAAGTAAATTCCCAAAAGGAACAGTTTCACTAGATAACGTTTGGGAGATATATTTTAAGTACATCAGTAAAGTCAATTGCTCATTTACCCATATAATAATATACCTCTTCACCAGATTACATTTTCCAATATCCTACAAATTTCGTTCAATTTCATGACAATAAGGAAACACTTGCGCCCAACAAATGAACATGACTACTGGAAAGTGAAATCAAAAGCTCAGGTAGTGAGGAACACATTACACACTTCTTATTCTCCTATAGAACACGGAGGAGGGTAGTGATATAAGGGAAAGAAGCCTCTCTAATCGTATCATTTTTCTTCCGTGGCACCAAGAAACGAATTAAAAGCAGTAGTACTGAAAAAGGTAGGTAAATTAATTTTATGAACCATGAAGAAATTTTAATAAATAATGAGTTCGTATTCACAGGGATCTTTAATTTCTGATAGGGGAAAGGGGGTTTCACTCGATCATTGCAGAGCTAGGCGAAGCTATTTTCAAATACCTGTGACATTCAATAATTAAATTAATTGCTCGTCTATTCACCATTATGACATTTCTTGGTCACTGCACCACGTCCTCAGGTTACATCAGGTGGCATCAGACAAACACAATTATAATCATCTACCGCTATTTTCCAGTAATTCAAGAATTTTAAAATGGTTGTTAGTAAAATAATTGATATTATAAGAAAAGGGAAGGGGAAAATTGTCAAAAGGAACGTGAAGTAAGATGAATGCCAACCTTTACAATCGTGAGTAGTTAGTTACTATGGACAACCTACTGTACGATGGAGTTATTACGGTAATTGGGATAACACGGACAATATTAGTTGATAAAAGCAATAATCTTTTACAAGCACACCCCAATAAAACATGGAAATGAACAAATAATCTGAACACAAGACAATCTCATAGAACTGCAGTAGTTTTGTTCGGTCCCACGAGTTAACACCGCCACAAAATATAATTGGTTGGCAAGAAGGTAGTAGGAAAACCAAAGTCTAAAGAAATGCTAGAAATTATAGCACAGCACGGCACCACACAACAGGCCAGGCTTAAGGCCTGTATTTTCTCCAATGTTTGTCTAAAGAAAACCAAATTATCTAGCAAAAATTGAAATTTTTAATACCTCAGCGGCAGAGCCCCCCGACCCCTGCAACATTATAATATTTTATTTCACAACTGAATAGAAAGAGGCGATGAACAATTAGTAATAAAATCAACATCTAAAAGCCTAATGTGAAAATAGGAAAATTAGGAGGATGGAGAAAAAGTCCCCCCTCCCACCTAGGCATTTGGAGCTGAAGAGGGAAAATGAAAGGAGGGAAAGGTTTGCGAGAGAGAGAGAGAGAGAGAGAGAGAGAGAAATACTAACTGATAGAATGTAAGATAAACAGGTAAACAGAATAAAAATAAGAAAAAATAGGTACTTACAGGATCTTCTTTCAATCCAAGGGAAATGCCTGGAATATTTCCTGCTGCCAGCAATCCCTTGGGAAAAATAACAAGTTAATCAGTCAAATGTTGAGCACACAACAAAGTACATTCAATATGCATAGGCTATAGCTTCCCACAAAAAAGCAACACTCAATAATGTATCATCTTCTAAAAAAATCCAACCTTCAACATACAATCTCATTGGACCTATAAAACGTACATGAGATTTGATCAGAAACAAGAAGGAGTTTTAGGTGTCCTAGTAGGATTTCAGAAAGATAAACTTCCTGTACTTCGCTTACCATCTTCCAACCACTGTAAGGAACAACACTTGTTTGCTTAATAAGGAGTGCATATGGTAAAAAACTAGTTTCAATAAAACCGACAGCTCGATAAAACATCTGTTGAAACAAACCAATGTTTTATTAATCTAAATTTCTCTTGTGAAGATGATAGGTATTTTCAGTTTTTGTTTGATGCTGTCCAAACGTCCTGACGTCTGGTATATGGTTGATTTCAATTAAGAGAATCTGAATTAGTAAACCATTCAGTTAAATACTGAACTATTTATGCTTCTTCAACTAGGTATGCGAATAATAGCAAGATTGCATTGACTTTAGAAAAAAACGTGAAAGCACGTGAATTCCGGTTGGAATGTTGAAGCAGAGCTACTATACCGAGACGCCGAGGTGTCCCAAAATACTGAACAAAAAATTTAAGGTGCCTCGTGAGTCTAAATCCAATGATTGATTATTGTACCTTGTAGCTGGACACACAATAAATCAACACCTAATCGAGTATCCCTATCAAGGAATAAAGTAAGGTCAAGTTAGTAGAGAGTTTTTGGCGACTTCAACTCAACGTCACCCGTTACCGTAGTCTTGAGGTAGCAAATGAAGATGCTAACCAAAATGGAACCAGGGGCAGGCTTGCCTTAATTTTGATGTCACGTTAACGGTGGTTGGGCTACACGATATTTTCCCCCAGCTGTCTTGTTGTCTACTGGTTGTCTAATCAACTTCTTTATTTCGATATGAAACGCCGATTTGCAATCCTAAATTCGAATTTCATGTTAGTCTCAGTACAATACTCATTTTTAGTTTTCAATTCGTAAACAAGGCATGGATTTAACACAAAGATAGTAAGCTTCAAGTGGGAAACACCGCGGTTTAGTTGCACTTATAGGTCATTAGTCGTTACGAACTTCATGTTTTTGGGTTTTCCTTTGGGTAAATTATCAACAAGTATGAAAACGTATTTATCTCAATGACGATGAACCAGGATTTTACCTGATAATCATCAGTGGAGGCAGCACTTCACGCAATGTTCACGAGAAAACAGCTGAGATATCAGGCAAACTAAGACCAAAACTGCGAACTCAGGATTCTCATTTAAAATATGTGAAATAATAATAAAAACAAGGCTCTAGTCGACCGAACAGAGCCTGTGCGCAAAAGAACCGATTTTTTTTTTTTTATCGAGTTGAAGGATATTAAAGCTAGACGGCGGTACAATCGGTTTCTACGCGACTTGAAATGTGAAATAACCAAATTTGAGGGGTGTTTAAAAAACCTACTCGCTACATCAACATAATTAGTAATGGGGCGTTTGGAAAACAAACTATTATTTACTTCACCATATTCGAGTAATATTGAGGTGACCATTAGTGTTACATTTACAGGAAGGTTAGGCTGGTGTCGTGTGCCTTTAGGTCCCCAAACGGGTGACGTTAAATGAGCCATTCTAACGTGCGATGTTGCTAACGTCCCCTCAAGGTCACGTACAAGGTTACGTTAGGGTGACGTTAAGGGCACGTTAGTGGTTACCAAAAACTCTCTAGTATCTCATTTTTCGTATTGAAAGCTACATAGATATAACAGGAAAAATATTCAAGCATGTTTCAATTCTAATTATATTCTTTTTGTGGTGACTTGCTTGATTTCAGTGCTTAAACTCTCCTCATTCTCATTTTGTTTGTCTACATGGATTTCTCAAGGCACATCGAATAAAGACACATTAAGATTGGCCGTACACCAAAGGGGGAGGACATTTCCTTACTCAACTAATTTTTACCAAACAATAGAAAAATTTACTATGTTTACCTGAAGTCTATAATTGCTGTCGTTTGCAGCATGGGCTGCCAAGATGGGGTCGTAGTACACACCACTGAAACACAAAAAGAATTGCTTTCACGTGGTGCCGGTGAGTAACTGGCCAAATAATAAAGTACAACATTGTGAATGAACATTTTCAATGTCAATAGAGTACAGCGATAGATGAAAGTAGTGAGAAGACACCACTCTACAATATTGTGAGGGCTTTCGAGACTGTAGCGAAGGAGAAAAATTAGGAGGTAAATTACGTATACCCCAACACAGTAAAAAAAAAAAGCTTCGTCAGAATATACCCAACAAGACAATGAGAGTACAAATGTGCTTTTCTACGAAACGAAAAAAATATGTCGGATACAATAATTAGTTGATTAATAGTGATTCAAGCGATAATTTTTTTGGTAGCGACCAGGCAATCTCACCACAGCCACATAATGTGAACCATGCAGCGCAGGCTCATTCAAAAATGCAACACACAACATAGGAGGTACATGATAATTATATACAACATTAACTAGGGTTCAAATGGAAGGTCTTCTCAATAATTTTGTGAAACCCTATTTTTTCAAAATAAAATGACATGGAACCGACCCCATGATGTTACTTTGCAGATGGTTTGCCGTTAGTGAACCATCAATGGTGCAAATGTATGCACCATAGTTATTTTCAAAGTAATGACTGGCCGCCACTGACAACACTTTTGCAAATCGAATCAATACATAGGTATTATTAAAATAACTATCACCTATGCTTTTAAAATTAATTATTGTTATGTATTTCTTTTTCAATTTATAGACGAGAAACTTGAGCCAGTATTTTTTAGTTATTTAACCTCAACTAACATAATGTTGACAACTCCCTTTTTAATAAAATTCCTTTGATAACAATCCCTTTTTAATAAAATGAATAACTAAAAGGACAAACTTCGAAGTAGCTATTTCACCACGAAATTGAAATTTCCAAAATATTTCCAACTTAGAACATTCTGGAACAAATATGGTAGCTGCTGTACCGACCATTCTGGCGAAAGATATGAGTGGCGATAAACTTCAATAAAAGTCTTACTATGACATCAATCAGAAACTGGGCTTCAGAACACTCACAGCGTTGTTATTTGTGGTGAACTCCTTTAGTGATATTAGAACACACCAATTCAACATACCCAGCATCACTCTTTCACTGCTTCATTGTATAATAGCACTGTATTTGGCGGTAAGCCGGCAACACGAAGACACTAGTATGCAGCAAGAGTCAACAGTTTTATTACATAGACGATATGATGATAATAATGGATCAGCATTGTGTTGGGATATTTGTGTATGTACTAAGTCTAAAATATGGTATTGATGAAAAAAAAAGGTGTGGAGCCATATCAGCACACTCGTACCAACAGAATGTTCGTTACAGTACTTAACCCACTGTACATAGGCAAATTAAAGGCGGGCACTAGCAAAGTAACATCATAAGTTACAAACGGTTTGATCCCATGACGAATGTAACTATGCTTGTTGCACATATTTTCACTCTCACACATACTCCCAAGAAAATTCAAGTGTGTCTCGATTTGAGAAATATACGGCTGGAGTTGGGATGGAGAGATGGACCTGGAGAGTAAAAACGAACATAACGAAAAGTACGAATTGTGGAGGATCTGGCAGGATATCTGTATGAATGTTGTCTCATTTGGGATCAACAACACAGTGATGATGAAGTTATTAATCAGCGATGAATTGAAAATCATTTGAACGAATAGAAAATTCACCAACTGATCTTAACACTAAGGTTAAGATGCCAGTAAGGAGCTGATAGAATTCTGGGAGCCTACGGCTTTGAGAATGGCATAAAACCATAATAATTATGAGGCAAACCTCCAAAGTTATGCTGTGCGTGAAATAAATACTATTTTATCTAATGAGCAATGGGAATAATTCTACTACGTGGTAAATCGATTGTACGCCACGAGCTTAAGTAGACAAGGTTTTGAGTTAATGAAACATATTATATTCTATTAAAGATGGTTGCCTCTTTCAATTTGTTTGTTATCAATTTATTTGATGTATCAATTTATGTATTCATGTACAACATCTATCTCTTTCAATCTGTTTCTTTTTACTTTATTTTATGCACCAATGTACTTTATTTTATGAATTAATATTTATGTATTTATTTTACGTGTTAATTCAAGTGTGTAAAGTAAGCAATGCTGCCCAAATTCATCCATTTTGTTTTCCTGTAAACCTAACTGGTCTTTTCTCGAGATGATAAATCACAGTAGTTCTACAAAGCCTTAGATCAAGCCCAATCATCCCAGTGATGTTACGGTAATATGCACGTACCTATTTAAAATCCTGCTAGAATGAGATGACTGATTTTTAATGAAATTTTATTTAGCTACTTTTGTTTCAAAGCTGAACTTAATTTTACTAAGCTAAACCATAAAATTTAAATAGAAAATCCATGGTGGTATTACGAATTAGTTAGAACAATAGAACAGGTAAACAGATCACAGCGTAATATATGTTATCGTAACTGCCTTTGCAGCGTCGTGCTTATTCATAGATTTTATATATTCTTTTTTTATGACCACAAAATAAATCTTTGGAAGATCCTCGAATATTTCTTGAAAGTACTCGACAGTACTGTAAGTTCACACTCACGTTTCCACGGATTTGAAACTAAGGAACCAATATAGTTTACATTTTCGAACTAATACCAAGCTATTCCAGTACGATAGCCTTACCCATGATGGCACAATGTTAAAATCTTTGATTATTTCTAAGGAAAGGTTAAAAATGAAATACCTGCCAGATCCTGAAATTATTTTGTATACACTTACACCTAGAGACTAGACGAGGTAACAATAAAATAATGAATACTACTGAAGTTGGACATGATCGAAACGGAAAATAACTAAGCTGAACGAAAAGGCTAGTAGGTACCATTACGTTCATTCGACACTAGCTGTAAGTGGTACCGATCTCTGCTTACTCATAAAAATATCGACACTAGAATCATCATGTAATTCTAATACCTTTAAGTAGAACATATAAATAATGACACCCACTTGTTAAATTTACGACTGTTCTTTGTGTCTTAATTTGCATGAGAATAAGTAAATGCAGTGCATGAAAACGGTATTTTGATCACAAATCAAAAATAGATATTAAAAGTAGGTACTATTAATTAAATACTTAAATATTTCTTGATTAATTCTGAATAAGCAGGGTACTAACTATTGATCATCAAATTATACCTGCAATACAGAGGTCGGTACCCTCTAGACTCTAGAGTTATGCACCTTAGCAACTAGACAAATTGCGGCAATCCGAAGAACTGTGACAGAAACTCAAACGCCACTATTCATCTGTCTCACTTGAAAACCATGTGAGAAAGTAGTAATTAAAGTACTTCGATGGTTTTCTCGTAATATCAATAAGTGATAATGTTACTGTATCAATAAATGCAAATAGAAAAAAATAGTTCACTGAGAGTGAAAAATTCCCATCATTGAAAATTTTTTTGTAGTTTTCAAGTTCGGCTGTGTCCCAAAATTTTCTTTGCGATTTCGTCACAAGGCTGTCCCCTTAGTTTTATTCAGGACTTGGTTGACCTCAATGATCAGAATTTAGGTGTCTAATTAAATGTTATCCATAACTTTTTTTTGAAAATTCTCTCTATTAGCCATGATACATGACTGAGTACTTTTCTTTCGTTTGTCGTAATTTTTTCTGAACCTCAAAGAATCGACCACAATAGAATATCAGCATATATGGGGTAACTTTTATTCCCAACGAAATCAGAGGTAGGGGTCACTGACAAAGCTCCAAGGTGACACGTAGGTAGCTGTTAATCAAGATGTTAAGAAAATCAACAAGGAAGTGCCAACGGTTTTGAGGTTTGTTTTCAGTTGCAAGTAAATTTGAAGAAATTTTTTGACAAATCATCTCATTCAAGAGGATAAAATGACTAAATTCTAGAGTTTCCTTCTGGGAATGAGTTCAAACTCTATTAAGGCAATGACGAAAGATCTGTACCTCATTAGAGCCCAGGTTTATAGGTTAAATGATTTCAAAACCAGGTTGCAAGGTAAAAACCGCTAGCTCAGCCCAACAATATCTACTGATTCTCTCCTTCAACAAGATCTAGCTAATCAAAGTCATCATTATTGCAGTATTGCAACATTAATGTAATGGAATGTATAATTTGATGATACGATATTATGTACAGGAACCGACTGCACACGGAACAGAAACTATGTCCATCCATGGTGGCTGAGTTAGAACCTCATGAGCACTTATAGGAGCCCAAGTTGAGAGAGTAGGCAATATCATAACAGTTTTTCGCACTACTCTACAGTGGCAGTAGAGTCAATTTCAATTTATTGCTTCCCCCAGTAACTACAAACCCAAACCTCGAAACCTCATTATCAAATCAACCATAGAGGATATGAAATTACCCCAATTTACCTTTTCGAGTAGTAGATATAAAAGCTGATTTCCGGGTAAAACATATTAAATAGTGTTATATACTTACGGTGTGTATCCAAGGGCTGTAGCAGTTAGGGGGGAAGGGTGCCTGGCGAAGGCTGCAGCGGCTGCAAGACCAGCAGCAGGGAACGCCGCTCTTGCTCTACGCTGAATCGCAGCACCTCTCAGCGCGGTAGCTATACAACCAACACTCGCACACTCATTCAACCGAACACACAACTAGCAAGTTAACATACAACCCCCAATTCCTCACTCTATCAATCACGAATGTTTGGTTTGTTTGCTTGTTGCTTTTCTTTTTTTTTCTCTTGTTAAGCAAAAAAGGAACATAAGGGCTTGAAAAAAAGGTGAAAAATTATCATCATCAATTTCATGCAGTTTTATAAATGGATTCGATTTTCAAAAAAATTCTCCACCACAAAATAGACAGTTACAAGGTATTGAAAGGCCAATGCATTTTAGTCTACGAGATTAGCACAACACCAGGATAACACAAATTAACTACTTTTGGTCAATCATTTTATATTTTCCCTCAAAAAGTTGCTTGAGCTATGAAAAATAAAGGATTGGTTGCATATATGGTAATGTACGTCGGTTATTGTTAACTTGCTAATCACGTGCCAACAATAAATTGTAAAAGAATGTCTGTGTATGTAATGTCAACAGCACAAATAAATAGAAATCTAGTGAACGGCATGTTTTCAGATTGACATGCGTTATCTTTTATTTTTTTTCGAGTAACACACATTTTAGAATAACTGTACATCATACACAATTATGCAACACAGATTCAACTTTGACTAATAAAAAGAAAAAAGAAAACACTTTCAAGTTATTTTGATTGCATGATACACTTTAAAACTAAGGGCTAGTATCCGAAACCCTGGCATGGCCAAGATATAGGACAAAACAAAACGGAAAGTGCCGTACCCCCATGCAGCATACTGGTTCACTAACAATATCAGCAAGATAATAAACAACGCTTAGAGCAGAGTAGGCTTACGACATATTTTTAGAAATTTATGCAATGTTCTTTTCCTAATGCGTGTTAGTCATAGACTGTTGGGAAGACCTAACAATCTCAATGTTCCTACAAATGTCGGGGTAGATTAAATGGTAGCTACGTATTTTCAAGTAAAAAGTCATCGAACTAAAACGTACATCAAACTTTGAATAATTATAAATAAATTGAAAATTATAAAAATGAAATAAAAATTTAAAAACCTGCAACTATAAAAATTTAATTGTCTTGCAACTGCCTGATACTATATCTATAATTGAACCGAAACCTATTTATGCAACATTCACGATTTTAACTTGAATTATGAGGAATAACGCGAGCATACTTTCCCCCACCCAATCTAGGGATACAAGGATGTAAGAAGAGAGTTCTAATAATCTGATTTATTATTGAAACTAGTGTGAATTAAAACACGTTCAATAAGTGCAGCAGGCAGCATGAAGTGATTTTATACAATGAAGGTGGGGTAGAGTCCCTGTCATGAATCTTTGTCAGCAGGTGTTGTGATGGAAATATTGGGGGGGAGTGGGAGCATTTAAATGGAAGGGAGTAATCAAGATGGATTGATATGTGGAAAGAAAGTTGGGTAGTATGAATGCGTTCTGTTCCCCTGCTAAAGGAACTTGACAGGAACTCCAAAAATGAATTTAAAGTCCCAAACGACAGCATGAGGAAATACACACTTTTAAAACTGAGCTGGAAGAAGTTATAGGACAGTAAAAAAAAAACACTGAATAACGAATAAGTATGTGAAATTCGGAAAGACAAATACAATACAAGATGGTGAGCACGGATATCGCAAGTAGGATCTAAGAATGTTTCCAGGAGGGTCAAGTTTTCAAGAGTTAAATAATATCTATGCCAATTCATGTTATTCGGAACTGGTTCCAATACTGCCAAGGCCGGTATCATCTTTTGACGAAGGGGACAGCCAACTGATTGATGGATTCCGTACCATTTTTTGAATATAGAATTCATTTACGATCCGCAAAAAAAAAAAAAAAAAAAAAAAAACCCTTTAGATGATTAATAATGAAGATAGTGTTGGAAAAAGTGCTAGTTTCCCGTTGCTCTAGAACAGAAGACCCCGTTCACTGATAATGATGTTGAAGGACGTCCCAATTGCCGAAACTTGATTAAACTTAGAGTAACGTATATTTGAATAGACAATGACCCGATTGCTCTCATGCCTCAATATCGTAGTAGCAACAAGGAAGTTTGAAAGATTTAGAGAGAAGAATGATATGCTTTAAATTGTTCTTGTTGCAATAACCATGCACAAAGACTATACGTCGTTTTGACCCAAGCTACTGATTATGCATATATCCTGGAGGATTCATAACAAAATATATCCATATCAAATCCTTGATCCTACTTATTCATTCACGTACATACACCAATTTGTTAAATGCGAATGTCAATTAGGTATTAATTCCTCCAACGAAAATGGGGGAGAACGAACTTGAAAACTGAGTGATGGAACAGACAAGGGAAACGTGCTCAAATGTTTCCAAGCTCACTCATAATGATAATTATACAACGGGAATGAAAAACAACAAAACAGGAATTTTGGGAGTGAACCAACCTGCGACGGGAACGTGACAGTGCTGCGAGCCATGGCCAGGTGGTGGCCAACTTGTACCCTGCCAAACCAGACCTCGTACTATGATATCCTAATTAGCCTAACAGCCTTAGCAATAGCTTAACAATTTCTAACAGTTAGGACGGACCAGCGTGTTTCCAACAGAGAAAAATCAATTAAGATACTACGTCTCTCAAACAAGTCTACATGCAAATATTAAGTTTTCCTCAATTCTTTGTATAGTGTATGTTTTCGGGTTTTCTTAAATTTCCCAGTCCAAGCAAATTTCTGAGACAGTAGGAACAAAAGTGGAATGTAACCAGACTGATGGTAGTCAGGCCGGATTGATTAATTCTGACAAGGACTTTTCCTGCTAGGTATTACCAAGTTATTATGCTTCGGCATAATTTAATAATCAATTATAATTTTAACAAATTCATCCCTAACACAAAATCACCTACAACCGAGTTCATAAATTAAATGCTTCTCATACCTTCATAGATCGGAAATAATGCATTGTAAAATAAACGATCAACTACGAGACATCTCAAGAATGGAAAAGTTGAAGTTTGCTCGGACTAGAAATTTGTGCGACTAATATGCGTGATTTCAGATCGTGTGAAGAAAACAAGACATGAACGTCTCTATCAAATTTTTAAAATACTACCCTAAAATGAAAGAAAGTAAATAATTCCGGTTTGAAGATCAGATAAAAATGTGTGTAACTTATGTTAGTCTAAAGTGACCTGCTTTGCACAGAGATGTAACATTAAAAAATGAAGCTTTCTAGCAGGGCACTATAATAGCAACAAGTGGTTTAAATTACCAAAACCCATTAGTTCTCAAAAAAATAAAAATGCCACATAAATATTATATTCACCATGTTTGTCTAATATCTTCTGACTCATGCCAGGCTATTAAATTTGTAAAAGCGTGTTGCATGCATGTGTATTAATATAAGTTCATAATAGAAATTATAATTATTTATAGTTGTACAGGAAAAGCTGAATATGAGAACGACTTACCTTCCGGCCACTGGAGGCAGACTGGAAAACAGTAAAACAAATGCATGTAAAAATACGTTCTAGTTTCAGGCTCTATACACAAAGCAACATTATATCAATAATGGTAATAATGGTTAGGTAATGCTTTCAAAAGTCTGAATATCATTGCAACATGCTCAATGGGCAACATTCATGAGTAGGAATTTCACATTTTGACCTCAGATTGGATTCAGCGCACTTGGAAACCCCCTAATAGCAATATTCAGCTCAATAGACCGTATAGTTTGGCCACTAAACGGGTATTAAAATCAAGCATTATGTAGTAGGGCAAGGCAGCTGACGGTTCCCCCAGGCAGGCGGGGGCTGTTACGTCATAGGGATGAATTTCAAGAGCCGTCTTACTGGTCAGATACTACTCATGTAGCACCTTTTTGGAATGCTCTCGCGCTTATCTCTCTATTGAGCAAATAAAAATGACCATGAAATTACTCAGAAGGGAGTAATGTAATTGAAACTTTTAGCTTCACGAATATCTACATTTGAAGATTTGTCTATCCCTTGTACATGTATAGACTGTAAATTCATAAGGAAAATTGTGAGATAATTCCCACGGGACAATAGGAATGTGTGCGACTGCGCAAACTAAATTTTCCTGAAAAACCTATTCTTTCCGAGTTGATAAACCTATTACGCTCACTTGGGACTTGGGAAGAGATTTGCGGCTTGATCTGGTGATCCCCTATGAAATATGAATTTCAACATGGTCGCTTCAATAGTAGACCTCAACGCATGAGCAAACGTTAAATCCAACATGAAAAACGTCCACAATTTGCATCCTAGGGGTGGCAATATAAAGCTTACCAAGGAGGTGAGTATATGTAGATAAGAACTACCAAGACGAAGGGCAGTATGATGCCTGCCACGGGGCTGAGCGGTATAAAGCCTGTCAAAAGGTTGGAAAAACCTGTCAAGGTAAGCTACATTTCTCACCACACTTGTTTTGAGTTGGACTACAATTAATCACCATGCATCATAATGGTAATGCCAACGTCCACTGACGTTAGTCTCGAGATAAGATCTATCGTCGCAACATGATCGAAGACCACATCATAAAGTGCACTACTAAGATCAAGTAGGTAGTAGGTATACACGATTATCCACGATGGATACATATTTTACGTAGATTGTAGAACACCACTTTCCATAATTTACACTACTTGTAACTAACTGCAACTTGTTGGGTGTTTTTTGGGTTATTTCTGTTTTATTTTTCACTGTGTCGACAATCTATACAGTACCTAAGATTTGGGTTCTTTTCCGTTAATTCACTACCATTCATTCATTCTGACCTGTATGTCCAACTAATCTGTATTTTTACTAAGGGATTGACTACTTGATGTTATGTAATTTTGAGATGCGAGCTTGCGAGCATCCAGACCACCAAACTATACACATCATTCTGACCTACATGTCCAACTAATCTGAATTTTTATTAAGGGATGGACTACTTGATGTAATGTATTTTTTAGATGCGAGCTTGCGAGCATCCAGGCCACCAAACTATACACAGCATTCTGATCTATTTTACCACAGTGGACGTAAAAATGATTGGGGAACAGTTTTTAGAACAATAGAATATATATCAAGTGGTAGTGAATTAACGGAAACCAATAAAAGGGGTGGTAGTGAATTAACGGAAAAGAACCAAGATTTGGATTGCGAGTGATGGGCTTTACACTGTTCTTTACGTCTGGTTTCGACAGCTTTGGCTGTAAAATGGATTCCTTTATCCAAGCGAAATTGATGATCCACATACATCACCGAAATTTCAGTTAGGTTGACACATGTTTCAGGAATCTCGTAGGTGAAAAATACCTAGATACACCCTTTTCCATCCCCCATCGCTCCGCTTTGGCTCAAATTCTTAACGTACCAAAGTACTGATATCAAAACTAACCTAGTCACATCTAATCCGAATATAAAGCTCAAAATACTATTCATTACGGATACTTAGGTATTTATTGTAAGTTTTTTTCAGCGATGTAGACCCCCCAATGGCGGGGAGTCTCACCTTTCTTATATTTCCTCCCTAAAAATCCTATGATTATTACTACTCGTACTTATGTTGCAAGTATAAATATTTGTGCTCAATCGCATCAGTTACAACACTTACAATGGTCTTCCTTTCAAAATAACACCCCTCCTCTTCTCATATGACTTAACAGCGGAACGTGGATAAAAGTCAATAAAATGTTTTCGAAAGTTAAAAAAAGTTCTTATGGAGTTTCTAACGTTGGCTCTTCATGGATAATCTACAGCCAACCGTAGAGAGGAACGTATCTTGAGGACATCAAAATAACGAATTTTACATTTAATTTCAGTTATCTACTTTAGCCAAATAGCTCTTCAAGTATCCCGTTGGTAGATGTGCCCATTAGAAAATCACTGAAAAAATAAATTCCAATTTCCAATCCCCCCCCCCCCCCCACTTTCTCCCCTATTTATCCAAGGTAACATAATAATCGCAAACGTAATTTAGTAGAGGAATTCACAGGTATTAAGGATGTCAAAAGCTACGAGTAGGAAACATACATTATTACATATAAATTTGGAAGAGTTACAATGTAAAGGAAGAACATACTGTAAAACAGCATTGCGACAAAACTAAATACCAACAGTGAAAACCAAACAGAAAAACGAAAGGCACGCACATACTAACTCACCAGTCATGTTCAGTAAAATCTCAATAGAGTGCATTCAAATCAACCTAACTCAATATTTTATGCATAAATGTTTAAAAAACGTGCGAAATGGATTGGGAGTGAAACGCCAACCGAAACAACTAAAATCAGTATCTTACGGTGTTAGTTACAGTGGAGTAGTGGTAAAGCTTAATCGTAGACAAATGGGAAATTACTGGGGAAAATAAAATATTCTTGAAATTGCTAGTCACAACTATTGGTGTTAAGGGAAGAAGAGAGAGGATTGGGAGAGGTGATATGTTACGGAGATGCTGCATTTTGTACTACGGTCATAAAACCGGAAAATCTCAAGTTCAGAGGCGGAAAATTCTCAAGTGTAGGTTCCTCACTCATAGTAATAGGGACTTTATAGAATTAGGAGGAAAACCCACTATTTACAAAGTAATCATAATAACAAATCAATACATTTATTTATAGTTTTACTTTATATAGTCCAACGATGATGGAATTTGTGAAGGACTTTATTGGAGCTCACCCGCTTAATTTTGGTTCATTATTTTCAACAGGTAAATGAAACTTTGTTATTGGCCATGATTAAATTAAAAGTATAATAATGAAAAAGTGACTGAAAAGTACTGGCGTCAATCGTGGCTAAAGACAAAACTCCAAAACTATTCAACCAAATCTGATGAAATTTCAGGGATTGCTCAGTATAGCTTGTGGAAAGGCCCCTACAAGCTTAATCCAGGTTGGATATTTTCATGCGCAGTAGTCAAATTTTATCCACAACTGTAATTTAATTCAAAGTTAATTAGCTTGGGTTCATCCTTCGATTACCCATAAATTCTGAGCGAATTCCGGGAAATTATATCATGTGAAATTCAGGCTTGTGGATGAGCTCCTATTGGTCTGAGAGTCATAAAAACTATATAAGGCCGAGTAGAGGCTGATCTGAACAATCCCTGAAAATTTAAACAGATTTGACTTGATAGTTACCGTGTTTTGTCACTGAAAACAAATAAATTAACGTGTGCCCGTGCGCTGTAACCATAGTAAGTAGACCCTTATGCAATGAAATTCATGGTGAATTTATTTGAAACCATCCCTCAACTACATTCTAATTAGTGGCATTAGTGGGTGATGTAACGGTGAATGGTGTCTGGGAGAGTGGGAGACCAGCGTTTTTTGATAATCGCATAGTTAATGCTGACGCTGCCTCCTACCTCTCCCAAGACTGGAATCAAACAGCAAGAGCAGCAGCAAATGCGAAACACTTGAAATACGATCGAGCCGCAGAAGACCACCGAGGGTCTTTCACACCCTTAGTGTGCCCTTCACAAAGAATTTGCTGTTTTTCTGAAACGGGCAGCATTCGTCCTGGCTGAAAAATGGAACCGTCCCTACTCACTACTCTCAGGATGGGTGAAAGTGAAGGTCCAGTTCGCTATAATTCGAGCTGTTTCTCTTTGTATAAGAGGGACTCGAAGAAAGGTTCGACCGTTGGACCAGCTGTACCCCAGATGGTCGACAATTAATGGAGATACTTATTGAGTTTAAAGTAGTGTGATGTGGAGAGTTACCTAACCAGTGCTGCCAGCACGGGAGATTTTTAAGGGCTCTCAGAGCCCTAGGGATTTAGAGTGTGGGAGGGGATTTCTGGGGGATTTTGGAGCTTCACTGACAATCCTTGATTTTTATTATTTTTTACTGCCTTACATATGGATCAAAGGTGAATTTCACCATAAATAAATATGAAAAAATGATCCCTCCTCTAGATCGTTCTCAGAATCTAGAATTTTTATTATTTTTTACTGCCTTACATAAGGATCAAAGGTGAATTTCACCATAAATAAATATGAAAAAATGATCCCTCCTCTAGATCGTTCTCAGAATAACGACATATGACACGAACGGACAGTGTCAGGCACGAACGTGAGTTTGCCAAACCAAATCAGACCCCCCCCCCCCCCCCCTCCCCCCAACGTAGTGAAGATGTAGGAAAGATAAATGCATCTTTCTACATCATGTAAAGTGGGTGTACTTGTATTTTTTCCTATTTTACTAACTAGTCATACTTGTTGGTTTACATTTTTTGGTGATCCATGTTATGTTGATGTTAACCTATTCAAATTGATTACTTGTATGAAAGTTACCCATCAAGTTTTTCTTTTATTGACAACATGATTCACCATCCTGCCTACTGTTGGTAACGGAGTTTCTCCTGTTTTTTGTAATAATCTGCTCTTTAATTTCTTTCATATTGTTTTCCTTGTTATATGACCTTTTATTACCTACTCAATAATTCAAATTGTGATGAATATTGTGTCCAAAATTGCTTTTAACGGCACCTTAAATTTGGGGGGGATTTTTTGCTGAAACGGGTTGGCAGCACTGTACCTAACGCTAAATTTGAGATTAATTTTGCATCGAGACTGGATGCGTTGAACAAGACGACCATGGCAACGCCAATTCGCCGGCGTTACAGCGACAACGTATCCCCTATGAATAATTAGGGAATACGTAATAACGATACATTTTTTCTTATTTGCCACTAAAACTCTCCAATTTTACATTTTACTGAGAAATTTCCTAATCTCCTATCATCGTACTCCGAGTAGCCGAAACAAGTTAAGCTTTAGTCGCAGGTGCTGATACCAAAGAATATATACCTGCTCAAGTACTGGAATCCACTATTTTGAGGGATAAAAGTGCTTGTTACTTTTTTCGCTTAATTCTGCCCGAAGATTTTAGGGTGAAAATAATTCAGAAGAGCTTCATTGCGTTATCCTATACTGTTTTTGTTTTCGACTTTATTTAATTTAAATACATGCTAATTTTCAAAATAATCCGTATAACTGTAAAATTTATCCTATGGTACTGTCTGAGGCAACCCAATTTTGCGAGGTCTTTAAATTCATTATTTTCCCCACAACATTGTCTATGTCCATATATTTTTCTTTTTCTTAATGATATTCCATTAAATCAAAATTTTTAAGCGAATAAATGTGCGTGTCCGTGTCAAGCAAGTAACTCGAATAAATTGAAGTAAATTGAATTGAATCAGATTCGAGAAAAGTATGTGTGCTTGTGATCGCTGGAAAATTCAAGGGGTCTAATCATTATAACCTTTATAAAATTAATTTAAATGACAACAATAATATTAATAATAAATTAAATAAACGAAAAAATAAAAATTGATAATTTTTTATCTGTATAACATTTTGCAAAAACTCAAATCTGCAGGCTGTTCTTCTAGTTCCTGGGCTTTATACAAAATTTCGCTGTCCTGATTTTCATCCGTTTCCAATATGTATTTTGAATTTCCAGAGGTTTTTTCGACAGAGGTTCACGATTTGAAGGTGATGAGACTGGAGCTATGAATCTAATGATTTTGCTTCCAATCTTATTTCGTATGGTTTCCATTGTATGACCAAGAACTAGGCTTTTTGGCTTAGGCATTTAGACTCAAGTTTCATTTTGTGGGAATCACACTCGTAGTCATTTCCAACACTAGGAGAGCTATAAACACCCATTGAAATAACAATTTAAGGCATCTGCTCATTCAAAACCATTAATTGCTTTGCGTGTCCTTACATTCTCTGGGGACGCGTGCAGTATGAAAGAACATTCTTCATGAGTACGTCATTGTTACTACAGCCGAAAATTGCATAGTTAGCCATCCTACACATGGGAATCACGGGGATGATGCCGTCAAGGGCTCTGGGGAATCCTAATTCCGACATGCCAGTGGCCCCCCTATCTTCTCTTCTAGCTATTTTCGTTCTTGGGATCGGGGTGCACTTTACTATTACAAACAGAGACAGACCGAGAGACACAAAATTACATACATTTCTGTGATTTTTAATTTGTTTCCGTTTGATTGGGACAAATCAAAACACATTTTCAGGCCAATAACATAAATTTCTTTTAACCCAAAGAGGCGTTGGGGAAGGAAGAACCTAATTGAATGCTGAAATCAGATTCAGCTAAATTCCGCAAACCATGGAAGAGGAATGATTACAAATAGAAAAATAGGCGGGTATGAAATGCAATGGTGAGAAAGAACCACTGCCAAACAAGCAAAGCAGAACTAATATTATTGCTTATATGATAAAATACAGAACTGATTGCAATGCAGGATATCAATTCAAGTAAAATAAACTAACATAAAACAATATTAGAATACGTAGTCTAAAGATTGTAAGTACGTATATACAGAGAGCTCACCCATGTTTGGGACGCTCCCGCTCCTAGAGAGCAGAACTAAAAAACCAAGAAATGTTAGTGAGCTTGCGGTTAAGAAGACCAAAGTCATGACAAAAGCTTAATTCAAGATTGATTCTACTACTGGAGGTGTTTGCAGCATTAAAAAATTAGTTTAATTGGCGAATTACAACCACATGCTGTATATGTGCAGGTTTTAGGGAAGAATGTACTAACATCAAGCAATTGATTCAACATTTACTACAACGAACTTGTAAGACTGAGACAATTAAGCGGCGTAAAATGAAATAATTGTCTGTGTATGGTATTTGAGAGATTGTCAAGAGGAGCTCACTTACAAATCAATAAGCTAACTGTAGCTAAGAAGCAGTGATTAGGGAAAACAATCTTCTCAGTTCCTTACATAAGGTAGTACTTGAAATGTTGACCACCTTCTGGCTCTCTATGAGCAGTTATCATGCATTCAAGGCTGAAATCATATGTTTGCGCCCATACAATCAAACGTACAATGGCACACACAGTGTGCTATCCCGCCATTCACAAGGTAAGTGAAGGGTCAAAGCGAGGAGGAAGGTCAAAATTCTTCGTCTTCTTTTGAATTTTTTGAGCATGGTTCGGACCTGCGAGCCCCTACCTACACACCCAATGATCGAAAGTCAAAGCTAAATTTTTTTAATGTCAGCCACAGTTACTGTTAGAAAAAAGCTATTGTACGGAGAATCATGTTATTTATTTCCTCATTAAGTACCGAGGAGTCAACAAAAGAAAAGAAAAGAAAAAAGGGTGGATGGGGGGTTTGTAGGGTAGGCTATGCAAGTGCTAATTTTAGGGAACCATGTACTTTGATTGATTTTGCTTCCAGCACCAGCTACCGCAAATTAATCAGAATATTTTTTCGTTGTTTGACAATACATATTTCAGCCAAATGAAATAAATAAGCTGGATTCCTAGATCCTCAATATCGTGCTGGTCTTCTAGAAAAAATCGAAAGGTGATCTGATCCCCGTTCACTCAACAATGAATGGATAGACTTCAAGTTTTTGGCAACTTCCCATGCCGTTCCACCGACTAAGAGGACCCAGTATTGTATGGAAAAACATCAAAACTCAACATCAAATATGATGAAGAACATTCATAACAAAAAGTTTGAGACATCAAGATTTTACAAAAAATGCATTCGTTCGTTATTTTATAGAGCACACTTTTGGAAACATGCAGGCTGGGGTAGTTTTGACGTTTTCGAGAGCTAGCTACAACGGGCCCATAAGGTTATGTAGGTATGGCTTCTGAATATGAAAAACATGAAACGTAGCCACACGTGTACTCATGATTTTCAGGCGATTTCGCTTCATAGATGGTTGTTGTACAATTTCATCACCCGAATTTCATCAAATGCGGAATAATGTTAGCATCATCAGTATTAACAAAAGTAAATTCCTTCGCACGCTTCTTAAATCTTACAATTTCGTTCTGCATGACACATTTGAGAGGTAGAATTTTATAATATCTTCCCCTAACAATCACTTTCGGTTTGTATATTCATTACAACTCATGACTTGTCATTATTATTTTGAATACGTTTTAATAATCTACGTGATATTGTTAAAAAAACAAGAAAGCCGAATCTCACAGACTTTGAAATATTTTTCACCATAGGCTACCTCTTGCAACCCCCTCAGCATCAGCTTCAAACCCAACCCTCTGACTGGTGGGAGGGAGGCAGATATATATATATATATAAAGAAAGGAGAAAAAGAGGTATGGAGAAAACTGTGTTTCTCAGTGAGGCATAGAGAAAATAAAACCTGCACCATCTTCAAAATAAATCACAAGACCAAGAGTACCAATAAATACAAGTTACAAAAAATACAACAAAACCAGCAAACTCAAGTAGAACCTAAACATTTTTGACTAGGAACAAGCAAAAAATAAAGAACAGGCAAACAGATTTTCATGTAACAAATAGCTAGGCAACTCACCGCCATTAGGGATTGTAGGAGGTTTCTTTGTTTGAACTCTGGCAGTAGCGTTGTTGACCTAGGGAAATCGAAAACATAAAGTAAGTTAAAATGTATTTAGCCGTTGCATGACATACTTCAAGCATGCATTACATACTAGTTCTTAAGTTGAATTTCATTTCAGAGAATAATTTATTCATTTAACAATCAGTATGTACAAAATTTGGTATTGAATTTGTTAAGGGTTGGATACTTAATTAAAACTGAAAATTTAATATATTTTTAGGGTTTAGGAAGAACATACAACCAGTTCAAACTTGAGGTAGAAATTACTTTGCAATAAACATGTAAAATCATTTGAATATTTGAAAAACCTCGAAGGAATTGACGATTAGGTGACCAAGTAATGTACGACATTGGCAAAATACTAAATTATGATTTCAGAATCTGCTGAATAAATTAAAAATGTAAATTTCTACTAAAATGTCATTGATTTTTACTTTTCAACAGTCAAAATGTGAAATACTTGAAAATTCACCCTTACCTTAATTATACACTTAAGGTCATATTATAGCAGGATCCATCCTAAATGCAGACAACAGCTTTCATCAGCAAAGAAATGTCAAATAACAATTTTTCTGGTAAACAACTAAAATCTCAGCGCACTCGAAACATAATTTTATACGAATCGAGAGGAGTTGGATTCGGTGCCACCAGTCCGAGAAGAGAATGTACTGTAGAATGTTGGCAAATATTTTTTGACATTGCTTTGCTGAGTGAGGCACCATCCTACTGAAACACTCACTATGTGGTCGCAATTTTATTTTGACACGCTTTGTTGGAATTCAGTTGAATTTAACAGTGATGGCAAAAGTTTACTTTTGTATACACATGTTACTGCTTCAACAAAGACAATATTTGAAAGCAGTTGTAATTTATGTTTCCATTCACTAAAAGGGAAAAAATAAGTTATTTCTGGGTCAAAGAAAGTGGTGAAAAAAGCAGCACAAGAAAAGATGGAGAAAGATATTAATCAACAGTCAGTTGAATCACACGCATGTACATACATGCATACCATCCAGGCAGATGACACTAGGTATGCACGCATGTACATAAAGAAAAAATGCACAAATGTTGATGAAAACTCTATCAACTAATAAACAAGCAATCATTCTCAAGGCATTACTACTTCATAATAGCTTTTCGATGTTATTTGACGAAAATCTAACAAAGCGAAGGATCTCGAACAATACTACATCGTAAAAATGAAGACTTCATTTTTTTTCAAAGGACAAGGGTTTTGAGTGTACATATATGGTTCAAATAAATGTTTAAAATACAATAAAACACAAGGAATAACATTATCTTTAGTTGTGGAACAATTGGAAAATTTCATCACGATATATGTAAACTCGGAGAGAAAACTGTAACAATTACAATGGGTGACTGGAGGGGAAAATGTAAGCAACGCTCAGAGTAACTTACATTCTGCAACAAGGAATTAAAATATCAAACATGAGTAAGGTAATAACCAATCACGAATACGGAACTTGAAACAATGTACAAATCATGCTCTTTTTGTTAATGAGCGAATATTACAGATAAGCGCCACAAAGCGAGAGTTTGTAGTGGTGTCGTGCTTTGTCATAAAAGGACTTTTTGTTACAAAGGTTTCTTTAATAATGTACTTAAATGTTATGTGCTACCAGACGAAGTAACGTTTTTCATGCACACCTCAATTTTTCTTCCCTCAACCACTGTGCCATGGAGTCTCTCGCGTGCTGTGTCTGCATCGTTGCTATTTGCGAAAGTTACAAAACCGAACCCCTACATGCAACACAGATAAAACATGCAATGTAAACAACTGCAAAATTATTTGTTCTAAAAGATTATGAATAACAAAAAAGTTTGTTTGTTCAAAAAAGAATTTCGTTCTTTTTTGGCTACAAAAAATGAATAAAAACTGCATCTGAAATAGAAGAGGGGTAAGGGCAAACGTGCAACAGAAACTTCCCCTACCTGTAGGTAAATTTATTGTACCATATAAGAAAACTTTTACTTTTTAGGAGTTTCAGAATTCAACAAAAGGGATACAACAATGTTTCAAAATTGGGCCACCATTGTCCTGAAAGGTCTGGTAACTATATCGTAAATGTAAGTAAATCGAGGGAGGTACAAATGAGCCATCAATATGAACGGAAGTAAGTTATTTTTCTGGTTGCAGAACATGCAAATCCATACAGAATTTATGTTTTGGGATGCTTGGAGTGAATCCAATCTCATACACGGAACATTTTCAGTAGCTGCCAGTGACCTTGAAGTGATTTTCATCCATCTTGCCCCTTCTCTCTAGAATCAGTTTTAGACTGCCCAGAGAAAAATGGTTTGCTTTCGAAAGAGGAGAGGTGTTGAGGAAAGAATTTCAAGGTCATTTGCATCTACAAAATGTTTCATCTACACTTCTTTTTCTATCAATAAAGCTGGGGAAATTGAGGTATTTGATCGAATTGAAAACTATCCGTAAAATGAGGAAGTTATTTCGGACGGTGCAAACAGATATTGTTTTCCAAGGCCACACCATCACTACACCCACTAACTACTGTACCTAGTTAGGGGATATGACGCTGAATAAGCGAGACTGAAATTGATGGATGCATGAGTTTAATAAATACAATGTAAGGTCCACTAAGAATGTTGAGAGGAAGGCAAATTATATTTTTCTTGGAGATTGAAAAACTGGCTAAGGGAGTACCAAATGTTCCCCCAGAACGAAAACCGAAACTAGATATATCAAACCAATATCGCCTGTTCAGTCAACTACTTTAAAAATATATCTTATATCCAGAAAAAACCCATTAACTATAAATGAATGTCAAAAGGAAATTGAACTTCAGAATTGACTTCTATAGATAGAATATTGAGTCCTATTCTGCTCAAACCTACAATAAATCGTCAAATATTGTCATAATATATTCTCGTCATTAACACATTATAGTATAGAATTCCAAAGAAGATGGAGTGAAAATACACAACACACAAGTGCGAAATGCGGACAAGAATACCCGGTAAGCCACCGTTGAAAATAAAATGGTTAATAGACAGTAGCAGTATTTTTATACCTAATATAGATTATAGATATTGTCTGCCTAAGCAACACAGCGGATAGAAGTCAAAATCTGAAAGTACCGCAGACAAAATGAACTTACCTCATTTCAGGTTGATAAGAGAATCATTCTAAATTTACACAGCCTAAAGAGTTAGGGAGGGGATACAGTTTCTTTGCAGCGTCATCAATTAAGTTCATTTGAAAAACTATTCTTTCCTAAACATTTATATTCCAAGTTCAAAGAAAAACACAAAGGAAAGAAATACACGAGTAAAAGCCAAACTAAGTTGCAGGAGTAGTGGCTCATAAGGTATGAGCACACTAGTGTAAGCTAAGAAAAGCAAACTATAAGTGCGACAAAAAAGTGTTCCATTTATTAAAATATCCTTGAGTTTCTTTTCTCAACACACAAAAAATGACTTTCAATCAGGGTTCGAAAAATAGTATGCAAAAAATGTTGTTCTGGAACATACGGTGCCAGAACGGGAGTTAGTCCAAACACATGGCACCCATGCAGGGGCCCCAGTCACTACCAGAAAGAAGGTAATACCTCGACAACTTGATGCATCAATGAATAACAAATGAAAAAAAAAAAAAAATTAAAAATAATACAAGAAAATATTAGTCAAGAAGCATCAAATAAGTGAAAGGTGAACCAAAAGAAAAACTGAAAAATAAACAAATAAATAAATCAACAAAAAGGGCTTAAAAGAGGCATTCTAAAACTGAAGGAAGGTTAAAAAATGCTCCCCTACTGAAAGAGGTGACAGAAATTTTAAGGGGTTGGGCTCAGCAGACGAAGAAACTTGCCACAAATTCGTAGGCTTCTAAAAATTACCAAGCTGGTTAAATTCCCAACCTAACCGATGGCAACATCTCATCAAAACACTACACGAGAAAAGTTAGGAAAATTTTTCGGTCTTCTGCAGAGGTACAAGAGAGGGGTAAGAACAAAACCCATTCTACTCCAAAAACTCAACATAAAATAAAATAAACTAAACTGGTAAAAACCACTTCGAGCCATAGTGGAAATCGTAAGCAGCCATTTACTGTACAGTCTTGAAACATATTTATACTACAGTGCATTATCGTGAAAACCTCCTGGTTCGACTAAGGGTTCACATGGCATGGCTTCATCATTACACATTCGGAACGTGGGGGCTTTGTTTACATAGATTATGTATCATTAAATGTATTTATAAAACGAAAAAGTACAACTATAAAGTGAAAACTAACTACAACAAAAAAGGAACCAATCAACAATAATTTATTGAAGTGTGTGGAATGAGATTGTAAATTATCGTAAACAAAAACGCTGATGTAAGTAGGAATTCAAAGCAGCTGCTGGTATAGCGGAGATTTACCTGACAGAGATTTGAAAAATTCACATTTTAAAGAAAGACTTTTTGCTCGGCGTTATTAGCATTCTAAAGTAAGCACGGCGTTTAATGTCTTACACGATTTGATAAGTAATCGCGCGATAGGTTACTTCAACGGTTTAATTATCAATCCCTAGTAAATTGAAAGAGTGAAAAAAGTTGTGCCTGCTGAAGAAAGCGAATTAACAGGTACGTACTACTTAAATCAACATAAAAACCTTTTTCGCCAGCCTACAAGGAGCCTGAAGGAGAATAAATTTAAACAAAATTATGAGCCGGTAGTTGCATTTGGTTTTAAAATAACTAATAAATTGCTTCATGATTTGGATACAATCATTCAAGTCTTATTATCAATTGGGTCATATTATTTCAATATATTTCTTGATAACTATGAAGAAGCTGAGGAATTCCCCTAATGGACAGAAATTCCAACCAGATTATGAGAGCTTAAAATGCTCGGTCTTAACATTTGCGGGAAACCAAACCGTAAATTTATGTTAGTATTATTAACGAGAGTAGTAAAATATTCAGTGTATAAATAGTAGGCAGCACGAAACTTTCAGTGGATGACACCGAATCTGACTGAATCGGTACAACGTCACATAGAAAATCGTGTAAAGGAATTATCCCTGATGTAAAACTGCTTTTGATGTAATGTAATGTCTATTGATTTTGTCCTACAGTTTGGACTGTTATATAGAAACCTTGGTAAAGTAATACGAATTTATTAAGCAGTAAGGATGACTGAATATGTCGAAAAATCTTAGTCGATTCCAGCCGAACCAAGTAGAGATAAGTAGTAGATGGAAGTCCTTTGACTGAAATCACTAAACATCAACGACTGCACGGAATGGACCATAACAGGTCGGCCACCACCAGTATTATCATGCCAGCCACTAACAGGCATATGAGACATCAAAATGATTATGACAGACAGAAGTAAAGAAAAAAATTAATGAAGCTAAAAACGTTTCGCGAGCACTACGGAATCAGTGTCAGGACACACAGGCTTCAATTCCTAAGCTAAGCTTGTGAAACCAAAAGCTATAAGGATCCGAAACGCACCATTTTCTGTAATATTATATACAACTTTTTTAATTTTAATAAAAAGTCAGACAAGCTCAGAAAATGTCCACTCAAACACAAAATGAGAGTTAGTGCAAATGAGGCGTTCTAAACCAAAATAAAAACACAAAATTCAATTTAATGTTTCAAAATGTTGATATGCAATTTTATGCTCAAAATTTCGGGTTCAGAGTTGGACTAAAACCGTACGTAATTACGTATTAAAAAAAAGTTACGTTTTCAGTCAAGCTGAATCGGAGCTGTACGAGAGTGATAGAATGCCTACTACTTATATGGAAGGTATATGTATGTACTTAAATTACATTGTGGTGTACAATGAGCATAAGCATTTGGCATTAAGCAGACGTGGCTTTAAACGCCCCACCTGTAAAATATGCAAGTAGGTAGTTACTTGCCGTTTTTGATTCTGAACGCCTCAAATGATAATAATGTTATGCCATGAATACTACTAGATCCAACAATGATAATGTATGACAAGATTAGCTTATGGATGAAGGAGGAAATTTTTTGTGAGCAGGAAAAATTAACTTCAATAGGTACTTATTTTCTCTTAGATTGAAATACAACGTATAATGTTGCAAACAACTTATAACAGATCAACGTTTCACATTTGATGATAAAAAAGGTAATAATAATAATGATTAAAATAAATAAAAGAACTGAATGATTATCATGTTTGGCCTTCCCCCATTTCAATACAATTCCAAAAAACGTAGCTGAGATCACGATGCCAAAGATGCTTTCAGTTTTATAGCTTTAAAATCTTGATGGTCTCAAGATTCAGTTATTTAAACACTTTTGTTTTTACTAATTCATTTTATTTATTATTATTTAAAAACCGAGAAGTACCGAGAAGCAATGCACTTCCAAGATGGTGTCTTTTTGGTGAGTACAATTTTATTCATGGAAACATAGCACTGTAGAGACTATAATCGTCACCCCCGCACTGAGTTGGGAACAAGTGAATGACCGATCGATACCACTAGTGTACAAAAGGTAAATAATTCTGGAAATCGTATACACATTCGTTAGTTCAGCAAACTAATAGTAATTAGTTTGCCAATCAGCGAATTCTGGACGGCTGACTATTCTTCAAACACATTTTTGAGTACCTAATGCATGCATTACACGGGACGGACAACGGTGTATCTGTATATATATATATATATATATATATATATATATATATATATATACCTTCGTGTAGTATTGTTCATTCTTCAACCCCACCTCAACCAAACCCCAGGAAGATAGATATCTGAACCAACCCCCAGGAAGTTAGAAAGCTGAATCAAATAAACAGCCACGAAAATCGGCTGAGCGTAGTGCAGTTGGATCAATAAATACATTTTTTGAGCACTGCAATTTGTTAATTCCAGCGACGCAGTGCACCAACTTTCGTCGAAAAACTAACGTGGGTAATTCCTGCAGTAATTCCACTTTTTCCTTTTAAAATTATTTTTCCTATTTATCATCTATTTATTTTTCCTATTTAAATTAAATTTGTAATTTATGCCTGGCATAAAAAATTGATGAAATACGTACATGTAATTGCATTTTTCCCCCAGACTCTGATGCAGAACGGTTTGAAACGGTACTGGGTCCTTCATGTTTCAATTAAATGTTGTCTTAAGAATATAATAAACAACGATTTTTTCTCAATCAATGAATTGTAAGAGTATTCAACTGTCGAGGAGGCACATTAGTAGCACACGGAGAAACAGCTATCTACTGACCACTTCACAGTTTGGTTCCTTGAGTTGCTACGAGAGTGAGTTTGTGTCGGCATTATCAACACATACTCAAATTATTTGTTTGTACCGCAACTGTTCTCCACATTTCTGAGAATTTTTTTCGTTGAGTGATACTCTTGAGTGAATGTTTACAGAAAACTATCCTACAGAACCTGTTTGCAGATTTTCCACGGTAGTAGACCACAGACCACGCTATCCTCATGTTTACTCAAGTTAAACAAATTGTTTTTTAAATGTTTAAATGTTGGAATGGATAAGGCGAAGGTACTTGAACTTCATAAATATATAGACATGCGCGTGTGATTATACAATTCACGAGACATTCGCACATAATGAAAACACACATTCGAACTGATAAACAATAAAACTTCTTGTACATCGCAAGTTAGTACAAAAACCAAAAATGCATGAAGAAATGTTTTTGGCGACAGCTGATTCTTGTCTGACTTTATTTCCAATATACCTACAATGCTGCAAGTTTTACGAAAAAAATAATGATGAAGAAAATGATTCGGTCAAACACAATTTGAAGATGGAAGTACAAAATAAATTAAAAAAGGAGAAGAGAGAAGAATTGAGATTAATCGCTTCGGCATGCTTTTCTGCTGTGACTACGCTGTACCTGGCACGTATTAGTGAGGTGAACACATTAAGTAGCGAAGTTTCAATTCCTTTACTTTTGTTTACACTATACTCTGATATCCCACCTAATGCATCTTTGATTAATTGGAGTTGTTAGGAGACTACGGTTATCGTGGCATGGTTTTGTTGATAAACAAATTAAACAAATGAATAATAATTACAAAAGAACAAAACACAAAATGAAATCGAAGAGAAAGAGAAAAAAGGTTTTCAATTGATCTAGTATGTGGATGCCAAAAATAACGCTTTTTAACCATGAAGGAAAGAAACAAAAATATCAACTCAGAAATGAAATTAACGCATGCAATCACTGCCCGTAATAATTTATGTATACCGGAAAAACAGCTATGGCAACGATTCGGTGAAACAGGTTGGGTCATGCGTAACAACCGGCATTGTTATTGGATATTATCGTTCTTTTTAATATCTAAAATGTCACTCACAACAATCACCAAAATGTCAGCCAAAAAGGTGCATAAGAAAGCTGGAAAAACAATTGGCATTACTCTTGAATAAAGGTTGGAGTCTCCACTTGTGAGAAAAACATAACTGCAGCTCCGAACACGGAAAGAGTGGGTTTTATCTACGTCAACACCAACCATACAACTAGTTTTAATCAGAGAAAAACTAAATAAAAATAAAGATCTACTTTTAAATTAGTGTTTTGGGGTA
Organism: Adelphocoris suturalis; assembly: GCA_030762985.1. NCBI lineage: Eukaryota > Metazoa > Arthropoda > Insecta > Hemiptera > Miridae > Adelphocoris > Adelphocoris suturalis. The sequence goes on from CM061041.1 coordinate 42,614,094, forward strand.
TTTTGGAAACCAGCTAGACCCGTAGCCCTCCAAAAAATGAAAATTAAAAAATAAATAAATAAAATAACATGCTACACACATAAGTCATCAAACGATTTCGGAAGATTGGGGCCATTCCGATGTATTTTGCTTGAGTTTTAAAATAATTCAACTGATAACATGATAACAACGGGTGAATATTCACTAACACTTTGTTTTTTTTTGCTTCGAGAAAAAGCTAAAAACACAGTTTCTCGAATTTTTAGGAAAGCATCCGAAAATGGGTATCATCCATCACAGTCCTTCAGACAGGAGAAAATGATGCGACAAGTTTTTTTTATAAGCTCGAAGAAGAAAAATCTTCCTTTCAACACATGGATTATCTTTTTGATAGATAGTGGAGTCCAACGATGGACTAGGTAATACTCATCAAGGGGCGTCGAAGGACAAACGACTTTACAGAAGAAAAACGGGTTTTTTTGACGAGTTATATTTAATTATAAATACAATACCGAGTAGTTTCTTGAATAATTTAAAAGATTTCAAAAACTTCAAAGGAATCCTTGGAAACTAGAATTTGAATATAAAGATTGGATCGAAAAAGATTAGGGACTTTTATCTTACAACCCCCAAATGATGTTAGATCGGAATGAGAAAAAAGAAGATCAAGCCGGTTCACTACGAAGACAAAACATTTCGCCATTAAACAAATAATTGTTTTGTTACAATACGTACTTAAAGATTGGACAATTTTTTAATATTTAGGCTTGAAATGTGCACGGTCATTACGCGGTAATGGCCCCTTTCAACCAACACCAATACTTTGTACTATCACCTACAACTGTCAGGCTATTAGACTGATATGACAAAACAAAATCAAGATTATTTACAGTATAGAAAAATTATTAAGGACACTGATGCATGTAGCTTCATATTAAGTGGTTTCATTTAAAAAGGCGCAGTAACAACGAAAAAATATTGCCTTTGGTGGTGTATCTTTGTACAGTTTGTATGCAACCAACAATAGCGGCTAAAAAAGTATCGTTTTATCACCATGGTGCCACAGACAAATGCACAAACAGAATCGGACAATGAATGTGGTAAACGATCGTACACTTTGTCATTTTTCGATTTCCTCGAGAATCTGGGGGGAAACGAGCCAAGACTAACCCTTGCAGCAAATTGTCAACTCTATTCGGCACCTGATCCGTGTCTAGAAATAAAAATTATGTAGGGAGTGAATGCTGAGAAAATAATAATGAAAAGGAAAATAAAACTGAAAATGAACAAAACAAAAACGAAACAAAAATAGGAGAGGGGATTTTTAAAACAGCCTAAAAACAGGGATTTACTTTCCCTGTAGAAAGAATGACGATTTGGCCGAATAGATGGCAAATTAACTGTTAACAGCAAACTCTTGTACAGCTATATATTTCGCAAAGAAAGCACAATTAATATCGAGAAGTAATAACACAAAATCACTCAAATTTTATAAAGGAAACAATAAATCATGAAAACACACATTTTATTTTGATCATGATTTCGAAGCACATTTTGAACCAAATGAGTCGTCCAAATCGTCGGGTGGGAGACATATACAAATTATTCGTGTAGGTTCTGATCAATGTAGCGAACTGTACAAGAGTACCAACAACTACGCAGGAAAACTGATTTCTTGAAAACGCATGGTGCGTAAGCTCACAGGTTTAGAAAAATAAAATAAAAAACCCACACAAAAAATTGTGATCCTATTTGATTCTGACAAGTGAGTCAACAACCTGGCAATTACCATAATCATAAATTATTTACTCAGAAAAGGTAGACTATACCTTTAAAAAAGTTGCTTTAGCAGGATTGTTATGGTGGAAGGGTAACAAGTAGAGGTAGGGTAATGATAATGAAAAATTCGTATGGATGAATTAATCATAAAAAATATATATAGGTATAAAAGTTAATAGTTAGTTGTTCAATAATAAAGTACATAAAAAAGAGACAGTTTACCTTGGAACCTCTTTCGTTGAAGATGATTTCAACGTCTAATATTACGCCGAATTGCTGTCAACAAAACAAAATGTTAGTCAGGGACAAGATACTATAATAAATCCGTATAAAATACATCCCAAGTTAGCTACAGTAGGTGTAGTTAGGTAACTTGGGGATTATTAACATGGAGTTTTAAGGGATAGGTGTATCTTTATCCCAGGTCGCTAGGTTTATGACGAGGTTTCAGATCATAGTCGGCCGATAGATGATCTTTGAGACAAATTTAATAACATTTACCCGTTAGTGGGGGGGGGGGGGGGGGGGTAGTCAAACAGTGGGTGGATGGATCAGTTATATTTTTGATTTTACGTATCTTGAAAGTAAAGTTTATGCGCATGTGCAACAGTTATCACTCAAATAATCGCGATAAAATACGAAGGGCATCATCCTGGACATATGACCCCCCCCCCCGGCTTAGAATTAATCGGACTGACGGATCATGAAAAATCGACGTAATAAGAAATTCACGTATGCTCAAAGAGTAGGTACTATTATTCCAACGGAGATGAAATTTATTAACTGCCTAGAAGCTAACTCTCACAATCCCTGAAAAGTTTACCAAAACAGTTCCATTAGACTCGGGGTTTGCCTTTTTCAATGAATTTCAGTTTTGTGCATGCGCAATAGTTGTTACTCCATCAATTGCAATATAATTCATTTAGCTATTTTTCTGGAATATATATCCAACTACTCTTCCCGAGTTTGAACAAAATCGGACAATAGATGATGAGAAAACGACGATATAAGAGACAGTGTCGGAGTTAACCCGCATAACACCTGAAAATTTCATCAAATTCGGACTTAAACTTGGTATAAGTATTTTTGGGCGTGACAAAGATTATTCATAGAAAGTCGGACAGAAAATGAACCAAAACTTATCGACGAGCTCTGGATCGCACAAAGCAAGTAGAAATTTTGATTTTTGAAGACAAAATTAATTTCGACTTCTCGCACGAACACAAAGTTTCTTCACCTTCGGTGGTGAGACAGCAAAACTTTAGGGGAGGGTTGAAAAAAAAGTTCTTTACTTGGTCTATAATAAACGTTCATTCTTGAAAATTATAAACCAAAAACAATCAAGTTTCTTCCAAACTTGGGTCAAATGACAGGGAATTTTCCAAATGGAAAATTTAAAATTCCCTGACATTTCCCTGATCGAACTTCAGATTTCCCTGACAAAAAATATCAAAGTCAAATTTTTTTTCCTCGTCGTTTTAGAGAATTTTCAAATAAAAAATGAGCTATTTCATTAGAAAGGATTAGTTCGTTGGACAGCACATTTTGAGCACTTTAAATTGGTCAAATCTAGAAGAAATAAGCACCAAAAATGGCAAAACGTTTAAAAATCGTTAAATTTATATTTTTAGCGGAATATTACTCAAATAAAGTTTATCAAATATAAATTACAACATTCAAAAATGTATGCACAAAATTATACCGAAAAAGATGTCCTTGAATTTCATTAATATGTGCTAAAAAAATCATCAAAAACTGCTGAACTAGCAATTAATCTTGAATAATTTTTAGAATAGCAGACCATTATTTAGAATAACTTTTTTGCCATAACATTACAACATTGCCATAACAAATTGTAACATTACCTAAGCGCATAACATTTCAAAACAATTTAACTTAAATGTAGTACAATAATTTACGACAATTCGCTCGTACGATCAAGCTGCACGACTTTCGTCAGTCGTTTTCAGAGATACTATAACTACCTACCTGATTTCCCGCCCCACAAAAATAGTTCGTTGGAAAGCTGTAAACGTATTACAGATGACTGCACATTTCAATAGGCCAATTTCTCCTAAACGCTCCCGAGAAGTCTTAGCTTATTTATACAAACAAGTTGTTGGGACTCACACTCGATCAGTCCACTACTCTACTGGGATTGCTCCCTAGTTCAATAGTTCGATGATTTTTCTCACATAAATTATGATTTACACTAGGAGATGTAGTAACAAGGGGAGCCAATGACAAAACCATACACGATGTACCTGAGTGCAGCGATATTACTCTTTGAACTGTTTAACCACCACTCTTGATAATTATTTTTGACATTCGTATAACCCGCCTATGAAATAATACACCTAAGATAAAGTAAGCTGTGGAAATTTGATTGTTTGAGAGGTAGAATATACCTAAAAACGCTGCGAATAATTACAAAAAGTTTTCATGAAAAAATTCCCTGACATTTGGTGGTTTTTGCAAAATTCCCTGACATTTCCCTGACTTTTCCCGACGCGAAGAATTCCCTGACAATTCCAGGTTTTCCCTGACTTTTCCAGTTGGGGGCCACCCTGAATGATGCTGTTGAAAGTTATCTAGAGAACAGTAGAAAAGTATTTACAGGTAACATACATTAAAATGACTTACCCCAAACATGGCTCTGAGATCGGGTTCCCTGAACCGGAAAGGAATGTTGGAGACGTGGAGCCTCTTGGCCTGAGCGCCGGCTGCCTGTCCAGGCGCTTTCTGCTCAATGGGACCAACCATCGTTGCACTGCCTCCTGGTGTTGCTGTTGCTCCTGGGGTTCCAGCACCAACCTTCACCAATGCCATGCTGTTATCAACTTCCCCTTCACTCGGCTGAAAATCAAAGGAGATTTGTATTAAATGAATTGCTGTCAGATTTTGCCATTCTTGATGTCTGATAATATATCTAGCTCGTGTACAAAACTGCCTAGAGTACAAGTCGGGTCACGAAGTCAATGGGGAACTTCCATTTCACAGTTTTGACCTCAGACTCGGATTTATCCCACTTGAAAACATCTAAGTACCGATTTTCAGCTCAAAATACCGTTTAGGTAGGCCAATAAACAGGTAGGCAGATCACGTGTGATATAAGTAGTGCAAGGAAACTAGAGAGCGGAGTTAGGAGAACAAAGGGAGAGAGGGGTCTGTTGCGGAGCTGCTACTCTGAGGAACGCATTCCCTGTTCTCACAAGAAGGTAGGCTTTCTCAAATAGTCCATATTTTCTGGAACCCCCCCCCCCCCCCCATTAGGATTACAGTTTGTAAGTAATCAAATCGGTTCTCAAACAACTCAACCAAAGGAGCGAGGTTCTCCATAAATTAAAGGTATTATTAGTATTAAAGGTAAATAATTTCAAATTTTCTCCAATCAATATTGTAAAAGCCAACGTTTTTTCCTAGTGTTGGCGTTGTTAACTGAATCTCACTCACTAGGAAGACAACAGCCCCGCCTCTGTCCCTCTTATATTAATTTTATTGAGATAAAGATAGTATTGATTCAATAGAAAGCTATCAATACCAGTTATTTTATAGCAATCCCAGAGGATATTTGTGGCATATTATACGTGGGCAGGGGCGTCGCTAGAGAAAAAAGTCTGCCAAGTTGGGTGTTGCACATAGCTTCCTCGTTTACCTATCATGAATCATAGATCATGGATCATCATCATGGATCATTGAACAGTTTTAAATGATCTTGAAAAATTCCATAGCGGAAAAGAGTAAATCAAGAAGTAGCGTGAAATGTTATAATTGGTCAATTAACAAACGAAACTAGGTTTTTTACAATTTGGTTCCTAAAATAATTAAAATTAAATTTTGTATCTCTGTTTGGATCTTCAATCCACCCTTTTCTCTATAAACACGAAAACCCTCACAACTTAGTCTCCATATTTGACCAGAAAACATTGATCTAAAGGTGTCAGTTCTAGTTAAGCTCGAGAAACATTAAAACATTCATCCTCTCTGTCAATTTTAATTTTTCCCGAACTAAGGACATTTCTTCATCCCACTGATCAGTATTTCAAGGGATCATATAGAAGAGTAGGATAAAGATTCAGGGATAATTAGTAAGTTGGTTTCCATCAGTGGAGTGGTATGCAGGACAAAAAAAACCCAACATACCCAATTCGTAACTGTGCAACATAAATATGGAATTCAAAAAATACAAAAATAAGTCACTACCTACCTACTCAAATATTTATTCGAGTATTGCTCAGTTTAAAGCTTCATACCGTTTACCGGGCAAGTTCTGGCCGTAATTTGTTTAGATATACTTAAATAACAACTAAGTTCCTTTACTTACAACATAATATTTAAAATACAAAATAGAAAAAAAGGATAATTCGTGAACATGAAGAATGACATAAAAACATCGAATATAGTTCACATTACATGAACCATACACTTGTTCATAATCTTTCAGATTGAGTAAGTCCGATCAAAATCAACCAAGAATACTATATTTGCTTTTTGTAATTATTTCAAGAGAAGCTTTGGGAATGCACCTTACGAATTGGTAATGAATTGTAAATTTTATAAATTAAATATTCTGGACTTCTAGTTGTTAGTGTTAGATTAGGTCTAGGATTTACAATATTTTATGCCAAGGTATAACGGGTGGGATAACAGTAAGGGGACCTCCAGAAGGGGAAAACGATCTTTCCTCTCCAGTCACTGTGAGGTAATTGTTGCCCCTCTGTTATCGAAGATCCCTACTACTTACAGGATATAGGAAGACACTAAAGCAGACCCAGTATCTATGGGGGGGTCATGGGTACCCAGATTGAGTCAGATAACAAAAGGTCCTCCAACCATTTTATGTGTCTACAAAAATGTGATTCTAACCTTCTGGAGATAAATAAACAAATGAAATGTCTGAAGAACCCCCACAACTACTAATTTTATTCTTACGCCAAACCTGAACGATGGTGTTAAGACCGTGATAACGAGGTGAGGTAAAATTACAAAAGTTACGAAATTAGAAAACTAAGGAAATCAATGATGCCTGAGAATAGCTTTGTGTTCGTTTTCATTATTCATTGTTTTAATCTACCATGTTCTTGTAGGTTCCTGGAAGCTTCGATGCGACTCATCGCTCGAGTGATAATATCGTGATCACCTAGTGCTAGGTAAATAGCACTACGATTTATTATCAAAATGCAAAGTGTATTTTATAGCATTTCCCGATTAAGTGAAACCTTTTACAAAACTCAATGTGAACTGGTTAGCAGATCGAGGGGGGGAACGAAGGGAAGAGTTGTGAACCCCTCAGTTTTGGAGGAAATATTTGAACTAAACAGTCCAAGATTGTCAGAAATTAAACGTACTCGTTCTGCAGCGAATATCAATGTTGGTACTGCTGTCCATACGGCTTTGACTATTCTTAAAATTACTAAAAAGTAGAGAATTGAATAGAATGAATTCTGCCCATACTATTTAGCCGAGGAGAGACTTCGCTCTACAATTTGACGATTAGGCCCCAATACATTGTTGAAAAGTTGATATTATTTGTAGATGAGTCCGGTTTTAACTTACTCCTCCGCCGTAGTCGACCTCGGTCCCGAAGAAATACTTGGGCAGTGTACATGCCTTAACTTTTCGTGGGCGTAACACGTCACTAGTTCTTGCCATTAATAGTCAAAAGTTGATCAACTGTAAAGTAATATCCACAGGCACTTGTGCAGCAGCTCATTTCTGTGACTTTTTGAGAGAACTGGTAGCTAAACTAGGTGCTTCAAACCAAAATTCCATTTTGGTAAGAGATATGTTAGTGCCAGAATCCATACCACTAAGGCAGCGAAACGAAAAGTGGAAGAACTACTTTTGTCAATCAAGTTCCTACGATATTACTGAATCAAGGTTTTACTCACCAACACTGAATCGGGTGGAAAATACATTTTCCAAGATTAAAGCAGTCGCTTGGGAGCGACATCAAAGAAGTGATCATTTGCAGTTTTGATGTGGTCACAACTACTGATTGCACTCATTAACAAATGGAATGATGAAACTGCCAGGTGCAGCCTCTATGTCGATAGACTTTCAAAAAGAGTGTTAGTTTTGTGACTCCAACGTTTATTCTTTTTGACTATGCGTTATGAAAGACAATGCGTTGCGATTTTTCGTTCAGATTTTTTCCCACTTAAGTCAAGAACCAAATACATAAAATTGTAAACCAAATATTCAAATAAAATAAAAGAGGTTTCATTTGCTCGGCAAGAGGTTTTATTTGAATGGTAAGAGGTTTAATTTGACCGGGAAATGCTTTATAACACAAAGAGTTGACAATAAAGTTATGCAAACAAAAACAAAACAAGTATTAACTCACCAGACTGACAGGAGGCTGCTCGATTCCGTTGAGCTGCTGCTGTGCAGAAGGAGAGAATGGTGGAGGGTTGGCCTGCGGCGTTCCATCTTTGGACTGGGTCGTCGATGTAGCTGGATTGTCCTTGATTTGAGGTGGTGCTGGGGGAGGTGCTGCACCCGACGCTGCATTAACGACACCAGCAGCTGCCGCGGCCGCAGCAGCAGCAGCAGCTGCTGCAGCCGCTTGGGCTTCACCATTCTGCTGCTGTTGTTGTTGTTGCTGCTGCTGTTGTTGCTGTTGGAACTGGGCTGCCGCATAAGGGGAGCCCATTCCGGCAGCTGCAGCTTGCACCATGTGCTGTAACAAATAAACAAACAAAATTATAATAAAACTTAAATAATACGCCATTTAAATAATTTATAAGTCAGAACGACTGATATAAATAATAGTGAAGTTACAATTCTATCAAAACCCATAGACCCATATGATGACATTAGAAAAAACGATATTATAAATCAGTGTGACAAGATAAATTTACTTGAAATGACCCATCCAAACTGATATGTTGGGAAATTTTCTTTGCGTTTTGCTCGTTTCTCATTTTCCCTAAATTGAAATTGGATAATAAATAATAATTGTACGGCGGTAAGGCTACCCAATTAACAACCAAAAATAGTCAGATATAAGACAACCATAGCTTTTGAATGGTACAATAGAGAATTCCACAACAGTTAGGTTCTTCCTAATATCTTATTATAAAAATAAATAAAAAATAAAAATTCGACCTATGAAAGCACAAGACAGAAACTAGGGGAAACGAACTGGGTTTCCAATAAGCGTGCTTGTGATTTTCTACCAGTTAATTCTTGTTCTTCATTGCCCAACAAGCAGTTAGTGGGACTGAGAGGAAGTGTTAGCACCATATAACCTATATATGTATAATTCAGGATTATTTTAATAACGAAGTGGCGTGATGAAAACACGAAATATAGCGTAAGTATATGTAATTTGCATATATTCTGAAATAGGTAGGTGTTGATCCTTTACTTCCCCAGGGATGGGAATAAAACCGTGAGAGTCATGGGATCCCAGAAGGAAATGTTTATTCTCAAGGAATTGTTCGATCACCATTCCGTAGACCTCGAGAACTGGCTGCTGTATAACGATTTTTTCTCTAAGCCTCCCTGCTTTCTTCCTGACAATGATATATCCCTTTTTCTTTTACTTCCCTCGGCGGAACTTAATCACTAAAAAAAAAAGAGAGAGATAATGAAATAAAATAACTCATTTACGGTATTCCACTACTGGTGTGGTCCCCCAATCGGAAAACAGTGACTAACTTCAACGAAACCGGCATTTTTTTTTTTTTTTTTTTTTTTTTTTTTTTTTTTTTTTTTTTTTTTTTTTTGCAAAAAAGGACGGGTGGTACAAAATGTGGATAGGTTCACAGCCTTGACAAGCCCCAACCATTCCATTCAACGTCAAACTTCGAATCTCCAACTCAACCCTCCAAATATTCGTTGTATTTTATTTGTTAGTTCAAGTATCGAGTTGTTCAATATTTTACTTGAAGTTCCATCCACAGAAGTTGATACTGAATCAAAAATTCGAATCTTGACCACTTGATTCTCTCCAACGCGACCCCCCCCCCCCCCCCACCCGATTTGTCGCCTTGCGACTTTTTCTTGTTAGGAGAACCTCAAGGAAAGGGTGTGCTAAGTATCACAAGATCGCAGGGCCAAATGAAGGAAGCCATCATAACTGAAATCAACATTCCTCGTCACAACTTCGGCAAAGTGATTCCGCGAAAGGTTGGACATATGCGTCCGGCCCCAATGGTCGTCATGCTTAATGTAATTTCAAAAACTTCAAGTATACTTTATATTTCCACTCTTGAATGTCATTTCAAGACCTATAAAAAGTGATCACCTTGAGAAATAACTGAGTCGTATTTTTCAGATTCCGCCCAACTAGTTGAATCACCCTGTACAATCCAATACTAGATAGGTAGGGAGGTACCTATGGCTGGGAATTCTTTAGAATAAATCAAAATGAGTCGAATGATGTAATCAGCAATCATTGAAACTGTAGTATGAACGAGGCAAATCAGTAGAATATTAGATTTCTACAAAAAATTCAGGCTAATCATTTACCGCAGGAAATTGGAAAGTGTCAAGAGAAGAGTGCTTGGGATACGGAACAGGAAAATAAATAGTAGTAGAAAATATAAAGTAAAAAATAAATAGTAGAAATTTAATAGGTTGTTACTAAAGATTCGAATGGTATTGAGTTTTCTACAAAAACCTGAACGACCGACGACCAGATGTGTGGTGTTCGACATTTAACATAAACATCGATTTAGGAGTCAGAACAGCATTATGGACACAGATGACGGAGATAAAATTTTTAGAAACATGTTGTAAGTAATTCGTGCATTACAAAGGGTGGCTGTTTTGGAAATCACAGAATAGTTGCTTTACTTCTCTCTCGATTTAACGGTGTCTTCTTTCGACCTAAACACAAGGGTGTTTCGTACTACCGAAGGCCATCCTAAAAAGCTAAATATGATACATAAGGAGAGGCAAGGTGGTACTGGGGGGGGGGGGGGGGGGGGGGGTTCACGGACAGGACTTTTTTTACCCCTTGGATAGTAGGGACAGTTGAAAAAGTTTACTTTAACCATCTCGGCAAGTGAAACATTTTGAAGTGGAAACCAGCATTTTTTTTTTTTACAACTCAACCTTCTTTCCATTCGCTTTGAACAATATCTAGGATTGAGAAGAGGAGAGGCCTCGTTATAAATTTGCCTCCACCGCTGTCATGTTTATTCAAAGTCTGGAAAGAGTCGGGTTTTTCTCCCATTCCGTCTTTTGAGAGGAAAAGAAAAACCCTTCGTCAAGCTTTGCTAAGAGGGGCAAAAGGACCCTTTTCAATTAAGGGATTAAAACTTAATTAAAAAATATTGTAAAGTAATACATGCATTACAGGGAATGTATTTCTTTAGTGTTTTATGGAATGAGAATTATTTTTAATTTACCACCCATAATCTATGTGTAATTTACTACCCTATCTCATAGGACGTGAAGAATTGCAATACTCGTTTTTGCGCCTATTTTTTGTATACCTGTGTTATCATAACACGAGAATCTCGAATTTTCCCGAAAAAGGGATGTATGATTCCTCCTGTGGGATTGTGAAGATCTTTTTTAGTTCACGAATACCCGAAATGGCAAGAAAAGATGCGTGACCGGCCAGCAAGTTTTTGTGGGTACGCAATACCCGAGCCATGACCTAAATTTATGAATCTGATCTCCATGAACCATTACATGTCTCTAAGAAAAAATGTTTCCAAGAATCGGAGAACTAAGTAGGCATACGTAATTGCATTTACCTACCCTTTTCACCGTTTCTTTAACTGGTAATGAGAATTTTGAAGCAGGAACTATGTAAAATTCCAGCGTTAAGTTTCTATTTAGGACAAAACAATCGAGAAAAAATCAACGAGAATATAGGTCAATGAATAATTTTTTTGAAATTTACAAGTGCTCTACTGACGCAAACGACATAAATGTCAATAACAAAAGAAATGTTTATGGATTTTGAATTTTGCTAAGCTTAAAAAAAGGCCAAGGAGAGGGAAAGGTACCGTAAGCAGTACAGAATGCGTCGATTTCGCCTAACGCAAGATAGAGCGCTTTCTCGATTTTTTGGTTTAAGTATTTTCAATAATAAAACTTGGTAATGATAATAAAAAATAAAAAAAGTTAACAGCCCCCCCCCCCCTCAACATTTTTTGCTTCACGTTTCAAGATACATAGATTCCAAAAACCGAATTAAAAAATAAATAAAAATAAATCTGTTCGTCCGCCGTCCGAAGCTCAAATCCGAAACTGCGGTGTCGAACATTATGAAATTTATCACACCCAATCCCTACACCGTCCAGGAATGTGCCAGTAACATCGGCATCACTCTCGATCGCCCCTAAAGGGTAGTATTCCACGGTTGAAATATTAAAAATTCAATATACCGGAAACTTTCAAAATAAAAGGGCATTTTGGTTTGATTTATGGACAATTCGCCATTGGTAACCGTATAGACCTTGGGGCCTGTTAAAGGGTCCTCCGCTTGAGGGCAGGGAGAAGCACCCTACAAAGGCTTCACTTTCTAGCCACCGGCCCCCGGATAACCCGGGGAGATCTACAAGGGTGTGAAACCAACTACCCCCGCAAAACCATCCTCAAACGGGTGGCAGGCTCCCCAGCCCCAGCAATACTGATCCTGATTTATGGACAAAGAGGTCCAATAATTCGAATGAGAACATCCGCGCTGTACGATCATCCGTTCGTTTCCGATAATAAGGGGATATATTGACTCCAGGCCTATATATACCTCAGAGCTATCATGTTCACCGATGGCTCCGTGGTAGAGCTCTGAACTTCATGTGGGCGGCTGGGGTCCGGCTTCACGCGCGATCAAATAACTTTTACTGCTCTACAGTGGTTTTGGTTTTAATATGTTTATTTATTTCTTGTATTTATTCAATTTCTAGTTTATTCATTTATATTCTTCCGGTAGGTGAGATCGTCCAGTTTATTTCGATAATGCACAATAGACTCAGTTTGATAGGTTTTCTGAGGACCAATGATCTTCGTAAAAGTGCTAATTAATACAGAAATAATAAACCTTTGGTATTGATTTGCACATTTTATGGACTAGTTGCAATGTGTGCTGGTTGCTGCACATTTCTGAACTATCACGTTCCTTTACCGATTATTTATTAATGGCGAATAGTACGAAATAAAACTAAATCACTCGCAACAAATTAGTGGAAACCCATTTTGATGAAGAAAAACGCCAATTTGCACATTAGAGAGGCAAAAAATGCTGCTGCCCCATACCCTTTCACTATATTCGTTATGCATACTAGCCATACACGAGAAGAACTCATACGATGGAAAGCTATACAACTTCCGTTTTTCAACGGATTTTGTCCTATTTAAACTGATTTTTACTTAAATGAGTGACAGTGAGTGTTGTTAGAGTTAGACAGTGCTTTAAACAGAGTGAGAAAATAATATAGACGCTTATGTCTCTAAGACTCCAATGCATCACACGAAATGAGATACTGAAAATTCATTCAAAAACCGAAATTGAAATATTTGTAAAATTTACGGTGGTGAAAATAAGAGTATCAATATAAGAGCGAACATCTGAAAACATGCGTTCAATGCTATCTAACAACGGACATAAAAGCGTCGTCATTGCATGGCGAATACGACGCATAAATCAGCTGAATAATATGCAGTCTAAATTATACGAAACTATTTGGAACTCAAAACTGGTATCATAAAAGTATATCATGAAAATTTTCACTTTACTTAAATCGGATCATTCAAACTTTACGAGTTTAAGGTTTGACCATTTGATTGAGGTTCTCATCTCTAATGTTTTCTATCCTCGGCTTGGTTCAACACCAAGGTACAAATTTATCTTAATGTGGGGTCGACCGAACAAACTAGAAACCTCCATTCATTTCAATTAACACGAAGCAAAGCAACAAGGGCTGAAATATAACACAAAGCCTAATTAAGAACAGGCGTAGTTAAGAGGTCTCCCTCAGGGTTCGGAATTTATGACGCCAGCTTATCATTTTGCGGGAAACCAACGCGGGGGGCGGTAGTGTTGCCAGGGTGCAAACACAACTAAAACACCCGATCGTAATCAGAGGGTGAGGCGACATAGAGCGCTTTCTACAAACACCTAAATAATATATACAGGGTGTCCCACTATCTAATAACCCCCCCCCCCTCCCTAACTGATATTACGCGTTTTTGAAAAAGAATTTCTTATTCATGCTCCCCATAATTTTTTTGCGTGGAAATCAAACTTTATTTCATTTTTTACTGTAGGTTCAAAATCTACACGCATGTCGTGGGAAAATGAGTCATCATTCGAATACTTGAATGCACAAAAAACGTACGCCATTTTAAGAAAAAGGCAAACTATTGATTTTTGGAAGATATTATTTATTAACACAGTTACAAGATTATGGGATATTTTTCCACGCTGAATCACGTAAAGATGAACATCAAATCCGAAGATTTGATTCATTTAATATTAGCAATACCAACATGAAGAACACCTTAAAAACTAACAGAATTGCAAATTCAAACATTACTTCCTCACAGCGCGAAACGTACTAAAATTTTGTTGTTTCGGCACTCTAAAATTATTTACCACTGAATCTCAAAGAATAGAACAAATACAACCTTGCGGCTCAAGGCTAAGAGTGATGAGCGAAGAATACTTTTTTACGTAAAAATTTACTATTCATAGGTTGATTAGCAAAAACATTGACTCCGGAGCTCACTCAGCTGCTCTAAAAGGCATCAGATCTTATGATTAGTTTCTAGATATCCCATGGGGCCTCCATTCCAAATCGTAGCTTCATATGTTGAATAGTAAAGAAGCTGATGAATAGTAAAGAACGAATTGAAATGTTCCGAAGCTCACACGGCTGATCTAGGGGGCTTTTGACTTCATGATAGAGACGTTCGATACTTCCGAAGTATCGATACCAGAACTCATTCAAGTACTTGAGTATAGTATTCGATACTACTCACACATCAAATGAAAAGTATCGATATACATGAGTACTCGCAAAAAATTCTCATAAGAAAAAAAAATTAATAAAAAATAATTACAACATTTATATAAAAAACATTAAAACAACATTTATTAAAAAAACATTAAAACAACATTTATATAAAACAGAATCTTAATGAATTCCACCGTCGTGCCTATAGAATTAGACATATAAGATAAAACGTAGAAAATATTACTGTACAATTTGATTTATGTTGTTCCTACCACAAGACCTTCCTACATTTACCTCGAGATTCCCATCTTTCTTTTCAAAATACCTCCACTCCATGCATTGATTTTTGGTGGAAGCATTACCAATTAGGTGGGAAAAAAACTAACTGAACTGAAAAACAGTTAACATGCGACCGAGAGGTGTGATAAACAAAAATTATCCTTCAATTTTCAACACCTGTTTGTTATCTGCGAGGACTCGAGCACTGAGCATACAACTGTGCTATAAATAATTAATTCTATGCTCAGAGGTCTCGAGAGTCAGTCATAACGAAGAGTGGGCAATTCGTTCGGAGAATCGATTCTTACCAACTTCGTTGAATTTGAAATTTAATATCTGGTATTTCATTGTCTTCTTTTTGATTAGTTTTTTTTAAACACGGTATTCGAGTATTTCTTTCAATATTGGCCGAAGTATCCATATGAGTACTCATACTACAATCATAATTACCGATGCCAAAAATACTTAGCATCGAAAGGAAATATTCGATACTCAACTGGTATCGGTTGTCCCTACTTCATGATTCATTTCGAGATGTGCCAAGGGGCTTCCATTTCAAATTTCAGCTTTATAGAATAGCAAAGAAATTAGCTCCGGATCTCACTCAGCTGATTTGGGGGTTCTACTGGACTTCATGATTCGTTTTTAGACTATCATTGGTTTTTCATTTCTAATTTTAGCTTCATAGGTTAAATATCAACGAAATCAGCTCCAGAGATCACAAGGCAACGGCTAACACAAGCCTTCTTGTATATGTATGTTGATGCGTATCATTTTTCCGTTGCGTTGTTAGATGACAATTTTCGGCAAGCAGGACGTAAAAACGTATTCTATGTTAATAAACTACAAAAACTCAGGCCCACATGATGCGTCAGGTGTTTGTTACTGAGGAAGCAAAGGAATCGAAGAGGATTTTCAACACATTATCATCTTGTTTTTTCTCTCTGTATTTTCAAATTCATAAATTCGTATTGTACTGTGCAATTCTCAGTGTACCTAAGGTTTTTTTCTGCTCCATCAACTTCAAGAAAGCAAACATTTCCTCTGCATGGCTAGGCTAATTCAACTTTGAAATGCTACCTAAAGTATAATACGATTCCCGAGTACCTACTAATTTTTTTTAAAAACTAATTCAACTTTTTATTTACCGTCATAAAAGTTACTTCAACAAATTGAGAAAAAATGTGATAAAATTAAAATTTTCAAACTGCTAAATATTGAGCTAGTTACAGGGCTTACCCCCCTCCCCCCTTTTACTTATTCATAGAACCAGTCACAAGGCGTTATTCACAAGATATCTGAATATAAAATATTATAAAACCAACATGATACGACATCGTTGATTTTGGGTTTTTTTTGCATAGCTTTACTCATTGTGCGCCGTGGCTGTCGAGCAGAGATATCATAGGTATTCATTGGTGGTTAGCCATTTGCGAAAGGATATGGAGTATTATCTGTGCGGTCTATGGAGGCCTTGAGGCAGTATCATTAGATTTTATAAGACAATAGCACGGCAGACGAGATGGGAGGGCGCTGATTGGACAGGCAGAAGAGGGAGCATCGCATGGTAGTCGGTAGAGATGGGTGTGCAGATATAATTACACAACTGCACCAAATAGCGAATCAGATGAAGGAACAATTACCAAGTCGAATATGAAATGAAGAACCTCAACATTTAGACGCTACACATATGCATTTGGCTAACATCATGGTTTGTTTCACTACATTATCGTTTGTAATCGGATCAGAAATGAGCTCTTATGTGAGAAACACAAAGGAGAAATCGTGAAAGAATATATTGGAAAAACAATCTATCTATAGTCTGAGACTTATATAAGATAGCGTCCAAAAACAGTTACAGACTTCCTTTAGCCTTTCGAAGAGGTTCTTTGCGAGCGAAACGAAATGCCATTGGAGGACGAAATTGACATGGATGCAGATCGTAGTTCGCGCCCAGAAGACATTCGTTCATTGATGAGAATATCTTCATTACCAATACATACCAATATCTTTATAGTACCATGGTAGCATTTCTCTTGTGTATTTTCACCAAGTTACACTTGAAACTCCTACTGAATAGATTACGTAAAATGCAAGTTTATGTTGTTTGTGTGTGTGTGTGTGTGTGTGTGTGTGTGTGTGTGTGTTGTGTACATGGTTTTCCACTGGAAATTATTTATTCAATTTCATAATGTTGAAAATATAGGAGGAAATGATATTGAGAAATTCTTCCTGAAATTCAGACCCAAATTACAGTACCTAACTGGTAATGGGGTATAGTTGAACTACTGTAAGTTTATAATAACGCAACCCAGAACGTGAATGATGTGAATATACATGAAATGCGTATTAACCATTATTTAAACATATCCGAAAAACGGCTCAATGAGAGGTGCCATATGGTGGTCTCACGAACATTTAAAAACTACCAAAATTTTGGTTTTTCTGAGGATCTGTACAACCCGACTTGGATTCATCATATTATTCCTTCAAAATAAGCTGTACCTGTTGGTACATTTAATTTTGAATTATGGCAGGTCAAAGAAGAGGGATAGCCGAATAGTGTATAGCAAAATTAGTAGAAGCGGCAGTTTGCAATCCATTCGTCTTTTTGGCACCGCCACAAAACATGAAGAAAGCTTATTGTTAGGCCATGTAACTCGGAATCATTCGACAAGGCGGCTCATGCGAAAAAAAAAATGCTGAGGAATGCATATTCTCAAACACCCAACAAAAGGGGCAGCACCATTCATCTTCCGAAGCGCCAGAAAACAGTAGCTTACAGCGCTTCTCAACCCCAAAATTAGACCTACAAGAGTATAGCAAGTTATGGACGCAATCACTGCCAGATGGCAAGGACGGCCTCCCCAATCGACAGAACTCTACGCGGAGTATCCTACTTGGACAAGATCCAAAAAAACTGGCTCGACTTGGCGTCTTCGCTATCAGACGAAACGAAATAACCCTCGATATCCTCAGTTTCATTGGCCTTTAGAGTAGTTCGATGGAAGATTTCTTCGACTGAAAGGTCGCTCACTTGGAACATGAAACTCATGAGAATAGTTCAAGAGTCTCAAATCTTCGGGTAAACGGGGTTTTCCCATGAAACGAGGTAGGCTGAAGGACTATTAACAATTTAGCATGAGAATAGGTTACGGGTCTGGAAAACTTACCGGAGTCTAACGTCTAACCACGGTAACCAACGAAAATAGTTAACCGTTTCGATGCGGACGATGTCGTATGACATCAAGCTACTCCTTCCCGCTTGCGGACGAGGAGTCGATTTGACATCCATCCCCAAAGAAAGTTCTCGGTTCTTTTTGAATTTCCAAAAGCCAGTAGAACGGGTTTGGAGGGCCTTGAGCAGGATTTTTCTCACCTTTAGAATCCTACCTAATCACTTGAGTTCGTCGTTTCTGGCTGCAAGGGGTTATCTGTGAAAAAACTGTAAATAAAAGGTGGCACTTTATATGAGATTTTTCACCCGGAGCTCGGTGTTTAGGTAAGTATTTCCTAAGTATGAATATTTATATAGTTTTGAATAGAAACTAAAATTTCATGTATTAACAACACTTGCATTCTTTTGAGTAGTGTATTTTACAGTCATTCCTGGGTTAGAGCCTTCAGTTCAGACGATCCTGTTGGGGCCTTGTTTAGTTAGGTATATATTTTTTTTCTTTCGTCGTGACATGAGGATTATTATAAAATGATTTTATCATCGCTTATTATACCACCTAGTCAAAGAAGCTGATGATGGAAGTTTTGGAATAAATTTTATGAAAAAATTGCCGATAGTGTTCATGTTACCCGTGATCTGTTTTTGGAATGTTGAGTGTTTGCTATAAGTCGAATCGATATTTTTTATTGAACCAAATAACACAGCGAGACGCAGAATTTTGAAATATTGCTATATGAGGTGTCTCCGGATAGTGACTAGCTCCGAACCACCAAAATTAAGAGTGTTTTACGACCCAACCTGAAAAGTGGTAGTACCTTTGGGTTTTGAGAGGTGCTAAATCCGAATATGAAGCAAAAAAAGCAAAAATGTCTACCCTTTGAAGAAGCTCTCTTCCTGCTTGCTGATTAATGTCATACATAGTGAACAACTATGTAAATATATTTTTTTGCATTTTAATAGACATTAATACATTTTCAAGCGAAAATTAGCACCAGGATACTCAACGAATAAAAGTTTCAGTGAGGGACGTTTACCATCCCCGGAGGTGACGCACTTAAAGGGCCAAGTAATCACGAGAAGCCTCAAGTAGCACCAAAGCAAATTAGCAAACAATACCATGGTCAACGTCTCCTTTCAATAAAAAATCAATTTACATATTTCAATTCAACCAACTACAAATTCATTTAAGCCTTTCATGATTTTTAGAATGTATATATAAGAAATATAATGAATAGATTCAATGCAAAAGCAATTATGACCATCAAACATAGCGTGTACATTGAATTGATGCTGAGATCGCGAAAGTAGGTAAAGTGCAAGCACC
Organism: Adelphocoris suturalis; assembly: GCA_030762985.1. NCBI lineage: Eukaryota > Metazoa > Arthropoda > Insecta > Hemiptera > Miridae > Adelphocoris > Adelphocoris suturalis. The sequence goes on from CM061041.1 coordinate 42,633,556, forward strand.
TACCCCACCTTCCATCAACCAGTATCCTACAACTTAGGAAAATTTTATACAATTAGTGAAAGGTTGAATTAAATCTGTAAATGCTATTTCATTGGAAACAATAATAATACATATGAACACCGTAGCCCATGCACCTGCAAAACGGTTTCTTTCTTCTGATTGCGAACAACTTTGAACTTGCAACAAACTGAACAATTTCTGTCATGTGATTTTTGTTGCAGGCCATATTTTTGGGTTAAATGACTTGAAAATCTGAGGGTAGCTTCGGTAAAATGCCCCAGTTTTAATACCGAAAGGGTATTAAAGGCTGGAGGCGCTGCTGCCATCCAACCTCTACAAAATGTTGGAAAAACGTCATCACACCCCGAGCGGTAGCAATTAATTTGGTAACACCTTTACGGAGCGAACTGCTACCAACATGTCATCAACAGTTGCTCCACTGCTTTGGCCAACATTGATGCATCAATGTTATAATACCGATTTAACGCAAAAATTCTGCTATATATCAACAAAATTGTTGCTAGCAATGCTACCGTCTGGTGTGAAATCGCTCATCTCTTTACCATTTACAAAAAGCTCATACAACATTTTCAAAATGCATTGGAACATTGAAACATGTTCCTAAGGAAACAATCAGCGCGAATACATCCAGTGTTGAACATCTCTTAGAAAGTAATTGCCCCCCAACTTAATGTCTTCCCTCCTGCAAAGATCTGTAGTGATGAGCGAGCGCTTTGTCTCGATACATCCTCCTTGAGTTTCACAGCTGCAACCAGGATCTTCATTTCCTTTGTCGCCCCCGAGCACTGAACGCTGCCAGACGCCCCTAAAGTCACCCTCTCATTTCCTTTGCTAAACAGAACTTGGCAGAGGCTGGAAAGGGTCGAACTCTGCGTCTCTCCGACTCTCAAACCCACCAACCAACCGTCAGACGAAGGAAGAACAATCCCCCCGCTCATTCCGACCCTAACGAGCTGCTGTCCTCCCTCAAACCTTCGGCGCCTCTGAAATATTCACAAGAGCTTCCCCACTTGAGGCTCCCGTCGTTATGACTTCAAGTCTTCCGGAAAATTGTGGAAGGTTTCGCGTTATTTAGAGCGGTTATTCAGGGAAGCGAAATATTATTCAGGATGCTCGTTAGTGCACTAATGACGTTTCTCGTGACTTCATGAAATTTCAACGTACTCGTACAAACTGGAAAACCAGTGGAAACTTCTGTCACAATCACAATTACAAACTGAACGCATCGCACTCAAAAATCGATTGCAGCGAACAAATTAGAAACAAAAATCATTCGCTCATAATTTTTGACCGAAGTGTCGTTCCTCCATTTAAATGAAGCCCGATAAATAGCTTAAAATTCTGCACTCCCAAAGCTAAGTTTCTTTCCAATTTCATTCCAAATTTCACTCGGTGTTTTAATACCAATAGTATATGAAAATGTGAACAATAGGTATATAATCTTGAACTGTTTTCTGTTATCACTATAAATTTGGTTTTAAATGTGTACATCTTCAAGCAGGTTTACTAATTCTCACAGCAGAACTAATATGAGCATATATTAACGAAATCTATGTACATTTCTTTTGACTAGAATTCTGCTAGTCATGAATAGATGTGCAAGTAAAGCATTGATGTAGGTATTATAGGACGTATTATGGTGTATTGAAGTAGGAGGTTTCGACGATTTACTATAGCCTATGTTCTATTCAACGAACTATACAACGTTCGATGAAGTATGATGTAGTATAGTTCGTTGGTTCTATTCCGGAACTTGCAAGTCAATTTGCGCCCACCCTCATGAAAATCGGTTCAGCCGTTGAGTTATAAACAGTGTAACTAATACGACTTTCTTATATATATATATATATATATATACATCTTTCTCATATATACATCGTATTCTTTATTACAAAATTAGGTATTGTGTATACTTAGTTTAACCTAGAAAATTGTTCATAACTAAAACAAGACAACCGTAATGGCAGATCTCATAATGGTAAAACGCACACCGCATCAGGCAGTCCAAACAACTATAATTATTCTAATGAAACGTCTCCTTTAATCAGTTATATACCTCTATAATGAATAACCATGACACTGCACACGGTAGGAATATTCTATCCACCCCAAAAGAGAAAGATAAGACATTTGATGTGGCTCAAGCCTTACTTAACATAATGGACCTGGCGCAGGCACGGGGAACACGGTAGGAAACTACGAGTAAATAAGAAGGAATCCTATCCGCACAAGATCAAAGCAATGACTCCCCAGGGAGAGCAAACTCAACTTCAAAACCTCCGGTTCGCCAGGGGTTGCCACAAAAGGGTTAACTTCCATGCAAGGCAAACGAAAGGCGCGCCTGATAAAAGGGAATGAAAATATATTAACACTTCCCGAAAAGGCTGGCATTAGCTTGTAGGCAACTAAGCTAATATAATGTGACTGAAGACAGAAAAAAGAGTACATCATTCGCCCTTTGTTAGGTATTGAGGTAAATAAAGAACCTGGTAGAGTTGTAACACGGAGCGAAGTTTATTCACGTATGATTACATGGGGCTTGGTTTGCCCTACGTATATATCTCGGAAGGAGGACAGGTAGATTTCTAGTTTCCTATCGGAGGGCTCGTTATTTGAGCAAATAAGAGGCCACCCAGTGAGGGTGTAACCTAAGACCCGCGGTCACTAAGTGTACTATGGTTAGTTGTCCCTGAGATAAGTAAAGGTTTACATGTAATCAAGTATAGTACATGGGGTTTGATGGTTACATCAGGTATATTCTGCTAAACTTCATATTACTCGAAATATTTAAGAAGATTGGCAGAGGGAAATGGATGCACATGGGTACATGGCATTTCTACTTGGCCACCAGCCAACCAAGCTTTTAGCTTTTTGATGACCAGGCGAACAACATGTAATTAATTCAGCCAGTCGGTAGCTCTCAATTAGTAGACGTAGGATGTAGGAGGCACACAAAGTGTAATGAACGAATCTTGAAGCATTAAATAAAAACTGAGGACAATTAAAATAAAACTAAGGAGCAAGAAAAAATGATTAATGGATAAATAAATTAAAAATAAATAAATAAATAAATAAACAGGTAGAACCTCATCCATTTGAAATTGTGGTTGTTGTTGCAGACGAAGTTAACGTTCAACTAAAGATAAGGAAAAGACAACCTATTATATTATAACAGACCAAGCGCACGAGAACTCTTCCGCTTCACGAATTGTGGTTACGAACCTAGAGCTTTAGTAAATCAGCAATTAATTATTTGACCATCGGATAATAAAGAAAGATTTGCAAACATTGAAAGTTTATAAACATAAATATTGGTAAGTAATGCATGCATTACAGGGACGTTCCTATGAATGGATTTTATACGTAATGGCAGATCTCATAATGGTAAAACGCACACCGCATCAGGCAGTCCAAACAACTATAATTATTCTAATGAAACGTCTCCTTTAATCAGTTATATACCTCTATAATGAATAACCATGACACTGCACACGGTAGGAATATTCTATCCACCCCAAAAGAGAAAGATAAGACATTTGATGTGGCTCAAGCCTTACTTAACATAATGGACCTGGCGCAGGCACGGGGAACACGGTAGGAAACTACGAGTAAATAAGAAGGAATCCTATCCGCACAAGATCAAAGCAATGACTCCCCAGGGAGAGCAAACTCAACTTCAAAACCTCCGGTTCGCCAGGGGTTGCCACAAAAGGGTTAACTTCCATGCAAGGCAAACGAAAGGCGCGCCTGATAAAAGGGAATGAAAATATATTAACACTTCCCGAAAAGGCTGGCATTAGCTTGTAGGCAACTAAGCTAATATAATGTGACTGAAGACAGAAAAAAGAGTACATCATTCGCCCTTTGTTAGGTATTGAGGTAAATAAAGAACCTGGTAGAGTTGTAACACGGAGCGAAGTTTATTCACGTATGATTACATGGGGCTTGGTTTGCCCTACGTATATATCTCGGAAGGAGGACAGGTAGATTTCTAGTTTCCTATCGGAGGGCTCGTTATTTGAGCAAATAAGAGGCCACCCAGTGAGGGTGTAACCTAAGACCCGCGGTCACTAAGTGTACTATGGTTAGTTGTCCCTGAGATAAGTAAAGGTTTACATGTAATCAAGTATAGTACATGGGGTTTGATGGTTACATCAGGTATATTCTGCTAAACTTCATATTACTCGAAATATTTAAGAAGATTGGCAGAGGGAAATGGATGCACGTGGGTATATGGCATTTCTACTTGGCCACCAGCCAACCAAGCTTTTAGCTTTTTGATGACCAGGCGAACAACATGAAATTAATTCAGCCAGTCGGTAGCTCTCAATTAGTAGACGTAGGATGTAGGAGGCACACAAAGTGTAATGAACGAATCTTGAAGCATTAAATAAAAACTGAGGACAATTAAAATAAAACTAAGGAGCAAGAAAAAATGATTAATGGATAAATAAATTTAAAAAAAAAAAAAAAAAAAAACAGGTAGAATCTCATCCATTTGAAATTGTGGTTGTTGTTGCAGACGAAGTTAACGTTAACTAAAGATAAGGAAAAGACAACCTATTATATTATAACAGACCAAGCGCACGAGAACTCTTCCGCTTCACGAATTGTGGTTACGAACCTAGAGCTTTAGTAAATCAGCAATTAATTATTTGACCATCGGATAATAAAGAAAGATTTGCAAACATTGAAAGTTTATAAACATAAATATTGGTAAGTAATGCATGCATTACAGGGACGTTCCTATGAATCCCCCCCCCCCCCCCCCCCCCCCAATTAACCTCTGCATCGACAGTAAATTTCTATAATAAAACTTCCTGCATGAAATTTCGAAGTCCTGTCATATTTTCCTGCACTAGACCAAGAACTTGACCTTCGCATAAGGGTCGGGGTCAAGGGCAGTACATCCTTAGATGCCGCAATACTGAGGCCATCCAGCGATATGCTGGACACACTATTCACTGATGGCTCAAAGACACCTGATGGTGTTGGCCTTACTCTATGGAGCCCCAACTTCCAAGTCACCAGACCGCCTACCACCAGTTGCGTCTGTGTCAACAGCAGAGCTGTGGGCAATGACACTGGCTGTTCGACACTGCCAGTTATTGGGAGTTGGGATTATGTGATCTTTAGCGATTTTAGTGATTTAATCGACCGATTTTTATGGAATTTTCAAGGATTGTGCGGTTTAGCTCCTAGAAGTTCCCCTATAAATTTTATTGCCGTTGGAGTAATAGTAGTCTGTGCGCATGCGCAAACATTGTTTTATTATAACGTTGACTTATCAGTCATTTTGACTCGTACTTTGTTCATCAACTCTACTCTATCTCTATACATATGTTACAATATGTTAGAAAGCTTTACTGCCCACCCAACTTGGCAGACTTTTTTGTTTTAGATTGAACCTGTTAACGAGACTATCAACTTATTACATATGACGTTCGCGCGGAGCGCGATGTCTTTGGATTGAAATGATTCTGTAAAATAAATAATGAAACGCAATGAACACCGTAGGAGACAGCCTTTTATTGTGAATCTTACTTGAGAAACTTATTCAGGTGAAGCGAAGGCTATTCTTCTTTATCGGGGTTACTCGTTGTTTTAAGTCTCGGACCCAGTTCACATTCGACCATTTTTTAGCTGTCAAATCAATGACAAATGAAGGATTTCTTCAATGCAAGTGTGGCCGAGGGCTTGCGTGATGTAGCGCATCAAGCATTTTCTTGAAAATCCCCTGGCGAGTGAAGTGAGTTTGCCAAGAGCTGTTTCAGATGGTAAAGCAATTTCGTTATGGATCTTATGGCCGTTGCGATGAGTAAACCGTCTCAACTCGTCTACGAATTCGCCGCTCAGGACGCACTCAAGTACTACGCGTGCTCGGCGAATCACATCAACGGCGGAGCCGTAAGCAACAGCCAAAGTCCCCAGTTCCCGCGACAGTTTGTCTATAGTCAGTTCAGCCTCTTTCAATTTGTCTTCAGCCATCTTCAACTCAGTTTCCAGACTAGCCTGATAAAGAAGGTGATGCACTGACAAGTTATTTCTATAGATACTAGTGATAACATGGTCAACATGGTGATGGTGGCGACAGTAATTCACGTCACTGTAACATCGCTATGTACGCAAAATGGACCTATTCTAGTTTTCAATATTCTGAGGTGAGACTGATATAAATTGATGAAAAACAGTTTTAGTAGAAGCTACCAGTGAGTCGGGAGCGATTGAATTCGTTAGGGATCATCTACAGCTTAAGCCCCAGAAAGTTTTCATCTAAAGCGAATGAAAACCGTAGACGTAACTGTCTTACAAGGATAAGAGATTCACGCATGCCCGCGATGAAACTCATATATCACATCGTCATTTCCCAACTACCCCAACTACCCTTCAAATTTGAGCAAGATTGGACGATGAGATAGGCAATGAGAAAATGACGCTTGAAGGATTTTACGTATGCGCATGGGCGGTGAAAACTATCAATTTCCGAGTCATGAAATTGTTCACAGAACAGAAAACTTATCAATATAGTTTATTTAAAAAAAGAAAGAAATTTACAGGGGACCATCCTTAGCCGAACTCGGGCATCCCCAGAAAATGTCACCAAAATCGGATTGAAACTGTAAAAGTAATCCGTGTTTTAAGGATTTCACATTCGCGCATTCCAAACAGATACTACCTATTGATACGATCGTGATGAAATTGATATGGGATTATCAAACTGTGTTTCCTCGACACACTTGAGAAAGATCGGACGGCTAGGGTTTTACATTTCCACATGCGAAGAGTGAAGAATTTATTTGTGAGCAATGAAACTGATCAGGGACCATTATGCAGCACAATCCCCTGAAAATTGCATCAAAATCTTTTGGAACCTGTGGAAATTGAGCTTGTTACAAGGATTTACGGACACACGGACAGAAACAGACAGACACGACACCCAAGTAGTTCAGAATGGACTAAAATTTCGAGTGAAAACATTGATTTAAGCTTACATTTTTTGTTTTCAGCTCCTCAAATTGAAAACAACACGATACCATTAAGTAGGATGGGAAGCAAACTAATATATAGCTATTTAGCTATCTAATCAAATATGCGATATCTGGACATAACATGTACCTGTCGTATCAGAGATCGTTGAAGGACGTCTAGACTGAATTTTTCTTTCCACTCCCAAGAAGACTCGTCATCCCAGCGGGAAACTGAAAACTTCTGCCCATGGTCCCACCACAAGCTACTCTCATTTCTATTGGCCAAAGCCTTACACCCGCCTGCCCAGGATCCGCAAGTCATTCTAAAGGTTGAACAAGGCAATTGAAAACAGCAGCTAATTGGAGCTACACCCCCAAAATTAGTAAAATAACAACCAAGTTGATGCGTAGAAATGACAATAGATGTTGGTTAGATCATACCGTGGGAACAGTATTGTATTGTAGAAGTGTATCAACATCGAAGAAACTTTTCATACGTTTCATGGTACCGAATAAAAACTTCAGTAGGTAGAACCTTTATTCCAGCACATTATTTTCAATGAGTCGGTAATTGTTAATAATATGTGGCTTACGTTCCAAGAAACGTGAATTCCTAAAATCGAACACAAATCCGTACATCCGCTGAAGCTTTTCACACAAACTACTTACTGGCCCAATAATAAAGAAATTTGGCTCAAAAATAACAAATAGGCCGGGGACGTACCTGACACCTCGGCATCACTTTCAATCAACTCTGTGGAGTAAATGTTGAAAATTTAAATTCGAAAAATCATGTCAAACAATGTAATAACAAGTAGGTAGTAATTATGACGATTTTTTGAAATTTTAGTATGGTGCTACTACGGGTATGACTTGTTACTTCTAGGTTCAAATGTGTAGCTCAAGTTCGAGGCTAATACAATGTGTGGAGAATCACCAGAGGACGACCTTCTAAAACGGTCACCTACCTCCTAACTGAAGTTATGGAAAGAAAAATTGGAGTTGGATGTGAAATGGGCGTGATAGTTTGAAATCTTGGATAACTGCCAAAACTTTTAACTATCTTCCATCTCTGATAATTCTTTGTTATTTTTCGTCCAATATATTTGAGGGGATTTTTCGTTTGGAGGAAAAAAACCGCAATAAAACAATCTAATGACGAATAGCGATGGATCGTTCCGGAATGAAGCCTTTCTCAAGGTTCTCCTTCCTTAAACGGAACGGTTCCAGTTCCAACAACGTGGAAAAAATTAATACGTATCAAATCAGCTCCAGAACGCCATTCGCGATTAACAGGCAACTTTAAAGGATTGACAGGAACAAATTAGTTTACATTATACTGTAAACTAATTAATTCATTACCATAAAAAAGAGATTTCTAATTCAGAGGCACTCTTTCTGTTTGCCATTTCGAGGACAAGGCCGTTCCTTGTCCACGATGAGCTGATACGATTTCACATGACAACGGTTCCGTTCCCGCCTCCTTGCACATTTCAGTTTATTATGTTGATCATTGAAACGAAGCTGTAATGAACATTTTCGGTATCGATAACAGCAAAATAGACAATTCAATTCTTACAACTCCCAATTTATACTATTTGATTATAGGGAAGAAACCCTAGAAGAGAACTGAGCAACGTAGTAAAATTCAAGTCCTTCGGCGCTCATTTTCAATGGCTTCTGGACTCTGCACTGCTGAAAGGTGGTTCAAAAAACTAATGAATAAATAATTATTTTTAAAACGGATAAATTTTATCCAGAATAAGAAAATGTAACAGAAAAGTTGGCTCAATAATTCTACTTAGTCCAAAACATCGACAGACCTTGCACCATTGCCACGTGTCGCCTACATTTTTACCTTATCCAAACCTTATTTTCAAGTTAAGATCTAAGTAGGCACACAAAGAAAAGTAAAGTCCAAATTTTAATTGAAAATAAATATTATGCCTAGTACTTAGTTAATTACTAACTCGAAGATACTAGAGTGTTTCAACTACCCAGATTTTTAATTCGTTCTAGCAACTAGTTCCAAATTTAGCGCTCACGTTTCTACGTCTAAGAACTCTCTGCCCAGCTCAAGTACTAGAAAAATTCGGTTCACATTCAATTTGTTCTCTCTCGTTGGGTCTGAACGTTTTGATATCGAAAAAAGCGATAAAATAGGAATGGCCACGTGAAACTAGAAGTAATATAAAAAGCATTATTACTAACTAATATTTATACGGAAAATATATAACTCACCATAAACATGAAATAGCGTTCAGTTTCTTCCAATAAATTATCCATCTCAGTGGATGTGGAAATTTGTGGGATTCGGAACGAAATAACTTTAAGATTAGCAGCACAAAGTGACTGTTGGACAAATACTGAGGTGGAGTGTCCGTTGCAGATGTTATCAGAATCCTGAATAGGAGAGGAAAACCGAACAAGTTTCATTGAGTTTGAATACTCGGTAAAGTTCAGAGAGCGGAGAACATACCTTATAAACAAGGAAAGCGGATTTATCAAACAGCCAATGGTAAAAACGGGCTCTTCCCTTGCTTTCTTGATGGTTTAATAACGCTTCCCAGAACACAAATCAGGTTCTCTCAAGCACAGCGAACCTACACTTGATTGTTGAAACTGCAACGTTGCTTGCAGGCAGGCTGTGGGGCGGAAGAGCAAACACAGGAACCAAGTTCAGGGGTGATACAATAAACATTGGGAGCACGTTTCGGATAAACACACAACACCACATAGTCAGGCGGCAGGTTTATACAACCAATATTTTGTGTGATCTAGTTGATTGGAATGAAAAGTTCTAGTCATGCAACATGATTTAATGAGCGAATTTTCGTGAATTATCGTTTTATTTAAGTAATGATGACAGTTATTGATTTTAAAATTAAGCACTCTGAGTGCAACGAAATTGTTAACTACCAATTATATGGCAAAAAATTCGTTCTAAATAGAATTTTGCGATTCAAAAAAGATTTTTGATTTTTAGCTTTTTTCCGATTTTTACCAATTTTTCAGCAAATAATATTTAGGTAGTACATTTTTAAATGTTCTAGTTCATCCTTGATAAACTTCTTTTAAGGGTTGCTTAAATATAAATTTACCTAACTTAGCAGTTTTTAGCTATTTCTAATCTTTTTTCAGTACACTTTTTGAAATTTGACCAATGTCATGAGCTCAAAAAGTGCAGGCCAACGAGCTCACCCTTTCATTTGGAAAGCTCGATTTTTTGGCGAAAAAACGAAATTTGTATCGTTCCTAAAGAGATTCATCGTCTAGAATTATATATATATTCACATATGAGAAAGTGGTAAAGTCTAGTAATCGTTACAGAATGCATCAAAACAAATTTCAATGAGGAATTTTTTTTTTTTTTAAGTTACTTTTTAAAAATTTTGGGGCCATTGCGAGATAACTTCATTTTTTACGAAAATTCGGTAACTCTATTCCCTTATAGCACTTAGAAAAATATCAGCAAAGTTGGATAGGCAGTACAACTTCTTCGCGTAACGTAACTTAGAGAATTATGTGGTCAAAATACGACGGTATTTTACTGAAGTAAATATGTACAATATACGCAATATTATACATATTACACACATTATTCATTATTGCCTGGCCTATAGTCCAAAGGCGATGCAATTTGTTGAGCTTCTTCGCTCAATATCTGAAAATGTCATTAAAATTGGCCAAAACGAACCTGATGTTGTGCCTCTGACAAAGAATTTTACTTTTGCTCATGTGCAGTAGTTGTTGCTGATTCAATCGCGAAGAAATTCATTGACAATGATCTCATAACTTGGACTAAGGTTTTGCAATCAGATCATTAAAGGTTTGTCACGAAATTAGTGATTACTCATGTGCACCCATTACGAAGAATTAGGAGTACGAAAATTATATGAGATTATACGGAAATAAAGCCAGCCCGAGCAATTCTTGAAACAGTCATCTAATTTTATACCCAACAGGAATTTCAACGATTGCGCATGAGCAACGAACTTAATTGATCCAATTACAATTAAATTCAAGAGAAATCACATTGGGTGCATCCTTCAACTACCTTGTAATTTTGAGCGAATCAGGGCCATTAGATCGTCATAAATAGTTGTTGCTGTTACTTTTAATAAAAAGTTTTTGTTTGCGCATACGCACTTAAGTATCCAAGGGTGCACACTTATACTAGCACATCCAGAGTCTAGTCAAAACAATCGCTGACAATTTAATCAAATCGGATTGTTATTTAGTATAGCTATGCCCGGGATAACGATTTACCCCGCATAAACTAACGGAACAGTAAAATGCGTACGGGAATTGTTCAGAAAGCATTGGAACGCAAAAATCAAGGGGAAATTTTGATTTCGGAGGTCTAAAATTGTTCAATTTCTAGCATGAATTCAAATCTTCCCTGCCTTCTGGAGTGTGAAAGCCAACATTATTTTGTCAACCATCTCAAAATTTAATCATAATCCAATACTTGGTCGGAGAAGAAGTAAACACTATAATGCAGGAAATAATAACATTGTAAATTATGCAGGATGTAATGGAAGATAGGCCATGGATCCCGTTGTGTCCAGTCTATAAGCAGGAATTTTATTAAACACACTCAATTAACTCATTTTTATTCAACCTTTTCTGATTCCTGTGACCACAATCAAGAACTTGTATTGGAAGAGATGATCGAAAAAACCACATTGAGATACTTGTATACAATGCAGGAAACAAAGACGTTATGGCGGAATTAACGGCATTTCTGGCTAATAATATCCCAACGTCTAAATACAATGTAAAAATACTTTTAACAAACGAATCGTTGATCCTTTCTTTGCCAAGTTTACTAATAAAAAACCAACCATGATGAGAATGGAACAGAATTATGTTTTAAAAGTATTCAAGTCAAGTTTTTTATTTCCATCCGCTGGGACCAGGCCAAATGGCTGGGGGCTTCTTGCGTAATCTTGTGTTTTCTAGGGGTTTTCCTCGCCTGAGAGGATAGCTCTGGCTGGGCTCCTCAAATCGTCTTACAATCCGGTACCGCCGCTAATTTTGCTGAAAGAGTGTTGGGATGTGGAATTCGTTTTCAAGATTAGCATGGCATTATCAATTGTCCATGTAACTTATAACCCATTATTTGAGAAAATACCGTATGCAAAGGAAAATTTTATAATGTATAGGCATTGTAATTTACAATTATTGTATTCATCTGCCTGAAATGCAATGGGCAATTTACTCCAGATTTAGGATTAAAACGGGTTCTACCACTTGAAAATTACCAATAACCAATAGCCAAATTCACTTCTATAAGCTAGAACCTTGAACCCGTCGACCTACCGTCACTTTAGTGACGTAGTATTCCATGAATAAACCGGAAGGCACTGTTGGATAGCTGTGAATGTATTCAGATATTTATATTATCCTAGCCAATATAGCTGAACTTGTGTACGAATTTACCTAAATCACTCACCACCAAATTGTAGAAACTCATTTCAATGAATAAAACGGAAGTTGATGAAGAACGTAGTTAATTTCCGTGAAATGCTAGATCGATTTCGACGGGTAATTCAAGAGTTAATTGATAATAAGGCAAAGAACTAATATACGATGTTTGTTCGGACAGACTGTTTTGAACGCGGTCCTCAGAACGGCATTCTGAACGGAACGGGATGAGTACCATTCCGAACCCCGTTCGGAATGTGTGACACTCCGACGAACACGCTTGGATGATTCAGAACGGTCAACAGTGATTTTCCATAACAATGCGAGGGAAATCGAAGATAAATTCAAATATGGCGGGGCTTATGCTGAAAACATTTTCTGCCCATGTCCCGAACAAACCGTTCCGAAGAAAATCCAGAACCGGTAGGACAGGTTCGGAACGATTCGAGATTGTCCGAGCAGCGAACCACAAGTTCAGAACGCGTTCTGCGACTGTCCGAACGGTCTAAAAGGGGCGTGGCCTAGGCAAAACGGTTCAGAATGTGCAGCCCGAACGAACCTTCTACTACAGGCGTTCTCGCGCTCCCACTTTTACATGCAGAAGATATGAAAACGCTTTCCACACGCAGAAGACGAAGCATTTCTCTTTTCGGGATTGGTATTATAAGAAATTTATCAAAATCAGAAATTGATTTCTAAATACCAATATTGATTCTTCTCGATGAGTATCGATATACAATTCGAAACCGTCAACAACAACCACTAAAAATAACATATTGTCAAGTACCTATTGTATTAAGTATGTTAATCGTCTGTAACTGATGATAACCTAACCGTCGAAATTGATTAACATTGTTAAACTCTTTACTTATGGAAATGGACAAAGTTGTTCATTTACTCCATTTTCTTCATCGCACTAGAGTAAATATAAGACAGCTTGACTGAACTTCAAGTAGCTTGATTAGCTAACAAAAAATAATAATAACTGATAATAAAGCAAATGAAAAAATAAATTCTAAGAAAGGAATGACGACCATTCCCATCTGGGACAGACAAAGAACTAATCCTCTAAAAGGCATGCTCACGCTCCCCATTTCACATGCAGAAGATATAAAAACGCTTTCTACATGCAGAAGACATGAAGCATTATTTCGCGCAACGCATCAACGAAAATGAAGCAACGTGACCAGTCTTCTTTTACACCTAGCCATTCTCTCAGTTTTAGGGATGAGTGATGTACTAGTATTTATATTATAAATATGCTAGTTTCTGACGAAGTTTGAAAAACTAGTATGCTTGCAATCGATTCTACTAGACGAAAACTATTTAAAACAATATCAAACTCGACGTTAGATGTATTTATAATATCAGAAGTCAGTGACGACGACTAAGACGTCGTATTGTCATCAAGGATATTTTTCAAAGCTTATAAAGTGGTTTCAGTCAAATTCTATGTGGCGAAAACTATTGAAGACGAAACCAAACTCGATTTTCAAGTTAATTTGACAACGATCGTCGTCGCTGACAAGTTCCTGCCGTTGGATCGTCGCCAAATCTATACATCTAATTCCGGGTGTCCGGAGAGCCTACCTAACAACTTTCACCGTATTTTCTTGATTTCACATGTTTTTGTACAATCAGATTTTACATAGTTTTGTTAATAGAAAATACTTGATATTCAAAAGCTCCGCGTATGTTAAATTTAATTTCATTCGTTCACTAATAACTTCAAATCAACGTAACTACATATTCATCCAGTGTTTACCAATTCAATTTCAATAATTTCCATTTATTTAAATTATTCAATGAAATAAGGTGGGTTGATTAGGCATGAGAAATCATGAATACAGCAACAGTTTGGGCAATTTGAATAGTAAAAAAGTAATTTAAAATTCCAATTTTAAAATCGGTACGCATCCCCACTAAATTTAATAGAGACGGAACTCGAACCGTATATACATGGGTAACTACGTATTTTGATAACTCCATCACTTTTTATTCGGTTGCAACGAATTTCGCTAATGAATCTGTTGATTATATGTTTGACATATTGTAACAATAATGTCTAACGTTCAATTTATTGGAAACAAATTGTATACAGAGATTTCCAGAAGAAGAATCTTCGAAAGAGCAGCACTGCGGTGAACCTTTGGAGGATAGGAGCTTGACTACGTTGAGCGTGATCCATTTTGATCGTAATCACATTTAGCCAATAAGGAGCGCTGTTGTTCGACGGACGTCAACAGTGTATACGGTTTCGTAATACAAAAAGGAATCAGCAGAAAGGCAGAAAAGGCACACATTCATAATACATTCACAATACATTCAACAATACATTCACAATACATTCAATCGTGAAGACGATAAGGTAAGAAAATACGTAAAGGAAAATGACATTATCAAGCATCTGCTCTTAGTGAGATGAAAGGTAGTTCATCAGAGAGGACACGAAGACAAGCCATTCGGTGACTGGAAGTTGCTGGGGGCTCCCGTATTATCAGTCTGTCCCAATGGCAAGAGGGTATTCACTATCTACTCGTAAGTACCAGTTGGTCGGGTGTCTTTCTAAGAGCTCGAGAGGTCTGTATCTGAGGGATCTGCCAGCCGCAGATAAGCGGAACGGGGATCTGATGGCACAACAATCGCCCGTCCACTTGACCCTTCCAGATAACGTCAGACTCTGAGAACGAAAGATCCGCCTCTAGCAAGCCTCGATAGAAGGGGACTTCACTGATAACTAGACTAACATCCTATTAAGGACGAACAAGCAGAATAAGTTCAGCTCCATTCGCATCAAAAACTTTTCTTCTACTTTGAAGGGTAAACTCAATATTTAGGTACATAATCTTGATTATAATTAATACATGTAGGTTAGTTTTAATAAGTGCCTTCTAAATACTTTTCTAGGCGTTCCTACCTCCATTGATCGTACACGTACCTAATGTAAATGAAGTGGGGGTAGATTAAATTCACACACGTCAACCCTAATTTCATATTCACCAAGACCCTCGCTTTCAAGAATGCTGGAATTTACGAGAGGTGCTACTCAGAGGGGGAGTGTAAAACATGGTATGTACCCTATGAGCTGAACTAAAGCAAGGAATAGATTGGTAGGCATGTACAAAGTAAGAGAAGCCATTAATCATTATTTCTACCGTTCGTGCCTATTCACTCATTCCCGTCTTATCAATTCTTCAGTACCCAAATGCGATTAAATCATTGCAAATTGGCAACTGCACCTACCAAGTGAAACATCTACAAGGAAAGGATTTCAAGTATTGACCCTGAACAGGCCGACAATCGAAATCGGTTGGTAGAGCATCTGACAAAAACACACATCAATATAGCATTTTGTGGAAAACAGGCAACTTCATATTTCACTTCAAACCCAGACTATCGATCATACTCTACAGCACCCCATAATGTAGACTGATAATCCTCTTCCCCACGTAGCTCCAGAGCAACTTCATTATTTTTGTCCTAGATGAAGGCTAGACGAGTTAAACTGTCTAGTTGTGCACTCCAGTGCGGAATTAGGAATTTCAAACTTTGAACGGTGAGAGATGGAGGTCCCAAAAAACGGGTTTATAGACTCTTTTTAGCGGATTTTAGTAGAATTTGAAGCTATTGCAATGGCTGCGAAAATTTTGAAATACAAATTTTGGAAAATTTTCTTCATTGACAGCTGTCTTGAGACTTTCTGAGACGAATCCTAGAGTTTAACGCTTTTTCATTTATAAACGTGTGTGTGTGTCCTTCCGGATGTAGGATTGAGATAATAGTTCCGTTCTTGCGCCAAAAATCAAGCTTTCCAAACGAAAGGACGAGTTCATTGCCCAGCATTTTTGGGCACATTAAATTGATCAAATTTAAAAAAATGTGCTAAAAACATCTCTAAAATGGCTAAAAACTGCAAAAAATAGTTAAATATATATTTTTTAGCAGAACTTTTTAGTCCAAAGAAGTTTATTTACAATGGAATAGAACATAAAAAAATGTAAGCAGAAATTTATGGTGAAAAAAGTACTTGAATTTCATTAATATTTGCAGAAAAATCTATAACAACTGCAAAAAAAATCTAAAAATCCAAAATCGTTTTTGAATTTTAGACTATTATTTGGAACGAGTTTTTTTTGCCATGAAACTGGTTGCTATTAACCATTCCTCTTCAATTGGCCCTGAATTTTCAAAACAATTTGACATAATATAGTACGTTAGTTGACGAAAATTTGCTCATAAGATCATCCTACATGACTGAAACTTTTTGTTCTAGTTGCGTGATTGGTATTCTGTTCGACTTGGAAAGCTATCTCGTTTTGTGGGTCATCGCATGAATTTGAGGCTTTGGAAAAAAGAATGATTTTTTACTTGAAAGAGTCAAGCTGACCAGGTTTAAATTAAGTTATAAGCCTGTTTTTCTTACTTCGAAAAGTTGTCCATTTCATCACAGAAATTTTGCTTCAGGGAAAAGAGGAGAAGGCAATTCTAGGTAGGTCTTTTTTATGGGACGAAAGGTGTGCCCTGACCTTAGAAGTTGTTGACAGACGAAGGCAAGATCCTAATTTCGGTGGTTATTGCTACCCAGTCCATCAATGCTGTCGGTATGGCTTGATTACTTTTCGTGGCTTTCCAATCTTTACTAACTCGGGCGGGATGCCACTTAATACTTACCAGTCTTGATTACCAGTGATGTAATATTGGTATAAGACAGTCTCATGGGTGAGATTCTTGTCCAATAAAGGATAGTAAATCTTGTAAAACGTGATGGAATGAGGGAGTTATGTAACTCTCATAAATCCAACAGGACAAGGGCCAATATGAGATCATGGATGTCGTAGGAAAAAGTAGAGCGAAACGCAATGTATAGTTCGCCAGAATGGAAAGCAAGAAATCAAAGACCAAATTTCATGTTTAACAACGGAACAGGTTCGAAAGTTGGTGAAAACGGTAATTACAAAATCAGATATGTCAACGTCATTAGTCTCTCTCCCATTAGCGAATTTTCGTAGGAAATGAAACTATTGCAATGGGTCAAAAAAATTATAAATTAAATTTTTCGAAACTTGTTTTAATGGAACTTTTATGATGAAAGAAAGAAAAAGTCGAAATTTCAAGTTAAATATGGTATTTAAGACGTGTAAAAAAGGCGGTAAATCTGAGTTAGGACTCAAAAGGGGAAATTACGACCGAAGAGAGCAGCACATTCAAAAGTAATAGAAACTAATATAAAGGTTTGGTCAATTTTTATTATAAGAATTATGTGAACCAATAAATGTTGTGTATATTTCTCTGATGTACCACATTCTAATTTTTATAAGTATCAGAAAAGTAAGTATAATTGTAGTATTGTACTGTATTGTTGTATTTGTGTAATTCTAGTATACGTATCATAAGTATAGTTGTATAATTATACAAAACAAAGACCCAAACTATCCATAAATCTGAAAAACTCGCCCTCTTTTAAGTCAGAAAATGTTGCCAAACTAGAAAATATGACAACAGTCACACATGTCTATAAGGTTTAAATCTTAATTTTTAGGATTTTACAATTTTCCCGTCTTTATGAAACCCAAAGGCACGGGTGGGATAAAAACAATAAAATCACAGATCCAACGAATTCAGAAAAAAATATAAATAAATTATGAAATTGTAAGAACTGCTTTGTACATTAGACAAGTAATGTTGGTATTAAGTTCCGCTAGTAGGTAGAGACCTATTTTCTAAAAAATAAATAAATGGCTCAGTCTTACTGGATAGAACTGCCTGAAACCTCGTTCACTTACCTACAACAAAAAATAAAAAAAATAATAGTAAGTTGGGCAAAGCATCATTGAAACAACAGTCAACTAATTGATATCTTGATTTGATTATAACATTAGATTAACTCATTAAGAATGTACACAGAAGAAAAGTACACAAAAAGAAGTAGAAGAAGATGTATATATACCTAATAAAAACTCCATTCACTAGACAAAGAAAAGTCTTCAAAGGAATAAAGAATGAGATCGCCCGTCAAGACACCATGAACTCAACAATTTAACTGTAGGAACGAGCATTAAGTTTACCAAATGGTATTTTGTAACCTCGGATTTTTTTTGTTTTAATCAGGAAATTGAATACCATCAAAAGATGCCATAACAGAAACAATCACTATGAAAGAAGTTGTTTAAAGAACCTAATTAAAACAGCTGAAAGAAAGAAGCCCGATCAAGTTGTCATAAAAACTTCATTCACAAGGGTAAGTGAAGAATGTAATATGGTGAACGGATCTTTTTGGAACAATTCATTTGGAAGTGACACATAACACTAGTTCCCTAGAATATTCGAACTCAAAATACCAGCCATCTATTCCATACATACACCGGAAATGTATGTATTCCGGTGAAAAGTTCGTTTCGAAACTGATACGATCATTCATTATTCTCCATGGGGGGTGATGGTTGTCGCCTCCGCGCGGTGCCCCCCGGACTGGAGGAGGGTGGGCGTAAAAGCCCCTAGCCCTTCTCTTGACCAAACGACAACCCCCAATCCAAGGTGGAACGTAGCGTACGCCGAGGGATGCGTGGCCAGAGGGAAGTCTGGTCGTTAGTATGCAGGCTCTGGGTACCAGGCGACCCCCAGTAGTAGTAGCCTTCCCCCCGTAACCCGGCTCTGCGGGGGGTGACTGTTTTTCCGGCGTTTATCAAACCTCAATGGATGATAAAGAAATATTACAAACTAAATTTCCCAGCCTGGAGTCCGAGGATGAGCTGTTGCGGAGCTCACCCCTCTCTCACCAGGAAGAGTCGCAAGACTCGCAAACCGGTGGCGAGACCGCAAGGGCCTCCCCATTGAGCATCACTGACGACTTTAGAGCCGTCAGTATGAACGTAGAGGATATGGAGGTGGAGGCAGGTGCTGCATGCCAAGAGCCTTCCGACATGTCCGCCCAGCCGTCTGCCCCTGCACTAGTCTCGCATGAGATGCAGGGGCAGAAAGAGGCAGGGGTGGGAGTGTTGTCGGAGGCGGGCTCAGCTAGTGCCTCACACAAGGAGCAGGTGCCATCTGCTGGTGCTGTTCGTCCTGCGGGCTGGGTGGCCCTGAACAGCAGGCAGAAGAAGCACCTCAAAAAACTTCTATCCCAAGGAATTGGGATAGAGGAGGCCCGACGAATAGTGCAGCAAGTGCCCTCTGAGTCGGTGCCTGACAGAGGCAATAGGCCTCTGGGGGAGGGGATGGGCGTAAGCCAAGAAACCCCTTCTCAGGATCAATCCTCTGGGCTTGAGGGTAGAATTAGGTTCACCACAGGCCAGAGGAAAAGATTCAACCGCTTGGTTGCAGGGGGGATGGCACCAGCGGCTGCCAGGCTTGCAGTGGCAAATTCTGAGCCGCGCGAGCCTGACAATAACAAGCGCCCTCGTTCCTCTGGGGGCACGACTCCGGAGGACGTGAAGAGGCGTAAGGTGGACCAGCCCCCGGGGAATTCGTCCTCGAGGGGTGGTCCAGCAGTCGGGCAGGGGGCAGGGAAATCCTTTTCCCAAGCCCTGACCGGTAGGAGGGTGGGGATTCTCCATCGTGAATACCCCAGCTTCCTACTGACGAGCGAGCAGATGAACCTGATCCAGGACTCCATTATCCAAGGGATCAGGGGACTGCCGCTCGACGGGCCAAAACCCGCCTTTCTCTCAGCCAGCTACCGAAGGGGTTGGTTGAGTTTGATTTGTGCGGACGATGACACGGTGGCCTGGCTGAGAGAACTCGTTGTCTCTTGCGCGCCGTGGGAGGGTGCGAGGCTTTATGTGGCAGAGGGCAGGGAACTTCCCAGGCCAAGGACTGCCACGGCCTTCCTCCCGGGTTGCGCAGAAGAGACAAATGAGGGCATCTTCCAGCTGCTGGAAAGGCAGAACAGGGGCCTAAGACCAGGGAGCTGGACGATCCTCAATCGGACGGACACAGGACCTAACGTCCTGTTAAATCTGATTGTGGACGAGGAGTCCGCAAAGACTCTGGAGGAGAACCCTGGTGTCCATGTCCGCTTGGGGCATGGGACGATTAGGGTCAAAAGGGCGCCTCCGGGGTCTGCGGCACAGGCAGTGGCTTCCCAGGGAGGGCTTCCTGAGACGGAGGCAGCAGTGCCTCCGGCGGAAGCTATGCCCCAGGCGGTGCTGGGTGGGTCTGCTCGGGACACACCAGCACAAGAGTCTGGGGCGCCCGCTAGGGGAGGAGAAGGGGAACCTGCGTCCAAGGCGGGGGCGCAGGGCCCTCTACCGGGGCAGTCGGGCCCATTTCGCCTCCTACCGGATCCGGTTGGGACGGTGCCGACGGGCGCCGGTGCAGCCGGAGGGGGAGGGGGTCCTGGCACTTCAGGAGGAGTGCGGAGGCTGGCAGGGCCTAAAAATTTCCCTGAAGGACGACGGGAGGGGGGGGGACGGGGCTCCGGCAATAAGGGGTCCGCCCTCCACTGGCGTCGGGCCGTAGGGGGAAGGGGGAACGCCCCCCATTTACGCCCAAGAGGCAGTGGGGGAGGCAACAGAAAAAGTAGTGCCTCCCACCACTCTTGATTAAAAAAAAAAAAAAAAAAAAAAAAAAAAAAAAAAAAAAAAAAAAAAAAAAAAAAAAAAAAAAAAAGAATAATACACATTTAAAATTTCTTCAAGTGAACTTGCACAGGGCAAGGGGCGCGTCGGCGGTCCTGAGCCACAAGTTCACATCGGAAGACCACCACATTGCCCTTATCCAGGAGCCGTGGGCCACTGAGGGCAATGTGATGGGACTATCTGCACAGAACAGAAAGGTAATTTTCCACCGTGGCAAGGATAGGCCAAGATCGGCCATTCTAGTAACTAGCCAAGTCAAGTTTCTGACCATGCCTGAGTTCTGTTCCAGAGACCTCACGACTATACTGCTTGAGGACAGCAACGGAGGAAGATGTGTGGTCGCCTCAGCCTACTTTCCAGGGGATGAGGACGAGCCCCCTCCGGTGATGGTGCGGCAGCTAGTGACGCACTGCCAGAGACAACGGCTGCATCTCATCATTGGGTGTGACGCCAATGGTCATCATCTGCTGTGGGGATGCGACGACATCAACAAAAGAGGTGAGTCCATTGTCCAGTTTCTGGTGGCGGAAAATCTCGCGGTCTTGAATAGGGGCAATGAGCCTACTTTTGTTACTCGGGCAAGGAGTGAGATTTTGGATATCACTGTGGCGAGTAGTTTCTATGCAAATAGGGTCACAGGGTGGCATGTGTCGGAAGAGGCTTCATTGTCGGACCATCGAATTATTGGCTTCCGGCTGGAGCATCCGACCTGCTTCACTGAGACATATCGGAGTCCTAAGAATACTAACTGGACTCTGTTCAACACTCTTCTAGCTGATGAGCTGGAGGACCTGGACACTAACATCCAGACAACAAGAGATCTTGACCGAGTTAATGAACTCGTTTGGGCAGCCATTCAGCGAAGCTACGAGCTAAGCTGCCCAGTCAAGACTGTCAAAACGAACAGGTCTGTTCCATGGTGGAACAGGGACCTGGGTTTCCTTCGCAGAGAAGCGAGAAGGCTTTTCAACAGGGCAAAACGGGATGGGAGATGGCAGGCCTATAAAGCTATGGCCAGCTCCTACAACTGTGCCCTTAGAAAGGCCGGGAAACTGTCCTGGAGGAACTTCTGTCAGGACATTACGGAGTTGTCCGTGCTGTCCAAAGTGCAGAGGATCCTTGCCAAGGACAGACCAGCTGAGCTGGGCACCATACAAAAGGCAGATGGGGGGTATACCGGAAGCTCGGAAGAGACCCTGGAGGAGCTCCTACGGGTGCATTTTCCTGGGTCTGCACGCATACACAGTGAAAGCTTTCCACATCAGCATACTGATGACTTCTGCCGTGAAAGGAAAGCCTTGTATGCAGCTTCTGGCAGGATATTTACACCCCATAGAGTTAAATGGGCACTTGGCACATTTAAGCCCTATAAATCTCCGGGCCCGGATGGGATCATCCCAGCCATGCTACAACATGGAGGGGGGGCTCTCGTGCCGGTGCTGGTCAAGATTTTTAGGGCCAGTTATACACTGAACCACATTCCTAGGATGTGGAGGAAGGTCAGGGTGGTCTTTATTCCGAAAACAGGCCGACAGGGCCATGCAAAAGACTACCGCCCCATCAGTCTCATGTCCTTCCTATTGAAAACCATGGAGAAGATTGTGAACCTTGTGATCAGGGAAGAGCAATTAACCCAGATACCACTCCAGGCGGCACAACACGCGTATCAGAGGGGGAAATCCACTGAGACTGCTCTGAATGAATTAACAGTGTTGATTGACAGGAGTCTGGAGGCCAAAGAAGTAGCTCTCTGCTGCTTTATGGATATAGGTGGAGCATTTGACAATACGTCATATGACTCCATCATTAAGGCAGCAGAGGATCGAGATGTCGATCCACAGATCACCAAATGGATACACACCATGCTGAAGGGCAGGGTTGTATCCTCGGAGCTGGGGGGAGCAATCGTCAGCGCCATTCCAAGTAGGGGATGTCCGCAGGGCGGCGTGCTCTCCCCTCTATTATGGCTACTCGTGGTAGATAGCCTCCTACAAAAACTCAAAGACAAGGGCTTTGAGGTGGTAGGATATGCTGACGACATTGTGGTCATCGTCAGGGGCAAGTTCGAGGAGACAGTCCGCGAACGTATGCAGATGGCGTTGGATGTCGTACAGCAATGGTGCACGGAGGAGGGGCTATATGTGAACCCTGATAAAGTGACCCTTCTTCCGTTCACCAGAAGACGAAAGGTTGACATGCAGGTGGTCTGTCTGGGAGGCAGGCAACTTCCCTTCTGCACCAGGGCCAGATACCTGGGAGTCACCTTTGATCAGAAGTTAACCTGGACGCCTCACATTAAGAGGGCCGTGGACAGGGCCATCTTCGTTATGGCGTCGGGCCGACGCATGTTAGGGAAGACATGGGGCTTGAGCCCAAAGATGACCATGTGGTTATATACCACAGTGGTCAGACCGATGCTGACCTACGGGGCCCTTGTCTGGTGGACAAAGGTCAGCCAGGCAACGGCTGTGAGTCAGCTAGCAAGGCTGCAAAGGATGGCGTGCATTGGGGTTACAGGCTCCATGCACACGAGTCCTACAGCTGCACTGGAGGTCCTTCTGGACCTTCCTCCCCTGCACATCCATGTGAGGAGGGTTGCCTTCCTGCAGGGAGTGAGGCTGTGGAGGAATGGCTTTTTAAAGCGGGAATCTGGGCGTACTCACCATGCCATCTTGAAGGAGGTTGCAGTGGATGAGTCAGCGCTCAGTGTTTCCGATTACATGGCGGAGACACGGAACTTTGATCTCCCCTTCAAGGTCTACATTCATGATAGATCAATTTGGACAGAAGGGAGGCCCCAATTCGAACGTGGGGCTATAGTGTTCTATACAGATGGCTCGGTCATGAATGGTGGGGCTGGATCGGGTATCTTCGGCCCACGAACGGAGATTTCAGAATCCCTAGGAACAGTCGCCACCATTTTCCAGGCAGAAATATATGCCATAAGCTCCTGCGCTGACAGACTGGTGAGTCGTCAAGTGAATGGAGCAAAAATCTACATCTTATCAGATAGTCAAGCAGCCTTGAAGGCACTAGCTTCTTTCACTATTTCGTCGAAGCTGGTGTGGGAATGCTTGACTAACCTCAAGACCCTTGCCAGGAACAATAAGGTTACCTTGCTGTGGTGCCCAGGGCACCAGGGGGTGGAGGGGAATGAACAAGCTGACGCTCTTGCTAGGAAGGGAGCGGCTTCTCTCCCTGTGGGCCCAGAACCTTTTCTGGCCACTACGGGGAGTTTTCTCCTCGGAGAGCTCACCAAATGGGAGAGTAAGAAGAGGACTGCCCACTGGCTTCAGGTCAAGGGCCTGAGGCAGGCGAAACAATTTATTCACTTTTCTAGGAAGAGAGCTAAGGAGCTGCTCAGCCTGGGGAGAAGGGAGATACGTATGGTTGTGGGGCTCTTAACTGGGCACTGCCCACATAGATACCATCTCCATAAAATGGGCAAATCAGACTCCACTCTCTGCCGCTTCTGTGGGGCAGAGGACGAGACGGCGAGTCATGTGGTCTGCCATTGCCCTATGTTGGCAAGAAATCGCTTCTTGAATTGGGGTAGAACCTCCATCGATCCCCAAGACATTAAGATGGGGGAGATTAAGACTCTCCTCGCTTTTGCCAAAACGTGGTGGGGAAGGATTGACTTCCCAGCTGTGACTGGCATTGGCGATATGGCGCCAAGCCAGACTGGGGCTGCGACTCAGTAACTTACCGAGGGTGGAGCACTCGGGCCCAGACAGTGCCTGAGGGCTGATAGGAGTGCCGGAACCAGGCAGATAGTGCTTGGTTTGGCAGGGCTGTTGGTATCGGGCAGACCTAGTGTCTGGGATGGGGAGGAGGTACGGCCTCCTTCTCCAGCTACAATAGGCCATTACGGCCTCAGTGGCTTAAAAAAAAAAAAAAAAAAAAAAAAAAAAAAAAAAAAATTATTCTCCATCCGTCTGCTATACGCTTTCCCTAGAATCTCCCCTACAAACTGTTGAGTTTTGGGCACAAGTCATTTTTTCATAAGTGAATAAGTACAATCAATTTATTCTACATTTAAAAAAAATTTAGTTTTCGGAAAAAGGATCAAAACGATGTGGTTGAATATGTATTGATATCTTAGTTGAAGAAACGTAAATATACAGTTATTATTTCCAAAATCAAAAGATTCGCTACGATTGATGTTGTGAAGGATCGTACGTTGCATCCCCTCATAAACAATTACTTATCGATTGAGAAATATTTTTCATATATCCAAACTTGAAACAATAAATTAAAAATGTTATCTTTATAATACAAAGGCTTATACGTACACTAGCCTAGTTTTATCGCTCGCTTCGCTCGCTCGGTATGGCTGTATGTATAGATCCGATGGTCTTTACTGTTGAGTGGGACATGCAGAATGATTGGAAACGGCGGATCACTAAGGGTGATTGATTTGAAATGTGTAGGGGATGTTGTTCGTCGCTTCGCTTGCTCTCTGTGGGATGTATAGATGCAATGGGATATAAATAGTCCATCCCGACGTGAGCAGGGGATGTTGCTCGCTTCGCTCACTAGGGGTGGGTTTTCTCGCTCGCTCGGCGTGGGGTGTACATAGATGCGACTGGATATGGTCCCCATACCATTGAGACCTACAGCCCATGGTTCGGGTGGAAGTGGAAAATTTGAAAATTGCTTACAATCCCTTTCTATGGAGTCCGAAGGGAATGGAAAAAATAACAATAATAATAAAAAATCATATTAAAAGGACAAAACGAATATAATAAATTTCTGTGCAATAATTCGCTGCGTTTTCTATGTGAGGAAGTTATACTGCCCACTTAAATTGACAAACGTTGTTTTCAGTTGGCAATTACTTTCAAACAAATTAAATCTTATAAAACTATGTGGAACCACGAAATGCACCCTTTCTGAGAAATCCAAGAAGATCCCTCCTCTCGTAGACGTGCAGACATGCCATTTGGCCGTGGGTAGCTAGGATGGATGGACAAACGGAGTTTCATTCTTTTAATATAATCAAGACAAGACATATCAAGCAAGCTATCTTGATGGGGACTACTATTCCCAACTCTCAAGAGTTGATTAGTCTATTACCTTACAGTCTGTACTATAGAGTTCGCTGTTGGGGGGAATCAGTGTGTCTGACAACGATACTGAAGAGGCCCCTCGAGTTTATAATTAGTTGGCCGGAGTTGCTCCCAACTAAACACATGGTCTCCATATGTGCGGCTTACATCTGCGCCTCCTGGGATCATCATTGTGTGGAGCTAGCGGACAAGCGCCTACAATGCATCATCACCTAATACAAGGGACGGCCAAGAAGTGGGGGTGACTGTACCGTCTGATGATGCAGCAAAATCCTATAGTTTTAAATGATAGGTCGATAAATTTCCGTCAGGACATCAAAAATATCTGTTCTAGGAAAAAAAAAAAAAAAAAAAAATCAAACGTAATGCTCATTTTACCAAATTTCCTAAAACCTTGAATGAAGTCAGGAGGTAAAAGCTCTCGAGTAGCCATTGGAACGGTCGTGATATCGCAACGTAGTCGCAATTTCTCATACTTCGCAAAATATTAATCCAACTCACAAGCTCAAATGTTGAATGGGGTATTTCGGGAGTAGAAATGTCACTCTTTAATTTGAATTCTGAATCAATGGTTTTTAAACACTTCTTGTACCAATTTTCAACCTATAATTCCAACCATTCACGGGCTGTTTGTAGCCTAGGCTGGGTAACTCCTGGCGGGAACTTCTTGATTTCCGGAAACTTATGTTTCTAAGGGCCGGTTTATCAATTATCTACATTAACTGCAGGATAGCTATACCGAGTATAGCGCTATACTCCAGATAAAGAATGTGAGTCGTTTATCAATGCCGAAATACCTAGCGGATAAAATTATCCTTCAGATAAATTCTGTCTGGCAGATAGCGCCGTTAGCATCCTCATTGGTGTCCGCAGGCGACAAAATAAGGGCGATTTACACATGGAACTACCACAGAGTAGAGTAGGAGGTACATTTTCTTCATGGATCGACCATTAGAAGAACCGTCTGACGTCCACAAAACAACAGTGTCATCATCGACAGTATTAGCTCGGCAAATAATAAGACAACAGACACCATATTTTTGCTGTTGCTTCATTTGTAGAGAGAGAAATACCAGTATGAGTTGCGATCTTGCAACCTGAATTATTGTGATCAGTAAGTTGTGGACTTAATTTCATCTTTGAAATGTGTTATAAAGTAAAGAACGGTATCTTTGTACAACCAAAACCTCAAAAATGTGCACTCGACCCATTTTAGTAGGTGATCTACATGGGGTCTTACTATATACGGTCTTCTTTTCCATTCAACGAATTATGCTACGATAAAATCTTCGCCGTTGCTGCTGTTTGAAGACAAATTCCCAAATATATCCAATGGAAGGTACAAAAATAAAGACAATCAAACTTGATTCAAATACGATTTTTGTAAATAAATAAACTTGTTTGAGGTTAGAAAGCTCTAGATATCTCATTAACCTCCAGTTATAATAGTTATCCAGCCATCCAGGGACCAGATAAATTTAAACGCCAGATAAGGTTTAACTAGGGATTGATAAACACCCCATATCGTGTTATCTGGAGGATAACGCTATACCTTAGATAAATCCCCCTTATCCATTGGATAAATGTGATTGATAAACCGGCCCTAAGGGCCGGTTTATCAATTATCTACATTATCTGCAGGATAGCTATACCGAGTATAGCACTATACTTCAGATAAAGAATGTGAGTCGTTTATCAATACCGAAATACCTAGCGGATAAAATTATCCCTCAGATAAATTTTGTCTGGCAGATAGCGCCGTTAGCATCCTCATTGGTGTCCGCAGGTGACAAAATAAAGGCGATTTACACATGGAGCTACCACAGAGTAGAATAGGAGTTACATTTTCATCATGGATCGGCTATTAGAAAAACCATCTGACGTCCACAAAACAACAGTGTCATCATCGACAGTATTAGCTGGGCAAATAAAGACACCACCACATTTGCTTGATTTCTAAAGAGAGAAATACGTGCACGAGTTGCGATCTTGCAACCTGAATCATTATGAATGAATTATTGTGATCAGTAAGTTGTGGACTCAATTTCATCTTCGATCTGTGTTATAAAGTAAAAAACGGTATCTTTATCCAACCGAAACCTCAATAAAATACGCACTCGTCTCATTTTATTAGGTGATCTACACTTCTTTTCCATTCAACGAATTATGCTACGATAGAATCTTTGCCGTTGCTGCTGTTTGAAGACAAATTACCAAATATATCCATTGGAAGGTACAAAAATAAAGACAATCAAACTTGATTCAAATAAGATTTTTGTAAATAAATAAACTTGTTTGAGGTTAGAAAGCTCTAGATATCTCATTAACCTCCAGTTATAATAGTTATCCAGCCGTCCAGGGACCAGATAAATTGAAACGCCAGATAAGGTTTAACTAGGGATTGATAAACACCCCATATCGTGTTATCTGGAGGATAACGCTATACCTTAGACAAATCCCCCTTATCCATTGGATAAAAGTGATTGATAAACCGGCCCTAAATGGTTTTCACTGTCACAAATAAGAGCACGCGAGTGTCAGGTTCATCTTGGGAACCTCGGAAGGAAGGGTTTTTGTGAGTCCCATCACTTTGTTCGTAATTATAGCAAAAAACCAAGTTTAGTTTTAACAACACAAGAGGGGGGTGTGGAACCACGGGGTGGGAGTGGGGGGTGTTTAGTAAACAAATGAGAGGTTGAAAATTATAAAGAAAAATGAATTAACAGACAAATGCATAAAAAGGCGATGATTAAAAAAAAAAAAAAAAAATGTTAGTTTTCCAACGAAGCAATATTGTATTGGGGGGGGATTCATGCACAAAAATGTGCTATAAATTCAAAATAAAATGCTATACATAAAATATGTACGGAGGAACAAGAACAGTTTTTATAATAATAATAATAATAAGAAAATTTTTAATTTCGGTTCTTTATCAACTTTGGCTGAATACCACCAATAAAATAATTCGAGTAAACAAAATGTTTTAAAATGTGCAGTACACCCAGATCAGTGTTTAAATTTATTAATTTTTTACTTTTGTCAAACCTTACTGCTACTACCAGTTCTGGCAGAACTAATACTGTCATTCAAGCTTTGGCAATGCAAAGCTTCATTCTGCCAAGCCAACTTCTTACCCAATTTCTATTTCTACTCTTTTTTTCTTAGGGCTAAAATTCTGATTACGCCCTGAAAACTAGGACAAATTTTCACTTTCGAAGTGACAATTTTGTTATAACGTACCTTCTCTCTCACACAGAGTGATACATGGTGAAACATAACAAACAGAACGTTAAAATATAATTAATTAAAGAATCCTCATTATACGGATCACGTCAATTCATTAAACAATCACCAACTCTGCCATTCCATGTGCGAGCAGCTGACGTTATCAACAAGTCTCACAAGCTACCAATAGTAACAAAAAGCCCCCCCCCCCCCCCCCCCCCCCCATGCAAGATGATGCAGTACACGATGCTCAGCGCGGCTTGATTTAAGCTGAAAATGTAGAACGCATTTTGAAAAGCAAAGAGAACTGAATTGTTCGATGCTAAAAACAAGCCAGGTTATGACGAACAATCTCGTAAAATATTCTTCATATATCACGACACAGCAATCCTCAGGATGATGTTCTCTCATCCTATTTAGCATACATCGGCGATTTTTCTCTCCTGACGACCTATCCGCGCTCCTTGAAAGAAAATTTTTAATCCCGGACCCCGCATTAGATTTACGAGAGGAAATTTCACCATCCCGCCGGGGAAAAGGAAAGAACCCCCTTTTATAAATATTTGAGGAAGACAAAAAAGTGGGGGAGAAAAAAAAATAAAAAATAAAATAAATGGCCAAGCGTGCGTCCTTTCCGGGTAAAACGTCAGCTATAACTCAACCCGAGGAAAAATAGGGTCCTGAATTTCACCGTAACACCTCATACTTCCAGGGTGAGGAGGGATTCTGGGTATATTACAGCCCACTGGCAATGAAGTGGGGGGAAATGGCTTCGAATAAGAAGATAAAAACGCTCGTGAGAAGGGTCCATTTCCACGATAAGTTCTGTTCTCCTTTGTACACACTTTAAAACCGCTCTTAGTGAATTGGTTATCTAGAAAGAAGTTTGCATCTTCATTGTACGTTTCTATACAGGGAAAGGAGCAAATAATGGGGATTTTAGGCACGTAGTTTTCTTGTAAGTAAAGGGATGTTATGAGAATATGTCGGCTCCAAGAGGTTAGAGCGTTGACCTGTATGGTTGACTCGATGGATACATACACAATGACACTGTACAATTATTGCATTACATTGTACTTAAAGATAATTACGATCGTTAAGGCGGCGTTACACATTCGCACGAGCGCCACGAATGACGAGGATGGACAACGCGAGCGTCGAGGGTGAGTGTGTAACAAGCCACTCGCAGCTCGTCTCGTCCGATCGCCACGTCATTCGTAGTAATGGATGTATCTTTTGGGATAAATCCTTTTGAATTGAATTGGAGGAAAAGCGAAGATGGGTGTTTCCATAATCATTCTTCTCCGCCACACACGTAGGAAGTTGTCGACACTGTACAAATGCAGGAGGGATACCGTCACAACCTGCTGGTCGTCCATTTCGCGCTAAGAGCTTCGTTGAACGGTTCGCTCGTATTGGACAGCAACGCGAGCGGCTCGCAGCAGCGCCTCGTGCTAGCACCACGAATGGCGAACGCGAATGTGTAACTGCGGTATTACATATTCAAAACGTCATACCTAGGAGAGTGTGATACTGTTGGCTGCCCACGAGGTTTACTCGTTCACGAAGTAAAATAATTCAGTTTCTGTTTTCCTCCCGGTTAGTACTCAGGAACTAGAGCGTAAAGGCAATACATCTAGGACTGTGAATCTTCGGGACGTAAGAATCAATAGCAAGCAGCAGGCATCTTCTACTAACTTGATAATTCATATAATTGTACACCTAACTACTTACTAGGTACTACTATATCATTTCAATGTTAGGAAGATCGTAAGATACCACGACAATACGAGTTGGTGGGTAATTTAGAGGTAATTCAACTGAAAATAGGAAAGTGTCGGTTGTATAAGACGAAAAACGAATGGTACCTAAACGAAGCTTTAAGGCATAAAAGATTAACTCTAGTATATAACTCTAGTACCCTATAGAAAGAGTTACAAAGTTTGGAACCGGTTTTGGCGATCAAGCCAATGGTAACTGATAAATGAAACAGAAGCAAAGTTGGTAGAAGGCTTATTTTATGGTTTTATCACTGTAGAATTTGATAAAGTATGTAGTGCTTACCGCTACAATATCCGGATGAGTTCTTGAGAGTAAATGCAGAATTTGCATGTAATCCATAGTTCCATGAGAAGCAGCAAAACACAAGTCACTACTCACTCAGCTTTGGATGTCTACTGGCCTGAGGTTCGGGAAAACGTGGCAAGGGGGAACCTTTTTGGATGGTGGCAGGTAACATTACGGTTTTCGAAGGGGGAACTTATCGGAAGAAGGGGCGAAGGGTGAGTGAACCTCGGAGGAAGGAGAACTATGTCAAGGCTCCCTTTTGAAGGATAATAAACTTATAGCATGGACGAGGAAGGGCCCCTCTCTGCATGGAAACTGGTATATTAAGCGAAAGACCAAGAGGGAGGGGGATGAATCGACAGATCTTGAATTACAATGAGACCGAAATGTGAAACGAGCAGCCCGGAAGTCAATTGTCAACTCGCTACATTCAGACTATAAATATGTCGTACCTAAACTCCTATTCGCTTAGTCCGAAATAAAATATGATCCCTATGACTGGATTGATGTAACCCTGAAAAACAGGAGCAGTTCCGCTTTTGGGTCAACTAAAATTCATTCGACTATGGGTGCTACACTAAGAGGCTCCATACTATCCAAAGCGATTTCCGTTCTCCTCACTTTCCCTCCCTGCTCTCGCAAAATTTCTTGCAAACGATCACAATTTCTATAGATTTTCATGAAAAATTGGGATTGGGAGGATCGAGCAATAGATATTTCCCTATGAATTCCTCGAATTAAGAAGCGAACGAATTCCACGAATTCATGAAACAATCATAGCTCCTATAATAATCATCTGATTTGCAGGAATTGATCAGGGGTAGGAATTGATCAGGCAAGGCCCTAGATGAGTTTATTAGTTCCATTCCAAGATTCAAGGTAGTTTCAGCACATTCGCAAAACATGAAATCTTTCAACGATAACATCCTCAATTTTCAACTGTCAACTCCTCAGTTTTCAATTGTCCAGGAATTGAGGCGGTTAAGCTAGAGATCTTTCGCTAAGAATATTGTTGAAATGAGATTGAAGGTAGCCAGTGCATGCACAAACGAAAAATTCTTAAAAATCCCATCGTTTATACAATTTGTAAGTTTTCCTTAGAAATGCAAGGAAATTATTTGGGGAGTGGCGGTTGATGGTGTGAAATGGTTTATGCTATGGATTTGAAGTTAGGAATATTTACAAAGGAAAATGTAGGGAAATTTCGCTAGTGTTACAAATATTGAAAAATTAAAGAGAAAGTATGCAAATTGTACAAATGATCATTATTTCTGCAATAGATAACTCTACTGAGCAGATAACTAGCTTATAAATCATAATTCAACGGGAACTGTAGTACATCATTATCCAAGTATAACTACATAGACGTAGCCACCTACCGAAAGAAAATTGAATAAAATGATATAAAACGCCAACTTAAGATTCACTAGTTGTTCTTCCTTAGGAAACACGCGTTTTAATGAACTTTCTTGAAAAGGAAGTTCCATTGTAATAACATCAGCGAGTTCCGTTGTCGTAGGAGGTTTTTACCAACTGTGCACGCCTAAAAGCAAGAGTTATCACTCACACTCATATCGACGCTCTACTTTCCCGCTGAAGGTTCCTTTGGAAGAGCGAACGGTTGAAGTACAAAAACGTATTTTTGTTTCGAAAGTTTTCAAGACATGCATTCTGTCTATATTTTAACCGTTCAATAACCCATTATCGTTGATCGAAAGCGATACTGAGACAAGAAGGGCCCTTACCTATCTGATTTTTGACTGAGGTTTCATAAACTTTGATCCAGTATTTTGAGATTAAAGCTCTGGGCTCAGGTTTTCCCCCATTTTTGGATTCTAAGCATCTTGAAACGCAAGCCAACAAATTTTGAGAGATTTGGGAGGAGGGCGTTATATTTTTTTTTTCCTTGGTCTATTACAAAGATTCATTTTTAAAAATAATGAATCAAAATGGCTAAAATTGATTTTACAAACAGTTGTATTCAAACAGTTGTCAAGTGTCTCAATTTCAGCGGGAAGATATGCTTTTACAAAGCCATGGCTCGTATTTTCATGCTTAGACCTTAAGGTACTTTTCCGTTCTCCCCCCCCCCCCCCCCCCCCCCCCCCCCGTCAATTTGTATTCAACACGCCCGCTCGATGTTTCTAGACATTACTTCTTACTTAGATTATGTTATGTATTTTTCAGATGCGAGCTTGCGAGCATCCAGACTACCAACCTATACACAGCGTTCTGATATATTTGTACGAATTCATGTGCATTCTACTTGTGCGAATTCATGTGGAGGCAATCAAACCATAACCACGCCAATTTGTTTCAACAAATCCTCACCAACATCGACAACTTCTGAAAACACGGAAATTCTTTTTTTCCTTCTTTTTTTTAAATAATATAATTTCTTTCCACAGCTTGAAATTGTCACCAATTCTACGTAAATATGTAATCTAAGTAAGAAGGAATGCCTAGAAACATCGGGCGGGCGTGTTGAAGACAAATTGACATTGACTGGTGGAGGAGGAGGGGGGGGGGGGGGGGATAACGGAAAAGTACCGACCTTAATGCTCATTCCCAGGACTGATATTATATTATCATCATAAATATAATGAGTGACTCCTATGTGATTTAGGTAAAATATCTACTTACCTAATGTGAAATAAGAGCGTGACTAGCACACATCATTACTGACCATCAGGGATACTTTTTATCATCGGAGGAAAAAAAGAAACTTGCGGACGCCACCAGTTGATAGCGGACACGATATCATCCTGACACCTGCTGGTTGTTTGTAGACCTCGCGACAGAACTAGGGCTTCACCCTTGACTCCTGGCCAGACTAGTATAGCTTCCCAAGCGATTAGACGCTTGTTGCTCGACCTGGGGGTCACCAATCTCTTGGGATGGAGCTTTTGTATGGCGTCCTACCGTGTCCCAAGGTTCCTGGAGTGACTGAGCATAGCTCGGGGGAGTTGCAATGTCGAGTTCAAGGTTGGATGATATAACCGCAAGTAGCTCCACGGTTCAGTGAATGGAGGTCATGACGCGACGGTCCGCGAAGTAAGGTTGAAACGAAGAGGAAATTCGTATCGGTTTCATTCGTAAACATGATGTCTCCCAAGTTGGGTGGGAAATATAGCCTCCTCACTTATGAATAGTTGGTGAGAAAACGAACAAAGCTGTTTGAAGCTGTTTTCTACTGAATGCTATTTTCTCACGTGTTTTTTCTAAATGCTCAAACTTAGCTTACCTACTTTCATATATGGTCCACTCTAAATTTCCGTTAGGAACTTTGTTTTAATTGTGTTTCACTTTCTTTAATCAGTCAAATAATATTTACGAAAAGCTGATGTTTGTGTTACGTGGGTGTACAGAACGAAAGGAATATTATAACTTGGTAGGTTATGTTATACATGAGATTAATAAGTTATAAAGATTAGTAATCAATTTTTCATTATTTCAGTAGGCATGAAACAACATTTAAAAAAATATGATTTGTAATGTCTAATACCAAATATAATAAAATGAATACAATGAAACTACATCTACACATACACAACCAATTACATCAATACATAACACAATCTACACATCTTTACATCCATTGAATATAATATTTACAGTCTATATCTATCTATAACACAATATATTTTATATGCAGGTGCGAAGCAGCGACAAACGGGTTCTGGAAACACATGTTCACAGATCGTTTTTAGCGCAGCACGCTCAGGTTTCAAGAACCACGTTAATTTGTGGGTCGACGAAGGCGAGAGACTGAATCCAAAGGCATAATAATGTCGAGAGCCTCATTATTATTTTATGGAAGTTGAGGGGTGAGGTGGAGGCTCGATAATTAAAAGCTTGGCAAAAAAAAGTCCCGGGGCAGGCAAGTCAAAAGCTGAACCTGAGAAGTGAGAGCTCACAAAAGGATTTTCTGTCAGATTCTTCGCACTCTTTTAACGAGAATTCGATCTAATTCAGTATACAGCGTTTGGCTGTAAGCATCTTTAGGAAAGGAATTGTAAGCCCCGTAGAATTTCAGAAACATTATTCATGGGAATCGCATTATGAAATACTCACACAATTTTAATGGAAAAAGAGGGAATGCTGTACGGTTTATCATATTCCAGAAGCATTGCCAAGAATAATCCAATAATCTTTCCTTTAATTCACTAACTTAGTTCGTTTGAAATAATCTGAAACACCCATATTTCAAGATACTTCGGAAATTATAAACCAACAAAAGTTGTCGTTCCATTTGCGTTCAATTTTGATGCAAAATGAGGAGCCGGCAGCGTTCCCTAAATCGCCAGGGAGCATAAATTATTCATCGACCGAATCGTTCTGGGTTTGAAATCGAGCCCACTCAATCTCAAGCCGCATTTTGTCTTGAAGATCGAAGAAACAATGCGAAAGATAGCGCCAATGCTATGGAAAACCCTCTGGAGGTTTCCCAAGTCGATATTCTACATTCAAAACCGACAAAACCCCAACGCGGGCTTTGAGACCGGGGAGATCTAGGTATATATGATGGAACACGCAATGTTAGCTACACTCAAATACAAGAAAGAAATCCCATGATCGGCATCTCATTCACGAAAATTAGGAACAGTGCCCCCCCCACACCGTTGTTATGCAAGGGTATCCGATTCATTTATGGAACTTCATCTGATAGTATTACCACTAAGTGCATCTCAGTACTCCCCAAATCAGTCACGTTGAAACGCACCAAACTGTTTTGAAGATGTTTCCACTACCAGTGTTGAAAGATGCAACTAGTTCCAGACGTAGTATAGCATACAAAAAACACTGATTTGGATTTGAATTCTTGACAAAATTGTATTCTAATTTTTTTATTATGCACCTGAATTATGAATTTCGAGATTGAAATTTTGAATTTTTAATGACCAAATAAAAGGCTAATTCTTCCTCGTTTTGACATTTTCATGTCTTTCATATGGCACATAACAAAAAAATCGTCACGAAAAAAATTGTCCCAAGTGGCCACAACAATGATTATGACCATCAGAAATGACGTTGACCATTCATAGGTAAACACATGAAAATGTCCCAATGCGTTGCAGACTTTTCTCAACATTTTCTAGTCGGTCTCAAGCTATCAAGTTGACCCATTTTTGCTAAAAATTATAGATAAATATTAGTCCATCCGTTTGCTCTCCCTAAGGGGTAGAACATTGACAAGAACAAAATACATCAACACTGGAGTGAATATCAACTAAAAAAATATATCACAAATCGCCCTGAAAACTGATATAAAAGCTAATATAATTAGAATGGAATTCTTACCACGAAATCGAGTTTATTATAACTTCTGTACCGTATCGGGCTTGTGAAGCGTAAATAGGTGAATACCTCATTGATTTTAAGTTTTTTCCCCCCTAACTTTATTTGGATTTTTAGAAAAAAGAACAATGGGGACAAGAAATCCCAGAACTTTTTTTTTTTTTTTTTGAACTACCCTATCGTTGTGCTTGGGTCATAATCGAACGTCAAATACTCTGTGATTGTACTGTAGATATCCCAAAGGAACGTCATATGAAATTTCAGCAACGTAGTATAATTAAGAAAATAACGCTTGCATACGAGTCTGCAACGCATTGGGACATTTTCATGTGTTTACCTATGAATGGTCAACGTCATTTCTGATGGTCATAATCATCGTTGTGGCCACTTGGGACAATTTTTTTCGTGACGATTTTTTTGTTATGTGCCATATGAAAGACATGAAAATGTCAAAATGGAGTGGGTAAAAAAAATTCTACGACTAATTTTGTCGACGCTGCCCAGGACTACAATTCTTGACCTATTTTCGTGATTATTATGTTGTTCGATCCCAATCTTAGTCTAGTTGTGCCAAAAAAGGAATTCCGGATTTGCTGTTGAGGTGGGGGTGGAGGTGGTAGTTACCAAATCAAGCTCAAGCTACGATTCTCGAATTTTTATGTGATTTTTTTCTTCTTAAAATTTAAAAAATTAAAATAAAAAAATACCTATTAAAAAATTGATATATTTAAAAAAATATATATTTGACACACGCATTGTAAATGCTGACGCTGCCTCGTACCTTTCCCAAACGTGGGACTCAACGGCACAGTCTGCAGCAAGAAAAAAAACATGAAAAATATGACAGAGCAGCTGAGCACCTTCGAGGTTCGTTCACGCCACTTATTTGTTCGTGCGACGGAGCAGTCCATCGGGAATATGCAATATTTCTCAAAAGAATGGCAAGTACGCTAGCTGAGAAGTGGGGCAAGCCGTACACCCAAGTGTTGGGGTGGGTTAAGGTACGAACCCAAGTATCAATAATCAGAGCTGTGTCTCTTCGACTAAGGGGCACAAGGAAGGTTATTAGATCGCTTGGATTGGAGGACGGAGCAGGAATTCCCTACATGGAAGACTGAAGAGAAGAGGGATTCCGAAACAAAGAAAAAAAAAAATCTCGTGAAGAAAACCTCCCTGCCACGATAAACCCAAAACTCAAATACAATACGTTTTCAATTTCGAAAAAATATTAAAATATTTAAAAAAAACAATTTAAAATGTTGTAGGCTTGGTTTCAATGTATGTCGGGAGTTTCAAATTTCATTATACGAGGGACTGAATGTAGGTGGTAGTAGGTACTGATAAATCGTGAGGTTTATTCGAGTCTCATCTGATAATTGTGATCATTTTTTTTTTGTTTATTCAAGATTTCGGTCTAGTCTCGAATCTTTTCTTGATTTCTTTTCTCTCCCAATTGAGAATTCGGTATAGTTTCGGAATATATGTCGGGAGTTGGGAGAGTCAGGAACAACTATGTATTGGAAGTTTACTACTTTGCTCACTGGTGGTTAAATTACCTTTAGAGATAGCTTATGAATCTCAACGAATGTTGAATTACCTTTTAGTTATTAAGGAAAACCCACGCAGGGTGCCATCTTGTCTTATTTAATGGGGTCAGATCTTGAACTCAAATGGAATCTATAATTGGATTCCGCGATTAGTGAAGCGGCAGAAACGGAATAATGTTCAATAGACGAAAAGAGGGGGACGTCGAAATTGGATTTCAACCTCGTGAGTAATTAGCATGTGTAGTTAATCATATTGCCGAAATCATGTTAATTATTCACCGAAAACCGAGGATGACCCCTGTCCCATCTCTTGAAAATGGAAATGAAGAAAGTTGGTTCCTAATTGGGGAAGGGTGAACAGGGCCCAACATCAGTAGGCTGTGCGAATTCTAGAGCTGCTTCCCTCTGAAATTAGCGACAGGAAGGAAACGAATTGGAGCAGAGCGGAAGGGCGGGGATTATCAACGTTGGAAAAGCCAGCAGAGACTAAGGACAGCCAGTTAAGACCTGAAACACAATTAGAACCCTTGAGGATTTAGCGAGTAGTCCAGTCTACCGAGGATTACACACCGTTTCTAATCAACATTGATGGGGAAAACTCTCTACGGACGCCCTCTCTAATTACGTGGTATGATTTGTAATCATTCAGCCCAGCCCGACTCTGATAATGTGATATTATACGGAACAATGTAGGAACAACTTCTAATACTACAAAATGGTTGAACATTTGTAATCCTATCTGAAATAATTATTCAAAATTTGTATAGCACTGTGGCATTCGAAGAACTGTGGAGAGGTGGGGTTCGACGCATTCATATATTGTCCACCATCACTTTCAAGGTTTATTTTTCCAAGAAATTTCTAATTTCAGACCAATAGTTTTTATCATTATTTTAATATACTATGAAAAAATATAAAAACATACTAAATATTTATTAATTTGTTTTTATTATAAATATTTTTTTCAATAGCCCAAAGTAAGTTATTACTTACAGTTGTGTGATGCACGCTAATAATTTAATTTTTTTAACTAAAATTGATATGATGGATTCATCATTCATTTTCAGGGTTGAATGAGAACGTTTCACGTCATTCAAAAAATCTGAAGATGGCATGAAAACGAATAGCGTTAGCCATAAGTTCGAAAACAACATCCTTCCAAGTTTTGCAAGGGAGTACTCGAATATCTGGGGCAGGCAAATGTATTTTCAGGTACTGCTTTCCATGGGAGAAAAAGTGAGGGTCAGAGCTCGCATTTACCATCTAACAAATCCGGGATGGGAGCAGCGTTCAAGTGCATGGTACTCTAAATAATGAGTTTTTCCTTAATGGAACCGAGGCTTGGAATCCCGTCTAAAACTCAGACCAGTTGTATCAAGAACGGCTATATTGAAACTTCAATCTCCGCTTGAATGAGACCGCAGGTAATGGTAAGATGTTATTGTAAGGAGCAAATTCGTTTTATGCGTTTAGATTATGAGAGTTCAACCAAAATTGAACGAATGAATTCCAACGAGATGCTATGATTGCATTGCAATCGAATTGTCAAGCTTTCTATAAATCATTACAAACGAACTGCCGATTTTTCAATAAACCATTGCAACGAAACGCGTCGAGATAAGCATTAAAGTAGAACTTCGGCCTAAGATTGGCCTCCTCCCGACCTCACCTCGTCAAACATCTTTCTAAGCGCAAGACCATAGAGAAATCATGCGCTGCTAGCGAATCTATTGATTAGCCAATCAATGTCTAAATTCCAAAAATGATCGCTAGATGATGATTCTTGAGACCAGGGCTTCCACAGACGCACTTGAGGTTTCTCCTCGACTTCATCCAAATTTCTTCTTTTTCCCATTTCATAGCACGCTGATTCCTCATATTTTCCCCCTATGATCGAAGTAACTTTCAACACGAGAAAAGTACAAAATATGTTTCATAACTTTCTAATCTCATTTTGTTAAACTAGATCTATTCCATTGTGAATGATGTTCTCGTGAAATTCTACCATAAATGACATTTGCGTTACGTATACTTCTTACAAATGCAGAGCTAAAGAGGGCTGTAAAGAACGTTGTACTAATCCACAGTAATATCAAAGGTTTCTCATCCCCATATAATTTATAAATGAATTACATTATTTTCAACATTAGGAATATATCTTCAGTCTCGGTGAGATGTGTGAATCTACCAGCACACTTACCGGTACGGTTTTGCGTTTGGCGATAATTGACCAGGCTGTTGAAGAAGCGTTTCACACCCAAACGCAGTAAAAAAGAACGGGAGAATCCGACTAATGGCTTGGCCCAAATTGGATGATACCATGCATTTTGTGGCTTGGCATCTCTTTTTGGGGGAATAATTAATTTGAGTTCGATAACTAAATAATTATTGTAGCACAGCAGATGAATTCCATGTTATACCATAAGTCAATTTACCAAAAGCAAACTGAAAAATACATTTATACATACCAAAGGAATAGCTCAATAGTTTGTAAACAGCTCTTTCAAAAATCCACATTATTGATTTAAAAGTTATAATTATGACTTAATTTAAAAGTTATAATCTTCTAACTTCCAGATTCTTTGATTCTTTTGCTTCCGAAATTAATATTAAATAGAAGTGACATCATACAGGTACCGAATTATGAAAGGTGAATCACCAATTAAGGCATCATGCCAGTCTACTCATCACAAGTTCTGAAATCCTGGTCAATCCGAAAAATTGCGAGTCAGGTGCCTACCTAAATTTCAACCAAACACCGGCAGTCACTACGGGTTTTGAGCGAAAACTTTTCGAAGGTAAGGTATTTGTGTGCAATGAAGAGTAGTTGAACGCAGGGGTCGGAAGCCCAATGAATTTTTGCTGAGTTTCCCAGCTGCCAGAAGACCAGGTCTTAACTCTAGGAAAACTAGTGATGGTTATCGTCTGCGTCACACCGAGGAAAGTGAGGAGAAAAGCTCTTCCCACGTATCCCGCGCTGAAGGGGAAGGATTACCCGGAACTGACTGTGGGATTTAAAGGCAGGTGGTCCTCGTTTCCAGGGATAACCTTTGCCGAGAACACAAATCATGTGCAGAGCTCCCTCCAGCGGCCTAGATACCCGTTTCCCCAGTTTCAGTCTTTCGGTGGTTGATTTAGCCATTTCAACAATATTTCAATTGAAAACTCGTTGAAGTGTATAAATATTTATTAAATATTTTTCTGTATAAAGTTGCTTCCAAACATAAACCATATACAGAACAGAAAAAGACTAAAAGAATGTAAAATAATCACAGCAGAATACACACCCTCCCTCTCCCCATAATAACATAGGAACGCTTAGTTACGGCTGTGCTTGGATAGATTCTGGAAGGAAACTCAGAAAGGATATTGTTTTAGATGAAATCCCATGAATAATTATTGCAAATGAAAGATCAGACCTAATTGCTAATTGCAAGACGAAGATCAGAAATGGAACACAACTGAAGTCATAAGTGAAGGGCTGATATATAACTGATGAACAAGAAGGATAGGTAGGAATGGAATGAAAAATATCTCACAACAAATAATGGCAAAACTTATAAACAAATCCATAGTTCTTCAAAAATAAGTTAATAAAAAGTCTAGGGGAAAAAAACCAAATCAAATTAAGGGCTAATTGTCGATTTTGAGATGAATATTTAACAGTTTTCATTCAATGGGAACTTAGAGGCACTGGTAATTGGTTATGGAGAATAGTATAGAAACAGATCGGAAATCTTGAATGCAATAGAAAGAAGATTCACTATTATGTTAAAACTGATAAATAATAATGATTTGCTGTTGTTTATACAAGTGACAATGAATTGGACTAATTTTTTATTACCTGGGAATAATGGATCACGAAAGAATAAGTATGAATGTATTGATATGACTTCATGGCTTTTCGTGTTGGAGTTGGAATAGAATGACTTCGTCACTAACATAATTTAACAATGGGAACAAGGGGACTGTTGGAATTTCACACTTTTGAGTTCAGATTCGTATTCAGCGCACTTGAAAACCCCTTTGCAGCTATTTTCAGCTCAAAAAAGACCAATTTAGTTTGGTCAATAAATAGGTAAGCAGATCACACGTGACGTAAACGTTGTAATGGTAAGATATCATCCATCATATAGCACCTGTTTGGAAAGCTCTTGCCCATATTTTTCTGCTGAGCAAATTAAAAAAATATTTTTTTTTTAATCACGAAACTTCCCCATTGAAAAAATAAATGGAATAGTTCCCGAGGTTTGGTACATGAACTTTCTCTAGAACCGTTCTACGAATACATAGTTTGAAGTTGAGTGGCCGAGATAACACTAGATTGTACACATAAAGCAATAAAAACTACAATAACCAACCAGTATGCCACATAGGGGCCAGAATTGTTTGATTGTCTTGATTAACGGAAGTTGATTTTTTTTTCTTTTAATCCATTATATGTAACACGAAAGAATTGCGTACATAGCAAACCACCAGACCCCCCCCGTTATTATTGAAATATCTACATAGTTATATGCGATTTTTCACTTGATCTTTACTTAACCACCTTCGTTGAAGTTGGTTTAATTTATTGTTAAGGTAAACTCCACATTCAATTAATTTAGATGAAGCAAATAACTATTTCGTCAGTCGAGTTTAGTCTCGACTGAAGACTGAATACTCGTATAACCAAACTCATGCTCAAGATGGGGCTTCGAAAAACAGAAAAATCCCTCCAGAGCCTACGAGGAATGAAGATCTGGAACTATGCGGGACATGAAGCTCTACCAGAAGCAGAGGCAGGTGAGCTCTGTTTGCGGGGAGGATTACTACCTCCACCCC
Organism: Adelphocoris suturalis; assembly: GCA_030762985.1. NCBI lineage: Eukaryota > Metazoa > Arthropoda > Insecta > Hemiptera > Miridae > Adelphocoris > Adelphocoris suturalis. Next base: position 42,676,584 of record CM061041.1, read on the forward strand.
ACAAATCATGGTAGAGTCCCACACTCGCGGTTTCTCAAACCCACAGCAGAGTCTTTCAAAGGCCGTGTTTCCCCACTCCCACCTATCCACCTTGATGTGCTGCGGAACATACATCGAGCAATATCCACCTTCAGGCCGCAACCGCACTCACCCTAAGAAACATCCTAATACTACGCTAGAATTACTTTTGAGTTCCACCCCTCTCGTTTCTTCTCTATGCCAACCAAGAAACGCTGTAACCCCCCTGATACCCTCTCGGTGAGATTTCCATAATCTCGTACACTTCGCATCTTATCACCACTTGAAACAAAGGTTTCATACACAATATGTGAGCTATCCGAAGAATCTTCTGCCTATACTTTACTTCTCATTTCACATATCTGACAGCGGAAGATTGAAGGGTGGGGGGGTTGATTGATCTCACTACCGAAGCTTTGTTTGTTTGTTCAAATATTGTTATTATTATTATGGATTTACCATGACACCCTTCCGAATGGTACCTATCGTAAGATTTCGTTTTCTGTCTCCCTCTCTCATAAGGAAAACTATTCAATGTTTTAGATGTTTATGGAGTTACGCAGGATTCCAAGTAAAACTTAAGACTTTGCAAAATGATTCTTATCTCAGTAATATCACACTATGTACAGAATTTCTAGTTTTGGTCTCGAAGTTGCTGGAATTTAAAAGCTATTGAATCTGCAATTAATAATCGTATTAGGATAACAATCGTAATTTATTCAATTTACAGTTAGATATGATGTCACAACTATGAGACGGACTTTTTATTAATTACATACAGTAGGTAAACTATTAACCACTCTGTTGTCTGACTTGTAGTAACATGAATGTTTCCACGAATGAATGCAACTATATTAATGGCACCTTGTAGAAGCTAACTCACTAAATCCGCTCAATTCCGAAAGCGTTTTATCTCCAATAACGGATTTTACGGTTTACGGTTAGCACGTGATTATTGGCCAGATATAATATTCAATCACAATGACTGCCTATTCATTTCATCGAGGTTTAACGCCAATAACCACTGAGTATGCGAAAATCTGGTTTATTGCCAGTGGCAGGATTTTTCGCGTTAGCTTTTAGGACGTCCTCTATGAGCTTCATCGTCCTCGGACCATTATTGATCCTAAAGGCCAGGCCAAATATATAATAAAAGTGGGCATAGTAAATTTTATATATTATAAAAAAGTATAATACCGACTAATTTTATTCTATTTCATCAACTGAATGACCATGCAGAGGAATTAACAAATAGGTGCAATATGGAGGGTGACAGATGATTGGAAGAGGCCGAAGCAGGTGTGTAAAGAAAACTGATGTCATCATGTTGTTTCAATAAGTCATAAACTAAACTAAGCTGCCCACTCAACTTAGCACACTGTTTGACTCTTTTTTGAAGACAAAACGCAACATCCCTCAACTTAGTCGTATTCATTCCAGTTCCCGTGATCTTTCATTCAACAACCGCGTGTATGATCATCAGGACTTCTACAACCACCAATCAAAAAATCTGAAATTATAATCACTCAAAAATCTAATGATCGTTATCAGTTTTTGTAATGTCAGAAAACATCGATTAGTAATACAACTTTAGGGAACAGATGTATTTTTCAAGAAGGCAAGGTAGGTAAGGCTTCCCTAAAATTTGGTGTTGCCACTTGAGAGGCCTCCCACGCAGTGAGTAAATGCCGGAGCAGGAGCCTTTGTATGATTTACGTCTTAATTAGCATGGTGAACGGCTACAGGGAAACTCACGGCTCTCAGACTTCGACAGAAACCACCTTCTATTTACATAAAATTTCGTATTCAGTCTACGCTCGTCATTACCACGGAAGCAATGGAAATGGATACAGAGAGTCGAGATGCTTGATGGAGCCACTTGCTTATTCGTCACGACGAAGGTTTGAATTTCGGTTTATTTGCTTTTCACTCGCGAACCGGTCTCTGGAAAGCTGCTGGGGGAACGAACAGTAGCTAAACTGTGAATTCACCCGGGTCGGTCGTCAAAGAGAGACTCATCGAGCCGTTCTCATCAGGGTTCTTGTAGCTCAATCGCTCTTGTCAGCTTTTCCGTGATAAGACCAGCGCCGAATCGAGTTCAAGATTGCCAAGTTATGCTCAAGAGTAGGACTTGTTTTAAACATGGAGGCAAATAAAAACAAAGAAACTTGAGACGTTTGAGTCTCCAACAGTTTCACTACGTACATTTCCGAATGGAAAGAGCTAATACAAGGAAGCACCTAAACACAACCCTCTCTTCAGTTTTTAAATATTTATAGAACTATGTATGTTACCTGAAGATCAAGGAAAACCTAAAAAAAACCACAAGAATCATTCATTTCGTTGGGAGCAGGTAGCATGGAAATCATGAACTATACCTCTCAACCGAATAATAATCGTGTGAGCTTTGTAAGCAAGAATTTCTTCGACATCAATTATGTAACTAGTCAAATTGTGCTGATTTCAACTCATTTCAACTGTCTGTTGCAATTATAAAGAACATCGGGCGATCATTGAGATTCTTCAATGTACTTACCTCATTTTATCTTTGCGAAACGAAACTTTGGAGGAAATCCTATACTGATGTCAGCAATACTGCAATGCTATTGTAAAACTCGAGTAGGAATTTATTATTCTTCGAATTTTCATTGAAAACACCGATAATGGAATGGTGATTAAGTAAAATATCCGAACACAAAAGATCAAAAGTCCCAGCACCAACGCCTTTCTCTTTAGCGTCCCGTCTATGAATAACCGTGAAAATATTTCCGTAACTTTTCTTTGTATAACGGCCAAATTGAACGATAAATCAACTGGGCTTTGTAGAGGAGTCGCTCACCAGATAGGGAATAGGGAGGACCATTGTTCCACCGGAAAAGCACCTACAGTGGCTGGGTGTCGGATAAGAATCGATCCGCTCAGATCACGCGAGCGAATTTGTATCCTCCCATCACTATCCTCTTTTTATATAGGGAATTGACATTCCATTCGTTCGGATATGAAATCCTCAGGTTGGAATTAAAATTATCAACTTGTCCTCACGTCAAATGGCGATGTACGGGTAGGTATCTACATCATTCGACTATTTCCACCCTCATCAACTCCAGTTTCTTATGCAAACGAGGCTCAACATAAAACGGTGAAATACAGTTTGTTGGCATACAAATATTTTTGAAGGGTTTAGAATATCAATTGGTTACGAAATATTTCGATTAACTAAACCTAATTATTGGCATAAGCCAAGAACACTTTTTCTGGGTTAGACCTGGGGTTGTGGCGTGAATACCTAAACAGCAATCCATTCTTGGCACAACCTTGATGCGAAATATTTTACCATTTAACGTGGATTATAGCATTTTTGGTGGATGGGTTTCAATGAACTAAACTAATCAATGTTCTGTCTTGAAAAACGATAATTTTTTAATCGATGTAAGCCTTGCTTGATCAATTACTAATCGATCAATTGGGTTCGATTATTCAAATTATGTTTTTATCAAATATTAGGCTTCATACAAACTGTTTGTTTTTATGGTTGAAAAACATT